>BSBM01000494.1:14550000-15750000 GCA_027924585.1 Larix kaempferi | reverse complement strand
GACATCTAACTAGCACTTCCTGGACCTGAACTTGGTATAAGAACTCGTGCTCCCACCCTGAATACTTCATTCCAAGCATCATCCTTTGGAACAGAAGGATCAGATAATTCTTCCATCAGCACATCAAGCTCTATTAAAAGACCTTCTGTAAAGACAGGCAATTTAGATTTAACCTCCCTGAAAAGTAATCGAAGTTCGAAGTCCTGCCTCATTTTGCTTACTACCACCATGCCTTTAAGTCCTTTTACCATATCATTAAATTTTCTATGGTCTGATCTGGATTTAATAAACATTTCTTTATATTCAGGCCATGCTATTAGCATATTCTCATCATCCCAAAAGGATGGTAAACCATAACCAATCAATGGTAAAAAGGCTTGCTTGAACTCCTGCACTTGCTTTTTAATCTGGGACATCTTTCCTCTGACTGAATTCAACAGAGTATATTTTTGCAACACCCTCCTGGCATCTACTAACAGAACAGTTCTGTTACTCACCTTTAAAACCTGTAACTCATAAGCAGGAGCTTTACTGAGGAAAATAATTGCATTTTGAGCTACCTCTTGAGTTCTGTTAATTAACTTTTCCTCAGCTAATTTACATTTGTTGGATGCCACTCCCAATGCCTTCTCATGCTCCTCCACAATCATCAATTGAGGCCTGAAAGCATTGATATCTGCTATCAATTCATCCCAAAGCAAATGCTTTGCACCTTCCAGTGGCAGAACTCCCTTGGTTTTCTCTTTCAACTTATAAATCTTATCTTTCAGTTTATCATTTTCTTCTTTGAGCTTGATGATTTCCTGCTCTCTAGGATCCTGAGCTTTAATCTCTTCAATCTGCAGTTTAAGTTCAGAAATTGTGTCCTGTAAGTCTGAAACCTTCTCCTTGAAATTCTCAATTTCAGCTTCATGTACAGACATATCTGCAATGTCATGTATGATCTGGTCAATTGGTGACAAAGGACTAGTTCCCCTGTTTGATTTCAATTGTTCAATTTCTTGAAGCAATTTACCTTTCTCTTTCTCCAATGCCTCTTTCTGCTCCTGAAGGACTAGAATTTTGGCATTATCTTCCACAACCTTTGCATTCAAAACAGCTATCTCTTCATGCAACTTAACCAAATTAGGTGAAGGTGTAGTATCAACATTAACATTTACAGCTTTAGCCCTCCTTCTAACTGTCTTAACAGTTTTGACTTTGACTGTTGGCTGGGTTTCTGCCCCTTGTGCAGGTGGCAACTCTTTATATGAAGCCAGCTCAGTTTGTAAATAAGCCACCTGTGTAGACCATGCTTTGTTTGCAGCTTTCTCCTGCTTCAGGTGAGCTTCCAATTTTTTTTATTTTCTGCACTGCATTCTTATGTGCCAAGGTCTCCCTAGTCAAGTCAGCATAAAGGACTTCACTGGCTTGTTTGTGGAACCAAATCTTGTCAGGAGTTGGTAATTGATCCATTTCTAAACGAATCTCAGACGCCTTTTCATCATCAGTGATGCCCAAACTTAAAGATCCAGTTGCTGAATCCCTCACTGTCATCAATGTTGTCTTCATTACAGATTTTTCTTTGAGTTGATTCAATTTTTTTTGTTCTTGTATCACAGACTCATTTCTCTGATCAATGTAATGTTTGAGGAGACCCTGCTTGTTTTGAAATTGACCTTCAGCAGCTGCAACATAGCTATATTTCTTGTATTGCAGGACCGGTACAGGGGGTAGTTTACTGCTTTCTTTAGGTTTTGCAGTAGTATTTTCAACTCTGGTTTGTGATACTTCTTCTTGAATAATAGTAGGGGTGATAAATAGCTCCCTTATCATATCAACATCAATGATCTCTGTATCCATGGCAGTTTTCTGCTTTTTAGATGTCTCAGGTTCCTTTGTATCCATCTCTGTGGCCTCTGGTTCTGACCTTTTCTTGGTAGATATCTGCTCCACTTTTCCCTGTGCAGTATTTGACTGTGAAAAATCTATATGATCTCTAGCCTCTACAATCTCCTTTAAAGGCTCACTGATCCAGATCTGATCATATATAAGAGAATTGGCCTCTCCCATCCAAGTTTCAGCCTGACTGTGCTGAAATATACCTCTGCCATACTCCTGTCTCCTTTGTGAAATAACATGTTTAGGGTCATATTTTACAGGTGGTACTTGAGGGAAATCAAGCCGCTTCAGAACTTCTTCAATAATGGGCAATGCTGCTTCCTTCTTTAAAATGAAATTTCCCACAGTCATAGGATATTTTATCCATGAACTCCTTTTTAATGATGGGGCAGTGAAATGTTCTTTATCTGCAGAGATCCTTTGCCTCATTACCTCTAAAGCAAATACACTGGTAGTTAAAAATATAGGCAACACATATGGTGATCCAGTGAATCCAAAGACTCTGACAAGGGAGAAGTTTTTTGCCAGGAACCAATCTCCAATCAAATCAGGGTTTAGGATTTCTTTCAATTCATTTGAAATTCTGCTGATCTCTGGATTAAACACTCTGAACAGATTAAGTACGATCAAATCCATGAATTTGGCATAAGACCAGGCATGGTAAAATGGTGAAGAAGGAGGCCATTTCTTGAAGGTTTCTGAGTCTGTAATGGCTAGTGCTCCTAACTTAGCATGAATTATCAAAGCATATAAGTATGCCTGATACCTAAAATGATAGATTTTGGAGAAATTGGACAACTGAAAACACATTTCTTTGGCAAAATATTCATCAAACCTAAGGGGTGTTGTTCCAGGTCTATCTAGGTATAGGAAAATTCCTAACATTGCTTCAGTTACCTCCGAACTAGTGTCTGACCCTAAAATTTGACTTAATAGGGTTACAGCAGCAGCAATAACTGGTAAACAAAGTTTAGATGAAAAAGGAACAGACAGGTTCTCCACTGGTTTCAACAAAACCTTCTGATACATTCGTTCTTTATCCTCACTAGAAACTTTCTTGTAAATCTGGGATATTTCAGCTTCGTTAAAAGAGATAGAAGTTGAAACAAAATCAGCAGAATATTTCAGGGTTTCCCTAAGGGTTTGAGGGTCTACTTTGCAAATAATTTGGTCACCCTGGTAATTCATAATTACTCCCTCTAAGGTTGAAAAATGTTCAGCACATAAGGATACAAATTTCGAGAAACTAGGTAAAGGATACAATGTAGAAGGGATCAAAGTACTGTACAATTTGGTATGGAACTCGGAATTGTCAAGGGAAGCAGTACTGAGGTCATTGTGACTGGTAATGATATCAAAGGGTTTTGAAATTCGGTCATATACATCCCAGAAACGGTCAGAAATCAGGTCTTCGGAGGAATCTAATGTTTTTACAGTGGTAAACATGGTGAAAGCAGGTAATTCAACAGAGGAATACTCAGAAATTGTGTACCTGAGGGTAAGGGCTGACTGTAGTTACTCACAGTTGAAATGTTGATAGTATATCTGGTATCTGTAGCAGCCGAACCAATCGAACCTTGATCTCCGAGCATAAATGGCGGAAACAGTCTTTCAGCGGTCTTTGACGGTAACATGTATGGTGGAGCCTCCTTAGTTAGTGCCCTGATAGATTGGGCTGAGTACTATTGTTGGACCCCGCATGCATATCAGAGAGATATAGCACCTGGCACTCCTTTGTCAGTTTGATCCTATGAAACCTAGCCCCTGCAGCCAGATTACTTAAAAAATTAATACCCTAGACCTGCGAGTTAACATGTTAAGCTAGACCACAGCGGAAAATAGGATATCGTACATTTCTGTACGGGTATCCATTTTTCGCTTCCACTCAGCGACAGCCACGTAGCACCCGTCACATCTCAGCGGAAAACGAACTTTCTTTAACCTTCATGATAGATGTATTATCCGCTCCGCTATTTTTTTTTTTAAACGTTTACAGCCTGTCGGTTAACCGACACCTAGAACATCTACAGACTGTCAGTTAACCGACCCCTAGAACATCTAGCGACTGTCGGTTAACCGACACCTAGAACATCTACAGACTGACGGTTAACCGACACCTAGAACATCTACGGACTGTCGGTTAACCGACACCTATAACATCTACAGGCCATCGGTTAACCGACGCCTTGGAGCATTTGATCGACGGTAAGAAGCCGTCGGTTTGGTTTTTTAAATTGCTCTAGGCGTCGCTTGATTTGCGTCGGTTAACCGACACCTCTCCGAGGCGTCGGTTAACCGACGATATGATTAACCGTCGCTGAACCGACGGCTTGGAGCGGTGTCGGATAACCGACGAAAATCCAGCGACGCCTAAAAAAAAACATAATGTCGTACATGCGACAGGGAAATGTCGAAAATATGACAATACAGCCGTCGGATTTTGGGTCAAAATGTTGTAGTGCTAGGGATATTATCTTCACCAAATTGAATTAGAAATGATTTATCAAGATTTTCCTTTGAAGCTATATGGAAAAAATATCTCAACCACATATTTGTGTTCCACATTCATGAGCCTAACCGCCATCATAAACTTCTTGATGTGACCATTAGGAGAGCCAATTTAGGGAGTGTTAGGGGAGAATTAAGAGTGCTTAGAGGTTCACTTGCATCGTTTCTCACCTTCGTCTATCATGTCACAGGTTTTTGTAGTTGTGATCAGTGATAATCAAGAGTCATGTCAGTAGGGGTGTTGGTACCAAATCTCTTTTTTTCTCAGGGTTTTCGGTTTCTACCAGGGATAGGATAGGTGAGAGACTGATTTCTCTGCCCAAATTTGGAGTTACGACTTGGGAGTTTTGGAACAATTGAGGGATCCCCTAATATCCTCTCCATAGAGAGGCATGAGTTCTAGTATGTTGTTTGGATGTACCTTGATGATTAAGGTATTCTATAGGGGCATGGACTAGTGTCACCTGTGGGTTTAAAGTTGGTTCGAGTTCAAAATTTTTGGGATCAGTGAGCCATGTAGAGTTTTGTTGCGGAGTAGAAGAAGAATGGGTAAGTTTAGGTTTAATGATTATTCATGAGCCATTCATCTTTTAACCTGTTGGGCTTGGGAATTGTCTTTTATAATGATGTTATTTACATTAATTTCCCATCATATCTACCATAATTTAGTACATCTATGTTCAATAAGGCTATCTTTATTTTATTACTGAAAAATCTTAAACGTAAAGAAAGCATGATCTACTTCTTTTTTGATGTATTATGGTCCATACAACCCTCATTTCGGCACTTCATATGACCTTCCATCCAACCCTTCACTCGTCTCTGAATTCCGTGCTACGTTTAATGGCATGTTTCTTATTAGGTCTTGGTTTGTTTTATCCTCGCCTTCTATTTCTTGCCAGTCCCGTGAATACCTGCACATGCAGAAACCATGAGTGATGATGAGCTTTGAGCATTGGTTTAAAATTAAATAAGGAAGAAAATAAAAAATATTAAAAAATTGGAATTAAATAAAGAAAATAAAAATATTAGAAAAATGGGAATTAAATATTAAAACAAATATATCAAATCCATTCATACTAAATTAACCAAACCATAAAGTGCATTATGACATGGATTGTAATAATTCAAACCATATGTCACGTGGCCAATCTCTGATTTATTTTAAAGTGGGTTCATAAATGTATCATTCCCATATATCATCTGTTTATAAAACCATTTGCTTTAAGACTTTATATTTAATATATATACCACTTCATATTTTGGTAACTAACGGATTTTATGTTTTGTGCAGGTCGTGAACAGGCCGTGAAAAATGGAACTAAGGCACGCACCGTGGAGAAGGGAGCGCACGCTACAGGATGGAAAGGAGATGGAACCTAGTTCCCAGCAAATAGAACCCAGTCGTTATTTAAACATGGCACCCAACAGTTAATTCATGCAACAACACAGCAGAAAATCCGCTCAGAATCCGGATTTATTAATTAAATTTCCGTTACAGGTCATTCAGACCTTCATTCGTCTTTCTGTTAAAAACGTGTTTTAACAGACAACAAATTTCGGGCTGGATTTGCGGGAAAACAGAGGCGAAATTGGAAATTCTGGAACATGGGTTTTTGTGCGGAATATCCCTTTTGGGTCACCACAAGGAATTTCTCCAAAATTTCAAGCCGTTTGAGAGAAATATGTGGTTCCTTGAAGCCCACTTGCCCAGAAAACGGAAAAACGTGGCCAACCGTTTCTGAGTCGGTTCCCGTTTTAGTGGGTTGTTTCTCCAACTGTAAAGACTTGCTATTTTTAGAGAGGTCGACCTTGTCCTACTCTCTCTTTGTAAAACATTATATAAAGACCCCTAGGATTGAGAGATGGGTGTGAAAAAACAGTGTGTAATCTTTTTCCCAGTTAATGGAAGTTCCAGATTTCTGTTGTTGGTGAATAACTTGAATTAGTTTCAATCCTCTGATTGCTAGGAAGGGCCCCTCATCAACCAGAGGTTTCGTTTTGTGTATTTTATATTTTCTGTTCTGTAAGTAAATAGTTTGTTTCTCAGTTATTTAATTATCTATGTTTTCCTTTAGATGACATTTTGTTGTTCATGAAATACAGTTTTCTTTTAGTTTACATGTAGTTTGCATTTTTCAGAATTAATACGGCCGGTCGTTTGCACTATTCGCTGAGTCTTCCCTTCAGTCTGTCTTTCAACATTTAATTCGAACTTAGATAAAATTTTCCAAAATTTGCAGTCATTTTCAAAATTGTCAATATTAAGTTTTATAGAGAGTTAATTAATTAGAGTCTAGGTTAATTTCCCAATACTTAACATGTCCTGTAGCTTTAATTTAACTTTACAGAACTTATGTGAATCCTTACACATATAAATCTTACATACATCTGCTTGAAGAGAGCATTAATTTGCGTGGAGAGGGCATAAATCTCATTTGCGTGCAATACTAATCTTGTGTATGAGCTTAATGCACATCGTTGACTAAATTTGATTTTAAAAGTGCATACATATTAAAATGCATACATTGGAGGTTTAAGTGGAGTATTTTAGATGTTTAAGGAATATTTTATTTAGAGATGTTTTAGATGTTTACTTAGGGATGTTTTAGGAATTAGTTATTTTCTTAAAAATCATTTGTTTACTTTAAGAATTAGAACGGTCTTTTAAACCAATGGTTAATTATTTGTTTTTAATTAGAAATTTGATTTAAGATTGTTTTCTTGAAAATCATTTTATAAATCATTTTATAGTTTAAATTTTAAAAGTTTAGATTTTGCTTAAATTTCTTTTATTTCAAATTGGTTTCATGGCACGTGCTTTAGTTTAAGGTGTTCATAGGTTAGTTTAATATGATTATGTTTTTTTTACATTTGATAAGGTACTTTTAGATTAGTTTATTACATTTAAATTAGTTTGTCATTTATAAAATTTCATAGTTGTTAATTAATTTAACTTACAATTAGAAATTTATTTGTAATTTTTAAGTTGTTACTTGAAATTATTTTGTCATTTAAAATTAGTTTCACATTTGTAACTGATTTATAGTTTGAGATTAGGTCATAGACTAGAACACACTTTTCAAATTAAATTAGGAATAGAGTTTGGTTTAGATTGTTTTCATTTTTCCCTTTGTATTAGATGCATTAGTTTTCGGTGTTTCAAGCTTCGTTTATTTTTGCTAATGCTTTTCCTGTAAACTATATTTTGATGCTAACATAATTTACTTTTTAGAATTAGAAATGGTTGACCATCTTTTGTAATTAGATAGTTTTTTTTCTAGTTTCCTGCAATTAAATAGAACTTAATTAGTTTTTGCTTTAAGTTCTGTTATAGTTTGTTTCATTATCTTCTCTCTCTCTATTAGCTTTTCTTCCTGTAGTTGTAGGTTATTTCTATCTTCCATCATTAGTCTTTCTTTAGCATATAATAGGAATAGTTCATCTTCTTTAGACAATCATTAGAATAGGTTGCTTTCTATTATCGTAGCTTCTCAACAAGTCTTCTCACTGATTTCTTTGCATAGTAGGATCATATGCATAAGCCAGCTGGTAATTAAAGTCATCCAAAATTCTTCTTTTCCTTAGTTTAAATCATTTTCTTCCATTCGGACAGGCATTCGGATCGTCATTCGGACTTTTACACTTTCTACACTGTTTTATGCTTTTTCAGAATCCAGTTTCTTCTGCTTTTTAAATGTAATGCTTCTTGCTTCTAATTAACAGTTTTAGATGTAATTTAAATCTTGTTTCATGTTACATAGAATTTTTAATTAAGTTTTGTCATTATTTCCTACTCCCACATTATCTTCCTTAATCTTCTTTTTAACCTTCTTCCAAAGTTAAGTTCTTCATATCTAATTTGCTAATTAGTTATTGTTTCAGAATTTATCAGTCTTGTTCCTAGATAGTTTATTTTTAAATAAAGAGTTAATAATTTCATTTTCCAAGTTATTTCAGTTTTGATAGTTTCATTCGTTAATCAGTTTCCTGTTTTCATAGATAGAATAAATTCCTGCATTTGAATTATGAAAGTCATGCATGTAGTTTAACATCATGTAGTTGCATGTTAATGTATTTACATATTTAGTTAGCTTAGGTTAGTTCAAGCCTTCAATCCTTCACATATAGTGTTTGCATCTCATAATCTACCTTCCCGGGTTGACAATTAAATGTTGAATTAGATAGCATATATTTACCCAACATAACCCTCCTTCCATAACCATTTTTTATTTTATTTTTGAAATTACTGACGCGGACAGTAAGGGAGATTTTGTCGATTGCAAGCCCCAATCAGGCTCAGTCATGTTGGTATGACACCCTCCAACTGGTATGTGGGACCAGTTTCCATGGTAGTTTTTTAATTATGATTTTTTTCTATTTAATTCAATATAACTAATAGACTCTAGTCTAAAATGAATTGGATTTTCTGAATGTAAATCTATTCTAGAAAAAGATTAAAAATTAAACTAAACATATCCTGATCATGAGAAAAATTGTAAAGGAGATAGATTAGGTTCTATAGATGAATACAAGTAAACAAACATTGAAAAATAATTGATCATAACCTATGTATTTGTACTCAACTATGTAATATTAATAGATACTTAATTGAGAATCACATAATATGAAATATAATTGTAACTATAGAAGAACTGAGTTATGCATCATTGAATGCAATACTAATCTTGTGTATGAGCTTAATGCACATCGTTGACTAAATTTGATTTTAAAAGTGCATACATATTAAAATGCATACATTGGAGCTTTAAGTGGAGTATTTTAGATGTTTTAGGAATATTTTATTTAGAGATGTTTTAGATGTTTACTTAGGGATGTTTTAGGAATTAGTTATTTTCTTAAAAATCATTTGTTTACTTTAAGAATTAGAATTGTCTTTTAAACCAATGGTTAATTATTTGTTTTTAATTAGAAATTTGATTTAAGATTGTTTTCTTGAAAATCATTTTATAGTTTAAATTTTAAAAGTTTAGATTTTGCTTAAATTTCTTTTATTTCAAATTGGTTTCATGGCACGTGCTTTAGTTTAAGGTGTTCATAGGTTAGTTTAATATGATTATGTTTTTTTTACATTTATAAGGTACTTTTAGATTAGTTGATTACATTTAAATTAGTTTGTCATTTATAAAATTTCATAGTTGTTAATTAATTTAACTTACAATTAGAAATTTGTTTGTAATTTTTAAGTTACTACTTGAAATTATTTTGTCATTTAAAATTAGTTTCACATTTGTAACTAATTTATAGTTTGAGATTAGGTCATAGACTAGAACACACTTTTCAAATTAAATTAGGAATAGAGTTTGGTTTAGATTGTTTTCATTTTTCCCTTTGTATTAGATGCATTAGTTTTCGGTGTTTCAAGCTTCGTTTATTTTGCTAATGCTTTTCGTGTAAACTATATTTTGATGCTAACATAATTTACTTTTCAAAATTAGAAATGGTTGACCATCTTTTGTAATTAGATAGTTTGTTTTCTAGTTTCCTGCAATTAAATAGAACTTAATTAGTTTTTGCTTTAAGTTCTGTTATAGTTTGTTTCATTATCTTCTCTCTCTCTATTAGCTTTTCTTCCTGTAGTTGTAGGTTATTTCTATCTTCCATCATTAGTCTTGCTTTAGCATATAATAGGAATAGTTCATCTTCTTTAGACAATCATTAGAATAGGTTGCTTTCTATTATCGTAGCTTCTCAACAAGTCTTCTCACTGATTTCTTTGCATAGTAGGATCATATGCATAAGCCAGCTGGTAATTAAAGTCATCCAAAATTCTTCTTTTCCTTAGTTTAAATCATTTTCTTCCATTCGGACAGGCATTCGGATCGTCATTCGGACTTTTACACTTTCTACACTGTTTTATGCTTTTTCAGAATCCAGTTTCTTCTGCTTTTTAAATGTAATGCTTCTTGCTTCTAATTAACAGTTTTAGATGTAATTTAAATCTTGTTTCATGTTACATAGAATTTTTAATTAAGTTTTGTCATTATTTCCTACTCCCACATTATCTTCCTTAATCTTCTTTTTAACCTTCTTCCAAAGTTAAGTTCTTCATATCTAATTTGCTAATTAGTTATTGTTTCAGAATTTATCAGTCTTGTTCCTAGATAGTTTATTTTTAAATAAAGAGTTAATAATTTCATTTTCCAAGTTATTTCAGTTTTGATAGTTTCATTCGTTAATCAGTTTCCTGTTTTCATAGATAGAATAAATTCCTGCATTTGAATTATGAAAGTCATGCATATAGTTTAACATCATGTAGTTGCATGTTAATGTATTTACATATTTAGTTAGCTTAGGTTAGTTCAAGCCTTCAATCCTTCACATATAGTGTTTGCATCTCATAATCTACCTTCCCGGGTTGACAATTAAATGTTGAATTAGATAGCATATATTTACCCAACATAACCCTCCTTCCATAACCATTTTTTATTTTATTTTTGAAATTACTGACGCCGACAATAAGGGAGATTTTGTCGATTGCAAGCCCCAATTAGGCTCACTCATGTTGGTATGACACCCTCCAACTGGTATGTGGGACCAATTTCCATGGTAGTTTTGTAATTATGATTTTTTTCTATTTAATTCAATATAACTAATAGACTCTAGTATAAAATGAATTGGATTTTCTGAATGTAAATCTATTCTAGAAAAAAATTAAAAATTAAACTAAACCTATCCTGATCATGAGAAAAATTGTAAAGGAGATAGATTAGGTTCTATAGATGAATACAAGTAAACAAACATTGAAAAATAATTGATCATAACCTATGTATTTGTACTCAACTATGTAATATTAATAGATACTTAATTGAGAATCACATAATATGAAATATAATTGTAACTATAGAAGAACTGAGTTATGCATCATTGAATGAAAATAAAATAATTCCCATTCACATTCAATAAAAACACAACTATAAAATAATACAACAAAACATAGAATATTAGTCTTTATATTTTGGCCACAAAAATGTCTCCAGTGGTCACATTAGGATTTCCATCCCAATTGATTCTAACAACAATGTACATAATATTTTAAAAAAGAAAATCCCACCACCAACACCCGTTTCGACATCTTAGGATTTTCCTTTTAAAGACCAAGTTTGGGGACATATGATAATTGTTTGTAACTAAAATATACAACTAAATTTTGGTAATACAAAAATACAAAATTAATCTATTTTAATCCTTCCTTGAAGGATCTCCACAGTGGATGAATCTCAAATATTTGAGCTATGCTATTTGACTTCATTCTTTCCAGTTGTAACTCTCAATCATAAAGTTTTGTTGCAACCTCTAGCTCTAAGTCATTTTGGGAAATCTTTACATATGCATTAGATAAAGTGGCCAATTTGATTGGCCTCAACAAGAACCTGTTTAATTCCTCTTAATTTTATTTAGCAAGTTTACTTATTGATTCTTTATTTCCATCCCAATTATGCTCTACATTAACAATATTCAACATGCTTGCATCTTCTTGACCCAAATAATCTAATGAAGGAATATCAAATTGATCAAGAATAACATCAACATAATTCCATATCTTAAAATAGGATTGGTTAACGACACGAATAGTTTCAGTGATTTCTTCACAAGAAACCTTTCAGGAATCCAACAATATTCAAGTTTTAGCTCTTTACTTTCGATCTATCCACGAGAATGATTTTGGAGCCTCTTTATATTATTTTTTCCAATCCATGATTTCACCAAACTTTTCATGTGAAATCTTCCATTCATATTTCTATAGTTCAACTTTATTTGATAATTTAATTAGTTGATCATAATAAAGTTGAATCTCCTTCAACTGAATGAAGAATCCTTTCTATCCTTCCCTTAGTTCTTCATTTGATCTGGGTTATTCTTCTTCCATAATAGTTACTATTGAATAATTCTATCCCTGATATTCATTGAATTTTGTTTATGCTCTTCTTGCAATTTTTGAACTACATATTCATTTTCAGTTCTTAAGGATGCAACTTGTTCTTCATGTTCCCTTGTTTGTTGATTGATTTCTTCCATGTGTTGGCATTGAGATTCTTCTTATTTTTCTTTAAGGGAATTAATATGTTATTTATATTCATCCACTGATACACTAATATCACCAACTTTCATAGAATTGGAATTATCAATTTTCCCCAATAAAGAAACTACGTTGACTATAATTTCTTGGTGATCTTTATTGGCAATGTCCTAGACTATTAAATAGTCTAGTGATCCTCCTATTTTATGTCTTTTGGAGGGTCTTTTGACAAACATTTAACTGTACTTACTGAAATAATAATCACCTAATTAAATCAAAGTATCATCATTTCCAATAATTTCTATGGAAGAAGATCTTCTTGCTAAGATGGAGAGTGGAGTACTAGGATTGATAGGGGAAGTAAGTAGTGAAATTTTCTTTTATTTTTCATCTTCTCTTTCTTTATTTACTCTTCATTTCTCTTCCTTTTGTTTCTTCTCTTCGTCCTTTTTTTCTTTCATCTTTGGCCTTCCGGGCATCTTCTTCTTTCATTTGTTGTTCAAGTTGTTGCTTCTAGCTCAACTTTTCATCTTTAGCCTCCTATTTTTCTTTCATACTCTTTTATTATTTAGCTTTCTGAGTTGCTTCCTTTTTTTCCTTTCTTATTTTTTATTTAACCTTTCATCTTCCACTTTCTTTCATGCATCTTCTGCATCCCTTCTATCTTTTTCTATTGCTTCATTTTCCTAAGATGATTGTGCATTTTGTTTCTTTTTAGATGTTCCTCGGCCTCTAGAAACTTTGGAATCAAAGATTCTATTTTATCCTTTTTTGCTTCCTTCTTGGTTGCATCATGTTCTATTTAATCATAAAAAACTACTCATATCTATACCGTAGCCACATTTCATAGGCTACCTAAAATAAATGAAGTGTTTCCTTCTAGTGATTGTCTTGGATTCTATCCAACACTTCCTCATAATTAACATCTCCTTGGAATATGAGCTCATGGGGGTCAGTCTCATGTTTATATGTGGGTTTTAAACCAACATACTTGAAATTATCTATAATCACTGTTCTAAGGTCATATTTTATGTTTGGTCCTAAATAGAAGTTGAGTTATTTGAGGGTAGAGGTCTATTTTCTAGCATGAGGGGCATTTTTCAAAGTATACAAACCTACTTTAATAGGGAATTTTAGCCATGCTCTCTTTTCCTGAGTTGAAAAAAGGGTGCATTTCCTCTAATCATAGTTTGATAAAAGATCTCCCTAAGGACCAACCTATTAAGGAAATATATAGGAAACAAATGAGGGGTGACTAAGATTCTAAAAACCCTAACGTAAGTGAAAAACACTTGGATGTACCAGTCACCAACTATTTGCAGGGTTTTTAGAGCTTCCTTGGATAATCTTGAGACAGGTTTGGTGAAGATAATAATATACAACATGGAAAGGAAAACAAATGTCATAAAAGAAAATTCTAAAATTAGAGGCCCACAAATTGTGACAATAAACATGTACATGGGGGTAAACTAAGGTCCCATTCCCAACCCATCTATGGAAAAGCATTGGTAGAACAAACAAAGTCAGTGAGGAAAGAAGACATGAAAAAAATTGGAGATTTGGTCCTTTGTACCTCTTTGGTCGTGTTATACCCTTATTTTCCACCCTATGAGCTCCTTAGAGATATTACTTATCTTCCTAGCTAAAAGCACATCTTATATCCTTCTCCTAGTCCATTTTTGAAAACCATATCCCCTTGCATGCCTATGGGGGGGTGATGGTGACATTTCCATCACTCCTTGCATGCCGGTCAGGGAGTGACACCTTCACTCCTTACTCTGCCTTAGGGGGCGGTGGTCCTTCTTTGCCTAGTTTTTGGATGAGTTTTAGGAGGATCATCATTATGATTATATCCCACATCATTTTGGCATGGGAACTCACACACCAACTTGAGTCCATGTGTCCTTTGGAGGCCATATTCATACTCCCTTCATTCACCATACACCTATATATTGATTCCATTCTATGAGAAAGGGAAGACCCTTTGAGTAGTATTATTATGTTATTGGAATCCCTAGTGCATCCTACAACCATTATGATCATCTTTGTTGAGTCAAGGAAGGTTTGAATCAGGAATCTTGGAGGAGATATACATCATGACTTTGGAAGGTCGAGAAACCAGGAATTCAAATAATTCAAAGGATAAAGAAATATGTAATGTATAAAAAAAATTTCCCCAGTGGAGTCGCCAGTTCTATTGTGGAGATTTCTCCCCGACAGACATGTGATACATACCTTGGATCCTTTCCCTGATCCAAGACAGATGGATGGGGTATACCAATATGATTTCACCCATTAGATCTAAAAATTCACCCAATACATCCACTTATGCATCCACATACAAAATTATTGGAGATAGAGGGAAGAAATATTAACACACCTTTACTTATGTGAGGTTCTTTGGTGAAGATAAACCCCAAATTTTATAGATATTATAGACATGGCTCCAACTCCACTTGATAGTACCCTAAACACAAAGATCCAAGCAATAACTTTCTTCTAACCTTTCTAACATATATAAGAATGCATGTAAATGATATAAAACATGTATATCTAAGAAATATATATCTAGACATAATTTGATATATTCAAGAAAAACTAGATACACCATAAACATCATATTAAATACATAGATATGAATCCTACACATCCATAAACACCGTGATGTGCAGGAAGGAGAAATGAATATGTTTATATATCAAATAAATGAGAAGAGGTACATCAAATCATACCTTGAGTCATGATGTATATATCCTCCGAGATTCTTTTTCCAAACCTTCCTTGACTCACCCAAAATGATCAGAAATGGTTGTAGGATGCACTAGGGATTCCAACAACATAACAATACTAAGACAAGAGTCTCCCCTTTCTCATAGAATGGCCTCAATATATAGGTGGATGGTGAATGAAGGGATTTTGAATGTAAAATCCAAAGGACAAATGGACTCGAGTTGGTGTATGATTTCCTATGCCAAAATGAAGTGCAATCTAATCATTTTCATGATCCTTCTGAAACTCATCCAAAAACTATGCAACGGAACACAATCTCCCCCATAAAGTAGTCCAAGGAGTGATTGTGTCACACCCTAACAGGCATTATAGGAGCGATGTAAATTTGTCCATCACCCCCTTATAGGAATGCAAGGGGCCACAGTGGTAAGAAATAGGCTAGATAAAGGTATAATGAAGTGGTTTCAGCTTACCAGATGTGCATAGCCTTTAAGGAGATCATAGGGTGGAAAATAAGGGTATAAAAGATGCTTCCTAAAGTGTGATGTCAGAAGAGAAAATGATGGTTGAAACACTTTACAACAACAATATAACAAGGTAAGGAAATGGAAGCAAGGAACTAGAGAGTACCTATCATCAATCATCAACCAAGTATATATCATCCTCGAGGTAGGCATACCCATGCTCAGTAACAGAAGTATAAATCATGGCCACCAAGAAAGTACACTGTGGACCCATGATTAATGTGAAATATCATGGCCATGAAAAATACATAGTCACTGGATCTATGCTATAAAAAGGATCATATCCATTAGAAAATACAATGTGGATCTATGTCGCAATTTACAATTAGGAGGACAGATAACACCAATGATAGCACATAGATAGTCCTCATACATAGTCATAACTGGTGATATGAACTCCAACACAGCTTGGGATGGGAAACAAGTATGAGTGATGCAACCCCTAAACCCAAGGTCTTCATTCAAACACGGATAGTGTGATTCTAGAACATGTGAATAGATGTGTTGATGTCGAACATGTGAGAATCTGTCTTATTATTTTTCACAAAAACAGTTAAAGGATTTGATATATGACTGGAAAATGAGCTGCCAGGGGCTTTACAATTCACATTCAGACTTACTATCTTGACAATAAGTTTCATCCTAAGGCTTACAAGGAAGATCTTCAAAAACCAGAGTTGAAGTTGCTGGTGGGCTTGGCCTCTAATCCATTCAAAATACTTAGACGCGGAACTAAGAAAACCATCCAAGAAATACAAAATAGAGCTACTAATCGCTCTGCAAGATGAGCTTGGAAGAAAGGGACCCACAATGCTTGCCGAGATTGGAGTATGTCTCTGGAGAGAAGGCTTTCAAAATGCTAGTGACTCTGCAGAGTTCTCTGCTAGCTTGATTAGCGATTCCGGGAGTTCTTCAGCACTAGCATCGAGAATGACAAAATGATGGGAGTCTCGTGAATCCATCTGACCAGTGCCTCAGGCCAGCATTTTAGGGAATTAACTGAGATTTGATTTCCCCAATGACGTGAAGCGTACTCTTTCTCAATAGTGCCCCTTGATTTGCTTCTGCGTCAGCCATAGAGTTCAGATTTCTCAGAACATGATACACCTTAACTCTTCTGAATTTTGACAGCAGGAGGCTCACCTTTTTGAATCTCTGTGCTAGAAGGATATTCAACGGCGTCTTTCTCATGTTGATGGCTTGTATTATTATTCTGGAGTCCCCGAAGATCACTATGTCCTGGATATTTAGATTTTTGGCTAAAATTAGCCCCTGCCAAAGTGTCAGGATTTCTTCTTGGTTGTTTGAGGTAGATCCTAGGCCCCAAGCATAGGACATATGAATTACTCCAGTAGGTTTGAGCAGGACTCCTCCTCCCCCAGCTTGGCCTGGATTCCCTTTCGAGGCCCCGTCAAAGAATAAACAACACTCTTCCAAAGAGGACCTCCATTTTATAAACTCATGTTCCTCCAGTCTAATTTCCCAACTGAGGTGTTGGGAGGCTTTGATCTCTATTCCACTATGGCTTCTTGGAGTGAAGTTGTTAAGCCATAGATCTTCCTCAGGATTGACCGAAGTAGTGTTTTTGAGAGAGGGATTAGCTATAAGGGTTTCACTGAGCATGGAGCTTATTTTGATGGCTACTTGAGCAGGGTTTCTTCTTTCTTCCTTAAAAACTCTACTGTTTCTTTCAATTCACAGCTTCCAGCAGATAAATTTAGGGAGCCACATCCAACAGAACTTAAGGAGAGTTTTCTTATTTAGAGAGAACAGAGAGATGGCCATCCAGTTACCTAGAAGACTTGTGATTGAATGGGGCAGAGCCAGGGAAAGTGCTCCTGAAAGAATCCCCCACACTTCCTTTGAGAAATCATAGAGAAGAAAGATATGATCTGCTGTTTCCTTATCTGTCATGCACAACGAGCATCGAGAGGGGCCCTCCCAGCCCTTTTTCTTCAAATTTTCTGAAGTCAGAATGCTTTTGTGCAACACCGTCCAAATGAAGATGTATATTTTGGGGATCGAGGGGAAGTTCCAATGTCTTATTACTAGCCAATGTTGTTTACCATTAATAGATGAAATGGAGTCCACCAATGATGATAATGGATCCCAAGACACTCATTACATTCTAGTGAGTGTTAATAGAGGAGATGAGGTTGAACACTCATGGAAACACTCGATTAGGAGTCGATGATGTTTACCTATTCTTGAACACAAGGAACACTTGCCACTGATGACTGCAATCTCCAGGGTACTATGGTTTCTAGATTCACTTCCTAGATAATGATTTGACATCAATATCAAGTAAGATATTGAAGGAGGAATTTAATCTATTCCCCATCAATTGGCATGAAACAAACATCGAGAAATGTGATAAAGATATAGAATATCACCACGAACAATATGCTGACATAGGTATGGACGACACACAAGGTAAACGAGGCTACATAATGGCTGACTCAAGCTACCATTCCCTTGAACATATATCACAACAACTGTGACGAGGAAACATAAACTCAAGAACACCATATAGACCATAGTGAAATGACGTAGGAGGCATCAAAGCACCCTCCCTAGTGATTGGAAGAGTAACCAATTAGAGAAGTACCATGACTTAGGAAATGGTAAATATCTGAGGAATGAAAATAACCCTACTATAATACAAAGATGCAAATAGGTGCCATGTTCAAGGGTGATGTATTGGACTACTGCCACTTCTTTAGATAGATAATGTAATTCCCCCCGCTTTTTTTCTCTTTTTATGTACCTTCTTCATTTTTTAGAGAGCTTGGAAAAGAGATAGAAGTATGTTTGATAAGATCTTTTTCCTCCATGATCTTTTGGATTTTTATTGCATTATGAATTTGAAACCAATTTTTCGAGTAGAAACCCTACTCATCTTCAGGGAAGTAGAACCCAATGAAAAGATTATGAAGAATACATAATGAGATAATTATGTCTTCTTCATAATCTTTTCATTGGGTTCTACTTCCCTAAATATGAGCAAGGTTTCTGATTGAAACCTTGGTTTCAAATTCATAATGCTGTAAAAATACAAAAGATCATGGAGTATTTAGAGAACTGCGAAATACTGAATCATTTTAATATATTTTTAGTAAGATTTTAACGATCCCGAAAAAGTAAACTTGTAGTCTTCTTCATTTCTTAACAAGATTGAAGAAAGGATAGAAGAGTGTTTGATATGCTTTCTCTCCATGGATTTTTTTCGAGCTTGGATCATTGAATGCTTACCGGTGTTTTCAATTTTAAGGAGTTTGAAAAAATTAAAGAAAACTCCATATATACCTTTCCCGTGGAATTTTAACAATCCTGAAAAACTAAACTCAAATTATTCTTTAGTTTAGAGAGCAGAAATAAGATATAGAAATGCGCTCCATGGAGGTCCTTTTTAGTATAGTTTTAACGAGCATGAAAAGGTATAAAAGGATACTTGGTGAGCGAGAATGAGTGGTACCATGTGTCTCAATATGTTCATTTGTGCGTGAAACCAACTGGGTGAGACATGGCACAAATGTGGAATCATGAGAAAAAGGGAAACACTCATAGCAATAGTTATCTCCCTGGGTAGGAGTGTGCAAAAGGAAGCAAAGTGATGCATCAGGTAAGCGAGTGAGAATACAATAGAATAAGCATAATGGGATAAGGAAGCAGCAAGAAATAGGACATAAGAGACCAAGTTGATGACCGTATGAGGAATGCAAACTTGGGAACTCTGAGGGAAGGCCAAAATAATAATAATGAGAGGGGAAAATGAGGCTCAATCGAGTGGGTGTCATGGACTAAAGGGGCTCCTAATCCTATCATGACAACAACATGGGCACCAAATAATAATTTAGGTTCTACTCTAGGGTACCCATGTGGGGAAGGCACTACCACACAAGTTATGACACATATGAAAATGGAGTGGCTAATGTCACATCTTGGCAAGATCGACCCTATGGCACAATAATGGGAATAATAATGGATGTATAATATGCAATGTATGAAGGGGAAAAATCATATCCCTATATTCCATGGGTATAAATTACATACCATAAGTGGATGTCTCCAAAACATTCTATGTCTCATTTAGCAAACCTTGGAAAAATATCCAAAACTATCTCTGAAACACACATCAATAGCCCAAAAAGATAAAAATATGAACAAATACACCTATATAATGCTTTTATATTTTTAAAATTTTTTAAATGTTTTTGGGTTATTAGTGTTTTGTAATGGACCAAGACATAACATACACACAAAAAATGCACACCACACCACACTATGTTACATAAAATACAAAGCACTTCGAGGCAGTCTGGTCTATGCAAAGTACTTGCATTAGTGAGGCCCATTGTGGGGCCCCACCATAGAGTCGCCATCGTAATTGGATAACTCATATGCCCCTTGATGTAGAACACATTTGAAGGGACACTGCCATAAGGGTTATGTAGTCAAAACGAGGGAATGCATAATGTTATCCACCTTTTCCTGACCGGGAAGAGGAGATGAACTATGGTACTCCTCTTTGCTATAACTAAATATCATCATCATGAGACCCATGTCCACTCAATGCCTTGATCCCTGAAGTCTTCTTGATCAAGTAAGCAATTAGAGAAAGTTGTTTACCTTTGTCCACAATTTCTAGTTGGGTCGGCATAGGTTTCCTTCTAGCAAGCAACGCCCAACTAGTTCAAGCACAGACTTCCTTCATGTAGAGTGCGTCAGTGGCTCAGGTTTCCTTTGTGCAGCCTACGCTTTCCCTCTTAGGTGCAGTTTTCCCTCATGCAGCTTGCGTCGGAGTTGGTTAGATTGGATAAAGGTGGATTTAGAACGAACTCTAGAAAGTGGATGAGGTGGATCTCTATCCCTAACTTGTAGGTGAGCTATTCTATGGTTCCCTAACCCCAAGGAAAGATCCCTTAGTCCTCTCCCCATGATACTCAACCTACTATATCCACTTGGTCTTATAAATACAAAGCTCCTCTCCATTCCAAAGGGAGGAAGTCTATAGCACTTACATGCTGGTGGAAATAACCTAGGTGATCCATATCCATCTCTTGGGAGGCATACATCTTCTTTGGAGGAATTGGCTTGGCTTGTTGGAGGAAGCTTGTGGTGTTAAGGCTTGGGTTGTAATCATCACTCTACTATGTATTTCCCACTTATTTACAGTAATATAATCTATTTCCATAAATGTCTTTATGTTGATGATATTTAGAGCTCACTTCCTTAACTGTTTGCTTGGATCAGTTAGTGTTTAGATGTACTTTTACTGCTTGTTTTGTCTCTATGTGCTTTGACAGGTCTTGCAGCTATGGATCTGATGCCATGAAGCTTGGAACGATAAAAAGGAGAAAGATCTACAAATCTGAAGGTAAGGCATCTAATTACCTTGATCTCTAATTTGATCTAGGAAAGTAGTTTTATGTTATGTTCTCATTTGTTCTAGAACCACTTGGACTAGGGAGATCATGATTGTGTCCCCTCGAGTAGATTGTCCGATAACAAATCTGGCGACCATACTGGGGAAGTACCTTTCTTTTGATTTAAATTTGAATGTGTTGTTTGTTGATTTCTTTATGAGACATTTCTTTGCCTCATGAGCCTCTTTCTACCATCAGATTTTCTTCTCGAAGAGTTTGATGACCTTCTTTGAGTCTGTTTGAATCATTATCAATCCATTTACTTATTCATTATTTGGATATTTTTCATTTTTTGCATTGGGTTATTTGCCCAACACACCTGGGTAGTGAATCGAGTGCACTTGTCCTTCCCGAGTGCAATTTTCCTTTGAGCATCCTGTGCCATCGGTGCTTTTTCCAATCTGACAGTTTGTGCCGCTGGTGCTTTACACCTGTATACAGTTTGCGCCGCTGGTGCTTTACACCTGTATACAGTTTGCGCCGCTGGTGCTTTACACCTGTATACAGTTTGCGCTGGGCACTCTGCGCCTAACCACAGACTGTGTTGGTCTTTCAATCTTGGTGCTTAGTCTATCCACTCTCCAAACTTTGATTTTGGATTGATCCATGGACTTCTCTGTGATGTACTTTCCAGTCAGAGATCTCTTTGTTTAGCATTTTTTGTGTTTGGTTTGTTTGTGTTGGTTTTTGGGTCCTTTTGGTCAAGTAAGAGCTTAGTAGTGGTGGGAAATTTCAATCCCCCACGGTCATCCGATCCATCTTGTATTCCCTAACCACCTCACTGGATCTACCCAACATGCTATATCCTCTTCCAAACCATTTTTGAGCTTAGTCATTAAGTGTTTGCTTGCATTTGACCGTTTTTGAGTGATTTTTGTGTCTTTAGGTCATTGGAGTGCTTGTCATCTTTCTTTGGGAATTTTTGAGTGATTAGAGTGCTGCAAGTAGTCTCTTCTTTTCTGCCATTTACATTTGAAAAGAATCATTATTATCAGGTTTTGTCTTGATACATACATTAAAAAATCAAAAGTGCTTCGATTTTACCATTTTCAAGTTCAATTGAGAATTGTTGTAGAAATTGTTTCGTGCGTTGGAATTCATCATCCATCAATCTTTGGAAAGTTTGAAAAGGAAAATTAGTTGTTTTTATTTTTCTTAAATTATGAGTCACTCATCTTCTTGAAAGATCCAAGTGAAATCAAATTTTTACAAAGTAATTCCAAGCTTGAAGAGCCATATGCATTTTTGGTTTTCATGTGCTTTTAGGCTCCCATTGTGAAAATTGAAAAGTTAGTGTGCTCTAGGTAGAGATTCTCCTTTTTAATTACCTAGTTTTATTCTAATTGAAAAAAGAAAAAAAATAAAATACTTTGAATTGGATTTGATGCGTTGTTTATTTTTATGTTTTATTCGAAAAAATGGAAAAGAGTGCTTTCATCATCTTTGGTAGATTTTCAACTTTTGGGAACTTGTTGAAATTTATTGTCTTATTGAGACCATTGAAAAAAGAATTTCTTCTTCCCTTACATATATTTCATCAAAAGAAAAAGTGCATGTTCATGCAGTTAGGGTTGCACTATGTTTAAATTTTTGTCCTCACCTCATGCATTCACCTAACTGTCTAGATAAAATTTACCGATAGAACTAGGTTAAAATTTACTAGTAATTTGTGTGATAAGTTAGTGACGTGTTCCAACAGCTGTCGTTATTTTCCTGCACTGCATCCTGGGGGCACTATAGTTATTCCACGTACCAACCGGTTTATTGAAGGATCTTTCACGTACCTTAGGGTATATCGAAAGGCACTTCACGTACTCGATAGTATATTAGAAGGCTCTTGTCATACGGTTGTGCATTAGACAACACCACTACGGATTTGAGCTCCCACGTACCTTGTGTATATCAGGAGACACTACTAGGATTATTGAAACCAACCGAGCTAACCATTTGGCCGTCTTGGCATAGAAATACACCGAGAATAACAATCTGGGAGCTACTACGCATGTATTATTAGGTAGCTGGGTTATATGGTCAAGGTTACGGTCCTAATACTCCCTAGTTAGTGCTCTGAAAAATTGGTCCAAGTGTAACTGTTGGACCCTGGAGTATATCGCGAGTTGCAAAGCCTTGAAAATCCTGTGAGGTTCCAGAATTTCGAATCCACACCTATCGCATAAGTTTTCTTGCGGCCTTAGTTTGTGTAGATTTTTCTGGATTGCTTTTTATTTTGTGTGGAATACACTTAGGAGAAGTTTTGGTTCAATCATTCTGGCTGAACAACCTTTGAGAAGGTCCCACAACAAAATTTTAAACTTGTCACCCGAATATCCCCTTAAACCAGAGGTACTTTCGAGGGTAAGAATGGATCCAAAAGTTATGGTCGTGTCACCTGAAGAAGAGAACTCTACCATGGAGTCGGGAATGAACTTTTCACTCCCTTCTAGTCCACTAATCACTGATCCTCCAAGATCTGTGACCATAGAACCATCTACTTCACAAGACACATCCTTCCACCGTTCATTGGAAGGATAACCTCTGGCTATAGATTGGTTAAATCCATCCCCGGATGACCCTGTATCCGCAACATTTGGTCCATCTGCATCCTTTTGGGACACCTCTCTAGGGAAACAATGGGCCCACTTGGATTTAAATACGGAGACAGAAACTACCCCTTTTCATTGGGATCCCCATGCTTAGTGCTTGGCTCCAGTCTATGAACTCATGGACCAATTACACCAATGTAGCAACGAACTTCGGCGCCAGAGTCTCTCACAGAGAAGAGACACCTCGAAAACAGACATATTTCCTGCGAGTACACCTCTTAATTAGGAGACCAGTTCCATACCTCAAGTGACTCAAAACATTGAAGGAAAATAGTCCAACACCCCTGCTACTACTACTGGAACATCCCCCATCCCCCCCACCCCAAAACTCGCGGGGAGGATACATTTTACCTCCTAATTTTATCACGATTAGTGTTCCTCCAATAGTAAGTAATCATCAACCCATTATGAGTCAACCATCAATAAGTGGTCAAAACATTGTTACAGGGAGGAAACCCCTGTTCTCTAGCCATAGTACGAGTGGAGGACTCCCAATCGGTAATTCCGTTGGAAACTCCTTACTCGTTGTGGGATCCACCATGGGATTACATCATGGTGGAGGTCCATCCTACTCAACTCAACCACCATGGATTCAAGTGTATCGAGGCCATTTTAACCCTGTGTCGGGACAATTCAATCTCGAAAACATACTCCACGAGATACCTGTTAAAATTCAATATGCTAAGACAGAAAATAGCAGCATTACATTCCATTTCACAATAATAGCATATACAGGATCACTGAAGAAACAACAAGCATAGCATAAACACAAGAGACACAGATTTATCCTGGGAAACCCTCATGGGGTAGAAAACCCAGTAAAGCTTCCTCAATATAGATGACCAGCAATATACAAAGATGCAAACCAAAGACATGATATCCTTCTCCACTGTAGCAGACCTCTCCTCCAATAGGTGCGCCTCCCTTGAATGAGTGAGTGTGTATAATGAGGAACACACCTCCTCTATTTATACACTACTTTGATATGTATTTTACACAAGTACACGTAGGCTCGTATTTAACCAATAGGTTAAATAACCCACTACAACTAACTGGGCCGACCCCTCTAGGGTGGTCTAATAACCCTTTGACCCACATAACACATTTAGGGCCGACCCCCACTAGGGAAGTCTAATAACCCGAGTTACCACATTCCGACGGAGGAATAAACATCTCCGGATATACAATAAGATCTTCACGGAGGAATGAATCATCTCCGGAATAATAAAGTACAAATATAATATTCTTTGAAGTTACAATATTTAACACTCCCCCTTAACGAGAAGGATATTATAACAGTATCTGCACGAGCAAGGAGTCATCAACATCATACATGATACATCTATAAATCATTGGAAGCTTTCTCAACATCATCAGTAACTCAAGCAGTTACTGGAACATCTTCAATACTGGAACATCAACATCTTCAGTACTGAGTCTTTATCTTCTGCAGCACTCGAACAACTACAACAACATCAACATCTGGATCCTCACGATCATCAGTATCGTCATCTCACGACCATTAGCATCGTCATCACACGATCATCAAGATCGTCATCACACGATCATCAGCATCGTCACACACGATCATTAGCATCGTCATCACACGATCATCAATATCGTCATCACACGATCATTAGCATCATCATCACATGATCATCAACATCGTCATCACACGATCAGCAGCATCGTCATCACATGATCATCAACATCGTCATCACACGATCAGCAGCATCGTCATCACACGATCATCAGCATCGTCATCACACGATCATCAGCATCGTCATCACACGATCATCAGCATCGTCATCAATACAGGTATCCATAACAATACAAGTATCCACATCATTAGTACAAGTATCCTACCGATACAAGTAACCACATCATCAATACAAGTATCCTACCGATACAAGTAACCACATGATCAGTACAAGTATCCTACCGATACAAGTAACCACATCATCAGTACAAGTATCCTACCGATACAAGTAACCACATCATCAATACAAGTATCCTACCGATACAAGTAACCACATCATCAATACAAGTATCCTACCGATACAAGTAACCACATCATCAATACAAGTATCCTACCGATACGAGTAACCACATCATTAATACCATCACTTTCTCGGAGACCATTCGTCTACGGATCAATTCAAGGACCGAAGTCCGGGGATGATACAATCCCCTTCACGTACATTTTGAACTATCAGTTCCGGGATGATGCAATCCCCATCACGTACATTTTGAACTATCAGTTCCGGGATGATGCAATCCCCATCACGTACATTTTGAACTATCAGTTCCGGGATGATGCAATCCCCATCACGTACATTTTGAACTACCAGTTCCGGGATGATGCAATCCCCATCACGTACATTTTGAACTATCAGTTCCGGGATGATGCAATCCCCATCACGTACATTTTGAACTACCAGTTCCGGGATGATGCAATCCCCATCACGTACATTTTGAACTATCAGTTCCGGGATGATGCAATCCCCATCACGTACATTTTGAACTATCAGTTCCGGGATGATGCAATCCCCATCACGTACATTTTGAACTATCAGTTCCGGGATGATGCAATCCCCATCACGTACATTTTGAACTATCAGTTCCGGGATGATGCAATCCCCATCACGTACATTTTGAACTAAGGTCCAGGGACGATGCAGTCCTATCTTCTATTCTCGGAGACCTCACGTCTACGGCTCTCTTTAGGACTGAGAGTCCAGGGATGATCCAATCCCCTCAAGTCCACCAAGGACTTCATTCTCGGAGACCTCTCGTCTACGGCTCTCTTTAGGACTGAAAGTCCAGGGATGATCCAATCCCCTCAACTGTCCACTAAGGACTTCATTCTCGGAGACCTTACGTCTACGGTTCTCTTTAGGACTGAAAGTCCAGGGATGATCCAATCCCCTCAACTGTCCACTAAGGACTTCATTCTCGGAGACCTTACGTCTACGGTTCTCTTTAGGGCTGAAAGTCCAGGGATGATCCAATCCCCTCAACTGTCCACTAAGGACTTCATTCTCGGAGACCTTACGTCTACGGTTCTCTTTAGGACTGAAAGTCCAGGGATGATCCAATCCCCTCAACTGTCCACTAAGGACTTCATTCTCGGAGACCTCACGTCTACGGCTCTCTTTAGGACTGAAAGTCCAGGGATGATCCAATCCCCTCAACTGTCCACTAAGGACTTCATTCTCGGAGACCTCACGTCTACGGCTCTCTTTAGGACTGAAAGTCCAGGGATGATCCAATCCCCTCAACTGTCCACTAAGGACTTCATTTTCGGAGACCTTACGTCTACGGCTCTCTTTAGGACTGAAAGTCCAGGGATGATCCAATCCCCTCAACTCTTTTCTCATCCATACAGGTACAATCATATATCACATCACATCAAGACATGTGTACATCAAAACATGTATACATCACTTAATCAACACATGTACACATCACATCAAAACATGTGTACAACAAAACATGTATACATCACTAATCAAAACATGTACACATCACATCAGAACATGTATACATCACAACTAGCATGTATTCTTACTAATACATCTAAACATGTATACATCACACCAAAACATGTATACATCTAGCATGTATTCTTACCAATACATCTATCATCAAAAGCATGTATAAGTAAAGCTAAGTATTCTAAGTATAAGAGTCCTAAATCTAAATATTTCTAAGTAACTGGGTGTAGAGAACAGGTTACCTCATCAACGACCTTGTTGTTTGATGAGACAATCTCATCAGTAGTGACTATACTACTCCCCCTTTCGAGGACGGTCCTTTTGAACTACACCAAGCTTGTCTCGGAAGTATTCAAACTTCACTCGAGACAGAGGTTTGGTTGGTAACTTCTTCACTTGACGTAGGGGCTTGGTTAGTACAATGGTAACCTGTTACAAATTCAAACTTTTATTGTTCATTTCTGTGACATATCTTGTTAGTTCCCTATGTTCTTTGACTTATCATGGAACACTAGATTCTATGTCATCTTGATACAACTCTAATTATCACATAGGATCTCAGTTGGTTCTAACTCTAAGTCAAACAATCCTAAAGCCAAACTTCTTCACAACTAGCAGAGCAAGCAGCCATATATTCCGATTGTGCTGAGAGTCACACTAGACTGCTTCCAGCTAAACCACGAGATCATGGCTAATCCCAGACAATAACATCCTCTCGAGGTGTTCTTCTTGTCTGATACACTTCCTGCCCAAACAGAATCTGAATAGCCATTTGAAGTCATGATCTTCAAGATAGCATAGATCAAATTCTATCGTGTCCTTTATGTGCCTCATCACATACTTTGCAACTATCAGGTAAACACATCTAGTTTCCACTAGATACTAACTCAAGGTGTTCAAAACAGAGCATATATCTAACCTAGTATATGTTAGATATATCAAAGACCCAATAATTTGACTGTACAGAGTTATATCCACTAACTCTGATGAGTTATCCCCTAACGGCTTCAAGCTGGAATCCATAAGAGTGGCCATTCCAACACCTCAAGTCATATTTCTCATCATACTTTCCCTGATTGATAAATATTCCTTCTGAGCCTTGCCATACTTCCAGACCTAGGAAGTAAAGCATCAAATTGAGATCTTTCATTTTTCATTTCTGTATTGAATGATCTTCTGCATATCTATCTGTGCCATCTCTCGTTAGATGGGTCTACTGATATGAGCCTCAGTATCATTCGAACTCTGTGGTGAGTTCCTTCTTGCATCCATGTCATATGTGTATCATATTCAACCTTGTAGCAAAGGTTGAGATCCACATCACCCATGGTGATCATTAAGCTTAAATTATTATCGATCCTAGGTACCTATACAGAACCTGATTCATACCTCTTCTTTAATTACACCATACTTGGAGCAAACATCTTGTCATGATTCTCTTCCCCTTTCTAAGAGAATCTTCTAGCCATGAGCCTTCTATATTTTGTTTGATTTGTAAATCTTCTTGTTTGAACATCCACCACTTGTACGGTGTCCATCATTCTTCATGACCTTTCCTACAAATCAAAATTAAGTACATGATTAGTAATACTTCATAATCATCAAAAGATAACCCATTATGCATACAGATATCATTTACATAGTGATGCAACTATTTTGACCATTACTTTGGCACAACACTTTCCCATATCCTGTATGCATACAGTGGCTATCTAGATGCCTTCCATCTCTACCAGAACATACTATCGAGAGTGTGCACAACTCTCAGCATGTCAGCAAAGAGGTTTCATTCTAGACAAGCAACAATGGAATGTTTGTCCAAGCATATGCACATTAGTTGTATACTGTTCAATGCTCTATGAATGTTTACACTCAGCATTATATATTCTAGGAATACAAATATGCATGCAGGCAATATCATTACTATTTCAAATAGCAACTCAAATACTTATCTTTTATGTTTGTGTGGCTGCCTCCCGCTTGATCTTCTGTATGTCTTTTGAACTTCTATTCATTCTGTACCACTGTGCATGCTCAAGAGTCATCCTCATGATCTCATATACAAACATACACTCATTAGTATATTCTAAATGCTATCAAAACATTATAGTACTAAATAATCTTGAAAACGTATAGTCATGATTATAGTTAATAAACATTAGTATTCAAGATTTCAGGGAAGTCTTCTTTTACTCATGCGTATCATTGATAAGAGATATAATATGCATAATCCCTTGGTTACTAACTTTATGAATGAGCATAACCAATCATTCCAAGTATACTTATATAAGGGATCCTAACACAAGGTAAGATTCATGGGAAACATACTTGGATTATTATACCTACTTGGTTATGTACAACATACCTCGTAAGTAGAACAAAGATTATGGATGAGTCTTTGTCTTCATGTTTTCATGGTCATGAAGCCTGATTTGTCTTTTGTGATGTACCTGTATCTTGTTAGCAGACAACCTCAACCTCACACAACACCATAATGCATTAGTACAATCATAAGTGTCAACACCCTAACCAATGAATATCTTCTATCATGCATTCATAATTTTGTTAAGGTGATACAACAAATCTAAAATCAAGATTGTACTAACTGTAATAATCATGAAGACAAACATACCATAAACTTAATCATGAACAAATCTCAAAACATACCTCGATGAGTCATACCTATCGAGATCGCTTGTAATCTCCTTATGTAAAGCCTTAGCCTCATCTCCCTCTGAAACATGAACTCCTTCACTTATGTAGGTGACCAATCTATCTTCTTCTAGGATTAACCCTATCCACTTGATTTGCAAGAACTGGACCTGGAGCTGGATATGGGTTTGTCAGAGAAACCCCAAAAATTCAAACTTTGAAATTCAGACTTCCGAAAGGATAGAAATATGCGCCTTGATGAGCTGATCAAACTGATATATTTAGAATTTGAAAACTGCAAAGTTTTACTCCTCAATTTTGCCTTTGAAACTTTCGGATTCACTGGACGTGACCCTGAACTGGGGTTTGATGAAGCCCACTCTTTTGCCCCAAAAAAAAGTTTGAACCAAAGCTCTAAGCTTCTATTTTTCTGAGGAGCTTCCAGCCGTGGTCACAGATTTCAAAAATTCCTATTTTTACAGAAGCCCTAAATTTTCACTTTTCTGATCAAAGTCCCGAACTAGGGTCTAATCAAGCCCGGCCTTCTGCCCAACCAAAAATTCTGATCTTGGTCTCTAAATTTCTATTTTGATGAGTAGCATCCAGCCGTGGTCTCCGATTACAAAAATTCCAACTTTCTTCAAAGCCCTAAATTTCGGAAGCCATGAATGAAGGTACCAAAAAATAATTCTGTTTTGACAGAAATATGTACCTGATTGTTTCTGGTGTAACTCCGAAATTTTTGATCCACAGGGTCTGAAAAAGTTTTTTGAGATAGCCTGACCTGTTAGCTTTCCATCCTGATAGGTCTGACCTCAATTGGATGTTCTGAGAGAGAGTTATGCCAAATGTCGCAACGTGACCTGTTTTGGGAAAATACAGGAGAGCGAACTTGTACGGCGTGCCACGTGTCACTGTTTGACCTTCGGCCTCTGAAAAAGTTTTCTGAGATATCTCGGCCTGTTATCTTTCCATCCTGACAGGTCTGACCTCAATTGGATTCTCTGAGAGAGAGTTATGCCAAGTGTCGCAACGTGACCTGTTTATGGGATAATACAGGAGAGCGAACTTGTACGGCGTGCCACGTGTCACTGGTTCAACTTCGGCCTCTGAAAAAGTTTTCTGAGATAGTACAGTCTGTGTACTACCTGTCACTTTTCACTAAATTTCATTTGGATCTTCCTAGCCCAAGTTATGACCTTTTTCCCAAGGTCACCTGATTTTGACTCAGATCTGGAAGAGGCAGAAACCCTATATTGTACAGATCATAAATCACAAAGTACAACGAATTAGAGGTTGTCCTTTGGACACAAGGTACCTGGCGATCTTAGCTTCGTCCTGTAACAATTTCAGATCCGAAAACTTCGCCAAAACGGATTTATAGCGAAAGTGCTACGATGACTGGTTTTTGCTATGTAAAACCCTAACCTTCAAATTGTCGTAAGTAAAGCAAGTGTCTTTAGTGCCATACCTTGTCTTCCTTCAGGTTAGCTCTGATACCATGTTAAAATTCAATATGCTAAGACAGAAAATAGCAGCATTACATTCCATTTCACAATAATAGCATATACAGGATCACTGAAGAAACAACAAGCATAGCATAAACACAAGAGACACAGATTTATCCTGGGAAACCCTCATGGGGTAGAAAACCCAGTAAAGCTTCCTCAATATAGATGACCAGCAATATACAAAGATGCAAACCAAAGACATGATCTCCTTCTCCACTGTAGCAGACCTCTCCTCCAATAGGTGCGCCTCCCTTGAATGAGTGAGTGTGTATAATGAGGAACACACCTCCTCTATTTATACACTACTTTGATATGTATTTTACACAAGTACACGTAGGCTCGTATTTAACCAATAGGTTAAATAACCCACTACAACTAACTGGGCCGACCCCTCTAGGGTGGTCTAATAACCCTTTGACCCACATAACACATTTAGGGCCGACCCCCACTAGGGAAGTCTAATAACCCGAGTTACCACATTCCGACGGAGGAATAAACATCTCCGGATATACAATAAGATCTTCACGGAGGAATGAATCATCTCCGGAATAATAAAGTACAAATATAATATTCTTTGAAGTTACAATATTTAACAATACCTTATCCCGAAAACCCATACACTCCATGGGGACATTATAATGTTGCACCAATTGGACCCCCACCAAATTTTCCTCATGTCCCACCACCCCCCACCACCATTCGGTCCACCTCCTTCCGAAGGGGGCGTACCTCCACCTTCCGGCAGAGGTTGAGGCCCACCCCATTCTGGAGGTGGAGGCCCACCTTACTCCGGAAGTGGAGGCAGAGGACCCCCACCTTCCGGTAGCAGTGAACCCCCACCTTTTGGAGGAGGCCCACCTTATTCTAGAGGCAGAGGACTACCACCTTCCAGCAATGGTGGACCCCCAGTTTTTGGAGGAGGCTTGCCTTATTCTAGAGGTGGAGGAATACCACCTTCTGGTAGTGGAGGACCTCACATTTCAGAGGAGGCCCAGCTTATTCTAGAGGTGGTGGTACACCCTATTATGGCGGCGGAGGTGGCTGACCCCCTTATTCCAGCGGCAGAGGAGGACCCCCACCTTCTGGTGGAGGCCCACCTTATTCCGACGGTAGAGGACCACCTTCCGGCAGCGAACCACCCTATTATGGCGGCGGACCTACATATGATCCTCCCCCCAACCCAAGCGACACACCCCCTTACATCCAATTCTCGACGGGAACACCTTACAATTAGTCGATTCAAGGTCCTACTGGTCCATATATGCCATATCAATACTATCAGTATCCGCAGCCGAACCAATAGCTACCATTTTTTTCTACTTTGGACCTCCCCGACCTGTCTCGTCAGACTAACGATCCCATCTTACATGGTTATAATTGGCGACCCATTCCGGTCAAGCTACGCTCTGATATTCCCAAATTTGATGGAAAACCCAGTGAAGACCCAAAAAACCATGTGATGACATACCATCTATGGTTCTCATCCAATTCCTTGATGGATGACTCAATCCGTCTAAGGTTGTTTCAAAGGACCCTCACCAAACCAGCTGCCAAGTTGTATATTGAATTACCACCGCACTCGTTCCCTGATTTTCGTTCTTTAGCTATGTCATTCACGACTCATTTCCAGTTACCCATCCGCTATGAAATTGTTACGGACTTACTAAATTCTCTCCGCCAAAATACCACCACTCATATCTTTGATCATATCCATGAGTGGTGGAGGAGATGACATCTCATTAAGGCTCCTATTCCAGACCAATTACTAGCTGACTGGTTTACAAAGTCTCTTTTACCCACCGTAGCTAGAGATGTAGCTATGGGAGGAGCCATCACTAAGGAACAAGATAGCGCTCGTTCCCACTACTTAGACCTCATTTACGCTAAATCTCACACGTTATATGACATTGTTCCTGACGCACCCCGCCCTACATACGATCCTGCAAAACCACCCAAGGGGCCTCAAGACGACGGCATTATTGGTTCCCTTAACTCCCAGCATTCTACTCAAATGGGTGGATCGTCAAACCACCATGGTTCTTCCCCACCCTCACCATAGGCTGGCAGCAACACCGCCAAGTCACCCACTCCTGCTCGCACCGAGGAGGTGAATTCTATTCAATCAGATTCGCCTCATAAATCCGGTGCCAAGAAGAAAAACAAAGGTAAACCCAAGAAATCTTCTAATCAGCAAGATCACAAGAACCCCCCTGAAGACACGAAACATAAATGGAAGCTCAAGTATCCTTGTTTACTGTGTGGTGGTGACCATTTCTCCAAAGAGTGTCCCCACCGAGACGAAGTGCAAAATCTTCTTAAGGGAAAATCCACACTCGCAGTTCTCAATGATCCCTTCCCCACCCAAAATCAACAAATGATTGCTCAACACTCTCCTTTTCAAGGAGAAACATCATCCACTGTGCATGTTCTCATGATGCATAGTGAGATGGTTAACCTGAACACACGATCGCGTTCATACGACTCAGTACCTCCGAAGGAACCCATCAAAAGTAATACTGAAAAAGCTTCCACCTATATTCCAGATATTGTCGTACCACAAGCTTCTCTCACGATTCAAAATCCTTCACTAGAATTAGTGTTGCGTCCGCCTAAGAGCACGATTCAAAAGGCAGTTTTCAATCCTAATGCTCGAGAAGATTAGAACTACAACATTGTAGAGGACTTGGCGCAAGATCCTTGTGCTATGTCGACGCTGGAAGTCTTGCAAAATTACACCAATCAGCACAAGACCCTTCTCGCTGTCATCGGCGCGGTAGATTCGGATTCCTTGAATACAATCATGTTTAGGCTTGATTACTTTAAACCGAGGCTTTCCCACCAGTTGGATTTCCAAATTTCCATGAAGGTTGTTGGGAATACAATCCATTGTACTGTACTAGATGAAGGTGCTTCTACCTCGGTCATGTCATTATCTTGTTGGCGAGCCATTGGTTCTCCTGAGTTAAACCATTCTCCTACTACCCTGAAAGCATTCGATGGTCGTGGATTTCAAACCCATGGGATATTACAAGACTTAGCAGTAGAGTTGGGGGGTAACACTGTAACCATTAACGTGGAAGTAGTAGCAGCCCCTTTGGATTATAATCTCTTACTTGGTCGTAACTAATTTTACGCCATGACTGCAGTCACGTCATTTGTCTTTCGTATTGTGCAATTCCCCCATCAAGGTCGAATTGTCATCGTCGACCAATTGGACTTCTATACACCGGACACCACTAATCATCCTGGTGATAATGTCCCCTTGCTAGGAAAATCTTAGTATCTATATGAGAGCGTGGGGGTTGGCCTTATAAAATGTTCATCTCTTATGGGTGTCTTTCCAACCCCAGATTCCCCTAACCATGTTGCCACAGTGAACATGTTATCCTCCATGATTCCATCTTCTTACAACTCTACTGATCCATGGCTCGTACCCGACGAGGCCACCATGAATTTGATTGGAAACACCATGCCTCTCTCACCTGCTGAAGCTACTTATGAGACTATCTAGTGAGCCCCTGAGGACCACTTGGTCGTGGCCTCTACATCTTGTTCTCTACAGCGGATGTCATCCTTACTAGATCCTCTGCTCCGTACTTTTCACTCTGATGAGTCCATTATGGATATGATAAGCATGGATGACCCCCCATGGGAATACCTTCACCATCGATCGTCTTTCATAGCCCCATTAGATTCCGCGAAGAACAACATCACAACCATTTTCACACCAAATGTTTATCCTTGCCCCAGTCACCGATCCTCACTTGCCATACGGTCACTAAGGGAAACTTGGAAAACATCGAGCCCACCATTCCGATTGACATCTCGGTTACCCCTGCTGTTGTGGAACATATTCGTTTAGGCTAGAATTGATCTCCCGAAGAGATCACCATGTACACAGCCTTATTCAAACAATTTCGCGACGTGTTCGCTTGGACATACGAGGAGATTCCCGGGATAGATCCTGCCATTGTTTCGCATGAGATTAAAACCTATCCTGACGCTAAACCAGTCCACCAAAATTTACGACTAGTGCACCGTCGAAAAAATGCGAAAATTAAAGATAAGATTGAAAAGCTCTTAAAGGTCGGTTTTATCTACCATGTTCCTTTAACAGAATGGGTCTCCATTGTCGTCCATGTGGCTAAGAAGCAGGGCACCATCCGATTTTGTGTCGATTATAGGGATCTGAACAAGGTTTTTACTAAGGACAACTACCCTACTCCCTTCATCGATCATATCATTGACAATTGCACCAGAAGTGTCATCTTCTCATTTATGGATGGCTTTTCCGGTTACAACCAGATTGAGATCCACCTGGCCAACCAACATAAGACCACTTTCATCTGCCCTTGGGGTATGTTTGCTTATCGTAAAATCCATTTTGGTCTTAAAATGATGGTGCTACATTCCGGCGGGCCATGTCATATGATTTTCATGATGTGAAGGAATTTGTGGAGCCCTATCTTGAATATATCCCTGCTCATTCACAGCATCGCGAGTTCCACATCGACCATATGATGGTTGTATTCCTCAGATGCAGGCGGCATAAAATCCATCTGAATCCTCACAAGTGTATCTTCTACTTTGAGTCTGGATGCCTCCTAGGTTTTATCATTTCAAAAGACAAGATCCTCATCGATCCCTTGAAGGTGGAAGCCATCGTTGCTATCCCACCTCCGACTGACATTACAAAACTACAAAGTTTGCAAGGGAAGGAAACTTACCTATGGTGTTTTGTATGTAATTTCACTCAAAATACATAGGGCTATATGCGATTACTGAATAAGGATGTCCCATTCATCTGGGACGACCAAGCGCAACAATCCTTCGACAGTTTGAAACATGCCATTACCCACGCCTCTGTGCTCCAACTGCCCAATTTCTATAAGGATTACATCCTTTATATTGCCTCTTCTACCACCACGATCACCATGGCCTTGGTCCATGAGGAAAATAATGCCCAGGAACATGTGATCTATTACCTCACTAAGGGTCTTATTGAATATGAAACCCATTATTCGCATGTCGAGAAACTCTCTCTCGCGGCCGTTATCGTTGTCCAAAAGTTCTGGCACTACATACTTCTCCACACCACTACCATAATTTCCAACTCGAACCCCATGTACCATGTCCTTACACGTCAGGTGCTTGGGGGCAAGTATTCATGTTGGATCATGATACTTCTGGAATTTGATCTCCTCTTCAAGAAGGCTAAGTCAAAGAAATATTTGGTGTTTGCGGAACTCATTTGTGATCTTCCCCATGTTGATTCAGGATCTGAGCCCAACAATTCTCTTCCAAATGAGTCATTTTTTCTCATCAGCATGTCAGACCCATGGTATGGAGATATCACTTTATATATTTAAACCCAACGGCTCAACCCCCAACTGTCTCATGACGACCGTCGTCGTATACTCCACCACGCCAAGTATTACTTGATTATCAACGATACCTTGTATAACTGTGGTGTTGATTCTATTCTACGACGTTGTCTGACACATGAGGAGGCTGAACATGTACTGAATGAATGTCACATTGGGGCTTGTGGTGGTCATCTCTCTAGGATGGCTATGGCCCAGAAGATACTACGTGCGGGATATTACTGGCCTTCCATCTTCAAAGATTGCATTGAGGCCATTAAGAAGTGTCCCCCATGCCAACACTTTCAATCTAAAAAGCGCTCCCATCCAGCCCCTTTACACCCGGTTATTTTCGTCGGCCCCTTTACTAAATGGGGCATATATTTCATGCACTGTAAGTGTTGGCTGCTTTCTGGGCAGACCCGGGTTTTAATGAAGCGCAGCAACAAAACCCCTTGGCACACTGGCCCTCTCGGCAACGAGCTGCGCGGCAGCTCGAGGTCTCACCCGAAGTGGCTATGGGGGGTTAAGGAATCAACTTTCCTTAACCGTGGTGACGCGGAGATTGTTCTATATATCTCCTTCTTCCTCAAAGATCGGCGGTAGGACTTTCCCGCAGGTCGCTCGGCGCAGCTGCGTGGACTCCTTCCTTGGCAGGCCTACCGCGCAGTTTCTCCTCTCTAGCGCAGCAGGCAACTATTCCTTGCGTCGACGCGCTAAATACTTTCTCGCCCTTCACATCCAGCGTATTAACACAGTCTGCTCTCGCAGCAGCGACCGCGCGTTACTACTTCTTCGGTACTTAACACTTATAGCTATCACGGGATCCTTCCAACTCGCTCAAACAGTCACAAAGATAATACAGGAGTCTTGCATACACAAATAATGAACTCTAAATAGTTATCATTCACACAAACATTATATCAAGAAGACATATGTGAAACTCATCTCCTCGGGGAAAACCACGTCCACGGGAGTGTTATATTAACCAAAAGAACCACAGAGTTATACAATATGCTGCGCACACAGCTGCAGCCTTAGATCTTTACAGGAAACTCCACGCACACAGCTGGGAGCCCTTCTCTTCACTAGTCTCCTCTCTATGGAGATTACAAAGGCGCAGACGTCACACAGACTGTCTGGCAACTCAGGGATTAGCTCCTCGGCTATCCGATTTCCTCTCTAGTTCTACACTCTGGGTAGAAAATACAGTGGAGGATGATCAACACATGATCTATCCTTTAGACTGGCTATCTAACAGTCTAACATCTAACTCTCTCTAACTCTCCAACCCGTTCTATCTAACATTTATCCACTACAATTATTCATATATATAGGTGGCCATGACGGTCACACCTTTACAAAACTGTGGTCCTTTCCCAACAGTGATTCCCAAAAACCCTAACCACGCACATGGCTAGGTGTACTGTAGGCGCCGCTTGCAGTCACGTCGCCGCTTCCTGCAGGCTCCATGAATTCCGGCGCAGATTGTGGGTATGGGCGATCGTCCTTCGCCTTCAATGCTCTGGTCCGTTGCTCCTCCTTGATCCGAGCAACCATAACTTCTGTACTGAGCTTTTAAATGAGGGTAGCTGAGCCCTCTACTCCATCGCCTTATTTATTATGGTAGCTGAGCCACCTTCATTCTTCGATGACGTGCGCGCGGGCTCCGCAATTTCCGGTCCGTGATCTGCGCTGAGATCATCCATCTGGCACCGTACTGCGCACCGTCTCCTTCTTACCCAAAACTTAGTGCTTGTCCCAAAATTAGCACTTTCCTTCCATACTCGTGCTTTTTCCCAAAATTCGCAGCTTTAACTATAGCTGCGACCTTGGCCCCAACAGTAAGCCTACATCGGCCGGGGGGCATGGTTACATCATAGTAGCTGTGGATTATTTTACTAAATGGGCCGAGGCTATGCCTACATACAACAAATATGACAAAATTGTTGCACTCTTCATGTTTAATCATGTCATTGCACATTTCGGAGTTCCACAAGCCATAGTCACCGATCACGGGTCTCACTTTCAAAACCACATGGTAGATAAATTGAGCGCCAAACTGGGTTTTCTATGAAAACTCAACCCCTTACTACCCACATTCCAACGGACAAGTAGAGGCCATCAATAAGGTCTTGAAAACCATGATGCAATGCATGGTGGGTACTCTCAAATCAAATTGGCATAACATGCTTTTTTATGCATTATGGGCATACATGACCTCCATTAAGACTGCCACCCGGATTCACACCATTTCAATTAGTATATGGATTGGAGGCAGTCCTACCAATAGAGTGCGAGATTCCATCACTGAAACTCGCAGTTGAGCTTCTCCCAAACACCACTGCCGAGGAAGAATGCTTCCTTCACCTAGCAAAACTCGACGAGACCCGCCGCGATGCTGCACTTTCCAACGAGGCACATGAGAAACACATCAAAGCTTAGTATGATAAGTCGGTTAAACCTCATACGTTCAATGAGGGTGATTTGGTCCTCACATATGACCAAAGGCATGATAAGCTAGGGGCAGGTAAGTTTGAGTCCATGTGGCATGGGCCATACATTATGAAACGTGTTATGGAGAAGGGAGCATACGAGCTAGAGGATTACGATGGAATATCTCTAGGAGAGCCTCGCAATGGGATCTACCTGAAGAGGTACTATGCATGAGTTTTTAATGCGCAAGTATGTTGTATATATTGTACATGGCATGTGTTTTGTGTGGTGTGATGCTTTGTTTTAGTGTGTCGGGATCTTGTTTCTATACTTATACCATGTTCTGTCTGCATGTGCAGATGAAAACCTATTTTGGATTTGCGGACGGCACCAACCGGCATATCCGTAACCTTGCTTTGGAAGCCTAGGTACTTTATTCCCCTACATGCGAGCTTATCATCTTAGGAGGAAATTGTCTACGATACGCAACCAATAACGCCACGGAATATCATGTGGTGATTGGATCCCTAACCGATGCTCTTTCCTTGGGGATGAACCACATTGTAATTCATCTCGATTCACAACTAGTGGTTTCTCATATTAACTGGATCTACGCTATCCGTGACCCCGCTCTACTCCATCTTTTTCGACGAGTTTGTATCCTAGAGAGGTCCTTTGGATCTGTTCAATACCTACACATTCCATGAGACATGAACACTGTTGCTGACGCTATGGCCAATTTTATTCTAGATTGGTACATTGCACACACATAAGATACAAAATCAAACATAACATGTAAATCATCCATTGTATAATAAAAACATGTAGACAAGATCCCGTCAATCACCAATAGAACGCAATATGTATAAAATATGCCAGTAGTGTCTGTATATATAAAATCAGTACAAAGTACAAAAATGGTAGTGCTGATACAAAATATGAAGCATGCAAGATTTGAGTAAGAGTCCTCTCTACAAAATCTGAATCTCATAGGATTTCAGTATACATATAAAACATGAGCCTAGTCCCTAGGATGCTCATGATAGCAGATCACGGCCCTCGCCACTTTCCGGAGCAATGTGCCAAAACGAAAAGATACCCCGATCGTAAGCTGATGGTAGCGACAGGGTAGGTCATGGACACCTAGCTTCGGGATATTGAGTGTCAGCCTGCGGAGGCTCTCCTTGACCTCCTCCATCTCCTCGATGGCATCTCGGGATGTGGGGCCCATCTCCGACACCGCCCCTCTCCGTGCAATATGAAAGACTCCAACTGTTCGCACCGGACCCACATCTACGTGAAACATATGAAAACTATTAGCACTACTCCAAAAATTCATAAATACATAAAATGAAAAACACAAGCAGTAGTTGTTCTTACCGATATCGCCCCACTGCATTCCCTCAAGAAGCACCAGATCAGGGTCCCCTCTAAAGTCTGTCTCATCATAATTGTAGTTCTCTACCATGAGGAGCTGTCCCCTCAGCCATGCCAAGAAACATGTACTGAAGCTAATAATAGGACCCCTGCCACCATGGCGGGCCATCACCTCGGACCACCTGGTTATATGAGGATCTCGAGCATCTCTATCCTCAAGCTCTACCTGAGGGTGTAAGTGCGGTACCTGGTCCAGCATGAATGATATCACTCACTGAACCGTAACCAAATTGCTTCAGCGTCCTGTGTCAGCATTTGGTCAGCTGATCCCGTAGACTGGTGAGGAACCCCTCACACAAGTTGAATACAGTAGGATCCATGCACTCCTCACCGTACATCATCTGCGATTTTCTCTCCATATGAGCAGATCGAATACCGGCCACCCTCATGATGGTAAAGAGCACAGTACAGAGAGCTCGGTCTCAGACGTCCTTGATGGGGATCTTCCCACCAGCCATCTGAGTACCTGGAATGCACCACTAGTCAATCATGTCCTCCACAGTGAGATCACCCCCTCGTGATCCAGATAGGGAAATAGGTTTCCCCGTCGGGACAACCCTGTCATAAAGTATATGTCCTCAACATCTATACTCAAAATGTGCAAAACGATCTGAAAGTGTTGTTGTACCGGGTCCCAGCATTGGACCAGATGTGACACCAACGGTACTTGGGCCCTCATTCCTGACACTCGGAAGTACTTGATAAAACTACAATTCCTCAATGTGGTTATGCATTGGGGATCATTTTCTACTACAGCGTCGTCGAGCTCGTGCTCGCGTTCTCGCCACTCGAGGACCATTTTGGTCGCTGTAATGCTGTCCAAAAGGCCAATAAAACATCATTAGAATCTTTTCAACCCATCCAAATTGTTTTTTTTGTGATTATATTTTTCACATGCTTGGCGGACTTGTGTCTGCGCAACCCATATTTATAAACAGGGCGCCGCCGATGCAAGATGTCAACTTGGGATTTTCGTCGGTGCTAACGCGGTGCAGTTCCTGAAAGGGGAGGATACGCCGGCCTCCAAGCGCAATATCTCCCTCCAACCATGTCCAAAACCCAACAAAAATGAAGAAAAGAAAAAACGTAAACCGCTGAAAAATTAAATAGCTGAGTTTAGGGTTACCTATCGTTGACGGCACTCGAAACGGTTGATCACAACTCCCAGAATCGGAAAAGGAAAAACGACGCCAAATGACACTTCTCACCTCTCCAATTTGGTAAAAAACAAATAGTAATCGATTTTCACTATTTACTCCATTTTATATAAAAAAAAGCATATTCCTTTTTAATTTATTCCATTGTGGGTTATTTTACTATAGTTAAATGATCGCCAAGCGAACTTGATGCGTTCACGCTTGTAAAAGTATTTGAATGATCGTCTTTCTGGTGATAGTTTACCCCTTTTTCTGACCAGGAGGCATTGGCTTGGCTTGTTGGAGTAAGATTATAGCATTAAGGCTTGGGTTGTAATCATCACTCTACTATGTATTCCCCACTTATTTACAGTAATATTATCTCTTTCCATAAATGTCTTTGTGTTAATGATATTTAGAGCTCACTTCCTTAATTGTTTGCTTGGATCACTTAGTGTTTAGATGTACTTTTACTGCTTGTTTTGTCTCTATGTGATTTGACAGGTCTTGCAGCTATGGATTTGACGGCCATGAAGCTTGGAGTGATAAAAAGGAGAAATATATATGAATCTGAAGGTAAGGAATCTAATTACCTTGATCTCTAATTTGATCTAGGAAAGTAGTTTTATGTTATGTTCTCGTTTTTTCTAGATCCACTTGGACTAGGGAGATCATGCTTGCGTCCAATCGAGTAGATTGTTCAATAACACTCTTCCTAAGGCTTGTTATTAATTTCCATGGCTTCCATAAGGGACTCATCCAATGGTAAGACATCATCAAAAAATTCTTGCGAAATAGGTGAAGAATAGTACCAATAGGGGAAGAGAACAAGATCTACAATTGGGTGAGGAAACAAAGCAAGATCGGTATCGCCAATTGGGTGAGGATCGAGATCGAGATCAATATTAACAACTAGGTGAGGATCAGGATCAGTGCCAATAGAGTATGAATTTTTTTCTTGAGAGGAAATCTCTACCTCAGAGAGCAGTATAGAATCTCCAACATAATCAACTTTTGTAGGTGCAGGCACATTTCAAGGATCAAAGAAATGAACAGAACTATTAGTCATGGAAGTGATCATGCAAACAAGAGATTCTAGTTTAGAGGTACTAGGTGTTGGAAAGGGGAAGGAACCCATCAAGGATGAATCCTTAAACAAACCAACACCCACACTCTTATATGAATTCAAGAAATCACCTAGAAATGAAATGTTACTGCTTGGGTTGAGCAAATTTGGCATGCAATAAGCAATTTGGTCTATAGTAACAATATCCCCTTGATGGGGGAAGCAAAGGCTTTTGAAATACTAATGAGACTACCACCTTCATGGCATAAAACCAACTACACCCCAACAACATATTATAATCTACGAGAGCATCGACTACCTCAACATTGACTGCTGCATTTTTCCCCCCTAGTTCTATTGGTAAGGAAACAAGGATTCCATGAGGTGTAAATGTTTGGCCATCAAATTTCTTTAATGTAGTGGAAGACTAGACAAACTCAAAGGAGCCTATCGCATGCCAATATGATATAGATATAGCAAGTAGAGGCCCCTTTGTTAATAATAGTGCGAAAGATATTCTTCCCATGCAAGGATACTTGAATTTGAAAATAAATCTGGTAGGAGATCCTTCGTTGGATATGTTCAATGTCAAATATGACCAAAGTCGAATTAGTAGTATCAATCCCCCAATAGATGAAAACAATGACTTATGTTGCATAGGACAACTTTTCAACACTTCAAGAGAAGACATGGAACAAGGGGTCTGTGCTAAAAATTATGTAATATTGTAATTGTCTGTAGTGCGAGTAATGAGATTATGTGTCACTTGTCAAAGTACCCTATTAGGAGGAAAAATTTCTATGTCAAGAAAATAATTGTCTATTTGAATAGGTCCATTATGTTGGGATGACAAAGTTGAGTCCTATTCATGAGAACTGGTCTCAGGTTTGTCATAGGTATAGTTGAGAGTGGTCAAGGAAACAATTTCCTCACATAAAAAAACATTAGCATATGGCGTCCCATCTGATTGATGAGGATGACCCCCACTGACCCTATGCAGAGTTGGAGGATTTGCATATATAATTTGTTGATATTGTTGCTAGGGAGAGAAAGGATTTATCAAAACAACACGTTATGGGGCAACGCCATTTTAAGTAATAAACTCATTAAATTCTTTTAAACGTGGACATAAATGAGTCATTTGGTCACCACCACAAATCTTGTAAGGGAACTAGGGTTTCCTTTCCTTCTTGTTTCCCCAAAAATTAGGTGGCGGGGCTTGCTATGTTCCTGACTCATTAGAAGTGTTCTTTTCTTTATTTTTCTTCATTTTATGTCAAGATTGTTGGTTTTTTTTTGGTTATGATGATTGGAATGTATTAACCTTGGAGGTTTGAGTAGGAACATGACGTGGTTTGGTAGTAGGTGTAGTAGAAGTGAGTTTATTGGTAATAACAAGTTGATTAAGTTTCCCACTCAATTGGATTACTGTAGTAGTGAATATAGAACCAACCAAGGAATCAACATATGGCCCAAGTGTAGGTATTGATGGATCAATTTACGGTCGAGGAGCATGTGGAATAATGTCGCATAAGGTGCTCGATTGTGAATATATCAAATCCAAATGTTGGGTCCAACGTATTATTTATTCCCCAGTTAAGGCCCTAGCCATAGCAACATCACATGTGATGGGAGGTAGAAGTGAGTTTGTGAACCAATCCACTAATAATTGATTAGAAATATGATCTTTGACAAGCCTCCGCTGTCACCTCCATTCATTCATGTGATCAGAGATATGTGTGGTGGTTTTTTGATGTAATGACATCAAATTGTATATTCTTATTTCATAATGGCTATGCAATTGGAAATGCGTTAATAAGTCCATTGAAAACATGTTGAAGCTAGTGTAGGAGGTTATAGGAAATTTAATATACCATTTAAAAGCACTCTTGTTTATGGTACTAGAGAAAAGACGTAATTTGACACCGTCATCCAACATACAATTAGGGACACACCACATGTGGGAAGTTGTACTTATGTGTGTTGATGGGTACTCCTCTATTTTACCTTAAAAATTTGGGATGTCACATGGGATCTTGTGGGGAATTCTTGACCATAAGGGCTTATGCAAGATGGGATAATTTGTTAATTTTTTGATAATTTCATTCCATTATCATTAGGATCTCTAAGAAAATAACATGTACAGCATATCAATCATAGACACAAAAGCAATCACACAAAAGACACAAAGTTTCATCGGGGAAAACCAAGAAGGTGAAAAACCCCGCAACTTCCTCAGAGATAGAATAAACCCAAGTACAAGATCACAAGGATCAAACCCAAAGAGATGTCTCTAGCAGATGCTCCTCCTCCTCCACAAGTTCACCACTTTCTCTCTTAGATATGTGAGCTTGAGAAGTGAGTGAATGAATAGATTGAGGGACACACCCCTCTTATTTATACTTGAATTGACCTTCCAATTAATTCACTGCGGCCGACTTGCTACTCAAGTCTAATAACCCAACCACATGTGCTAACCAGGGCCGACCCCACACCGGTGGTCTAATAACCCATCAACACAAATGATGACACTTGTCGATACACATGAGGACACTTACAAATACAAATGACAACACTTCCAATCAGAGGAATAATACATCTCTGTGGGATATACAATAAAGTACAAATGTAATACATAGAAGAATATCTTCCGAAGTTACAAATACATCAACACTCCCTCTTAACTAGGAAGGTATTCTTTCGTCATAGGTCATCAATACATATTGGCGCAAGTCTTCAATTATGGAGCTGGATCATCATCACTGCTGGTGTACTCGACATCTCGATCACTGGGCTATCTCTGAATTCTTCTCGTTATAGGAAGTTCTACAGAGCCATCCCTTTTTCATGTTGGATGTAGGCCCACCACCTGTAGGTCTTCATCATCACTTGCCATACTGTGGATCCCAGGACTTATTACGTGCGTCAACAAAACCTAGCTCAGACTATAGGATCTTTTATATGTTGAATGTCACAAAACCTTTAAAGAGTGTCTTGCATCTTGCAAGTACTCTAAAGAGTATCCCAGGATAGATTACGAGCTTACTACTCAACCTCTCGGATCTCTAGGGATGATTATATGTGACCTCACACACCACAAAACCTTTAAAGAGTGTCTTTCATCCTGCAAGTACTCTAAAGAGCATCCCAGGACTGATTATGAGCTTACTGATCAACCTCTCAGATCTCTAGGGATGATTATATGTGACCTCACACCGCAAAACCTTTAAAGAGTGTTTTGCATCCTGCAAGTACTCTAAAGAGCATCCCAGGACTGATTACAAGCTTACTGCTCAACCTCTCGGATCTCTAGGGAGGATTACATGTGGTTAGGCAAAACCTTTAAAGAGTGTCTTGCATCCTGCAAGTACTCTAAAAAGAATCCCAGGACTGATTACGAGCTTACTGCTCAACCTCTCGGATCTCTAGGGGTGATTACATGCCTCTAGTAGCAAAACCTCGAAAGAGCATCCCAGGACTTACTTACGAGCTTATTGCTCAAGCTGTCCAGATCTATATATACCAGGTTGTTACGAGCACACCGCTCTACCTGTCCGGATCTTGAGGATCTTTTCTATGCTATCTGCACAACCTGTCCATGGCCACGAAGTATCAACCTGATACTCATCATACATCATCCTGATGTAAATGATCATCCTAATCATCATCATAGCATCGTCCTGATGCATATCATCCAGAGCATCGTTCTGATACTCATCACACATGATCATCCTGATCATCGTCACTACATTGTCCTGATGCATATCATCCAGAGCATCGTCCTCATACTCATCACACATGATCATCCTGATCATCGTCATTGCATCGTACTGATGCATATCATCCAGAGCATCATCCTGAAACTCATCACACATGATCATCCTGATCATCGTCACTGCATTGTCCTGATGCATATCATCCATAGCATCGTCCTGATACTCATCACACATGATCATCCTGATCATCGTCACTGCATCATCCTGATGCAAATCATTTGGAGCAACATACTGAAGCTCGTCATCCGTGATCATCCTGATCATACAATGCATACCAAGTATATACCTGATACATACATAAATACATGATCCACCTGATCATATCAAGCATCCAACTGATGCATATACAAATACATGATCCAACTGATCATACAAAGCATCCACCTAATGCATATACAAAGCAGTAACTGGAGCATCGTCTGGATGCTCATCACACAGTGCTTACATCCACAACCATGGGAAGGATCCTCCTCTCACCATGCTTGGAATGGCGCCTGCAAATGTGTCCCATCACTTCTTCCTCGAAGTGTCATCAATATGAAGAACACCAAGCCTCTCTCTGAAGTACTCAAACTTCACCCTGGCTAGTGGTTTCATCAACACATCTGCAACCTGCTCATCTATTGCAATATAAATGAGCTTCATTGCTCCTCTCTGCACCATATCCCTGATATAGTGATATTTGATCTAAATGTGTTTCGACCTATCATGGAACACCGGGTTCTCAGACAGCTTCACACCACTCTGGTTGTCACAAAAAATTCCAATAGCATCCAATGGGAGATCAAATAACTTAGACAGTAGCTTCCTCAGCCATACTGCCTCACAAATAGCCGAACAAGCTACAACAAACACTGCTTCGGCTGTACTCAGTGCTACACAGGACTGCTTCCTGCTAAACCAAGAGATCACACTTGATCCCATACTGAAGCAGCACCCAGAAGTGCTCTTCCTATTTGCAGCACTGCCTGCCCAATCTGAATCAACATAACCCTGCAGGTTAAAATTTTGATTCACATCATACTTGAGCCCATAATCAACTGTAACCTTTAGGTACCTCAGAATATGCTTTACAGCAAGTAGGTGAACACCTCTCGGATCCGTCAGGAACTGGCTCAATGTGTTCACTGCAAAGCAAATATCTGGTCTCGTATTCGTCAGGTACATCAAGGACCCAATCATTTGACAATACATCGTGACATCAACCAGCTCAGATGAAGCATCACATAGAAGATTCAGGTTTGATGCCATCGATGTGGCCATGGCCTTGCAGTCCATCATCTCGAACCTCTTCAGGATCTCTACTACATACTTCCCTTGTCCAACGAAGATTCCATCTGCAATCTGCCACACCTCCATGCCTAGAAAGTAGTGCATCATCCCCAAGTCCTTCATCTCAAACTCGACAGCAAGCTTCCTCTTCGTGTCGGAAATCAATCTATCCTCAACTGTAACAAACACGTCATCCACATATAATAGTAGTATTATTGGATTTCCTTCCACAACCTTGTAGTAAAGGTTGGAATTTGCTTTACTCTTGGTAAAGCCCAAATTGGATAGAAAGTTGTCTATCCTACCATACCAAGTCCTAGGATCTTACTTCAAGCCATACAAGGCTTTCTTCAGTTTGCATACATATGACCCCTTGTCATGTGTCTCAAAACCGAGTGGCTACTATACATACACTTCCTCCTCGACTACACCATTCAAGAAAGTTGTCTTGAAATCCATCTAGTGTATCTTCCATTTCATCACTGCAGCCAGAGCAAGTACTGATCTGATGGAAGTGTACCTGGATACAGGAGCAAAAGTCTTTTTATAGTCTATTCCTTCTTTCTGGGAGAATCCACGAGCTACAAACCTCGCTTCGTATTTATCTATGCTACCAACTGCAGCATGCTTGATCTTATAGATCCACTTGGAAGTCACAATAGACTTCCCTTCAGGTCTTGGGACCACATCCCAAACATCATTCTTCATGATCAACTGGTACTCTTCGATCATTACTTCATCCCCGATCCTGGGAGCTTCAGATTCTTCAATAGATAGCTTTGTTGTTGGAGTAAATGTTGTAGTCCTTCTTTTGTAGGTGATGGTATACGATATTTCCTACAAGACAAGTTAAATTGCATGATTAGAAACATCTCATAGTTTTCAGAACAAATTCTTACACATAAAGAAATATGTCATATAGTCATGCAATTAATTTATCCAATGCTTTAATACAACATTTATCCATATCCCGTAACCTTCTAGATGCCTTCCAATCTCTACCAGAACATTGTTAAGAGTGTGCACAACTCCCAACATGTCAGCAAATAGGTTTCATTCTAGATAAGTAGCAATGGAATGTTGTACAGTTCCATAGGCCACTTACCCATGACATGCATATTAGTGGTATATTGTTCATTAATGCAATTATTCTAATACAACCTATGTCTAGGAATATAAGTATATACATAATTGAACAATATTATTTAAATAATCAAATATACAAGAAATGACAATTCAAATACTTATCTTTGTTTGTTTGTTGGGTGGACTCCCTCTCAATCTTTGTTTCCTTGCAGGAACTACTGGAGTGTGCTCCCTCTTGATATTTGCTTCCTAGATTACCTGTCCTTGAACTTATATCCATCCTCGATCACTATGCATGCTTACTAGTATCATCATTGTGTTATCCTCGAGATCTCATACATAATCATACATTCATTAGTATAATCTTAATACTATAAAAACACAATAATCTTAAGCATGTATAGTCATGATCATTTCAAACACAGATAATAAGCATTAGCATTCAAAGTTTCAGGGAAGACTTCTCTTACTCATGCATATTCATGTTTGACCATAGAACTCTTCAGGTTAGTCATATCATCAGTCAAGGTAAGAGACATAATATGCATAAACCCTAGATTACTCAAACTTGTAACTTCATGAGTAATCAGTATCAATCATAGAAAAGTATAAGATCCTTACATAGGGTAGGATTCTAACTTGATATAGGAAAAACATACCTGGTCATCATATTTTCTAGTTACGTCTAGCAATGTTTTTCTTGTGTTCTTCAATGACCTGCATAACTCATAAGCTAACCATTGTAGAACCAAATTATACATACCTCTATGTGATCCATGACTATGGATGAGTCTTTGTCTTCATGTCACTATGGTCTTGATCTAGGACTTGATTTGTACCTTCATGTTAGCAGATAACATTCTCCTCATACAACACCACAGTGCATTAGTACAATCATAATACAATAATAAGTGTCATAACCTTAATCAATGAATGTCTTCTATCATGCATTCATACTTTTACTAGGGTGATAAGACAAGTCTAAAATTAAACAATATTGTTACTAAAATCAATAGCATGAAGACAATCATATTATAAACTTAATCATGAACAGATTTCAAAACATACCTGTAAGTCATACCCGTCAGATTGCTTGTAGTAGTTGTTGTTGTTGTTCCTTTCGTTCTTAAGACAATCTGAGGCAGCATCTCATATTTTCTTATCTCTATGATGATGGTGGTGTGAAGATCTATTGTTATGAGATGGCTCCTTCTTACACTTCTTGGTATGTGTTGTGAGAGCTTGATCTTCATTTTTCTTCTTGGGCCACAAGCCTAGCTTCTTCTTGTGAACATTCCTCCCACAGTCTACTGAAAGAGATCAACTTCTTTCTTGCACAGATTCCTTGGATGAAGGAGCCCCATGACCCAGGTAGGCCATTCAAAATGGTCATGACAATTTCTCCATTCTCCACCACTTCATCCACAGCTTCAAGTTGTTCTTTGATTTGAGAGACCTTTAGAAAAGAAGGATTGAATGGTCTATCCATTCTGAAGTTTTACCCCTTTTAATTTGTTCCACAGAGTCATCTTCCTATTTATGTTCTTTCCTTCAAACAACTTAGTCAAGGAGTCAAACATCTACTTAGGTGTCTTTAGGGAAGACACACGAGGTATGAGATGGTCCTTTATAGAATCATCAATGATTCTCTTAGCCTTGACCAAGTTCTTCTTGTGTAATACCTTAGTGTCTTCTCCCTCTTGGACTAGAACCTCTTCACTTATGTAAGTGTCCAACTCATTCTCTTCTAGGATTAACCCAATCCTATACTTCCATGCTCGGAAGTTATCAGCCCCTTTCAAGCTTGTCCTCAAGCTTGGTGTGGTGAGACATCTTAAGAAGTACTTCAAATGGAAATAAAAAAATTATTAGGTCTTACAACTTGACTTGCTGAAAACTAGATCTGGTGTTGGATTAGGGTTTGTCAGAGAAACCCTACAAATTCAAACTTTGAATTTCAAACTTCTGAAAGGATAGAAAGATGCACCTTGATGAGATGATCAAGCTGGTATACTCAGAATTTGAAAACTGCAAAGTTTCACCCCTCAAACTTGATTTTCAAACTTCTGGATTCACTAGGGAGGACCCTAAATTAGGGTTTGATTTTCCTGGAGCTTCACCCATCCAAAAAGTTCGATCTTGGTCTCTAAACTTCAATTTTTCAAAGGAGCTTCGAGACATGGTCTCAGATTTCAAAAATTCCAACTTTTGCAGAAACCCTAATTTTCGGCTTCACTAGACAGGACCCCAAACTAGGGTTTGGTTTTCCCGAAGCTTCACCGAACCAAAAAGTTCGATCCAAAGCTCTAAACTTCGATTTTTCCAAGTAGCTTCCAGCCATGGTCTCAGATTTTAGAAATTCCACTTTTTGTGGAAACCTTAATTTTTAGGTCAAAATCTGAAAATGCTTAGAATTGAATTTTGTTTCGACAGAAAGATGCACCCTTCCAAGGAGAGTCAATCTAGCATTATGCCTTTGATGATTGGGGAAAACCAAATATTAAGAAGCCCTAGCTTCCGCAGCTGCACAATGCCTTCTTCTTAGGTTAGCTTTGATACCATGTTAATTTTTCAATAATTTCATTCCATTATCATTAGGATCTCTAAGAGAATAACATGTACAGCATATATCTACAGCATATCAATCATCGACACAAAAGCAATCACACAAGAGACACAGAGTTTCACCGGGGAAAACCAAGAAGGTGAAAAACCTCGCAACTTCCTCAGAGATAGAATAAACCCAAGTACAAGATCACAAGGATCAAACCCAAAGAGATGTCTCTAGAAGATGCTCCTCCTCCTCCACAAGTGCGCCACTTTCTCTCTCTTAGCTATGCGAGCTTGAGAAGTGAGTGAATGAATAGAATGAGGGACACACCCCTCTTATTTATACTTGAATTGACCTGCCAATTAATTCACTGGGGACGACTTGCTACTCAAGTCTAATAACCCAACCACATGTGCTAACCAGGGCCGGCCCCACACCGGTGGTGTAATAACCCATCAATACAAATGACGACACTTGTCGATGCACATGACGACACTTACAAATACAAATGATGACACTTCCAATCAAAGGAATAATACATCTCTGTGGGATATACAATAAAGTACAAATGTAATACATAGAAGAATATCTTCTGAAGTTACAAATACACCAACATAATTTGTTAACCTTGACAAGGCTGGTAAATCAAGAGTAGCCAAGAAAGGAAACTACATGTTAGAAAACGGATTTTGAGTCAAAGGTGATTGGTTGTTAAGGCCCATTGGACCATGAGGTCCTCCCATATATTGGCCTCTAGAAGTATAAGATCTTGGGAAAGCATGACTACCCCCAGGAAATTGATTTCCCCCACAAGAAGGATTACCCCCAATAAATTGGATCCCTCCATAAGATTCATTCCCCCCAATGAAAGGATTTTGCACATAAATGAAACTGCCCTAGGGAATTTGACTACCACTAGGATAAGGGACTCCTCCAAAAAACGTGTTCCCCCCTAGGAAGGGAAATCCTCCAATGACATTACTTCCCCCAGTGAATGGGAAACCACTAGAAACATTTTCAGCACTGTGAAAAAGTAAACCACTAGAAAGGGGTCCAATTCTAGTAAAGGAAACATTACTAGGGGTGGTATACCCTACAATAGGTTTTTTACTTCTGGATACTTGACCTCCTTTTGAAGGAGTTGTGGAGTTTTCCCCTATATATCTATTCCACCTAAAAAGAAAATTCAACATTGGAAATAACTAAGCTACCAACAAAAATACTAGAAATGGATTGAAAACTACCACTAGCATGAACAGTAGGATTCTTCCCCCCACCAAAAAAAAGGGAGAGGTGGGTTGTTGCATAGATGCACTAGGTTTTGGAACACTGGATGGACCTATGGGTGGAATCATGGGTATGGAAGGAGTTCCCCAAAGGGAAAATGAATATGTACTGGGTGAGGTAGATGGAGCACTTACTCTGATTGTATATGTACTGGGTGAGGGAAAATGAATATGTACCATAAGCACTTCCCACTAACAGTCACCCATGTAGGAACCTACGAATAACAACTAATTTTACCACTTCACAAAATTACCACAGGTAGAACATTCATAAGTCAAGTTCAAACATGTGGGAAGGAAATGTAAGACACAAGTCTTAGACCCGAATCCCATTAGAAGCTCATGTCACCTTGAGGACATGCCAACCAAATGGAACCCCAATACACACAAGAACCCACTAAGCACATTGAGAGGAGATATCTCCCAAATGCACCTAGCTTGACCTCATGCTTGACTCTTGTGTTAGAATAGATTTCCTAGCAAGCTCCTTTCGTTACTAATGGATTTTATTTCTTTAATGACTATAGTTGAGTTTTTGGCCTTGGAGAGTGTCCTCTCCAATCCTAATCTAAGGCCCTACATCTCTAATCTAATGTTGGTTTGCTACACCAAATAAAATGTCTAATTAATTTTAATTAAGTGCTATGTTTTAGGGATGTTGATTACTCAATCAAGGTAAATCGAATGAGACTCGATGATGTTAGAGAGTCTTGAATCTTCAAATAGAAAGGATGCAAAAATGAGATTGCACTCTTTTTCTTTTGATGAACACCTATGTAAGAGAGGGAATAGAGATATTTTTCCTTTTTTTCAACGATAAAACGTAGCACACAAAAATCCCAATAAGACACTAAAACATCCCAAATGCATATATGATCATATACAATCTCTACATGCAATGCAATCAAATTGAAAGCAAGCACACCAAAACTAGAAGATATGAACATGCCAAATGTAGAAATAGTTTATTTTTCCTTTTTCTTTCAAATGTGAAACAAAAACACAAAAAGAAAATGCATGCAAAATGCGGCTTCAAAAAATGACAATCAAATCAAATCAGCAAGCCAAAGTAGTGGTCACTACCCAACTTAGTAACCACATATACTCCTTTCAAGTATCCCAATGCTTGGTATAAATTGTGTGATGATGAAAAACCAAAGGAATCCCAGTTACAAAATGACTCAATCACATACAAATGAACAACAAAAGAGATAAAAAAAAATCCTTCAAGATCAACCTCCTTAGTAAATGGAGTGAAGTAGAGATGGACTCACTAATTCTAGGTCACACAAGAAACCTTAAAGAAAAGAGGTAATAAATCAACCAAACCACTTGAAACCAGGAAAAAATCATCAAATAAATGTTACACATGGGTCTCGAACATCAATACACAGTTCTAACAACAATCATGCAACATATCTAAGAAAAAATGACAAAAAAAAAAGCTAATCTAAAGAACAATCACTCTATCTCTCACTTGCAGGGAGTGATGGTCGCTACAACATCACCCCACTAAATTTAAATAGGGAGTGATGGAATCTCTCTAATCCTCAAGCCGAAGGGAGATGGCCCTCAAAATGGCCCAAAATTTGACAATTAAAACATAATTCGGTGGATCTAGATGTTGGGGAGGTCCAGGACTTCTACCGGAAGACTCTAATGATCAATGAGAGACCTAGGAAGGATGAGATGTTGGTTGTGGAGCCTGATCTTCGTTATTCATAGATGTTGTTGTTTCAACCATGTTTGTACCCTAGTTTTATATGATATGCAGGTGGAATGTACACTCACCCCAGTGGGGGGGGTGTGGGGGGGGGGGGCATTGCCCCCCCCGATAGGGGTTCAGGGGGACCACCCTCCCAGCTGGGGGGTCAGGGGGTGAAGCCCACAAAAGATTTTTTTTGGGTTTTTTTGTAGGCCCACAGTTTATGGGACCATGGTTTTGGATAGCCCGTGGTATTTTCCCATGGTAATTCCCCTTTAAAAAGAAGACATTGTAATACGACTGTGTAATGTATTGTATCATTGAAAAGATATTTGATTGTGTAAGAGAGACTGTGAGAGAGTGAAGAGAAAGTTGTAGCGGATGTGTTGTAGGTTGTATCCCTTCACTTGATGGATGGTATAATAATAAGGACTCGAAATTTTTGTGTGGACGTAGCCCATATTGGGTGAACCACGTTATATTGGTGCCTCTCTTGCAATGTGTTTTATGTGATTTATATTTGCATCTTGTTTATTGTTATTGCTCTACGATCATGTTTTTTTAACAATTGGTATCATAGCCAAAGGTCTATTTGGCATATAAACTCGTAGGAAAGAAGGGTTCCTCGTTCGAGTGGGAGCAATGGAAGAAGAAGGAAAGTTTAAGGTCGAGAAATTTAACAGCCAAAACAACCATTTATGGAAGATGCAAATGGAGGACTATCTATATCAAAAGGATCTATTGCTACTATTGGGAGGAAAAGAAAAACAGTCGGCGGCTATGAAGGATGAATAATGGGAGGTTCTTGACAGAAAGGCACTAAAAACAATATGATTGTGCCTGGATTCGTCGGTGGATTTCAATATCTTAAAATAAAAGACAACGGAGGGTCTGATGAATGCATTGGGTAAGTTGTATGAAAAACCCTCGACTTCCAACAAGGTATTTCTAATGAAGCATTTGTTTAATATGAATATGTCAGAAGGTGGATCTGTTGCTAATCATTCAAATGAATTTAATACGATTACAAATCAACTAATTTCTGTAAAAGTGAACTTTGATGATGAGGTTAGGGTTCTTCTAATCTTGTGTTCATTTCCAGAAAGATGGAATGTCTTGGTCATGGTTGTAAGTAACTCTATCTTTGGTTCAAACACTTTAAAATTTGATGGTGTTGTTGGTGTTATTCTTAGCGAAGAAATGCAAGGGAAAAGCACAGGTGAGACATTAGGTAATGCATTGACCATGGAGAGTAGGGGAGGACAAAGGGAGAGAGGAAAGAGCCCAGGTAATCACAGCAAGTCTAAAAGTGGAAGATCCAAGTCCAGAATGGGAAAGATAGAGTGTTGGAACTGTGGAAAGAAAGGACATATGAAGAAAGAATGTAGATATCTAAAGAAGAAAGGAGATGGACAATAGGAGACTACTCAGGAAGCAAATGTAGCAGGTGATGTGTTACAAGATGCTTTGATTCTTGCATTAGATAATACTAGTGATTACTAGGTAGTAGATTTAGGGGCTTCATGTCATGCTACACTCCATAGAAAATTATTTCATGATTATGTTTCAGGCGATTTTGGACATGTTTTATTGGGTGATGATGAGCCATGTAAAATTGTTGAAATGGGTAAGGTATAGATAGAGTTAAAGAATGTGAATGGCTACTGAAAGATGTAAGGCATATTCCTGCTATGAAAAGAAATCTGATCTCAACAGGGCAGTTGGGAGATCGTGGTTGTTTATCTACATTTGGAGAGATGTGGTGGAATATCACGAAAGGATCAATGGTGATAGAAAAATGAGACAGGATATGTATGTTGTATTTATGTCCTCATAATAGTGACTATTCTATCTCTTTAGCTTCCATAGGAACAAATACAACATTGTGGCATGCTTGGCCACATGAGTGAGAATAGGATGCAGATTCTCCACTCAAGGAAGTTGCTGCCAGATTTGAAGCAGGTAAGTTTGGAATTCTACGAGAACTGTCTTTATGGAAAACAAAAGAGAGTCATATTTCTCAGAGTTGGGAAATAGAAAAAGAGTGAAAAGTTATAGATTACGCATATAGATGTATGGGGACTAGCTCAGGTACAATCTCTTGGTGGATCTCATTATTATGTTACATTTATTGATGATGCAACTAGGAAAACTTGGTTTTATTGCATTAGATAGATATATGATGTGTTTGCTACTTTTAAGAAATGGAAATATTTGGTTGAGAATGAGACAGGAAAAAGGTTGGAAGTGTCTCAAATCTGATAATGGAGGTGAATATCGTGGCAATGAGTTTGATAGTTACTATTCATACCATGGGATTTGTAGAGAGAATACAGTAGCAGGAACACCACAAGAAAATGGTGTGTCAGAAAGGATGAAAAGAACAATCATGGAGCATGCAAGGTGTATGAGATTGCATGTAGGGTATATCTTAAAGTTTTGGGCAAGTGTTGTAGATACTGTTGTTTACTTAATAAACAGAGGGCCTTCAAGTGCTTTGGATGGTGGTATTATAGAGGAGGCATGGATCGGTAAAAAGGTAAAATACTCTTTTCTGAGAAATTTTGGTTGTGAATCATTAGTCCATATTGATAAAGAAAATTGAACAAAGCTTGAGGCTAAATCCAAGAAATGTACCTTTATTGGATATGGGATTGGTGATTTTGGTTATCTCTTATGGGATTATGAAAATAACAAAATCATTAGGAGTAGATATGTGGTATTCAATGAAAAGGCCATGTATAAAGATCAATTGTAGGGAAAGAAACTGGAAAATGAAAACACAGAGTACACAATGCTTGATGAAATCAAAGAAAATAAAGTTCCAAAGGTGCTGGAAAATCAAGAACAACAACAGGTACCTCAAACTCCTGCAAGTGTTAGAAGATCTACCAGGATAAGTAGACCCCCTGAACGATTCTCTCCTAAGTTCATTGTATTATTTATTAATGACTGATTCTGGTGAATCAGAATGTTATGAAGAAGCAATGCAGGTGGAAAGTAGAAATAAGTGGGAGTAATGCATGGATTAGGAGATGGAATCATCGGTAAGAAAAAAGACTTGGGATTTGGTTCAGTTTCCTGTAGGTAAAAGAGCATTGTAGAATAAATGGGTTTACAAGTTGAAGGAAGAAGGTGGATGAAAAAAGCGGTACAAGGCCAGACTTGTTGTAAAGGGGTTTGCACAGAAGAAAGGTATTTATTTTGATGCAATATTTTCTCTTGTTGTTAAAGTGAGTTCAATTAGAACTATTTTAAATCTAGTGGTGGTAGAAGATTTGCATCTTGAACAGTTAGATGTAAAAACAACCTTTCTCCATGGGGATTTGGAGGACTAGATTTATATGCAGCAACCACAGAGGTATGATGTCAAAGGGAAGGATAATTTGGTATGCGGGTTGAAGAAGAGCTTGTATGGCCTGAAGCAAGCTCCAAAGCAGTGGTATTTGAAATTTGACAGGCTTATGACAGAAAAATGTTATAGTAGATGTCATTCTGACCACTGTGTTTATTTCAAGAGGCTATATAATGGAAGATATATTATCTTGTTATTGTATGTGGATGAAATGCTTGTTGCAGGGTCTAACACGTAGGATATAAATGTGCTCAAAAGGAATTTAGCTAATCCATTTGTGATGAAGGATTTGGGTGCAGCAAAGCAAATCCTTGGTATGAGAATAATAAGTGATAGGAAAAATCGCAAATTGACATTGTCTCAGGGTGAGTACATACAAAAGGTATTGGAGAGGTTCAGAATGCAAAACCAGTTAGTACACCTTTGGACATCCATTTCAAACTAAGTAAGGATATGTGTCCCAAGACACAAGAAGATATAGATTACATGTCCAAGGTTCCCTATTCATCAGCAGTTGGAATCTTGATGTATTCCACAGTGTGCACAAGACCATATATTGCACATGCAGTGGGATTTGTGAGCAGGTATATGAAAAATCCAAGTAAAGAACATTGTAAGGTAGTACAGTGGATTCTCAAGTATTTGAGAGGTACTACTACTCATGAATTATGTTTTGTAGGCTCAGAAATTGTTCTACAAGGATATGTTGATCAAGATATGGAAGGTGATAAAGACACCAGGAGGAGAACCATAGGGTATGTTTTTACTGTAGGTGAAAACCAGTAAGTTGTATTTCAAAGCTACAAAAGGTTGTTCCACTTTCAACAATGGAAATAGAGTATGTTGCTGCTACAGAGGCTAGGAAAGAGATGATTTGGTTGCAAAGGTTCGAGGAGGAATTGGGTAAGAAGAAGGAGCATAACAGGTTGTATAGTGACAACCAGAGTTCCATTCATATTGAAAAGAACTCAACCTTCCATTCTAAGACTAAACATATACAACTAAAGTACCATTTCATACACTTTGTTCTGGAAGATGAAATGTTAGAAGCTGGAGAAGATACATACTAGCAAGAATCCTGCAGACATGTTGACAAAGGTAGTAACCAGAGAGAAACTGAGTTTCTGCTCGGTTTGAGTTGGACTTCGAGCATGAAGGTGAAGATGACAAATTTTCCAAGTACAAGGTTCATATCATAGTCCATCAAGTGCAGCAATGGTGGAGTTGTTGTGATCGGTATCCAAGTGGGAGATTGTTGGTTGTGGAGCGTGATCTTCTTGATTCATAGATGTTGTTATTTGAGTCGTGTTTGTACCCCAATTTTATATGATATGCAGTTGTACTATACACTCACCCCATCTGGGGGTGTGGGGTGGCATCATCCCCCCATGGGGGTTCAGGAGGGACCCCCCCCCAACTGGGGGGTCCGGGGGAAGTGCCCCTGAGAAAGGGGGTTCGGGGAGAAGCCCCCGAAAGAATTTTTTGGGTTGTTTTGTTGGCCAATAGATTACGTGCCGATGGTTTTGGATAGACGTGGTATTTTCCCATGGTAATTCCCCTTTAAAAGGAAGTCATTGTAATACAACTATGTAATGTATTGTAGCATTGAAAATATCTCTGATTGTGTAAGAGTGACTGTGAGAGAGTGAAGAGGAAGTTGCAATGGATGTGCTGCAAGTTGTATCCCTTCATTTGTTAGATGGTATATTAATAAGGAATGGGAATTTATGTGTGGACGTAGTTCATATTGGGTGAACCGTGTTATATTGGTGTCTCTCTTGTAATGTGTTTTATGTGATTTATATTTGCATCTTGTTTATTTTTTTTTCTCTGCGATCCTATTTTTCTAACATAAGAAACCATGAATTCAAAGAATTCAAAGTATTAAAAACTAGGGAAAGTATAAACAAACTTTCCCTAGTGGATTCGCTTGTTCGTGGATATTTCTCCCCTGTAGATAGGTGAGACCTCCCTTGGATCCTTTCCTTGATCCAAGAAAGACATAAGCGGTATACCAATATAATTTCACCCACTATATCTAAAAAGTTACCCAAAAGGTCTACTTATGCATTCACATACAAAAATATGGAGAGAGAGGGATGAAATATTAACACACCTTTACTTATGTGAGGTCCTTTGATGAATATCAACCCTATCTACTGTAGATTTGGTAGACTTGGTTCTCACTCCACTTGCTAGTACTCTAAACACAAAGAGACAAGCAATACCCTTCTTCAAAAATTTCTAACATATATAAGAATGCATGTAAATGATATAAAACATGTATATCTAGGGAAGATATATTCATGTCTAATCTAATCTACTTAGGAAAAACCAAATCCACCATAAACATCATATTAAACACATAGATTTGAATCATACACACCTATAAACACCATGATGTGGAGGGAGGGGAAATGTATATTTCTATATATCAAATAAATGAGAATAGGTACATCAAATCATAGCTTGAGTCATGATGTAGATCTTCTCCTAGATTCTTGCTTCAAACCTTCCTTGACTCACCCAAAATTATCAGAAATGGCTGTAGGATGCACTAGGGATTCCAACAACATAACAATAATAATCCAAGAGTCTCCTCTTCCTCATAGAATGGCCTAAATATATAGGTGGATGGGGAATGAAGGAGGATGAAATTAGACTCCAAAGGACACATGGAATTGAGTTGGTGTGTGAGTTACTATGCCAAAATGATGTGGGATATAGTCATGGTCATGATCCTTTTGAAATTCATCCAAAAAATTTGTGTGGGAAGATGATTTTCCCCCGAAGGTAGCGCAAGGAGTGATTTTATCACTCATGTGACTGATGTAATGGGTGATGGTAGAGTAACCATCACTCCCCCATAGGCATGCAAGGGGCGATGGTGGTCAAAATAGGCCAAGATAAGGGTATAAGATGTGGTTTCATATAGGCATGTATGTAATGTCTCTAAGGAGCTCATAGGGTGGAAAATAAGGGTGTAAAAATGCCCCATAAAGTGTGAGGTCAGAAGAGAAACTGATGTCCAAAACACTTTACAATAACAATATGCCAAGGTAAGGAAATGGAAGCAAGGAACTGGAGATGAACTTCCATCAATCATAAACCAAGTATGAATATATCATCACTAAGGTAGGGGTACCCATGCTCAAATGTAACATAAGTATAAAGTATGGCTTCCAAGAAAGTAGACTACGAACCCATGAATAATGTGCAAGATCATGGCCACAAAAAATACATAGTGGATCCATGTCATAAAAAGGATCATAGCCACAATCAAATACAATGTGGATCTATGTCGCAATATAAAATGAGGAGGATAGATAACACCACTGATAGTGCTCAAATAGTCCTCACATAGTCATGAATATCAGAATTCTATGGCCTTGATGCCATTCAAGAAATTCCACATCTAAGGATCTAAGAACAATGTAATCTTCACTAAGAATTGAAATAGAGATTAGAAAAGAATTGAGAAGAAGAATGAGCTAACAACACAGAAGAAAGAACTCAAATGAGTAAAAATACATCATCTTATTAATGTGTAATAAGTGTGCATTAAATAATACATCTCTGAGAGAGAATTCAAATTCCTTAGAGGACATTCGAAATGGTCACATGTGGCAGGCTTAGATCTAGGAAAAATATCCATCTATGACAACTTACTAACTCCAACTCATACTAAATGATCATGAATTGGATAATTAAGCTTAGGTAGGCCATAAGTGATCAAAATAAGCAATTGAGTGGATTTTTGGGAGAAAAAAGATGGAAGGAGATTAGGCAAAAGAATGCAAAATTGACAAATTCACCAAAGTGCACCTAACTCATCCTTATCATGAGAAAAGCAGTGCAAAAGTTGGCTTTAACACGGTAAAGCAGGATAAACTAGGAACAAAGCAGATTTGGGGTGCCTAGCTCATAAAAGTTGCTTTAAATCATCCTGTGGGGCACACTTGTGGATAAACTTCACTTGGTGATCAATTTATGCACTAGAAACAACATATACCATGGTCTAAACACCTAGGAACCAACCAAAAGTTATGTACTAAGGTCTATAAGGTCTTGTTGTGGCCACAACAAATCCCATGCTTCACCTAAGCATAGGAGCCCCGATTTTAAATAAACACAAAGGTATTTGGGTAAGTGTTCTTGTGAACACCAGTTTTGAATCTGATTTCTATGATCTTATGCTTGTACCTTTGTTTGGCCTGATTGCCACTTTTTCTTGGAAATTTCTATGTGTTTTGGCTGCAGGAAGATTCAAATTTTGAGTATTTTGGCACTAGTTCCTGCTAACCCAAAACCCAACATTTCAACTACCTGAAAACCCGCAACCCAAAAGGTGTCGGTTTCAGGAGTCATTGCTAATAATTTTAATAATTTGCCATCCTGAAACCCGAAACCCGCAACTGCGACTTTCGAATTTTGGAAATTAATTTTTAAGTTGCGGTGTTTGCTCGCGAAACCCGCAACCCGCAACTGTCAGGTTGCAGGGTGCAGAAATAGTTGTTTTATTTTTTTACAGGCTATTCCTGTTGGCGAAACCCGCAACCTGCAAGTTCAGGTTGCGGCTTTTGGAAACCCCTTTATGTATGTTTTGGCTCGACTTGCCAACCCGAAACCCGCCACTTTCGGGTTGCGGATTTCAGAAACCATGAATAAAAGTTGTCAATAAATCTCCAAGACATCATCCCATGTCCTGTTTCGGTTAATCTTGGTCGTCGATTCACTTGATCTGGTGGATGAAATTCCATCATTCGAACTTGCCATTTTGATAGCTCGTTTACATTGTTTTACGACTGGGTTTTTTACCACAATTCTCATCTCATGACCGCTTTTCAAGATATGATTGCTTGATTAGATTGGTTTGTAATGACAGTTTCCAGATCCTACTTGGAATCATGTGTAACTTTGTTAAAATATACTTCATCGTGATCCAATATGGGCTAACACATGTTGCGAAATCGTTTCATTCCAGTTGAAATGACTACATTCTTGAATTCGTATGATTTTAATCATAGTAGCTTATCATTTTTTAAATCATTTTGATTTCCTGTAATCCTTCTTAAATATGATCACAAGTATGAAGCATTTGGTTCGTCGTTTGTATTTGTTAGATAAGTTGCCAGTTTATTTTTAAAGCTTTCTGCCTAACATTTTGATGAGTAATATGTAGGCAAGTCATGGATCCTCTCATGAGTGTTATATGCAAGAAGAACTTAATGCTTTGCTATTTCCACAAACTATGTCGCCACCTTTTGACGCATGTGTTTTTCATACCAGCACTGATAGCGAAAAGGAAAATTCTAAAATTGTTCCCCTTTGCATACCACTCCCTCAGGAGGATGAAGAGGAAATTGATGAACATCAGCGTGAGCGAGATGACTCCATTATCCGTGATTTTATAATCAATGAGGAACCTAATATTCCACCATATCCTAAGAAGAAGGATCCGTTGTCTGACTTTTCTGTTTTCGACGACGTAAAAGATCAGCTAGAGGATCCTGTGGTGACTCAACACGAAGATTTCCTGGACCGACTCTTTCCTGTTGTCGACAGCTAGTGGGATGATTGTTCAATACCACAATGTTGTTACGGTTTGTCCTGAAATAAGAGGATGATCCATATTTCAAATTTTATCTCAAGATTTTAGGGAGTCGTTCAAGCTAAACTGTTCAGATTATTTTGGCAGAATTCCCTGGATTGGTAGCTCGATCCGATTTTGTAATCCCTATCCTATGGCATTTCTATTTTTGTACTCTATTGTAATTTCCTATTTAAAGAGGAATGCCTCTCTTTGTGTGGGGGGGGGGGATTTTTGGTTAAGGAATTAGCAGGAGACGAACTAGATATACTCTGTCTTTATAGGGCTTTGTAATTTTGCTTACAAAACTTCTTTAATACAGTCAAGTAATCTTTTGAATCATCTCTTGTTTATTGTTCAAGTTTCTTTGACGATGCCTGATTTCTTACTTTGAATTGCCATCTACCGTGGCTGATTTTTGCAAGTAATTGATTTACATAGAGATCTATTGTACTGCTTTCTCTTTATAGTTGGTCTGTGTGTGAAAATGTTTAATGAATTTCTGTCAATTAAGTTATTTTTTTATTGATTTGTGCAAATGATCAACATTCAAATAATCATTGTTAATTTTTCAATTAACAAAGTGATTATAGATTTGTCTTGAACAAGCTATTATGCTTACGTTATTGTCATTAATTTTCATTAATTGATTGTGATATAAGTAACAAGTACATGCATCTTTTACATTTTTGTTGAAGTTGGAAAACACACTTGTCCCTCTCACATCAAGATTGATCTGCAAAACAACAAGCCTTCATCTTAGAATAGGTCTAACTTAGAGTAGATCTTTCTGTTTTAAATAGGTTAAGTTAGTACACTTCTAATTTTTTTTCACACCTCGTTCTCCTTAATTGTAGAACCGATACTTTGATAAAAAAACTTCAACTCATAGAGTGCCAGCAAAGGCCGAATATCCGTGGGAGATTTCCATACCAAACAGGTTGGGGATAGAACTGCCCTTGCATAGGGTGTTTTGAATCCTTTTAGTCTGGGTTTTCCCCCTCTATTGGGAGCCTTGGACCCATTCCAGCACCTTGCAATTACCCTGCACCCCTAGGCCTAAAAAAATGGCGCTAGAAGGAGAGTCAGTAGTTAAATATGCCTAAGCAAAACACTCAGAAACCTCCTCCAACAAGAATACTGATTGTCACCCATAGTCACACTCAAGCATCTACTTCTGTTGAGCAACCAGTACAACAACCCCCTACTATCCATGTTACCCCAATAGCTCACTGAGATCCAACAATAGGAGATATCATAATTACATCACCCACTAGAGGACCTATTTTGCTTGAAGAAATACTGAAGAGGTCCAGTGATAGTGCTGCTAGATTGTAGCAAAGACTCTCTTTACAGAGAAATCAAGGGTTAGAGGCAATTCACCAAGAAAACACTAATCCATAGGCAAACGTTCAAGAAAATCAGGTTAATCAAGATTCAGGTGAACAGAATACCGAACAAAACACTAAGAAAAATACAGAACAAAGTAGTTCATCAAATCAGCAACCCCCTGAATTCAATCTTGATTTATTATTTACTGAAACAAAACTACCCTCATAAGTAGTCCCCCCAGGTGGACCACCACCGTCTCCTCCTTCATCTTCATCCTCCTCATCCGAAAGTGAACACTCTCCTGACTCTTCATCTGAAGAATAAGAAGAACCACCTATGGATGGGGAAGGCCAGAACAGACCTTGGCTTGACCAAGATCCTGTGTGGATACTTGGTGATCAACACAGGTTACCTAAGAACCTAAAAAAATGGCTTCCTAAATATAACCCAGATGACAAGTCACGTGCACTTGATCATATTAAAACCTTCATGCAAGCCATCAGGCTTAGGAATCTTATTCACAAGGATGTAGTTTGCAGACTCTTCCCTTACACATTTGAGGGTAAGGCATCTACATTGTATTTTGCCTTGGAAGCCATATTATTACATCATGGGATGATTTTGAAAAACTATTTATCCAAAAGTTTGGAGATGACAAAACACCACAGGATTTAGTTTTGGAGCTATCTTCCATAAAGATGAAAGTTAAAGAAATAATTAAAGATTATAATCAAAGGTTTTCTTACCTAAAGAATAGAATTCCTGATCCTATTCTTCCAGCAGAAGATATTTTGGTTTGCTTTTATGAAAAGGGTCTTTCTGCCCCCATTGCAATGTGGGTAAAGAGGGCACACAAAAACAATTTATATGAAGCCTACGCCGAAGCTATCCAAGTTGAAAAAGATATTTATTGTCTTAAGGATGGATTTGATGCAGTAGAAGAACAACCCTCTACTTCCACATCTAGGAAGAAAACTGGCATTGTGCCCAGGGCTTCTACCCAAAACAAGGATCCGTTTGACATGACTGATGTAAAGAAATTTCTTCAAAAAATGTCGAATGAGATGGTCGATCTAAAAAGAAACAACAATGAGAATTAAAACCAAAATAGAGGTTTTGTAAGGCCCCCTTTTAGGAGACCTTATCAGCCTCCTCAGAATACACCACCTCCTGACCCTACTGAAGGACTTTCAAATGAAGAAATCTATTCCATTTTTAGAGCCTTGGCAACAGAATCCCAAACTACCCCTGAAGCCTCGAACGATCATACCAACCAGGATTCATAGTCACCTGAAGAGAATGAAGAACAAGAGGGCCTACAGGTAAACACTGTTAGCTATTTCTCTGAACTTCCCATGAATGAAGAGGAAGAAGAAAATGAGACTGTGTTTAATGTTGAACACCCTTACAACATAAGGTCAATACCACAACCCCCTTAGGAACCTTCATCCTCAACAATAGTTCCCAATAAAGGAAAAACTGTTCCTCAAAGGGATACAATTATTCCAGAGATCAAGTATAATCTAGTTGAAGATCTGAAAAGAGTTAAGGCTAATATCTGTTTGTTTGAACTATTGAATATTTCTTCTATGAGAGATACCTTACCCAAAAGCATGGTAGTCAAACAACCCAAAGAATCCCAGAATAATAACTTTGACTCCCTTACCAGATCAGATGATCAAAAACCTGAAAGTAAAAGGACACCTCCTTTTCTTCTGACTTTCGAGATCTTCAATGGGAGCGTACATAACTGCATGATAGACTCTGGTGCTTCATCGAATTTAATGCCACTGTTTGTTTGTAGAAATATTAATGCCACATGGGAACCCTGCCCTACTCAGATCATCCAACTCGATAGATCAAAAGTCAGAGTAGTAGGAAAGTTGAGAAATGTCTTGCTTACATTATCTGCGGATCCACGTTGCATCCACCTAACTATAGACATAGTTGTAGCTGACATTCCTGAATCTTATGGGATGTGGTTAAGTAGGGACTAGTCAGATAAGCTTAAAGGCTACTTTGCCACTGACTGGTCTCATCTATGGTTACCCTATAATGGACAACCCAACAAAATCAAAATTAGTAGGGAACCATTCATGAAACAAACAGTCACAGATCTGAATGACTCAAGTGATCCCGTTGGTTATCTTAATTAACACATTGAACATTTCACATTTGACACTTTCTTTGGGGATTTGTCTGTCAATTGTTCTCTAGATGAAAATTTACAGAAATAATCGCAGATCACTCAACTTACCACTGTACCTTTCACTGGAGATGTTGTACATAATGTTTTTAATCTAAATACAAATTTTAGAATAGATCCGACTGCTTGGACTTTATTTTTTGATGGCTCCAGGTCTAAGGAAGGAGCTGGTGCGGGTTGTGTCCTCATCAACCCAAAAGGGATTAAAACTATGATAGCACGCATATTGGAATTTGACTGTACCAACAACGTGGCTGAATACGAAGCCCTTGTTCAAGGACTTAAAAAGGCCATTAATATGGGTGTGCAGGTAATTCTTTGCTTTGGTGATTCTGAAATCATTGTCAAACAGGTAAGGAACAAGATTCACTGCTTGTCTCCACGCTTGATGAATTACCAGAAACTGGTAAGGGATCTCACCAACTCCTTTTCTGCATTTAATATTAATTCTGTCCCTAGGTCACAGAATTTCGATGCCAATCTCCTAGCAAACACAACATCTAGATCGATACCACCAGAGGGTTTGTCACCTCAAACCTTTTCCATAGAACTCATGTACAGGCCATCCATACCTGACAATGTGACAAGATGGAAAGTGTTTGAGGATGAACAGCATATACTTGACTTCCTCACAGCCCAGGATACATTTCAAAACATGGCTATAGATGAGGAAGAACATGAAAAATCAATCTTTGATCCTTCAAACGTTATCCCGAAATCTGTTATCATTCTAGAGAAGTTCTACGATTTACAGGATAAATTCAGACACAAAACTAACTGCAAAACCCACATCTCCTCATTAAATTATGAGCCAATCAACTTAGGTACTGAGCAAGAACCTCGTTTTATCAATATTGGAATTAATTGTTCTCCCGAGGAGGGAAGGGCTATCATTAATTTATGCAAAGAATACAAGGACATTTTTTCCTGGACTTACGATGAGTTGAAAACCTTTGATACAAGCATCATGCATCACAACATACCTATGAATCTGGAGGTGAAACCCTATCAATAGAAATTACGCAAAATGCACCCCAGCTTGGAACCTTATGTGAAAAAGGAATTAGAAAAATTGCTGGCAGCTCGAATCATTTTTCCTGTTAGGCACACCCAATGGATTTCCATTTTGGTGCCTGTGCGCAAGAAAAGTGGCGAAATCAGACTATGTGTTGATTTCCAAAATCTAAATCGGGCGTCCCAAAAGGACAATTACCCTGTTCCACCCATGGAACAAATTCTACAAAACGTGGCAGGTTCTGAAATGTTCTCACTCCTGGATGGTTTTCGAGATACAACCAAGTTATGGTTGCTCCCAATGACCAGTTGAAAACCGTGTTTAGAACTCCCTGGGGCACTTTGGCCTACATACAAATTCCCTTCGGATTGATAAATGCTGGGGCCACATTTCAGAGAGCTATGGACATAGATTTTAGAGGTTTGATGCATAACTATGTCGTCGTTTATCTAGATGATATTACAATATATTCTAAAAAGCGACATGAACATCTTTTTTCCCTAAAACAGGTTTTCGAATGTTGCAGGAAGTACGGGATTTTGCTCAATCCAAATAAATATATCTTTGCAATCATAGAAGGAAAAATTCTCGGTTTTATCGTATCCAAAGAAGGTATGATTATTGACCCGGAACGTACTGATGCTATCTCAAAAATTGGCTTTCCCGGTTCGCGCAAGGCCATGCAGTCTTTCCGAGGTAAGATCAATTTTGTTCGTAGATTTGTACCCAATTTTCCATATATAGTTAAACCTTTGCAGCAATTAGTCAAGAAAGATGTACAGTTCACTTGGTCGCAGGAACAGAAAGATGCGTTCATTGAAATCAGAAGAGCCATTGCTGAAGCTCCTGCTCTTATGTCCCCTGACTTTGATAAAGATTTTATTCTCTATACTTTTGCCATTGATTTCTCTTATGCAGCTGTCTTGACACAAAGGAACGACAATGACACTGAGATATCGATATCCTTCATGAGCTCAACATTCAAAGGTGTAGATCTTAATTATTCCCAAATTGACAAACAAGCCTATGCAGTTTATAAATATGTTAAGCACTACAGGCCATATTTGTTGAAATCTCGAACAAAGGTTATTGTGCCATACTCTGCCATTAGGAATGTGTTAGTCTAGAAGGAATTGGGTGAGAAAAGGGCCCACTGGATGATACCCCTGCAAGAGTATGATATAGAAATCAGACCGACCAAAATTGTAAAAGGACAAGGTCTCTGTCTTCTTACTACTTAGTCGAATGATCCTGTACAGCAGCAGAGTGAATGGGAGCGGGAGGAAGATGTTCCAATAGGTTATGTCAATGTTATTGATACTTCTGCATCCGAATGGTATGACCATATAAAATTCTTTCTAAACCATGGGTTTGCTCCTGAAACCCTTGACTTTAAGAAACGTAGAGCATTAAGATTGAAAGCTGCTCCTTACCAATTCATTGATGAAGTCTTGTTTAGAAAGAACTATGATGGGGTTTTCCTTAGGTGTTTAGAAAAGCATGAGACTAATGATATTCTATTTCAATTTCATGCAGGACCAGCTATAGGCCATTTCTCAGGAGAAACTACAGCTCATAAAATTCTCAGAGCAGGGTATTACTGGCCTACATTGTTTAAAGATGCATATGATTATGTAAGAAAGTGTGAACCATGTCAGAAACGTACAGGGAAGTTCAAGAAATCTGCTTTCCCTTTGCAGCCAGTCACAATTTAGTTTCCATTTCAGCAATGGGGATAGGATTTCATTGGACCAATAAACCCCACTTCTTCCCTGCAACATAGTTATATTCTTACAATAGCTGATTACTTCACCAGGTGGACAGAAGCTATCCCACTTAGACAATGTAATGCAAACCAGGTAATTGCTTTTCTTGATAGTCGGATAGTTACTAGGTTCGGTGTCCTAGAGTATCTTGTTTTTTATAATGCATCCTATTTTCCTCGATCGATTTGACACATTATGCCCTTGAAAAAGGGATTAAGTGAAAGTTTGTTGCCAATTATTATCCCCAGGGTAATGGGTTGGTTGAGTCTTCAAATAAAAATCTGATAAATATTCTTAAAAAGACTATAGCTTCTCATCATAATGATTGGCACACACAGCTCTATAATTCTCTTTGGGCAGACCGAATCACCCCAAAGGAAGTAATCGGGAATTCACCCTATTGTATGGTGTATGGAAAGGAAGTTGTCCTTCCTGCTAACCTCACCATTCCATCATTACAATTAGCCCAATCTATTGAAGAAGATGATTCTTCTCCTCTTCAGTAGAGGATTGATACTCTACTTAAGCAGGAGGAAGACAGGGAAGTTGCCAAGAATAAGTTATATAATCATTAGTAGATTGTGAAGAGATGGTTTGATGAAAAATCTTCATCTGACAGGAAATTTTCAATTGGGGATTTGGTATTAAGATGGGACAAACAACATAAAGATAAAAACTAGTATACCAAATTCCAGTGCCTTTGGATGGGACCTTTCATTATTACAGAAAAGATAGGTCCCAGTACGGTTCGATTGCAAACATTGGAAGGGGTCATGGACACCTACCCAGTGAATGTTTCACTTCTCAAAAAGTACTTCGTTTGAACAACTGGTGCTTTTGTACATAGGTTTGGCATGTGTTTTATTCTTCATTTGTTTGATTGGTTTCTTCCGTTTATTGATAATAAACCCCATACATTTGGTAATGGCTCAAAACCAGTTTTATTTGAAAATGATTTTTCAACTGAAGTTGCAAGAATAGAATGCTAGTCTCAGTTTCTTTCAACTGATATCTGAATTGTTTTTGTAAAGAGTGTACAACCAATAGATGCAGGACCTTGGTATTGATACCTTTCCACCTTGGTCATTATCTTTCATATGTTTTATCTGTTTAATTGAGATATGGGGAATGGTTGAAATATTCTTATCTTATGTCTCATTGTCACAGCAAATCATAATAATCTGATCATCTTTATCTGCTCCGGATCCTTTTACAACCACCTTGATAATAATGTTTTCTTAAAATAAACATAGATTACAAGGAGGGGGGTCTTATCTTAAGCCATCCCTTTAGGTTCATGGGTGTTTAGTGGAATGACATCTTCACATCAATCCACCACACTTGGAAGATGACATTCAGTTTTGCTGAGAGGTGGAAGATCCTATCACGGGTCGGTCCATTCATGATCTGCAAACACTGGTGAGGAATGCTACTATCATAAGGTTACCAAGCCTTGGAAGTGCCTTGCAATCTATTATTTAATAAAATCCGTATTTTTCTTTTATAAGATACTTGTTGTGTGAAAGGATAGGGGAGTCTTATCACAAGCTATCCCTGCCATGATTATGGGTTTAATTTGGACTGAAGCTATCATCATGTGGTCACCAAGCCATGATAGTTGCCTTCAGTATCACAGCTGAAGGACAAGGGGTCTCCTTATCGAGCCATCTTGATCAGTATCTGAATTAGGTTTGTGAATGGCATTGTTGATATCTGATTACCAAGTCAGGCAGTGGTCTTCTATCAACAAGGCCTTATGTACAATTATCTCTTTATAAATATATATATATATATATATAAAGAGTTGTTGTATATAAAACCAAGTAACTAAACAAGGTGATATGTAAATTGGATATCCATGAGCAGTTTTAAGTTTATCTCGGATTCAACACTAGCTGATGAACATTGATTGCATAATGGTACAGGGTCTCGGCTGTTTCTTAATTCTCCTTATCAGATTCGCACCATATTTAATATGATCATCGCTGGGGATACATCAATCTTATGATTTCTTCTTGTTGGCTGTCCCTTTTATAAATACTTTCTAAAATTTTCAGTTTCGGAAAGCAGTAGGCTCGTATATTTTCTCTAACTGGATTTGTTTGTAGAGATAACTGGTTCTTCCCAGCCAGTCGCCATTTGTTGTGGCCACAACAGATCCCATGCTTCACCTATGCATAGGAGCCCCTATTTTAAATAAACACAAAGGTATTTGGGTAAGTGTTCTTGTGAACACCATATTTTGAATCTGCTTTCTATGATCTTATGCTTGTACCTTTGTTTGGCCTGATTGCCACTTTTTCTTGGAAATTTCTATGTGTTTTGGTTGCAGGAAGATTCAAATTTTGAGTATTTTGGCACTAGTTCCTGCTAACCCAAAACCCGAAATTTCGACTACCCAAAAACCCGCAACCTGAAAGGTGCGGGTTGCGGGAGTCATTGCCAATAATTTTAATAATATGCCATCCCGAAACCCGAAACTTGCAACTGCGGCTTTTGAATTTTGGAAATTAATTTTTAAGTTGCGTTGTTTGCTCGCGAAACCCGCAACCCGCAAGTGTCAGGTTGCGGGGTGCAGAAATAGTTCTTTTATTTTTTTACGGGCTATTCCTATTGGAAAAACCCGCAACCCACAAGTTCGGGTTGCGGCTTTCGAAAACCCCTTTATGTATGTTTTGGCTCGACTTGCCAACCTGAAACCCACAACTTTCGGGTTGCGCCTTTCAGAAACCATGAATAAAAGTTGTCAATAAATCTCCAAGACCTCATCTCGCGTCCTATTTCGGTTAATCCTGGTCATCGATTCACTTTATTTGGTGGATGAAATTCCATCATTTGAACTTTCCATTTTGATAGCTTGTTTACGTTGTTTTATGACCGGATTTTTTACCGCAATTCTCATCTCATGACCGCCTTTCAAGATATGATTGCTTGATTAGATTGGTTTGTAATGAGAGTTTCCAGATCCTACTTCGAATTGTGTGTAACTCTATTAAAATATACTTCGTCATGATCCAATCTGGGTTAACACATGCTGCGACGTCGTTTCATTCTAGTTCAAATGATTACAGTCTTGAATTCATATGATTTTAATCATAGAAGCTTATCATTTTTTAAATCATTTTGATTTCCTGTAATCCTTCGTAAATATGATCGCAAGTATGAAACATTTGGTTTGTCGTTTGTATTTGTTAGATAAGTTTCCAGTTTATTTTTAAAGCTTTCTACTTGACATTTTGATGAGTAGTATGCAAGAAAGTCATGAATCCTCTGATGAGAGTTATATGGAAGAAGAAATTCATGCTTTTCTATTTCCAGAACCTATGTCGCCACCTTTTGACGCAGGTGTTTTTCATACCAGCACTGATAGCGAAAAGGAAAATTCTGAAATTCTTCCCCTTTGCATACCACTCCCTCAGTTGGATGAAGAGGAAATTGATGAACAACATCGTGAGGAGACGAATCCATTATCTGTGATTTTATAATCAATGAGGAACCTGATATTCCACCAGCTTCTGAGAAGCAGGATCCGTTGTCTGACTTTTCTGTTTTCGATGACGTAAAAGATCAGTCGGAGGATCCCGTGGTGACTCAACAGGAATATTTCATGGACCGACGCTTGCCTGTTGTTGACAGCTAGTGGGCCGATTGTTGAATACCATAATTTTGCTACGGGATTGTCCCGAAATAAGAGCATGATCCATATTTCAAATTTTATCTCAGGCTTTTAGGGAATCGTTCGAGCTAAACTGTTTAGATTATTTTAGCATAATTCCCTGGATTTGTAGCTCGATCCGATTTTGTAATCCCTATCCTGTGGCATTTCTATTTTTGTACTCTATTGTAATTTCCTATTTAAAGAGGAGTGCCTCTCTTTGTGTGGGGGGGAATTTTTGGTTAAGGAATCAGTAGGAGACGAACTGAAGATACTCTCTCTTTACAGGGATGTAATTTTGTTTACAAAACTTCGTTAATACAGTCAAGTAATCTTTTGAATCATCTTTGTTTATTGTTCAAGTTTCTTTGACGATGCCTGATTTCTTACTTTGAATTGCCATCTACTGTGTCTGATTTTTGCAAGTAATTGATTTACATAGAGATATGTTGTACTGATTTCTCTTTATAGATGGTCTGTGTGTGAAAATGTTTAATTGAATTTATGTCAATTAAGTTATTTTTTTATCGATTTCTGCAAATGATCAACATTCAAATAATCATTGTTAATTTTTCAATTAACAAAGTGATTACAGATTTGTCTTGAACAGGCTATTATGCTTATGTTATTGTCATTACTTTTCATTAATTGATTGTGATATAAGTAACAAGTACATGCATCTTTTACATTTTTGTTGAAGTTGGCAAACACACTTGTCCCTCTCACATCAAGATTGATCTGCACAACAACAAGCATTCATCTTAGAATAGGTATAACTTAGAGTAGATCTTTCTGTTTTAAATAGGTTAAGTTAGTACACTTCTAATTTTTTTTCACACCTTGTTCTCCTTGATTGGAGAATGGATCCTTTGATCGAAAAACTTCAACTCATAGAGTGCCAGTGGAGGTCGAATATCCGTGGGAGATTTCCATACCAAACAGGATGGGGATAGAACTACCCTTGCGTAGGGTCTTTCGAATCTTTTCAGTATGGATTTTCCCCCTGTGTTGGGAGCCTTGGACCCATTCCAGCACCTTACAATTACCCCGCACCCTCGAGGCCTCAACAGGTCTAGATGGTGATTAATTATTCCAACACCCCCCCCTTAAGCCTAACTTATGTGAGATTACGTCCCGAGAAACAAAGGCTTATGGTTTCCCTTTAAATTTTATTTATCCATGTAAGCTAAGGTAAAAGAGGAAAAATCACTTGGGAACAAAACCTCCCCTCTAGAATGGACATGAAACACACTAAAAATAAAATACTCCAAACTCACATAGGTGTGATACTTGATTATATTTCTGGAGGTATCTTACTCTTGGGAAGAACTGGTTGCTACTCAACTAGATCAGGAACATAGACAACCGCATGATGGAAAATAAAACCATGTAGAACAACTGAGGTCGATTGATAGTAGAGAAAATATAGGTGCTCACTAGATTTGAACTTCCTGATATTAGGTCCAAATCATTCTTGATAATGCCATCCATCTTCTGAGCAACTCTGAGAATAGGTGCCAATCAAAATCATGCAGTGGATAGGAAGCATGATAGTGAGAGCGAGTGAAACAACTCCATACTACAATTCTTCTTCCATAGCATCCAATGCCACACCAAATTTCAAACCATTGAGAGGCTCTGCGTGTGAATGAGCTGCAACAACTGGCTGATTATCCTCAGAATTTGAAATAGAAGAATCATAGGATAACATTGGGGTTTGGAGTTCAACTCCAAAAGCTTGTAGATGGTCCCTTGAGATATCCTTTGAACCAACAGGGGTGAGATCATAACCAAATGAAGAGTCTTGAAACATCAACTTCAAAACATAAGAGTTGTAATCAGTTCCATATGACTCTTGAAGTTCTTGAGACTTGAACCCAAGTGAATGTATGTCTCCAACTTCAGTAATCCATGGAGGAAATGCACCTGTCATCTTGTAGCTGTGGATTGGAAGAAAAACAATGAGAGAAAATGTAGCTTCAAACTGAGTCATAGTAACCCAATCACCAATATGCACACCAAAATTTGAACTGAAAACCTCATGGGAAGAATAGAAATCAAAGTTTTCTTGAACATCTTCTAGAGAAGGCTCATCATGTGAATGATCTTCCACAACAAGATTATCATCCTCACAATCTGAAGAATGATAGGAGAGATGGATGGAGAGTTCTTCTCCAACAATGGATCTTCGAATGTCTTCTCTTGGATCAACTGCATATGAAGATGAGGAATTAGAATTCTCTTGAACTTCTATAGAAACAAGAGAAGGAGTCACTTCAAGGAGACTTTCACCAATTCAAACTCGTGTTTCTGCCATAAATTATTCTTCATCTTGCAAAAATTCAGAAGAGATGTTTGAGGCTAAGACATCATGAGGGAGAAAATATAAGGAGGTCTCAGATTCACTATCCATATTGATTGTATGAAACTCATTGTGCTTTCCAAAAGCTCTATCCAAATTTTTCCATAGATCATTTGGGTAATCACCAATATCAATAAGGTAGCGCATGATTGGATATATTTCTAGACACATTTCTCCAAATTCTCTGTCACAGCCATTTATCCAATCATCTTTCTCTTCAAAGGACTATGTCTTGCTCACAGCACATATAGACACATCATATAGACATTGTCTCTTGAGATATGCACACATCTTTGGCTTCCACTTAGCATACTTGAATGGAGTAAGAGGAGGAACAAATTTCAAATTCATGAAGTTGTTTTACCTGCAAAAAAATCACTTTGAAGATATGTATGGAAGATTATTTGATTCTAATGAGATCTTCTATGGACAATAGGCACTTTCAGAAGTGCTTCACACCTGGGTAGACCCCAATGGAAAGCAAAAGGACTCAAGGAAATTTCCCTAGGATGTTTTTGGTAACTCCACTACTTCTGGTGCACTAATGCAATTATATATGCTCCCTAGGATCTCTAAGCTCTGATATCATATCATAACTCTATTTCTTTGATTCCATGCAATAAATTCCATAGCTAAGGATCTAATCACAATGTAATCTTCACTAAGAATTGCAACAAAGATTAGCAGAGAATTGAGAAGAAGAATGAGCTAACAACACAGAAGAAATAAATCAAATGAGTAAAACTCCATCATCTTATTAATGTGTAATACGTTTACATTAAATAAGACATCTCTGAGATTCGAATGCCTTAGAGGCAATTCAAAATGGTCACATGTGGCAGGCTTAAATCTAGGAAAAATCTCCATCTATGACAACTTACTAACTCCAACTCATACTAGATGATCATGAATTGGATAACTAAGCTTAGGTAGGCCATGAGTGATAAAAAATAAGGAACTGAGTGGATATCCAGGAGAAGAAGATGGAAGGAGATTAGGAAAAAGCATGTAAACTTTCCAAAGTCACTAAAGCGCACCTAACTCATCCTTATCATGAGAAAAGAAGTAAAAAAGATGTCTTTAACTCAGTAAAGAAATATAAAGTAGGAACAAAACAGATTTGGGCACCTAGCTCATAAAATCTACTTTAAAGCATCTTGTGGGGCTCACTTGTGGATAAAATTCACTTGGTGATCAAGTTATCACTAGGAACAACATCTACCATGGTCTAAACATCTAGGAATCAACCAAAATTTATATACTAAGGTATCTAAGGTTTAGATGGTTATTAATTATTCCAACAATAACAAGTGATATGAAATCCAACACAACTATGTAGGGGAAACAAGGATGAGTGATGAAACCCCTAAACCCAGGGTCTTCACTTCAAACCTCGATGGTGTAATTCTACGACATGTGAATAGATGTGTTGATGTTGAACATGCAAGAATCCGTCATATTAATAGTTAATGATGTTTATTGTTAACAGACATGAGGGAGTCCATCAATGATGATAATTGATCCCAATAGACTCAGTACATTCTAGTGAGTGTGAATATATGATATGAGGTCGAACACTCGTAGAATTTCTTGATTAAGATTCAATGATGTTTACCCCTTCTCAAATGAAAGGAGCACCTATCACTAATGACTGCAAGATCCACGGTACTATGGTTTATAGATTCACTTCCAAGATAATGAGTTGGTGTTGATAGGAATGAACTTGTCGAAGGAGGGCCTTAATGTATCCCCCATCAATCGAAACAAAACAAACACCGAGAGATGTAATAAATATATAGAAGATCACCAAATACAACAAGTTGACATAGGGATGACTAACAAACAAGGTCAATGAAATTGCAGAATGGCCAACTCAAGCTGAAATTCCCTTGAACATATAGCATGACAACTGTTTGATTAGGAATTATAGACTCAAGAACACCATATATACCATAGTGCAATCACGCGGGAGGGATTGAAGAATCCTCCATAGTGATTGGAAGAGTAACCAATTAGATAAGTAATGTGACTCATGAAAATGGTAAGTGTCTGAGGCAAGCGAATAACCCAATTGTAAGACAAAGAAGCAATCAGGTTCCATGTCCAAGGGTGATGTACTAGACTTCTGCCACTTCGTAAGATAGACAATGTAATCCCCCCCTTTTTTTAAATAGAAGAAGGTTTATTATTCTTTGATGAATGATTTACAATAGAATGCCTCCATTTATAGCAATGAAGAAACCCAATGACAGCTAAGAACAACTGGGCATATGAGTGTTTCTACGTAAGCTTAGCTCACTATATTGAAACTCTAATACCACCCCATAAGTGAAACACATGGAGGAAACAAAGGAAAACAGAGGTTGGTCTCAGCAATAAGTCCTAATAAGGTACCCATGTACAAACTATCATGATCAGAGAAAAGGAGAAAACCTCATGGAAAAAAATCCTCCCTAAAAGAGAGAAAAATAGTACACATGTCGAAAAAGGAATTGGAGTGGAAATTGATGAAGATATCACAATGATGCAATTAATGGAGAAGTATCAAGCCAAGTAAGGTCAAAGAACATGGTTCAAATTTGAAGAAGTGGATAGGTTGGAGAGGCATGAAAATGGAAAAAATTGACAACCACCACATGAATGCTCCAAAGAAATAGGTTTTGGTCAAGAACTAGAAAAGACTTTGAATAGAAGTGGACACCATCAACCATTGAACAAACAATGAGGCATGTGGACACTAAAATATCCAAATAGGAAGAATGGTCGAAACTCTAAAGAGGGAAAAGAAACCCCATGATGTCAATTCCATCAAATATACATATAGAAATCCAAGTAGCAAAATTCAAACTCCAAAGTAAGAAGGAACACCAAACTGTTAAGGAAATGAGAGCTGAATGCACACACTCAAAATAAACTGATCCTCAAGAATGAATCTTGGCACAAAAGGCTTGATTAGGTATTCAACCGAGAAAAAATCATATGATAAGTGTCCCTGTGGATGTTAATCCATCTCACCGCACTGCATGGGTAACTAGCCACTATAATTGCCGAGTCAAAATAAGAACTGGTGCTTGATATGAGGCTCACCCTGAAGATGATTGAACTCTATCAAAGTTGGAAAGTAAAACTTTACCTGAGGAACATTGCATACCACTCCCCATAATGTTGAACTGAGTGTAAAAGATGATGACAATGCATGTCACAATTGCTAGCGAAAGTATGGAGTACAAGATAAAGGTGGAAAAGATGCAAAAAAACCTAAACATGAAACACTCTAGAGTGGAAACCTCCAAAACACTGTGAAACAAAGCAGTACAGGAAGTAAAATTCCCAGTGACACTCCAAATACTATCTGCACGAGTGGTCCAGAATCCATGTGGAAAAGGTGCGGAATGAGAGGTACCATAAAAAGACATCATGATGTAGATATCTTCCAAGATTCTTGCTCCAAACCTTCATTGACTCAACCAAGATGATCACAATGGTTGTAGGATATAGTAGGGATTCCAACATCATAACAATACTAAGAAGAGAGTCTCCCCTTTCTCATAGAATGGCCTGAATATATAGGTGTATGGTTAATGAAGGGAGGATGAATAGAGTCCAAAGGACACATGGACTTGTGTTGGTGTGTGAGTTCACATTCCAAAATGAGGTGTGATTAGATCCTCCTGAAACTCATCCAAAAACTAGGAAAAAAAGGACCATATCTCCCAAAGGAAGAGCAATAAGTGATGGTTTCATTCCCTAACAAGCATGCTAGGAGTGATGGCAATGTGACCATCACCCCCCACAGGCATGCAAGGGGATAAGGTGGTAAAACATGGGCGAGGAGAAGGGTGTAAGATGTGGTTTCATCTAGGTAGATAAGTAATGTTTCTAAGGAGCTCATAGGGTGGAAAAATAAGGGTATAACATGTAGCTCTAGAAATATTCAATATGTTCGATGAAAATATGTTGGCTCAATTAAATACCTTCCCTGTTTCTTCTACATGATGCACTACAAGTGTCCATTTGAGCTTGAAATGTGGAGACCCATATTATCTGTGCAGTTGAAAAATCATGGACATGAGTAATATGTACAAGCATTTAAAGTATTGGATAAAATACTTGTGATTTTCCTTTTCTGTCAAAGATTTTCCCTGAATCCACCATTCTTTAATTACTATAATTAGGATGGGCTTTTTGCATAAAAAATGTCCAAAAACTGTTTGTTGCACAACACCTCAAGTTTCTTCAACTTATACATATGTAAAAAGGAATCCAGGTTCAGTGAGGCTATAGGAACTCCAACTTCATTCTCTATTGCTTCATGCTCCAAGTTGATGTGGTCTAATATCCATCCCATTGCGTCATTATAAGGCATGACTGTCGGTCTAGTAGTGATAGTAAAAAGGTCGCTTTTCTTGATATTTTCATATATTGATAAGTCATCATCATCTTGGGAAAAATTTCCTTCAACAAACATCTGGTATATTTCATCCCAATGGGGGTCATTCTAGAAGCTGGAGAGATGAGTCATATTAGTAATTAGTATTCCCTGTACGTCCTTCGTCGGATTAGGGAATTCTTCCACCTCTCTTTGAGAAGCTCCCCAACAACCATGTACCTTTGACATCTTGAATGTGACAACACCTACACATAAATAGGAATTAAGTTTTCGATTATTAATATAAAGACTGAAAACAAAAGGATGAGTTGAGAAATTATTTCATAGCGAATGAGATGAGGAAGTAATAGCGATGTAAGGTTTCTCAACATGTTAAAAGGTAAATATCTATGATAAATTTCCTCCTTTACAGTCCTAAGGATCAAAATAATTCTATAATTAATGTCATGATGATGACATGATTATGACAAGTCTCATATCACACGTAGGTTATCCCATCCATTAATTCACTTGAAAAGAAGTATGAAGGCTATCATTTGGAAGGAGACAGAATTCTTACTTATAAGAATAGAGTCTATATTCCAAATGTGGCAGATTTGAGGAGGATTGTTATGGATGAAATCCATAAAGCTCCATACTCTGGTTACCCAGGATATCAGAAAACAATTGCTACAGTAAGAAAATATTATTTCTAGCCAGGGATGAAGAAGGGTGTCGTTGAATACATTTCCAAGTGCATGAAATGTCAGCAGGTGAAGGTTGAACACCAACACCCAATAGGTTTATTGCATCCATTGCCAATCCCATAATGAAAATGGGAATTAATTTCCATGGATTTTATTATAGGATTGCCAATGATTGTGAGACAACATGATTCCATCATGGTTGTGGTGGACAAGTTAACAAAGGAAACACATTTTATACCGGTTAAGTCTACATATAAAGCTAATGCCATTGCAAATATTTTCATGAAGGAAATTTTCAGATTTCATGGATTGCCTAAGGCAATAATTTCTGACAGGGATACCAAGTTCACTTCAAATTTTTGGGAAGGTCTTTTCAAATATTTGGGTATGCATTTGAACTTTAGTACCGCATACCATCCTCAAACAGACGGGCAAACAAAAAGAGTAAACCAGGTGCTTGAAGACATGCTTCGCATGTATGTAATGGACAAACCATCAAAGTGGGAGGATTATCTACACTTGGTAGAGTTTGCATATAACAACGGGAAGCAAGCATCATTGGGAATGAGTCCATATGAGGTTTTGTATGGTAGAAGGTGCATGACACCAGTGACTTAGGACAATCCAGTGAACAGAATTGTACTTGGGCTAGATTTACTTAAGGAAATGGAACAAGAGGTTGCAAAGATTAGGCAGAATTTAAAAGCAACCCAGGATAGACAGAAACGCTATGCAGATAAGCTTAGAGTGCATAGGGAATTTAGTGTTGGGGACCATGTTTATATTAGAGTGAGGCCAAGGAAGAGTTCCTTGAAGCTTGGGAGTTGTTCCAAGCTATCACCCAGATATTGTGGGCCATTTGAAGTGCTTGAAAGAATAGGGCCAGTTGAAATATAGACATGCATTGCCTGCTAGCACTAGAGCTCATAATTTTTTTCATGTCTCTTTTCTTAAGAAATATGTATATGATCCTAACCATGTGATTAATTGGGATGTGATCCAGGTGGAACCCGAGGGAGAGTTCAAAACTGATCCATTGCGCATCCTAGACCAGAAGGTAACATTGCTCCAGAACTGAGCCATCGGACAAGTAAATGTGCAATGGAAGCACTACGGTCCTGATGAGGCTACATGGGAGCTGGAGGATGCCATGAGAGTGGCATATCCATTTTTGTTCAATTTTGAAGAGCACTGAGGACAGTGCTAATGTAAGGGGGAGGGGAATGTAATATCCCAATTTTGACCCGATTGCATTAAAATTGTAAATGATGTAAATATCGTTATTAAACCATGGTGAGGAGCTCAAGGCCAAGGCCCCACCATTGATTTAGCATTTTATGTATTGGAAATTAAAAATCGATGCATATGGTTCTTGTGCTAGCCATGCACAATAGAAATTAAGACATCATGTAAATATGAATTTTAATGAAATACCCACAACTATCTATGCAATGCAACAAGAGATGGGGCATGATTCTACAAGGAATAGGGAGGGAAATTATTCAAATCCCTGAGCCAATGGTGTTAATCCAAATGTCAATGAATGAACCTTATCTACCCATTTTCACTTATGCACCCAATCATTTAATTCTTCCAGGAGTTGGTTGAGGCAGTTAATGCCTTGGGAATGAAGAGGTATGGCAGCCAATTTCGTGCATGGGCAAGCCATCAACCTGGGAAAATGTACTTTTGCTTCTGGGGCAAGAAAACACCCATGAAATTGTGCCCAAAGCCATTCTTCACCCATTTCCTTTGCTCTCTCACACAGTATGAGCTAGCTGGGTCTTTCTCCTTCACGTTTTCTACCATTTTCCTGCATTTTCCATAGCTGGGAGCTCATTTTTGTATTGCACAGTGGCTGGAGAAAGGGAGTCACATTTTGGGAGTTTATGGAGGTCGTTTATGCCCCTGGAATTCCCATGAACGTTTTCAGGAAACTATTTTTCTCTCCCATGGTTGATTCCCAATCTACCACTTCGTTTTTGGTTTCCCACGTTTTTTTTCATACCCAGCACTTGTGATTTTACTGTTGTGTGCATCCCTATTTTGGTTGGAACTTGTGAGAAAGAATTAGGAGTGGAAGTGGACCAGAATTGGCTTGATAAACCTAGTGAGGAGGTAACCTCTCAAGATGATCAAAAGGGCTGGTTGCTCTTCTATGCACACCTTGAAGAACACTAGAATGGAAGGTATGGCCTGAGGGACTGTGTAGTACTGAAGGGAATACTTCCTTGTGATAGGTGTGTAGGTATTTTGTGGACCAAGCTAGATAACTCTGATAGAGGTATCCATAGATCTGTGGGTGAGCCACTAGCTTAGCAATTCATTCCTTTCCATCTCCTTAGCAGCCTGATAAAACCAACTGTAGATTGGCTTGGATGATTTTGGTGCATATTGGGCTATGTGTGAGTCTGTTGTTCCCTTTTTCCTTGTAGAGATGATGCCCAGTTCGGGGGGTGGCAGTTGTGATGAGAGATTGATGATCACAACTGGCCTATGGTTGGGTGGAACGTTGCAGTTGCATAGCCAGTTGCCCAGGACTACTTTGTTATAAGATAAGTACTCTCTTGTATTAACTCTGCAATGTATTTATTTGATGAATCTCGTGAATATCTTGAATGTATGATAGATGTGTAATTGAATTTACTTCCGTTGTGTTTCTTACATATATACATCTGCATATGTATTTTTATATTATGTGAATGTTTATTTAATAAATATGGGGCTAGATGCCCGGTTTTAGCTCCACGTTCCCTCCATCGCACGCATTGATGGGAGGGGACATGACAAAATATTGACTTTGAGAATATGGAATTTGAGATTTAAGCAAGTAGTTCGAAAAACCAACAAAGGAAAATTATCTAAGGGAAGCCGTGCTGAAGAAGGTTGAGATAAGGAACATGATTGAATGTGTTAAACAATCTTATTTGGACAAGATGCGAGGTTGAAACCACAACATGTCTTCCATCTTATGTCTTTCTCTTCCCCATCCATATTCAACCATAAATTTTAGTAAGGGGCCCATAGATTTTCTCTTTGAAAGGCCAATATCTAATGGGAGTTGTTGTGGGAATAACATACCCCAATCCAACAATTAAACCACATCAAGCATAGATTGGTAGAATGGGTTTTTATTGGTAATAGAAACCACATCAAGCATAGATTGGTAGAATGGGTTTTTATTGGTAATGATCAAAGGTTGACACTCCATAGAAAACACCTTATACCCACAAAGTTGCATGCTTCTTGCTTCTCCATTAATTTAACCACTAACCTAATAGAATTCTATGCACCAATCATGATTCTTGGAATAGAGAAAGTTGAGGCCATTGAGGCCATTGAGGCCATTTTGGAACTAGATGATGAGGCTAAGAAAAATCTCTCGCTTCTATTCCTTGCAAATCCTCATGCTACAATATTAGTTTTCACTCGTACCCTCACATCGCTCATTTTATCCATATCATGTTGTGATTTATTGGCAATGTCAAATAATTTTAGAGGTGTTTTTTCACAAATTTCCAATTCATGCCACATAATTTGTGCATGTTGTTATTTCAACTAGTTGATTCCCCATATCATTTTATTTCCACACAACTTGCAATTGAACACTTGTAATTATGCCCATCTACAAGGCCACCATATTCCTACGTAGAGTCTAGTTCTTTATCCATTTTTAGATAGAAATGATTAAACATATGGTAAATAAAAATGGAAAATGAAATCAAGGATCAAGGTACTTTGAAATTTCAAAAAAACAAATCCTACAAATAAAAAATAGATCTAGATTTTAAATAAATGGTAGATCTCCCCTTACAATATGGAAATAAGAGGGAAAATTGATGGAAAACCCTAAAACTATAAAAGACTAAAATGAAACACAAAAACATGTACTAAATGTTTACACTTACCTACAAATATTGAAACCAATGATGGGAATCAATCCCTAATCCACAATAAATTATTGATGAAAAATGGAAACACACTTTTTCTAGTCCTTAGCTCCAAGAAAAATGGTGGAGACCTCCTTTGCTCTCAAATCCCTTTAATCTATTTGCAATATGAGAAAAAAACGGGGGGGGGGGGGATGAGTTATATGCCAACATGTTTGTTTCTCAATGAAATTTTCTATCAATTTGTGATCTTTGATACACAAAGCACAACTTTTCTTAAAAAAATCATGACTTTTAAAAAATGGGTTCATATTGCAATTTTATTTTACCAAAACTATCAATGTTTAGATGAAATCATGATATATCCTGATGTTAGCGATATATCATCGATGTTTGCAACACTGGTTTCTATATTAGTCTTGAGGATATTCCTCTATTCAATGGAAAGTATACTTCAAAATGCATCTAGGGAATTAATTCATCCAAAAACATGTATTCATTCTCATTTTAAAGTGCCTAATAAGATATTTGCAATCAAAATTTGTGGAGTCATACTGAAAAGAGCTAAAGGATTCCTTATAATGAATACTATTCTCTGGTTAGTGTAATACCCCCAATTTTGAGCTCAAGGACAACACCCAACTAGTTAATGGCTAGGGTTGTATAATGCAATATTTTTATAGGGACCATGTGGTTGGCTTGTCATGCTAACTCGAAATCTATGTAAATACTATGTTGGAAAAATAATAAAAATGGTCCAAGATGGTTGTGTAAAGAGAATTAGAGGGGCTATGATTCCACTAGAGGAGAAGAGGAAAGGGGGAATATATGAGATTAAATCCTCTATTTCCAAGTGTCAACCTTAAAACTCATCCATTGTTGCCATGTGCTTGAAATGAGCCTTGATTAATTCCTTTTGACTATTAAATCCAATAATTGAATGCATGTGTGAGGTTGGTGGGGAAAGTCACCTCATGTAGTTATGGAAGCATGGAGTGAATGTACTTTTATGACAATTATTTCTTGATTGTAGAGTTCTTTCTTCTATGGTAAGAAGTTATGTCTGTTTTCTTTTCACCATTCTCTCATATATTTTGGATTTAGCCACTCATTATATTATGAAAATTTACACTACATAGAGTTTTTTCCTCTTATTGTTCATTACCATTACCATTACTAGGATGTGCATTAACAGAAAAATTTGAATTTGGAAGGAGAATTGTAGATTTGAGGGTAAAGGAGATGGATGTTGGTGAGCATGGAGGTTGGGAAATCTAGGAACCTTTACCCATTGAGTTTTACAAATTCGGCGTGCTTGAGAATCCATGACTTAATGCTACAAGATGTTTGCCAACATCATACAACAAATTGAACTCTTACTACACTCACTGGTAAGCACTCTAAGGGTTGGATTTTTTGAGGAAATTATGGATCAGTGAAGAGAAATTCCTTCCTTGTGTTGTTTGAGGAAATTTGATGGAGTGCCATCGTTGTGATGGATGAGTTAGATTCATATAGAGGTATAGATGAAAATTTCGCTAAGCATTGAGAGTATAATGGGTTTTGGGTAGAGAGAGAGAAGCATGTAGGTGTTTCCTTCACCCCGGTGGCCACATTTCCCAACATGGGGGTGAACTCTTAATAGAAAGAGTATATGCTGGACAAAGTGCCTACGATTGGGTGGAAAATTTCTCTTACATAGCCAGTTGCTTGGATCTTATTTGTTTGAAGATAATTATTCTCTTTGTATTTGGATGTGCAATCATTTTATTTTATGCTTGTGATCATTATGCTTGTATTTGCAATATTTGTGTATGTGGATAGAGTTTATTTCCACTATGTTTTCCAATTATACATTTGCACATGCATTTTATTGTTTTTGAATTCGTATTATGGACATGGGTTGAAATTTAGAAGGCTAGAATTCGTAAACGTCCCCATCTAGGATGGGGACATGACAATTAGTAACCTCTATTGTCTCAATAGATGCAACATTAAGAGAAATTACGGTGGTGTAATGACAAGATAATTTGTTCTCACTAACATTATAATAAGTATTTAGAAGATATCTCCTAATTGTCGATTCAATGGTTTCAAATGTTCTCTAATCAATTTATATCATTGAAATATTATTTCCACTATGTTTTCCAATTATACATTTGCACATGCATTTTATTGTTTTTGAATTCGTATTATGGACATGGGTTGAAATTTAGAAGGCTAGAATTCGTAAACGTCCCCATCTAGGATGGGGACATGACAATTAGTAACCTCTATTGTCTCAATAGATGCAACATTAAGAGAAATTACGGTGGTGTAATGACAAGATAATTTGTTCTCACTAACATTATAATAAGTATTTAGAAGATATCTCCTAATTGTCGATTCAATGGTTTCAAATGTTCTCTAATCAATTTATATCATTGAAATATTTCCTCACAAATAGAATGGCCTTCTAGAATTTTAGCATCTCTATTTCGAATAGAATACGATTTTGAGCCTTCACTGATGCCTATGGTCCTTATCATCATAACTACATTGATGCCCAAGATCCTAATCATGAAAATTGATTACTTATGATTTTTAAAATTTATGAACTTCTAGAAGTAGTAATCTGAGACTATTCAATGTGTTTTATAGCCCCCCTAATGGACTTCTCTTACTTGACTTGAAGTATATCTACTTATATAATTTCCTTTGTATTTGGTTATATTTGGCACGAATCACAAACTATTAAATTTGAGAGATCTCTATATAAATCATATGAGCACTCATTTTCATTATTAATGTGCACACTACAAAAATTTGAAAAAAAATAAAAATTCATTATTATATATTTTTATTATCAATAAAATTATAATTTTTAAATTTACTTGGTTAAATGGTGATAATGTGATAAGATATTTTAATGACCATAAAAAAAAACATTTTTCAATAAAATAAATTATTTAAAAAAATCACCTTCCACTTGTGGTGAGTAACATCTTTCAATAAAATAAATTATTTAAAAAATCACCTTCCACTTGTGGTAAGTACCATTATTGTGGTGTGTACCATTGCCACCTATCCTTCATACCATAGCCTTTCATCTCTCTTCAAAATCAAATTTTATATATCTACACCATTTTTCATGTGTATGCCCATCTTTTTGTATTTTATGTGTACCACCCTTAAAATTATTAGTCCATGTCGAAGGCCAAGGTGCTAAAAAATTTCAAACTAATTTTCTATTAATTAATATAAAAATTGATTTTTTCTTCAAGCTGATTGGATTATAGTTTCAAGCGTGATTGTAGGCTCCCTCTCCCTGAGTTATTAGATAGGGATCTAACAATGATTTAACTCGTTGTATTCATTCCCATTCTTATTTGGAGTCTTATTAAATTACAACTTAGTGAATATCCACATACCAATGACTTGCACATTTAATGACTGGGCTTTATGGCGGTTGTTCTTATGTTATAGGGTTTCACATCTATCTTTTAGCTATGATTGTGAGATTTATTTGGTTATTTAATCTACCATCTTTTAAACTGAAAACCAAATACCATCTTTTAAACTGAAAACCAAAGTTCAAGAATTAATGCTAAGTTCAATAATTTTACATATAAATGCTTATCACCGTGTTTGCATTGTCCTTTTGATATTAGAAAGACTATTTTAATTTTGGTATTAGAAAAACTATTTTAATATTGTAATAATTACCACCACCATCATGCTTTAACTCATTAACTCACAGCCTTGCACCACCTTTACCATCGTCCTGCTTCAACTCACCACCTCGCACCACCATCTGCCTCTTCCATCACTTACATCATGTTGTTGTTATTTTCTCATTCACTAAATCCTGCATCAACAAGTAATGCCATAGAAGCAGGCAATAATAATCTTGCATCAGTAACATAGTAAATGCAAGTAACGACAAATGACAAGGTCACCACAAGACACCACAATAGGAGGGGATGCTTTCAAGTTATGCAGTCCAATCGCCCTCGAAGGTCACCACAAGGCACTACAATACAATAGGAGGGGATGCTTTCAAGTTCTGCAGTCCAATCGACCTTGTATAAGACATTATATTTTCAAGTGTTTTCCATATTACTTAGATATAATTTCAATGTCTTCATAAAATGAATTTGTATACAGTAGTTGTGCAAGTAGCATGCCTTTTCTAGGATGCATATCCTCTGTTACTCAGCCCTTGAATTATTTTTCATTCACTGTTCTTCAGCATTTGAATTATTTTTCATTCATTGTTCTTCAGCATTTGAATTATTCTTCTTTCACCGCTGTTTCCCAACCCGTTGAACCAATCCATAACACATCATGTGTTCTCGCCTTTTGTGTAATCAGTGACATGCCCATTTTCATACAAAGCCACTAGACATACTATGTCTTTAGACAGTAAACTTGGAAAATTTTAAATATACAATTCAAAAATATTATAATAATGTTCAGGCCCTCGAAGGGGTAAATAAAACAACTATTGATAATAAATATATTACATAAGGCAAGTCAAAAAAACCTCTGTCAACTACTGAAATCGATCATCAAAATCTCCAGGCCGTATCCACACAGGACCTTCCAAAACACTTCATAGCCACGACTTACCTAGACATACCTGGAAATGTGTGTTCCAAGAGAATTGAGGGCACACCTAGAATCGCCAGGTAAGTGCTGTGCATGCAAGCACAAATATACGATGTTTTATTCATATAAGAGACTGAAATCAATGAGAACAAAGAATGCTAAGGGTTATGAGTCTTACCCATAAATTTTTGGAGCAGGTCACAGCCAGGAGCAAACGCCCACAAAAAAACAATACATATTTGCAAACTCAAAAATGGCCAGTAATACTAGCTACTCCTATTTAGTTTTCTTGCTTTATTTTTAGATAATCTCATACCTAAGACTATCTGATATTCTTATGAGCAAAATGAGCAAGAAGCGGACCTTTTCGGTTTTACTAAATTTGTTTTAAAAGGTACTGGTATTACAAAGAAGGTTTTCTCAGTTTTAATTGTATCCTAAATTTGATTTTAGTTGATTTTTTATTATTAATCACTACAACTCTGTCACACTACAAAAATGGCGTAACTTAAAAACATTTCCCATTCATGAATACTTTTCTTTGTTTCTACTATGTAAATAGATCGTTATTTCAAGCAGCGAGCAAATTGAAAAATCTTGATGGAATGAAGAGGCATGGTCAGATAGTGCAAAGTATTACCTACCTATTTACTTCATATATGATGTGGGTCGCTCTCCACTACACGCTTTTGTTAAGTCTAAATTCATCTATTTCTATTAAATGCATATATCCAACTTTCAAACAAACATTTGCAACTACTTTAATGCCTTCCCCAGCAGGGACATAGCATATAGAATATCCAAATAATGTTTGCAAAATACACTATTTTAAATCATAATTGCTTTTGTAATTTTATATCAAAATTCTTTAAATATTAGCAATCATATTATTAAATTAAATGTTTTAATTAAACAAACAACAAAAATAAAAAAATAAATATATCAATTATGAGAAACAAATAAATTATAATGAATTCAAAAAGAAATGATATTCCTAATATGTATAAGCAATTATGTTTTGTAATCATTATAAGATTTTTTCTAAATATATCACAACATTATTACTTGAACAATGTATTAAAATAAACAAATTGGAAAGATCTTGACTTTTGATATTCATAAGATTGAATCAAAATATACATAACATGTTTTCCTTATTAACCCTCTTGCCCTATATATGAAAGTGGAGGTGGAGGGGAGGTAATAAGGAAAACATGTTGGGGGACAGTAATAGGGAAAACATGTTAACATGTTTTCCTTATTAGCTCCCCCAACTCGCACCCTCATATAAAGTAATAGGAAAACATAACATGTTTTTCTTATTATCTCCCCCAACTCCAACCCTCATATAACGATAACACGGATTTGGGGGGAGATAATATGAAAAACATGTTAGGTGGGGGCAGGGGAACAAATAATAGGGAAAACATGTTGGGTGGGAGCCCCAACTCCTACCCTCATATAACAAAAACATAATAGGGAGTTGGGGGAAGATAATAGGGGAAACATGTTATAAGGGTGGGCATGGGAAGGCCCAACCACTACCTTTGTCAAATATGATAGATATACAAAGCAAATATAAGATGGACACAAGATTATGAAGTAATGGAAAGCATATACATTATCCAATGTATGCAAAATTCACTCTTTTAATTTTTCTTCCCCCACCCCCACATATTATGTTTCCCTATTATGTCCCCACACCTCAACCTTTGTCAAATATAATAAATGTACCAAGAGAAGGTAAGATGAACAATCAAGATCATAAAGTAATGTGAAACATAATGATAACTACATATCAAAATTTCTTAAATATTAGTAATCATGCCATCAAATTAAATGTTATTAAATTGTTTTGATTAAAATGATTGCTAATATGTATAAACAAAGATGTCTCTATAATCATTGTAAGATGTATTTAAATATATTATAATATTATTACTTGAACGATGTGTTAAAACACATAAATTATAAATATCTTAATTTATGATATATGATATTCATAAGATTGAAGCAATGTATACATAAATCGTTATATATAAACTTTAATTCTGTCATTATAGTTTCGAGTTTCGAGAGAGAAAAAAATTAACAGCACCACTTGAACTTCATAAACACAAAATTCAAACCCATGTCATACTTAGCAAGACCAAGAAAATAAGTCATATATATCTATGCAAAAAAAACTGTCCCAAAAAAAACAAAAAAAAATCATAGTCTTCCAACAAAAAAATCAATTACCAAAACTGATCAAATAAATTATTCAGTTTCCCTCCAAAATGAATAGACTAAAAATTACCAATTAGCTCCCATAACCTTGAAAATAAACATAAGAAACCACAACATTATTATTGAATTCCTCAAAATCTTGACTTTGCTTAAAAAATTTGCAATTTTTTAAAAATTATTAAAATACAGAGATCGACAGTCTTTGTTATCATGAATAACTCCCATTATAAAATACACGATCCATAATCAAACTTCCAACTTTTCTCCACAGAATTAAAAAAATAATAGGTATAACTATTTGTTCTGCAAAAAAATATATTGCCTGTGTGTCTGTGGCCTTTCACTGAATACAGAGTCCCTAACTTAAACATCACAAATGCTTATATAATGAAAACCAAAACATGTATATATGACTTCAGAATGTGCAGTCACATACAAGTGCAACTGGAGCTCCAATTTCCACACCGACCAGATTATCTGTTTCTGCAAAAACACGTTGAAACAAATACCAGAGCTCTGAAATCTATTCATCAAATCAAGTTTCGCAAACATGTTGAAACAAATATAAATGTATTCATCAAATCAAGGATCTACAAGACAATACTTACTATTTACTAGAGCCTGTGGCAGCGGCCAGCATTTGATACTGTTCTACAGTTCCCACGCATTTCTCTTCACGGAAGAGCTTTCTCTGAATTGCCGGCGAAGTGACAAGTAAGTCGAGACGATCTTTTGAATCGAGCGGAGATGGAGATGAAGGCATATGTTCCAGCACGTGCACTTGTGCCTGCAGAAATTTCATGTATTTGCCGGCTACCTCCAGAAATTCACAGGTTTCCAACTTGGAACGTAGGGGAATAATCTGCTCAAGGCAGTTGATTTTTTCACGGAATTCCTTCCTCCTCTTACGCGCAGCAACACACTCAGGATTTGACGAAAGGCCGTGGTTCGCAAAATAACTTTTGACCGGATACTGGTGCTGCGCCTGTCGCTTATAGTTGGAATCATTTTTTGATGCAGAGGAGCTCACGTAGTTTCCGCAGTTGCGCAGGCCGCGGGCAGAATTGCTACCGAGTTTCGCGATAACATCCTCCATCCTGTAGCCGCAGAAAATTGTTGGATGCACTTGCTCTGTCTTTAACGCCTCATTATCGTTGCATGACATTCCACTGCCAAGAACTTGAGAGAGCAGTCCGGCTGGGTGCTCTTCGAAGGTTATAGACGCTGAAGAAGACATTCCCCCTTTCAACTTCACATTTTCAAACACTGCCTGGGATTCGAAACTTGATTGCTGTTGCTGCTGCTGCCCGAACGGTTTCAACTTCACATTGTCATATTCTGGCTGGGATTCGAAACTTGATTCTGGCTGCTGCCAGAGCGGTTTCAAGTTCATTTTCGAAACCTGATTGCTGCTGCTGCCCGAGCGGTTCGCCGAGCAAGATAGGATCCGGTTGAAAGTAGTTGTGGCTTGTCTCACTAGGTAGAGTAACTTCTCCAAAGAGAGGAACAACATCCATCGGCAACATATCTAGAAGCTCCATGTCCTCCGCTGCAACGTAGGAAGGAGCAGCATATGCATTATTGTCGATCGATGCAACGTAGGAAGGAGCAGCATATGCATTATTGTCGATCGGCAACATATCTAGAAGCTCCAGGTCCTCCGCTGCATCGTAGGAAGGAGCAGCATATTGCAGTTGATGGAAATAGCTATGGAGCATAGTGATCACAAATAGTAGCCACCGAAAGAGTAGACCCCAACCTGAAAAGCAATCCTTACTTATAATCAGATTTTATGTCCGCGAAAACTCAAAGTAGGGTTTTTTGGACCGTTTCATTGGTATATAGCGTGCTGGGATAATGGCACATAAATAAGAATCGAGTTTTCTAAAACTTGTTCACATTTGATATTTGAATTGGTATTTGTTGATAGGGATAAGCGGTATTTAAGTACAAGTGAGTTAAGCGGCATTTATTAATTTTTATATTTTTATAGTATTTTAGTATTTAATATTTGAGCTGTTTGATTTGGTATTTGTTGATGGGATAAGTGGTATTCAAGTGGAAGTGAGTTAAGGGGTATTTATTAATTTTTTAGTTTTATAGTATTTTAGTTTTTAATATTTGAGCTGATATTTATAAGTGTGGTTTAAAGAATATTTATAGATGAGTGGAGAAAGTGTTGAAGTTATTTTTAGTGTTGAAGTTATTTAAGAGCAAGATTCATTTAGAATTGGTAAGATTCATTTCGAATTGAAAGCAACAATTCATATGGATTTGGCTCTCTCAATACTTCATTGCTTCAACAAGATCTTTGACTAGACCAATACATCGCATAGTATATATCAGGCGATGAATTTGGCTCTCTCAATACTGAATCCTAATCACGTTAAGTTTTTTCCTTAAAAGTAATGATCACGTTAAGTTGCTACTTGTTCTTGTAATTGATTTAGCTACATGGTTTCTACAGTCTCTTTGTTTGACATTTGATGGAACTTCATTTGATAATAGCAAGTCTTAACATTTGATGGACCTTCAATTGATAATAGCAAGTTTGTTGGGATTTGGAGGTTGGCTGAACCAACCTTAAAAGTTCTTGAACTTGGATACATTTTAGTAACAGATGCAAAATAAATATTTAATTCCAAAATTTTCAGCACAAGACCCAACATATTTAGTCACTCTACCCTTCAAATGCAGGAGCATAAGAGCATTGGTTTTCCAAACTTACAAAAGTTGTCTCTAGATTTCAGACTCAATGGTGGGTATTATTTCCAAAAATCTACCCTTCCTTGTTGTCTTTAATCTTCAATATGAACCTATTGAAGAGCCTTGTATAGCCGTGGACTAAAAAATTTGAGGTATTCAACAAATAGGTACTTATTCAAAGTTGCGGCACCTTTGATTGGTTGGAATCCAAGAGGATTTTGCTATATCTTTTAGAGGTGTTAATGATCTTGCGATTATTTTAATGACATAAAACTGCTCAAATTTGGAAAGTATTAGACTTGGTGGTTTCTATCATATTATAGATGTAAGTTTTTGGGCCATTTTGCATAGATATTCAAATTTGCAAAAGCTTGAGTTATTACGCACAACTTAGCAAGTTTCACATTGCATGGACCTCCACTCTAGAATAGCATGGTATGATGATTTGTGTCTACAACTTGTGTATTGTGGAATATAATAAAACATATGCATAATGATCCTAGAAGGCACAACTCATTCCAAACCCTTTTCCATGATTCTATTATATAAATTCAACCACAACTTAACCAGTGCTTCCTAGAAACCAATGAAGATATAGAAGAAGTCCAAGTAGAAATAGGTTATATAGTGATGGAAGTGATAGAAAGGATGAGAAACTGGCAATAATTTTAATACATATTAGGTGTATTTATGTAAAAGATACATTGTTTGGATTGCTTTCATTTCGAATTGGCAAGATTCATTTCGAATTGAGCATTGTTGTGATTAAGTTGTACAACACTGTCATTGCAAAATTTAAGAGCACTGGGGGGCAATGGAAAGATATTAAGTAATATTGGAGTTAAGCAAGGTTCCCCCCTCTCCTCTACCCTTTTTGACATATACATTGATAAGCTAGAAGGTTATTTAGAAGAAGCAGGTTGTGTTGGCATGACCTTAGTTGGAATAGTTGTCACCCTCCTTCTCTATGTTGACGATATCATTCTTATGGCAAGGTGCCTGTTTGATCTTGATAAGAAATTAATAATTCTCAAGGATTTTTTTCTATAATATGAGTATGAGTGTTAACAATTAACACCAACAAAACAAAAGTTATGATTATCAAGTCTAGAAGATCACTTAGGCTAATTTTCTGTATGGCAATAACAACTTGGAGGAAGTGTCTTCCTACAAATATCTTGGAATTGATATTCATCACAAGCTCAACTGGAACTATAGCATTGAGAAAACAGTTAATGGAGGGTCTAGAAATATTATTTTAGTCTTCAGAACATTGTAAATCAACAAACCTTGTGATGTGGGATATAAATAATTTTCTTTTTGAAACTCTCGTCAATCAAATTATCCTATATGGTTGTGATGTTTGGGCCTTCAACATCTTAGAGAATCCTAGAGAAAGATTGAACAAATACAAAAGCATTTCATAACATATAATCTCAAAATTAAAAGAAATACACCCTACCATGTTCTCCTTTGATAAGTGGGTCTTACCCCCATTGAGAGCATCACTATGACCATGAACTTGATGTACAAGTATGCAATAAATAATATGGGAGACCAGAGACTTCCTAAAATTTCTTTAAACTCAAATCAGTACCAACATCAGCTTAAGAGAGGTTGGTATAAAGACGCTATTGGTTGGTGAAACCATTGGGGGATTGACAAAAATGCCACTTTACAAGATATCAACAACATTAAAAATATTATCACATTTAAATTTAAAGAGAAAAAGTGGGGTGAGAAATAATTAGAGGTTAAGAGAACTTTAAGATATTGTAAGAAGGTCATTAACCCTAATTTGGAATATCAAAATTATCTCTGTGTGTTTACTAGTTTGAAGAAGAACCTCAAGAAGTCATTGAGAAGGCCAAGTATATGAATCAATTGGATGAAGCATTTGGTTTCATGTGTATTCATATTTCTAGAGATCTACTCTTCCACCTCGATGGATTGAAGTCTCCAAGAGAGGTTTAGTTGAAGTTGGAGGCCCTCTTTGATAAACAAGATGAGAATTATTAATTTCTTATCAAGATAAAAGGGGCACCTTGCCATAAGAATGATATCGTCAACATAGAGGAGGAGGATGACAACATTAGCAATTAATTGTGGTATCATGTACCCTTTTCCAGGAGTGATTTGCATGCCAAACTCACTAATGCACCCCATTTTCCTAGTTAACTGATTGTGCCTTCAGTTAACTGATATTTGGTTGAGTTTAAGTGAGTTTGAGAGCTCTGGAGCACTGATAGACGTGACAATTCCTATGCTAGACAAACTGAGACTCAAATTCTCCTAAGTGATTCAAATTCTCTCCATTGTAACATCATTGTTGACTATACCGATTATTGGATCATGTGACATTATTATGTTCCTATTTGAGTTCTCATGTATGATTAATTGTCTGCTCATTTTTACTGTAATTTTCATTGTAATTCATCTTTTCTGCTCATTCTTTCTCTGTGAGGTATACTCAAGTCCATGATCTGCTGTGATTTAGAATTTCACAACGTGTGCATTCACAATAGTTAATAATAGAGGTTGGTGAGTTTTGGAAAGGTTAAAAATAAGGAAATCCAAATGGTGAACAAGCAAAAAATGAATTTGTTTAAGTATTAATGGTTTTCCTAGATAATGTAATGACACTTTAGAAAAAAAACCTCTCAAATCCGTGACACTCAAGGGATCCAAGTTGTAATTTGGGATCCTTGTAAGCTTCATTGAAATAACAAATAGAAAAGAAACCATTCTAGAAAATAAAAAATTATGAGATCTAAATGGTGAAAAGGCACAATGTTAGATTTGATTTGAATGCTTAGTATCCAACTTGCCATATGTGTTGTTTCTTTCTAAAAAATAAAATTGATTGGAGCAAAAACATTATAGTAGAAAATGCTCCAAGTATGAAATGTGCTCCAAAAGTTTGAATTAAGGATAAGATCCATGAATAACTCCTTTGACCATTGCAAACCAACCATAATTCCAATCAAACAACCATACTTGATATGACACATAATTATTTACATATGGAAAAACAAACAAATGATGCCAAAAAATTGAGAATATAGTAAAAAATAAATCAAAAAATGAAGAACTCAAAACAAATGGATTGCTTATTTATCTAGCCAAAAGGGCTTCTTTTAGTTTTTAAAAAGTGTTCTCGTTGAAAAAATTTAAAAATATATATAACCTAACTACTAAGTTATTCACATGCGACTAATTACATATTTATTAATATAATAGAGTAATACAACCCTTGTTCATTGGAGGTGAAGAAGCCTTCTTGGGAAGCATACCCTCATGTTCCACATCAGTTCCTTCAAGTTTAGTTCAAAAGAATCCCCATGTTCCTCTTGTCTTAGGAATGGCACAACCATGAGTAGATTGTATAAAACATGGGGGAACTGAAGTGTGATGGGATGTGCATATCGCTCTATTAAGGTCCTACACTAACCCCCTAACCCTAGGAGTTAGTAAAGTAATGTATACAACCATCTCTTTTGAATAAGGTCAGGAAATTAGTGGTGAAAAATTAATGTAAATAATTATCTTTATTAATTAAATACCACTAGTAAGTTGGTACTCAAATAATTATTTGACCATACCAAGTAGTTAGGGTTTTCGAGATTGAAAGCCTATTTAAAGAGATAGAAGGCTCTGGATTGTTTTGTTAGAATTATTGCATTGGCCCATATTCTCAATAGAAAGATTGTCCCAACTTAAGAGGTAAGTGAACATTTCCTCCATATTTTATTATCATAATACAAAAACTATTTTTGCATCATTTCTCATGTCTATTTCATTTGATAAGTTACTATACATTGTAATATTGTGTTTCTAGCATTGTTTATCTATGTGTATATTGCATATTGGCAGTGTTTATCAAATTTGTAGGGTTAAGTTCAACAAAGTGGTTTTAGATCACTTTCCTGAGCCAACATGCCTTCAAATATTTGAAGAATTCTTTTTAGGCTAGAGATGTCTTTTGACATGTTTAAATAACATAGAGATCGTTGTTCAGTGTGTAAAAGCGTGGTTTGGGAATCATACATGCAGAGAATAAAATTGATACAAGTAGCCTACATTAGTTGGACATTGTTGTAACCACTGATGGTACACCTTTGAGTAGTACTGTATCAAACAAGACATGCACGAAAAATATTACTTCCTTTTACCGTAGGGTATATAGGAAGTCTTGTAGGTAACTTGAAACAAACACCAGATAATTCACTCAAACATCTAACATTTTGGTGGTGTGCTCAGGAAGAATGCAGTACTCATTTTGAAAGTCGACGTTTCGAACCTTAATCATGGTTGATCATTAGGACAATGAGTCAATGCAGGAATCTACGTGATCTAACATTTTGTGTAGATTAACATCACGATAAAGGAAAACTAATTATTCAATACATATATATTTAATATACAATTTGAACACATCAGATTGCTTATAAAAATTAAAAAGATAGTTTATCAATAATAATGCTTATGGGATTCTAACTTTCAATTTTGGAAATGAAAATTGCAATTGTGAAATCAAAATGTGGTTTTCATTTTTGGAATTGAAAACCGCATTTGTGAATTCGGAAATTGCACTTTTGGAATCGAAAATCACACTTTTTGAATAAAAAATCTGTTACGAACTCGTGTCAACCCTTCTCTTTACTTTGTTAGTATATTGTTGTTGGATGCATATGCTTTGTAAGTCGTCTTGTAGTATTTGTTGATCCATAGTTTGTATTAGCCCATGGTATTGACCCATAGTATTGGACGCATATGTTTTGTAAGTCAACCCATGGTATTGACCCATAGTATTGGGCATAGACTTAGTATATAAGTGTGTGTTTAGGCCAATGAAGGCACCGTGAAATTATTTGTATTGAGATTGCTCAAAGGAGGTTTCCCCCTCGAAGTGGCTTGCAATCAATAAAAATATTCCGTGATCTCATATATTGTGCATTTTATCAATTAATTGTTGCAAGTTCCTCACATCTAGTATCAGAGCACTTCCTTGAGCTTGCTGGGTGGAAATTTTGCCCATTTTTTTTTCGCATTTGTTGCAGGTTCATATCTGGAAATAATCCCTATCCACTTAATTGTGGGAAGTACTTGGCCATAAGCCCTAAAACTCATTCTGAGGAGTACCACAGGAACCTCAAAGTAGCTATCCCATTGAGAGGACCTTCTAGTGAAAAAGGAAACGACCCCTACCTGATTGACTAGTTCCCACCCATGAGGTAAACCCAAAGCTGTCGTTTGTGGCAATTATCAGTTTTACCTGAGCCGTGGAGTGAGGGATAATTCCCCAATACGCAAGCTGTCAGACACCATTGGTGGTCAAGTGAATCCCCTGAACCATTAGGAAGCTGAGCATACCTGGGTTCCATATCTATTTTAAGTTGCTAAATCGCAGATTACAACTGTCCAGGCCTATTGCTAATCACTTCTGCCCCATTGTAGATCCATCTATTTTCGATCACTTCTGCATCATTGTAGATCCATTAGTTTTCGCTCACTTCCGCACCATTGCAGATCCATCTGTTGTCGATCCATTCCAAAAATTGTATTTTTTTTTCATATCTCCTTTGTTTTAAATCTGTTTCCCTTGAAAATTCACTAACATCCCCACAATCCCATTCTGTGTATTTCATTCCTAAGTACCCTATCCCAAATTCCACTTCCCAAAGCCAGAAATCCCACAATTGTCTATTTTTAGGGTTTTCCATAACTTCTTCAATTTTCACCCAATCACCTTCAAATTTTTCCACCATGTTCATTCCCTATTTCTGCTTCTTTATCCCTCTTTGACAAATTTTTCCATTCTTTCACCCTGCTTATGAAATCCTCATTTTCTGCTTCCTTGTCCATTCGAAAGTGTCCAAAACGTAGTCAAACCCCAATTTCCCATTAGAGATTTTCCTAAATCCAAATTTCCCTTTACTAAATAAGCTTTTGTTTGTGTTTTTCTACCCATTCACAAAAAAAAACTCCTAGTTATCGTTGTCACCCGTGCCGGAGCACAAATCATGAAGGAAGAACTTGTAGCCCTCAAAACCAAACTCTGAGATTTGGATGAAAAATTTCTCATCCTCCATCTTCAGCATTCAACCATGAACACTGGGCTGTCTTCTTCTAGCAATTTTCGTGGGCCAAAGCTTGATTTTTCTCGCTCCAATGGTAATGATCCGACTGGATGGATATACCAAGCAAAACAATATTTCAATCTGCATAATAATTTTCATGTCCAAAAAGTTCCACTTGCCTCCTTTCATTTGGAACAGGAAGCCCTTCAATGATACTGTTGGTACATCAAGGCTCATGACGAGCCAAAATGGACATATTTTTGCAATTTCATTTTGCAACAATTTGGCCCTAGTGCTTTTGATGACTTCACAGGATGTAATGTCCCCATTCAAATAAGTGCATAGTAAGACAATCCCATCAATCCTACTAGTTTCCTAGGTTGGATGGGCACATGTGGGATGGTAATAAGGAAGATAATAAATGATATTTAGACATTAGAGGGGTTCAAGCATTTAATAAATATGGTGAATAAGTAAATTCAAGATATATTCTAAGTGGCAACTGGTTTTGGAGACATATGGAGGTGGTGGGACCCACACTAGCTTGATTTTTCATAATACATGGTATCTCTTTTTTGCAAATTCGAATTAATGGGAATGTGAACACTCTTGGGTGAGTTGGTAAGTCATAACACATGTCATTGAGCATATTAGGTCGAATTGGGAAGGATTGGTAACCTCCATGGCAGATAAAGAGTCAAAGTATAAGTTTGTGGACACTTGGGCTAGATTCCCTAGCCCCTATGACACCAATGATGGATCATCTATGACAACTATGATAAATTGCAGACCTGACCTCTGACATCTGACCACTATGACATGTCAGCACTAAAAATAGGCTCAAGGAAGGTGAATTTGGGTGTTGGAGAAGCCAAAGAGACTCAAAATTGAATTTGGGAGAAGATGGAAGGTTGGAACTAGGAGACAAGTGGCAAATGTGAAATATTTCCTAAATGGAAATCTATTGAATCTATTGAGAGGATTTCGACCCTTAGAAGGATAATGTTGGTTATAAAATGTAGAAATGAAGAATGAGAATGGCTTCTGATGATTTGAGAAAAATTGCATTTGTGAAGAGAGAGCTAGTGGATGACTAGTTTCTTGCCTTAGCCAATTTCGAGGGTGAAAGATTCCCATCCAAGTTGGTGTTTGGAGAGGCCACTCAGGTATTTCATGGTGCTTTAATGGAGTTTGTATTTTCAGGTAGAAGCTACAGGAATTTTCATGGTTTGGTTTAGTGCAGCACTTTCTCTCCACCGTTTCCAGTTTTGAAGGCATATTCATGGTCCTTGAGGGAGGGCGTTTTTGGTGAGAACTTGTGCTTCTTGAGAGAGATTCTCATTATATATTTCTGATTGTAATAGCTTCATATCCACTATTATTAATATTCAGAAAGTCTCAGGTCGAAATACCCACTAGTTGTATGCAAAACTATTGATTAATGAACAAACAATGTCCATTTCCCCAATGCATTGATGCATGACACTATAATGTTGATTATTTCAAATGGATGGATGATTCTCTGATATATTTGTGATAAATATACTTCCATGGATGTATTCTACAAGTTTCATGTACTGTACTTGAGCATTTGAAGCATTTTTACTCAGTTTAGTTGTATTGGGAGGTGAAATAGTGTCATTTCCCCAAGGGTCGAATTGAGGGTTTTTGCTGTTGAATGTGAGAGAGTTAGAACAGTAGTAAAAATCAATTAATGGTGCATATGAGACCTTAATCACATACTTAACACATTATATACATCTGTTCATAAATTCGTTGGAGTTTGGAGGCATTTGGAAGGCCATTTGCAGTGTTACCCGGGGGGGATTTGATGCGCAAATTACTAGTCAAAATTACCTATATCGATCAGAATACAAATAAAGTTTGCAGCAGTATTTGGAGGGCCATAAAACATACCTGAACCTGATATTCAAGTATAAATACCATTCATACACTCCTACAGAAGATTTGGGAGCATTTGGGTTGATTTGGAGGTCAAAACAGTTAAACTAGTCAAAGGTCGAAATTGGGGAAAAAGTGGAAAAATTGGCATTTTAATAGAATTTTGAAAAAGGGTCATTACAAGTGGTATCAGAGCATGGTATTGGCACCTGATGGTATTAATAAGAATCCAAACAAATAAAACACCACCCTTTGAATCAGTAGTTGAAGAAGTTTTGGTTGAATAAGAGATAGTAGCAGAAAAGAGTTTTTTTCTAAAACAGTGGGTAGTCAAAGGAGGAGGAAAAGTTAAGACATAAGGAGGAATTTATTGAAGCCTTAAAACCATGTTTTGAAGGAATTACCATGTTTATTCTAGATATGAATAAACAAATGATGAAATGTTTCGAATTGTTGGGTAGCCACTTTCAGGCAAAGGGATGATAGGAGATAATAGTGGTTCACACTCAGGGGAAAAGATGAAAGGGAATGAGGATATTTTCTCAAGTATAGGACCTCATAATAGACCTGATGAATTTCAAAGCACACAAAGGCATACTGCACCTAAATTTCTCACACCCAAAGAAGAGCCCAATCTTGAATTGGATTACAAGAAACTAGTAAATGATTGGAATGATTTGAATGAAGAGTGTAAAAGAGGTGTACCACTCAGTGACTACATTGATGCTATGCAAAATATTAAAATGAATGGAGACAATAGGAGTCCATTCCAAACAAATAATTTAATAGTCCTATTGGAAAAATGTCACTTCCTACTTTTGATGGTTCTTCTCAAAATTATGCTAACACTTGGGTGCAAAAATTGGATGTATATTTTCAGTTGAATCCTATGTTGGAAGAGGATGCATTAAAAATGGCCATTTTGCATTTGGAAGGAGATGCCAATGAATGGTGGTTTCATGGGCTGAAAAACTTGGTTCATAATCAGGTTAAAACATATGGATAATTTGTTGACAGGGTACTCGAAAGATTTGAACAAAAAGATCTAGAATTGCCTTTCAAAGAACTAGCTCAATTGAAGCAAACTGGGTCCCCTACCGAATATATGTTGGACTTTCAAAAATTATCAGTCAAGGTGGCTGATGTATCTATGGGAAGATTAGTATTGCTATTCACTGAAGGTTTGGCTGAACCCTTAAGAGGTTTGGTCAAAGCCCACAAGCCAACTACATTAAAAGATGCGATGAGCTTGACTAGGGATCTCCAAAATGTGCTTCCTAGAACGAGATTTCCTCCTAAGCCTAGCTACAAATTTGAAAAGAAACCTTGGAAAAGGGATGGATATGATAAGAAACCTTGGCAAAGAGAGTCATTTGAGAGGAATAAAAAAGAGGGACTAAATAGGGATCAACTTAGAAAAAATAAATTGTGCTTCACATGCTTCCAACCATGGACACCGGGGCACAAATGTACCAAAGGAAAGGCTCAATACATAGAAGTATTTTCTGACAATGAGGGGTATGATGGGGGCATGGATGAATATGGACATATTTCAGATCAAGAAGAGGCATATGAGACAGCAGTAGAAGAGGAAAGACAAGAAGAAAATCAGCTTTCACTGGACAAAGCAAGAATGGCAGTGCTTTCAGCAGTACCTCGCTATCATACTATCCGATGCAAAGGTGTGGTACAAGGACAAAGAACTTCAGTTTTGGTAGATGGAGGAGCCACTCATAACTTCATTGATGCAGAGATGGTAGAGAAAAGAAAGATACCTATTGAACCATTTGATGACTTCATAGTTGTCATTCCCGGTCACAACACAATGCAATGCAAAACATGGGTTCCAAAGCTACAAGTCACCGTAGGTAACTATGCTTTTGTTGATAGTTTTTATGTGGTTGATGTTGCTGATACTAATGTGGTTTTGAGAGTGCAATGGTTGTATTCAATAGGAGAGCATACAGTAAATTATCAAATTCCCGAAATGAAATTCCAAGATTCAAAAGGAGTACAAAGAATTGTGAGAGGGCAACACACTTATCCAAATTAAGTAGTAACTTTCAATAGTATGAGATCTATATTGAGGCATGGGGATATAGAATGGGCTGCTGAATGTCATATTACATCTCCCAAGCCAACTATAAATATTTTCAAACACCCAAAGGAGATAGAGAGACTTTTGCAAAAATATGAAAAGGTTTTTAGAGACCTTCCACATGGTAGGCCACCGGATAGGGGGGTTGAGCACAGTATTATTTTGGAGGAGGGAACTTCACCCATTCAGATACCACCTTATAGACATCCTAAAAATTTCAGAGATGAGATTGAAAAAGCTATCCAAGAACTCCTAGAGTTGGGACTCATTAGACCAAGCTCTAGCCCTTATGCTTCTTCAGTAGTGCTAGTGAAGAAAAAAGATGGAACATTGAGAATGTGCATAGATTTTAGAGCCTTGAACAAAAAGACTATCAAGAATAGGTATCCTATTCCTAGGACTGATGAGCTCATGGATGAGCTACATGGGGCCAAATACTTCTCAAAAATTGACCTTAGATCAAGGTATCACCAAATTCGAATAAAAGATGAAGATGTGCAAAAGACCGCTTTTCGATGTCATTTTGGCCACTTTGAATTTCTTGTCATGCCTTTTGGGTTAACTAATGCTCCAGCCACCTTTCAAACATGTATGAATAGGATATTTTTCAAGCAACTAAGAAGGTTTGTTTTGGTTTTCTTTGATGATATTCTCATTTACGGTAAAACATGGGAAGAGCATTTGCAATAGTTAGAGATTGTGTTGAAAATCTTGCAAGAAGAGTCCTTATTTGCTAAATTATCAAAATGTGAGTTTGGGATGAAAGAACTACTGTATCTTGGGCACATTATTGGGCAAGAAGGAGTGAAGGTACACATAGAAAAAATCAGGGCTATCTTGGAATGACCATCACCAAAAAATATTACCGAATTGAGAGGCTTTATTGGCATATGCACCTACTACAAAAAATTTGTGAAAGGGTTCTCCAATTTAACTTCTCCACTCACTGATTTGACTAAGAAGGATGCTTTCAAGTGGGATGAAGAGGTTGAAAAGGCCTTCCAAAAAATAAAAGAGGTAATGAGTAGTTGTCCCATACTTGCACTTCCTGATTTTACTAAACCTTTTGTTGTGGAATGTGATGCTTCAGGTGGAGGAATAGGGGCTGTCCTAAAGCAAGGCCAACACCCCATAGCCTTTGAGAGAAGAAAGTTGTAGCCTTATGAAAAACTTTACTCCATCTATGATAAAGAAATGCTAGCCATTATGCATGCATTGGCCAAATTCAGACAATACTTGGTGGGCAGCAAGTTTGTGGTGAAAATTGACCACAATAGTCTAAGACACTTTCTCACCCAAAACGATCTAAATGAAAGGCAACAAAAGTGGGTAAGCAAGATTCAAGCTTATGATTTTGATATTCAATATGTCAAAGGAAACAATAATATAGTAGCAGATGCTTTGTCAAGAAGGCCTTCTTTTTCTCTCATGGATATTGCCAAGGATTGGAAAAACATGCTACTAGTTGAATATGCCAAAGACAAATTTGCTTGTGATGTGTTGGATGGAATCAAAGGTGATGATAATTATAGTATTTTGAATGGGCTGATATATTATAAGGGAAGAATTTATTTAGTTCATAACTCCAAGGTCAAGTACCAAATTTTTCAAGAAGCACACGATTCCCCACTAGCGGGCCATCTGGGGATCTTCAAAACTTATAGACAGTTGAGGCAAAGATTTTTTTGGAAGGGGCTGAAGGAAGATGTTCAGAAGTATATGAATGAATGTAAAGCATGTCAACAAAACAAATCAGAACTTAGATGTCCAGCCGGCCTATTATAACCATTTCCCATTCCGGAGCAAAAATGGGACATTATTTCCATGGATTTCATCACTGGATTGCCTAAATCCTTGGGTAAGGATTGCATCTATGTGGTAGTTGATAGGTTGGAAAAATTTGCTCATTTCTTTGTTGTTACATCATATTTTAGTGATGCACAAGTGGCTGATATTTTTTTCAAAGAAATCTTCAGATTGCATGGGCTCCCCAAGAGCATTGTCAGTGATAGAGATAGTATATTCATGGGTGTTTTTTGGCAAGAAATTTTTAGATTGGTAGGCACTCAATTGACTCCAAGTACCAGCTATCATACACAAACTGATGGACAAACAGAGAGGGTAAACCAATGGTTGGAAGGATACCTAAGAAACTATGTGGGAGGGCAGCAAAAAGCATGGGCAAAATGGCTACACTTGGGTGAGTTTTGCTACAACACCACTTATCATATGTCAATAGGAATGTCTCCTTTCAAAGCATTATATGGTTATGATGCACTTACATTTGCTGGAATTATATTTGGTGATAGTAAATCCCCAAAGGCTAAAGATTGGGTGGAAGAGAGCCAAAAAATTTTAAAGCTCTTGAAAGACAATTTGCAGGTTGTTCAAAATCAGCAAAAACAATATGCTGATAGGAATAGAGAAGAAAGAACCTTTCAAGTCAATGATTTAGTATATTTAAGGTTGCATCCTTATAAACAAACATCTCTAAAAAAGAATGGAGCAGAAAAATTAAAACCAAGGTACTATGGGCCATACAAGGTAGTGTGGAAGGTTGGAGAAGTAGCATATGAACTAGAACTTCCAGAAGGGAGTAAAATCCACAATGTATTTCATGTTTCTTGTCTCAAGAAAGCTCTGGGTCAGCAAATCATCACTTCAGAAGTACTTCCTCCTTTGGATGATGAAGGTCAGCTCACACTTGTTCCGGAAAAGATTTTGAAGACACGGGAAAGAAGGTTGAGGAGTAGAATCATCAAAGAATATTTAGTGCAATGGAAGGACTTACAAAATGAAGATGCCACATGGGAAGAGGAGAATATTTTGCAGCATCCAAATCTGAAACTGCTTGAGGACAAGCAATCTTGGGTGGGGAGGACTGTAATGTCCCCATTCAAATAAGTGCATAGTAAGACAATCCCATCAATCCTACTAGTTTCCTAGGTTGGATGGGCACATGTGGGATGGTAATAAGGAAGCTAATAAATGATATTTAGACATTAGAGGGGTTCAACAATTTAATAAATATGGTGAATAAATAAATTCAAGATAAATTCTAAGTGGAAAGTGGTTTTGGAGACATATGGAGGTGGTGGGACCCACACTAGCTTGATTTTTCATAATACATGGTATCTCTCTTTTGCAAATTCGAATTAATGGGAATGTGAACACTCTTGGGTGAGTTGGTAAGTCATAACACATGTCATTGAGCATATTAGGTCGAATTTGGAAGGATTGGTAACCTCCATGGAAGATAAAGAGTCAAAGTAGAAGTTTGTGGACACTTGGGCTAGATTCCCTAGCCCCTATGACACCAATGATGGAGCATCTATGACAACTATGACAAACTGCAGAACTGACCTCTGACATCTGACCACTATGACATTTCAGCACTAAAAATAGGCTCAAGGAAGGCGAATTTGGGAGCTGGAGAAGCCAAAGAGACTCAAAATCAAATTTGGGAGAAGATGGAAGGTTGGAACTCAGAGACAAGTGGCAAATGTGGAATATTTCCTAAATGGAAATCTATTGAATCTATTGAGAGGATTTTGACCCTTAGAAGGCTAATCTTGGTTATAAAATGTAGAAATGAAGAATGAGAATGGCTTTTGATGATTTGAGAAAAATTGCATTTGTGAAGAGAGAGCTAGTGGATGACTAGTTTCTTGCCTTAGCCAATTTCGAGGGTGAAAGATTCCCATCCAAGTTGTGTTTGGAGAGGCCACTCAGGTCTTTCATGGTGCTTTAATGGAGTTTGTATTTGCAGGTAGCAGCTACAGGAAGTTTCATGGTTTGGTTTAGTGCAGCACTTTCTCTCCATCGTTTCCAGTTTTGAAGGCATATTCATGGTCCTTGAGGGAGGGCATTTTTGGTGAGCACTTGTGCTTCTTGAGAGAGATTCTAATTATATATTTCTTATTTTAATAGCTTCATATACTCTGTTATTAATATTCAGAAAGTCTCAGGTCGAAATACCCACTGGTTGTATGCAAAACTATTGATTAATGAGCAAACAATGTCCATTTCCCCAATGCATTGATGTATGACACTATAATGTTGATTATTTCGAATGGATGGATGATTCTCTGATATATTTGTGATAAATATACTTCCATGGATGTATTCTACAAGTTTCATGTACTGTACTTGAGAATTTGAAGCATTTTTACTCAGTTTAGTTGTATTGGGAGGTGAAATAGTACCATTTCCCCAAGGGTCGAATTGGGGGTTTTTGTTGTTGAATGTGAGAGAGTTAGAACAGTAGTAAAAATCAGTTAATGGTGCATATGAGATCTTAATAACATAATTAACACATTATATACCTCTGTCCATAAATTCGTTGGAGTTTGGAGGCATTTGGAAGGCCATTTGCAGTGTTACCCGGGGGGGATTTGATGCACAAATTACTAGTCAAAATTACCTATATTGATCAGAATACAAATCAAGTTTGCAGCAGTATTTGGAGGGCCATAAAACATCCTTGAACCTGATATTCAAGTCTAAATACCATTCATACACTCCTACAGAAGATTTGGGAGCATTTGGGTTGATTTGGAGGTCAAAATAGTTAAACTAGTCAAAGGTCGAAATTGGGGAAAAAGTGAAAAAATTGGCATTTTAATAGAATTTTGAAAAAGGGTCATTAAACAGGAACACTCACTAAACTTCACCAAATTGGAAATGTGAAAGAGTATCAGACAGAATTTGAGAAACTAACCAATCACACAAAAGGATTGTCTGATGAATTCCACAGGAAATGTTTTATTAGTGGTCTTAAGGATGAAATCCGCTTAGATGTTAAAATGTTCTGTCGCAACACACTGATGGAAGTCCTAGGGTTGGATAATTTGGCAGAGGGCAAGATCACATCCCAACAACGCTCCAAATTCACTTTTGTTCCATTAAGAAATATGGTTTCCCAACGACCTCCAATCACGCCAGCTTCTCGCACAACTCCTATCAAGCATTTGTCTGAAGCAGAGATGCGGGCATGAAGAGAAAAATAGATTTGTTATAATTGTGATGAGAAATTCACTCAGGGACATAGATGTGTTTAGCAACAACTCTATCTCTTAGATGTGGATTCTCTGCCTTCCTTTGAGCTTGGTGCAAAAGCTCCAGATATACTAGATGATCAGGTCAACATTCAACAACCTCTTGTTGACCCTTCGTCTCCGGACAACCACCCATAGATATATCTCCATTCTTTAGCCGGATTCACCACCCCACACACAATGCAGGTCAGGCATTACTTCAAGAAGATCCCTCTTACAATACTCATTAATTTTGGTAGCACTCATAAATTGATTGACCCTCAGATATCCAAATAGGTTGATTGTTTTGTGCATCCTTGCTCCAACTTTAAAGTCATGATTTCCAATGGGGGCACCTTACCTTGCAAGGGGAAGTGTCGCAATCTGCATATCTCTATGGAATATTATAACTTGTGCTCTAACATGTTTGCCTTGTCCTTAGGCGGATGTGTTGTGGTTTTTGGCGCTCAATGGTTATGCACGCTTGGCCCCATCTTATCAGATTTTGCTGAACTTTGGATGTAGTTTTTAGTCAATGGGAAACAACACACATTTACGGGCTTACAACTAGGGTCTCTCCACATCATTAGTTCACATCGTCTGGAAAATATCCTTAAGAATAATACATATGGTGTCATCGCTCAGCTCCATTCCATTCAGATGCACCCATCAACGGTCTGCACTACTCCCTTGGCTCGATATGCAGGTGTCTTTGTTGAACCAGTGGACTTTCCACCTTCAAGAGACCTTTTTGGTAATAATTTAGCTGCATATCCATATGAGAAGGAAATGATGGCTCTTTTGCATGCAGTACAAAAGTGGTAGCCATACCTATTAGGGAATTATTTCTGCATCAATACTGATCACCAGACTTTGAAAATTTTCCTGGAACAACGTGTCTCATCCCCAACACACCAGAAATGGGTTATCCAACTCATGGGTTATGCCTATGCGATCACTTACAATAAGTGTAAGGACTATCTGTTGGAGGATGCTCCTTCTCGTACATTTGATGCCCTAGTTTCTCTTTCATCTATTTCTATGCTTATTCCAAATTGGTTGTAATCTGTTCAATAGGGCTATGTCTTCTATGAACTCCATGCTTCTCCATCGGTAGGGCACTCTTGGTTCCTCAAAATGTATGACTGAGAAAAATGTAACTTCTTTTTTCAAGGACTTAAAATTACAATTCAACAGATGGTGGATGAATGTGATACTTTCCAGGTCAACAAGGGTGAAACGACACTCCTTCTGAACCTGCTTGAACCCTTTCCCATCCTTGCACAAATTTGGACAGCTATTTCTATGCATTTCCTTGAAGCGCCCTGGTGGTACAATACCACATCTAAAATGACACCATATGAAGCAATCAATGGATAAGCATCACTAGTTCTTCTTCCATACACCCTCAACAGTTCCCCAGTTCAGGAAATTGACTTGGTTTTTCGAAACTGCAATCAGATTATTCTCATTTTGCAGGACAATCTTCACATGGAAAGAATTTGAATGAAAAAACAAGCTGATCAACACCATTCTGAGCACACTTTTCAAGTAGGTGATATGGTTCTTCTTCATCTATAGCCTTCCAACAAATCATCCCTGAAACTCAAAAGGCTTTAGCTTCTCTCTAAAACTATCACAGATGTATTAATTCAGTGGCACAGAATGAAACTCGAGGATGTTACAGGGGAACCACTCCTTTAGATTCCGCATCAATTTCCACATCTAAAGCTTTGAGGACAAAGATTTTTCTAAGGGAGAGGGGATGTTAGGAACCCGTGTCCGCCCTTCTCTTTACTTTGTTAGTATATTGTTGTTGGACACATATGCTTTGTAAGTCATCCCATAGTATTTGTTGATCCATAGTTTGTATTAGCCCATGGTATTGATCCATAGTATTGGACGCATATGATTTTTAAGTCGTCCTATAGTATTATATGTTCCATGGTATATACCCATAGTATTGGGCATAGATTTAGTATATAAGTGTGTGTTGAGGCCAATGAAGGAACCGTGAATTTATTCATATTGAGCTTGCTCAAAGGAGGTTTCCCCCTCAAATTGGCCTACAATCAATAAAAATATTCTGTGATCTCATATATTGTGCATTTTATCAATTAATTGTTGGAGGTTGCTCACAAAATCATACTTTTAGAATAAAAAGTCACACATTTTGAATCGAAAATCACATTATTTGAATCTAAAAACACACTTTTCAAATAAAAAATTACACTTTTCAAATAAAAACATGCACTTTGGGGTTCAAAATGATTCGAGAAATCACACTTTTTGAATTGAAAATTCCACTTTTTAAACCTGATTTTGCACTTTTTGAACCCAAATTTCACTTAAGTAGAAAGGTCGCGTGTGGGATTTAGAAAGTCTATTTTTGCACTTTTTTAGTCTAGATTCGATTATATATGTCCAAATTTAATGAAATGGGCATTTTTGTCATTGAATGCTTCAAACTTCGTTTTGCTAAGGGGTTGGTCAATATATTACCAACCTTCTAATCTTTGGGTACATACTAGAGATTTACTACTCCCTTACGAATATTCTCTTGAATGAAGTGATATATGGTTTCAATGTTCATGGACGTATCATGAAACAATAGATTCTAAAAGAATTTTATACAACTCTAATCATTGCATTAAATCATTGAACTATTGATTAAATAAAATTAGAAGCAACTTGCAAATCCAAATAGCTTGACAACTAGTATTACAGGATGACATATACTCTTTCTCTATTAAGATAAATTCTATTGAATCTTGCTTCCTACTCAGCCAATATATCCTCATAGATCCCAAGCTAAATATACATGCTAAGGTGCTCTTCTTCTCTAAAACACTACCTTCCCAATCTAAGTCTATGTACAGTTTCAACTTCACTTAACCATATCCGAGATACCTTGTACCATACTGTAGTATGCCCCTCAATTATTTGAGCACATGTTTTGCTTCTACCCAATGCTCTTGACTCAACTCCACCGTGAATGGACTCAAGGTGTTCACTACAAAATATATATTTAGCCCGAGGTTGACCAAATAGATCAAGGAACCTATAATCTAACTCTCTAATGTGGGGTCCACCATATATAAATTTGAAGTTGTGATATTATTTATATTGGTGATCACATGCATCTCCAAAGGTTTGTATTACTCCTTATGAAATCTCTTAAGGATCTTGTCTACATACTTACCTTACCCAAGAAAAATCTCCCCTATTGTTTTCCAATACTCCAACCCCTAGAATTAGTGCAACATGGAAATTTCCTCCATCTTGAACTCAACCTCCATATCTACATGGAACCCTTCAATGAGTTTCTCTAAACCTTTAAGAAACATGTGTTATGCATACAACACCAATATAGGAAGACCAACCTGAACAAAATAAAATATATGTTGGGATTTGCTGCACTTTTGGTGAAGATTATATTTTACAGGTGTCAATCAGTCCTAAAATAACATGTTCTAATTAGTTCCTTCTTGAATCTATAGAAGGAATTTTTTAGCCTACAAACATTGGATAGCTTCCCATTGATCTCAAAGCCTCGAGGTTTCTCTATGTATACTTCTTCTTCAATTATCCCATTGAGAAAATTTATATTAAAATCCATTTGTTGTATCCTCCATCCCATAATAGAAAATAAGGACACCACTACTATAATGGAAGTGTAGCTATGAACTAGTGAAAAATTATCCTCATAGTCCACTCCCTCTTTGTGAGAGAACCCTCTTTCAACAAACCTCACATTGTACTTCTTTGTGCTCCCATATTCTACATGATTGGTCTTGTAGAGACACCTAGAATTCACTACTACTAATTTCTCATTCAGTATAGGAACAATATTGCATACACCATTCTTCATGATGGAGATGTAATTATCGACCATAGCATCACTCAAAATGTACTGGTGTACTACCTCTTGAAAGTAGGAGGGCCCAACATTTGTGATGTTGCTCATCAATTCCATTTAGTTTGTAAACTTATTCGGTGTTCTTGTCTCCTTAAATGTGCTCATGCAAACATCAACATGCTATTGAGCATCTATTAATGTCTGAGTGAACCATTGAGGACACCTGGTAGATCTGGTAGGGGCTACTAGCTTATTCCCTATGCTTGAAGGCTACTACCGTAAACTTACCCTAGCACCAAAAAGGCCTTTAGTGACATGCAAAAAATGTCACCATAACCTCATCAATGATGACCAAAAGGGTCTCTATCACAATAAACTAAGTTTTCCAACGGTACCATCACCAAAAGTAAAGCTTATGCATTGACAGTCAAGGTATGCCACCAATAATATTTATTGTTCATTGATCACCACCATTGCTCATTGATCACCACCGTTTCCTATGAACAATAGTGACTTGTGGTTGTCACGTCCCTGATCCCCTCAAATCCCTTTAGAGGTGATGGGGGAGGTCCTTGAAACAACCTGCTAATTTTTTTTTCTCAAAGAATCCAAACTATGCACTTTTACACAGCTTCAACAATCTTAGTCTGCAATCCACAATTACACAAGCAACAATCCGCAAGCCACAAGTCAGAAATCGAAAATTGGAACACCAATTTCACAGCATCAATGGAACTCCTCTCTGAATTATGTAGTTCCTCAATCCGTGATGCGAGACTCGAAAAGTTGGGGCACGAATTTCACGCCGTCGAATAAACTCCTCTCCGACTTCCACAGTTCTGCACTCAGCAATGTGGGACTCATAAATTCAAAGCACCAATTTCACGGCGTCGAAGAAACATGCCCCCGACTTCCGCACTATGCAATTCAGCTTTCAGGAGTCGGAAAGTAAGAATGGAAATTACAAGGCGTCGACGAAACATGCCTCCAACTTCTGCACACCACAATATGGCTTGCGGTATTCGAAAAGTTGAAGCACCAAATATCCAACTACGACGAATTACTCCTCTGACTTACGCTATCCGCAATACGGAATTCGGAAGTCAGAACTCTGAAAACACAACCTCGAGGTAATTTACTCCTCTGACTTTTGCACTCCACAATTTGACTTACAGGAGTCGGAAGTCAGAACTTCAAAGCACCACGCCGAGAATTCAAGCCTCTGACTTCCGTGATCTGCAATCCACACTGCAGGTTCGGAAGGTCGAAAGTTGGCCAAATACCCCTATTACAACCAAATTCTCAGGCCGATATCTTCTTCATCCTAATTCCATTTTGGGGAAATTTGGTACCATTGGAAATCTCTCGACGAACCCTATGCAACTACATAATCCTCGGACACACTTGAGGACTCTAATCCTAGCCTTCTTCCAACCTGAAATGTGGCCCCAAACTTCATCCATGTCTCTTTATCACTCTGTAAGGGTTCTTGTACTCCTCTATCATGTCTCCTCCCATCACTCTAGAACCTCAGAGGGAACATGAACATAGAAAGGTATTTATCTCTTCCCTAAAGCCCTAACTAAACCTCCTCCACATTCAGGACCTCAACAAAATGTATCCCTATTCATCAATGAACAAATCTACATATAAATAAAACACATGGATGTATTTGCATACTCAAATAAACACAACTAAATTAAACCATGTTAATACACACTCACCATGCATTTACCAACATTTCATCATAGGCATAATAAAAACATCATGTACAAGTAATTAGTTCCGTCAATCAGTTGGATCAATCCATGCATTCAGACACAAACAAACAATCATTCATGTATATAGAAATGGCATAATCAAAGGAAACATAAAACACTTATCCTTTAATTGAAACCACCAAGAAACTTGCTATGGACTGCAACGTTCCAACCCAACCATAGGTCTCTTCCCAACCTGTATTATTTCAGCACTAGATACCACCCCTAAGCTGGGGCTATGCATCCACTAAGGAGGAACTACCCAAGTTTACTCACAGCCTTGGTTTGACAGCAACAGTCATGTTAAGCTGACACACAGTTGGGTTTGTCAAGCATGCCAAGAGAGAAGGGAGGAGGAAGCCAAGCATTGAGCTCAACCACAAAGATACAGATATCTCCAACTCACTCAAACATTCTTCAATGGGTTTATCAAGCAGTTCCAACCTATTCTCTCTCTTCCCCTCTGTCATCCACGCTTGTGTCTCCTTAGGGTTATGGCCGAAAGGCTATGTCCTGCTGTTTCCCTTTCGGGCTTCCAAAACTGCTTTCCTTATGAATTTATGGGCATCTCACACTCACAAATCACCCCCCAGGTTCGGTTCTATGGATTCCCCAATGGTTTTCCCCTTTCACGCAAATTTATGAATGATCTAGGCATTGCAAATCATGGCTTCCTCCCAAATCGTGATTCCCGATTCTCTTCTCTTCTATCCCCATGTCTCCTTTGTTAACACCCACAAAGTGCTCACTAGCTCACTCCCTTATTCACATGACCCATTTGTCCACTTTTTCCACCATTTGAGCCTCTAAAACCTTCAAAAGGTCACCAAAAAGACCATAATACCCCTTTTCCCCCTCAAAATATGTATTTTTCCTCAAAAAACACAAAAAACCCTAAAAAAGGGTCCAAAATTCCCAAAAAATATGAAAAGGGAATTAAAATATAAAAAATATTCAAAAAAAGGAAAAAGAGGGAAAAATAGACCTAAACGATGTTGGTCCATACCATTGGTTTCCTGAAAACCATAATGATATTACCCATCACCCAAAAACTATAAAAAGGTGATAGAGGCTCCTCATTATTCATCCACATTTCATCCTATCCTTATGCTACCAAATTCCCTTTGAGAGCCATTACCTCCCATTTCGAGTTTGAAGAACCCCATTGAAGCATTGGAGAAAAAGAGACCATTGGACATTGGAGCTTCTCAACCTTGGAGCCGCTCAACATTCACCATCCTCACCACTTTAGGTAATACAAAAGATTAAATTTCTTAATTTCTTGCTTTTGTTATAGATCTTATTGCTTATGTTTGAAATCTAGTTTTTTATTTATTTACACATGCTTATGTTAGATCAGATTATATTAATTTATTCATAATTTTTTTTGTTTTATATTGAAACTGCTATTACAAGTTAATAGGTGCATCCTTCCACATGCTTGGTTGAAAAAACAAGCAACAGTTTTTGGCGACTCCGCTAGGTTTCGAACTTTAAATTTTTGCTTTAGATCTTTATTTCAGTAGTTTTTCCCATTTAAAACTGTAGATTGGCCATACTAGTCAGCTTCTTGATAGCTTCCCTAGCCATTCGCCCTTTCTGCAGCCCGAAACAACCCAAAATTTCAATTTTTGGGTTCGTTTTTTGCCGACCAATTTCCGTCTCGTAAATCGCAAGTTTTAAACCCACAGGCTCGATCTAATCGCGGCTATTTAGTAGAAATCTACGATCCGACCACAGGTTTTATCCCAAAAGTCGCGATCAGATCGTAGGTTTTAGCCTGAAAGATGCGATCTGATAGCAGGTTTTAGCCCGAAAGCCGCGATCCGATCACAGGTTTTAGCCCAAAACCTGCGATCTAATCACCTGATAGCGTGACTCAACTTTCAAACACCCATATCTCCCTCTCCCAAACTCCGTTTGAGATGATTTGTTTTTTCAAATTGGGTGTTTTTGAACAAGGAATCCGAATATCCTATTAGATTCAAGAAATTTTTCATAGAAATTTCTCTAATTTTTTATTTTAGTGTTATTTATCATTTCAGTTCACCCATTTCGGCCCATATTTTCCCGCCATCTTCCCTGCACTTTTGAACAGCCTACTGTTTCATTTTGCAGAATTATTAATTTATTTTCTATTACATTTGCTTTATTAAATCTTTTTAAAAAATTTCAGTTAAGTGAAAGAGAGATTATTTAGCATTTTTTCAGATTATAAGTTTCACATTTTGCAAAGTTAGAACCATCATTCTGGATTGCTCAATATTTTTCCCAAGCAAAGCATTAGAAATCCATTTATTTTGTTTACTTTTATGTTATTTGCTTTCCCTTGAAAATTTCAAAATCCATGTTTTTTGAAACACCTTTTTGAAAAGCATTTACTTTTTAAAAGCGTCTTTTTTGCAAATTGAAATCGTCATTTTAGTTTGTAATTAAATCTCCCAAGCGTGGCAAAGTGTTTTGGTCCAATAACCACACAAGCACACAACCTGTCACATTTTAATCAAGAGAGCCTTAAAATATGCTTAACGCAACACACACTTTAACCCCACTTGGGGAACACTTAAAGAATCTTGTAGCTAGGTAGGATTGGGGGGATAGGTGTTCCAATAACACCCCTCAATTATTTACATCTGAGACATAGTGGTTGACATTTAGGGTACCAAAAATCCCTTATTATTTGTTGACATGGTTATACACCAATTTATCGAGAAGGCCTCTCCCTTAGGAGGGTTGAAGTAGCCAGACTGGTTCCGGAAGCGTGAGTGGAATATCGCTATCCATTCAGTAACCGAAGGATACCTTTCGCAGTTCTCGGTGTACCACCCTTATGGGAGTACAATGGAGATAGAACCAAACTACAGATTCACCCAACCAAACATGTCATGAACAGGGTATCTTAGTGGCCAATTTTTAGGATTGTTTACCCGGTGTCCCTCACGGTAGGGGGATATCTAGCCTTTGATTTCACATTTGTTATTGTATGACTTGGATTTCATCACCTTGCAGAGGATATACCTTGTTGAGTCATAATACCACTTTTAGTTAGGCATTTGCATGCTCTGCTACCACCCTTGGTCTAGTGAGCACCACTTTTTTCTAGGAGCCACTTGATTTTTGGTATTCTGACCACTTTTCTTGATTACTCCACTTACTATAGCACAAATGTTATAGTAAGTGTTTTGAGGTTGATTGTTGGCCTGAGAGCCATTGTTTTTTCACACTCCCCTCCTGCACACATCATTGCACTAGGGTCTTGAGTTTTTTATCTCACCACCTTCCATTGACATTTCTAGACATATCTCACCATTGAGAACTTAAGACGATCCCAGCGTTTTCACGGTGAACCCCCTCAATTCGGTACACTTGACTCTACATGCCATAGACGTAGAGTGTTATCCCTTGACTCCACACGCCATCGGCATAGAACCCATTCGTCCAATTCTGATGCACCTCATTTCACATCTGATTCTGAGGCTAAATCCGAACACCCTACCGAGACATCACCAACCAACCCCATGGTTGGATCACAATATGACCTCCTTTTCACCAGTGTTGTTGGGGCTATATTAACAACCCCCGCTACTATCGTGACAACCACGGTAGCCAAAACCCCCTTAGGCATGTGTAATATGGGGGCCACAACTGCTTTAGGCATGCCCAACACAGGACGAACAACTATATTAGGTATGCCCAACATGGGGGTCAGCCCCTCTCTCATTGCCACTACCCAGATCCTAGTGATTACTGGAACCATTCCTAACCCATCTGCAACCCATGTTGCACTTGGGAGCACAGGCCCCTCCCACACCACATCGGTTGGAGGACACATCCCTTTCACACCTAGAATACCCTTAGGGGGCACTGGACCAATCCATAATGCCACCATTAGCAATTATGCCCCAGTGACCATGCCACACCCATCTTCTAGTCTTCCATACATGGCTAGCCTAAACTTACCAGACCTAGAAAGGTTAGCCAACAACCCTATTAGACATGAATCTGCGTGGCCCCCCATGCCCACAAAGCTTCCCTCAGATATCCCCAAATTTGAAGGAAAAGCTGGAGAAGATTCCCAAAACCATATCATGTCGTTTCACCTATGGTGTTCCTCAAACTCCATATTAGATGATTCTATTAGACTGTGACTTTTACAAAGAACTTTCACTAGCTCTGCAGCCAAGTGGTACATTGAGCAGCCACCTGGGACACACCCCACTTTTACATCCCTTGCCTCAACGTTCCTTCAGTTCTTTCAACTAACTGTATGCTATGATGCAGGAGTGGAAATACTTTTGTCTTGTAGACAGAACACCGCTACACACATCATCGATCATATCCATGAGTGGCGTAAGCATCGTAGCCTCTGCAAAATAAAGCTTGATGACCATATCTTTTTGGACTAGTTCCTCAAATCACTCCTCCCCCTCATAGCCAAAGATGTAGCTTCTGAACAACCCCAGTCGAAAGAAGAAGCCATCTTAAAAGCCCAGCAGTTCGACCTCATATATGCCCAATCTGGATATCTATACACCATTTTACCGGATGCCCCGCGCAGTGATCCATCTCGCCATGACGCGACGGGGGCATCCCATGCTGCCGACAGTATTATCGACCAGGTTATGGGGCAAAACAAACCTTTTACCATGATGAGTACAAACAACACCCCAGACCTTTCTTGGGCTTCATCTCATTCTGGAGCTACAACTTCGTATGCTCTAGTAACGCACACCCACCACACTCATGGACCCTCATGTCCACCACAGTGTTATTGGAAAGCACCATCAGATTATGCACCACCTTCATATTATAACCAGCAGGCCCACGAGACTCCGGTTCAGCCACAAGCCCAAGTGGCTTATTATCCTCAACAGGAAGCACCTCTTGCTCCAACACTTCGAGCAGCTCAAGGTTACCCACAACCACAACAAGCACCAGGTCCACCTCATAACCCTCCTGCTTACTACCCACCGCAACCTGCTCCAGAGCCTGCATGACCTCAAAACCCACCTACTCCCAAGGGCATGTGTACACACAACAAAACCAACCTCAAAACCAACACAACCAGCGTAATCAAGGAGGTCAATAGAATCGCGAAAGAGAAAGAAACCACAGAATTAACCAAGAACAAAACCAAGGTGGACAGCTACCTAACCCTCCCAATAATAATAATGCTGCTCCCCCCAACCAAAACACTGACCGTCCACCAAAACAGGCCAAAAATAATAACTTGAGAACAAACCATCCATGTTCCATATGTGGCATCTATGGCCATTACACACATAATTGTCCCCATTTAGATCAAGCGCATCAACTCTAGACCGACGATGCCAACGACAAGGACATGCTACACATCCAACACCTCCTCCTTAGACACAACCCATGATATTGCAAAATCCCTTACCAAACCAAGGCATGGTAAACACTTGTCCAAATGATCCCCCTCAAGGATCTGCTGCAACATAGCAACAAATTACCTATGCAGCAGCCGATTACCAGCATGCAGAGTCCAACACTCACCATTTGCTAATGATGTCATCAAATGATGTCAATCTTCAAACACGTCGAAATCAATACGGCTCCACCCCTGAGGCCACACCTACCGACCCATCGTCGAGTACTCTCCCAACCGATCAACCACTTCGCATACCCAATATGCCCATGGACGGGGGTACATAAGCACCTCGTTTCCCTCTGAGACGGATTAACAATAACCCAAATTCTCGTGCAGCTTCCAACTATATCATTGTAGAGGATTTAGCTTAGTCCCTCACTGCTATGTCCGCTCTCAAAATCCTAAAAAATTGTCCTACACAGAGAAAATTGTTGTTATTTGCCATTGGTGCTATAGATCCAAACGACTCTAACATGATGTCTTTTGACTTTGAACAAGCTGAACCTCGCCTACCTTCATCTCTAGATTTTCAAGTTTCCATCTCCATTCACAACCTTGTTGTTCATTGGTGCATAATCGATGAAGGGGCCTCTACCTGTGTTATGTCGACTTTCGTATGGCAGAAACTTGGATCACCAACACTACAACCGTCAACTACCACATTGCGGGCTTATGACGACCATGTAACTCAACATCAAGGTTTGTTAATGAACGTACCCATACAGCTTGGGGGCATATTGGTTCTCATAGATATAGAGGTCATTAACGCCCAACTTGATTACAATCTCCTTCTGGGATGAAGCTACATGTATAAAATGAAAGCTCTGGCTTATTCAGTTTTCCGCCTCATGATGTCCCCCCATGAAGGATGCGTAGTTAAAATTGACCATATTACATACTATGATCCCAATGCCCCCGCAACGCCATAAAATGTTCTTCAATGATCGAACAACCTATTCTTAGTGCACCAACATCATTCATCTCATCAGTCGGACCCGAGATATATTTGGATACTCCCATGACCAGCTCTTTCCCGCCAATCCCACCCCCTCTTAAGGTAACTGAAGTATCTGATTGGTGCACCCTATCGCACAACGAACAACAACATCCTCAACAACTTCAACCACCACCACAAGCACCCATCGTGCCTAGTCATATCGGAACAACACCGATTCACACAATCCCATTCTTGTTCCCATTTTCAGGAGTTGTTAGCATGCTAGTAATGGAAACACTCAACCTTCCAGGTTTAACGTTAGGATTACCTATATGGTACTTACCTGCCCCAACTCCCCCACCGACTCCAAGTGTTGTTCTACAACCAGTACAACCCATGAATATGTTAGATCATCCACCACCAGGTGTTTTGAACCCCCAAAAATGACAACCTTCAACAGGGGGCACTACATCGACATCTAGTTATGTCCCCCCTCAATCCTGACACACTGGGGATAAAGGTCCACCAAACTACAACACCGCACCCACAACTCGCACCCCCTCAGTGACTCCCAAATTAGCTAAGAATCTCCCAACTTGTGTGCTCCCTAAGTGCTCCTTGTGCGACGATATAGGCCACGCTACCCATCTATGTCCACAACTACCAGCACTTCAAGAACACATGAATATGTTGGATGACGACACCAACGTTCCAGTTGTCAAACTAGAACTACCCCCTCAACCTCGCGATAAATCATTGTGCACAAACCACCCTTGTGAGATATGCGGCATCTACGACCATTATTCACATCATTGCCTTGATCTCCCAGATTATAGAGCAGCACTGTATGAATTGAATAATACCGACCTAGAGATATCCCCACCTCTCATTGAGGAAATTCATCCCCCACCATCTTCCTCCTCAGAAGATATTAACATAATTTACATGGTTTCCAATGGAGACCCCTCTATTCAGTCGACCCCTTCCATTCATCCCTATGACCTACATATTCAACCTTTTCAAATCAACGAGGAAACCACATCCACAGCATGAGAGTAGGCCCAAAACCTTGGCGACTCATCATCATCATCATTCTCGTCGGCGATATTGGGGGCATCCACCCCACAAGGAGAATCCCCCATCATCATATCATCACTTCAGTATGCCACCACGGCCCACAGCCTCATGGTATACCCCCTCGCCAGTAGTTGCTCAATGCCTTATTGATCCCTCTCTGAGACAACATCTGCACCACATTGACACCTCTGAGTTGGGGGGCATAATAGATTACCTCGACCCTAGGGTAGGGGGCATGATCAATCATTTTGAACCTTCCCCATCACATCTATCCCAGTATTTCAATGACCCCATTGTTCAAACCAACACATATGTGATCCACAATCATAAACCCCATGCACATAGCATGGGGGTAGGTCATTAACCCTACTCACTTTTTCATATGCGTGATCTCAACCATCTTTTGAGGTCATGTCTCACTTGTATATTTGATTTGATTTGATACACCTAGTATTCTTCCCCCGCGGGTCATCATTTCTCCCCACCATTGCATCCTTGGCTTGGTGGGATCACCTTTATTTGTAGCCATTTTTAACCTAGGTATTTCCTTTTACCATTCCGGAGTCCTTATGACCCCCGTTTTTCGCACCATTTGCACTGTCGAATTCATATTTCCATGCCCGTGATGATGCTTGAGATCATTTCTCACTCTCACCAAAAACTTTCGGGCATTCTTTCCATGCCCCATGCCACCTTGAATTGTGTGCCACATTGGCTGTTGTCAGTTTATTGGCGAATTTTATACCATTGGATTCAGTTTTCCAAACTTGTGATGATGCTTGAGATCATTTCTCACTCTCACCACCATATTTTTTGGGCATTTTTTCACCCACCCCAAGTTGCCTCGATTTGTGTGCCACATCATCCGTGGTCCATTTTTTATGAGTCTTATATCGTCGAATTTAGTTTTCCGCGCTTGTGATGATACTTGAGATCATTTCTCGCTTTCACCACCATATTTTTCGGTCTTTTTTCACCCGCCCCTTGTCGCCTCGATTTGCATGCCACGTCAGCCATGGTCCATTTTTTATGAGTCTTACATCGTTGGATTCAGTTTTCCATGCTTGTGACGATGCTTGAGACCATTTCTCACTCTCACCACCCAATTGTTCGGGCATTTTTTCAAAATGCCACTCATCGCCTCAGTTTGCATGCCACATCGGCTGTTTCCCATTTTTTGATCATCTTTTTATTGCCAGATTCAATTTTCCGCGTTCGTGACGATGCTTGAGATCCTTTCTCGCTCTCAGCCACATAGTTTTTGGGCACTTTCTCACATGCCCATTGTCCCCTCAATTTGTGTGCCACATCAACAGCCGTCATATTTTATAAATTTTCACATCACAAGTTTTACATGAGCCCACCATTTCATCCATACTGCAATTATGGCATTGTTTTGCTACCATTCATCAACCCACAAGGAGGCCCCATTAGTGTTCCCCCTATCACCATGCTTGATCCCCATACTCTCCCTTTGATTGAACATTTCCTCCTTGCCTCTCCATTACTTTTGTTCCATATAATTTTATCCCTTTTTCGGGCCGAGCAATTCCTTTACGAAAAAGGCACTTAGGGAGTTTCTGTTAAGCTCTTTTCCGACTCCTAAAACAATGAAAATATCGCCGAGCAATATTGCTTCCTTTCATGCTCGCTAAAAGTATCTGAAAAGGTGTCTACCTGGTATAATTTTACCCCTTTTCTGGACCTTGTAGACTAATTACGAAAATGGAATACTCTAGTCACATTGGCTAGAAGAGTTCTCCATTTGCATCATTTTATTCTTTTTCGGGCCTTGGAGACTAACATACAAAAAAGAACACCAATGGAGTCTACTTACCACTTTTAGACTCCCTAAAATTGAAAGCAACCACGAGCAATAACCATCTTGGGCTCATACAAATCCATAGGACGGTACTCCTCCACCAATTCAGAGTCTTCTTATAGTTTTCATACTCCTTAAAAATGAAAGCACTCACGAGCATGAACAGTCTTGGGATCACATAAATCCATATGATAGTACTATTTCAGAGCACACTTTTATCCCTTCTTAGAGCTCATTAAGTTACAAAGAAGGACCCAACAGTGCTTTTCGGTACCACAACAGATCATGTCTTCTCATAAGAAAGCTTCCACATTATGGTCACCTTTGTTTAGAGTATTCTGCAGTATGTCACCCTAAGAATCTCCCAATAGCATCCATCAGCTTCTCCCCCAGAGTCACTTCAATAGACAATACATATCCTTGATCCCTTAAAGCTATGGTCCTCACACCTAAAAGTCAGTTTCGTATGCTTCCAGGTCAACCATGTCATCATGCTCTGAACAAACGAAGTTTGAGTCCACCCACTCTATGACCCCAGTTTTTTTTCCATCCCCATAGTATGTCAGTCCTACCATCAGTACTATCACACTTCAGTTGTACACCTCACGCTCCTGTCAAGGAAACATCGTTGCCTTGGTAGTTTTCGGTCTCCCTCTGTCGACACCAACCAAATCTATTCCAGAGGATAGACTCAGAGGTCCCTGTGCCTTGGACTCATCACCATTAGTAATGAGTGCCTACGGATCATTTTGAAAGGAGTCCTCAATGCCTATCCAAATGATTGTTTCTCACATGCTCGACTTCAACACCTTGATCGCATCGTCGAGACTCGTACAGGGTATCGATCCTTTCAGTTATTTATTGAAGACCCCAGATATCACCTGACTCTACCAAATTTATGAGTCTTTTTGAGAAAACAACCAGTTACACATTCCTATGGATATTCGGGTTGCGCTCAACGATAGTTTTCAAGATGTACCCCAATTTTATACTCCCTTGGGTATACAGTTACATAAATTCCTCAGAGATTGGCTCACAGTCTTTGAGTCCTTACAGATGTTGGACACCTTTAGCTCCAACAGTTCATGAACCCTTTTGAAACCTTTTTCAGAATGGTTGTTGCTCTTTTCCAGTGTATCAGTTATTGAGATAAGTCATGGTATGATCATAAGTACGTCCCAACATTATGTCCCCTCTGAACCATTATGATGTACCAACAGATTTTTATGTATTATTCAGGTCTCCCTTCTTGGGCCTAATTGTTATGTATATGTCTTGACATGAGCATGGGTATGCCCGCCTCGTCCATTATCAAAGATTATCCCTCATTCATTTTGAGGCCATGTATTTTTTCAGTTTTTGTAGCTTCCAAGGGGTCGTTGTTTCAGTCTCCAATTGGTCTCTTCTCTTCTAGAAACCCCAGGAAAAGAGACAAAAGAACTATGATGTCAATTGGCCATACGATGAGCTCCTTCCCTCACACATCAGGGGGCAATCTATTAACACCCAAAAAGTGCTCACTAGCTCAATCCCTTATTCACAAGACCCATTTTCCACTTTTTCCACCATTTGAGCCTCTAAAACCTTCAAAAGGTCACCAAAAAGACCATAATACCCCTTTTCCCCCTCAAAATATGTATTTTTCCTCAAAAAACACAAAACACCCTCAAAAAGGGTCCAAAATTCCCAAAAAGTATTAAAAGGAAATTAAAATATAAAAAATATTCAAAAAAGAAAAAAGAGGGAAAAAGAGACCTAAACCATGTTGGTCCATACCATTGGTTTCCTGAAAACCATAATGGTATTACCCATCACCCAAAAACTATAAAATGGTGATAGGGTCTCCCCATTATTCATCCACATTTCATCCTATCCTTATGCTGCCAAATTCCCTTTGAGAGCCATTGCCTCCCATTTCGAGTTTGAAGAACCCCATTGAAGCATTGGAGAAGAAGAGACCATTGGACATTGGAGATTCTCAACCTTGGAGTTGCTCAACACTCACCATCCTCACCACTTGAGGTAATACAAAATATTAAATTTCTTAATTTCTTGCTTTTGTTATAGATCTTATTGCTTATGTTTGAAATCTTTTTTTTTTTTTCACACTCCCCTCCTGCACACATCGTTGGACTAGGGTCTTGAGTTTTTTATCTCGCCACCATCCATTGGCATTTCTAGACATCTCTCACCATTGAGAACTTAAGACGATCCCGACGCTTTCAGGGTGAATCCCCTCAGTTCGGTACACTTGACTCTACACGTCATAGATGTAGAGCATTATCCCTTGACTCCACACGTCATCGGCATAGAACCTAGTCATCCTATTCTGACGCACCTAATTTGCATCTCATTCTGAGGCTGAATCCGAACACCCTACCGAGACATCACCAACCACCCCCATGGCTGGATCACAATATGACCCCCTTTTCACCAGTGTTGTTAGGGCTACATCAACAACCCCCACTACTACCGTGACAACCACGGTAGCCACAACCCCCTTAGGCATGCCTAATATAGGGGCCACACCCGCTTTGGGCATTCCCAACACAGGACCAACACCTATATTAAGTATGCCCAATATGGGCGTCACCCCCTCCCTGATCGCCACTACCCAGATCCCAGTGATTATTGGAACCATTCCTAACCCATCTACAACCCATGTTGCACTTGGGAGCGTAGGCCCCTCCCACACCACATCGGCTGGAGGACACATCCCTTTCACACCTAGCATACCCTTAGGGGGCACTGGACCAATCCATAATGCTACCATTAGCAATTATGCCCCAGTGACCACGCCACACCCATCTGCCAGTCTGCCATACATGGCTAGTCTAAACTTACCAGACCTGGCAAGGTTAACCAATGACCCTATTAGACATGACCCTGCGTGGCCCCGCATGCCCACAAAGCTTCCCTCAGATATCCCAAAATTGGAAGGAAAAGTTGGGGAAGATCCCCAAAACCATATCATGTTGTTTCACCTATGGTGTTCCTCAAACTCCATAGTAGATGATTCTATTAGACTGTGACTTTTACAAAGAACTTTCACTGGCTTTGCAGCCAAGTGGTACATTGAGCAGCCACATGGAACCCACCCCACTTTTACATCCCTCACCTCAACATTCCTTCAGTTCTTTCAACTACCTGTACACTATGATGCAGGAGTGGAAATACTTTTGTCTTGTAGACAGAACACCACCACACACATCACTGATCATATCCATGAGTGGCATTAGTGTCGTAGCCTCTGCAAGATAAAGCTTGACGACCATATCTTTTTGGATTGGTTCATCAAATCACTCCTTCCCCTCATAGCCAAAGATGTAGCTTCTGAATGACCCCAGTCGGAAGAAGAAGCCATCTTAAAAGCCCAGCAGTTCGACCTCATATATGCCCAGTCTGGATATCTATACACCATTTTATCAGATGCCCCACATGGTGATCCATCCTGCCATGACGCATTGGGGGCATCCCATGCATCCGACGGTATTATCGGCCAGGTTGTGGTGCAAAACAAACCTTTTATCATGATGAGAACAAGCAATTCCCCAGACACTTATATGGCTACATCTCGTTCTTGAGCTACAACTTCGTATGCTCCAATAATACAAACCCACCACACTCATGGACCCTCATGTCCACCACAATGTTATGGGCATGCACCATCAGCTTATGCACCAACTCCATATTATAACCAACAGGCCCATCAAACTCCGGTTCAACCACAAGCCCAAGTGGCTTATTATCCTCAACAGGAAGCACCTCTTGCTCCAACACTTCCAGCAGCTCAAGGTTACCCACAACCGCAATAAGCACCAGGTCCACCTCATAACCCTCTTGCTTCCTACCCACCGCAACATGATCCAGAGCCTATACGACCTCAAAACCCATCTACTTCCCAAGGGCCTGTGTACGCATAGAAAAACCAACCTCAAAACCAGAACAATCAGCGAAATCAAGGAGGTCAATAGAATCGCGGAAATAACCCACAAAAAAACCAAGGAGGACAGCCACCCAATCCTCCCAACAACAATAATGCTGCTCCTACAAATCAAAACCCTGATTGTCCACCAAAACAGGGTAAGAACCCCAATTTATGAACAAACCACCCATATTCCATATGCGGGGTATATGGCCATTACACACACACTTTCCCCCATTTGGAGCGAGAGCGCCAACTGTGGTCTAATGATGCCCAATGCCAAGGGCGCGTGACACAACTAGTGCCACCTCCTCAACCACAACCCATGGTGCTGCAGAATCCTTTTCCCACACAAGGAGTGGCGAACACTCATCCATTGGATCCTCCTCAAGGAACCACAACACCACAACAACATATAACATACGCTGCACACACAAACCAACCAACAGATTCAAGTACTCATCAATTCCTTATGATGTCATCGACCGACATGAATCTCCAAACACGTCAAAACTAATACACCCCCGCTGCACTTGGAAATGTTCTCCCTATGATTGAACAACCCATTCAGAGTGCACCCACATCGTTTGTCTCCTCAGTCGGACCCGGGATATATTCAGATACTCCCATAACCTCCACATTCCAGTCTATCCCACCCCCTTTGTGGATAACTAAAATATCCGATTTGTGCACCCTATCGTACAATGAACAACAACATCCTCAACAACCACTGCCACAAGCACCCATCGTGCCTAGTCATATCAAAACAACATCGATTCACACAATCCCATTCTTGTTTCCATTTTCATGAGTTGTCAGCATGCCAGTAATGGCTACACTCAACCTTCCAGGTTTAACGTTAGGATTACCTGTATGGTACTTACCTGCCCCACCTCCCCCACCAACTCTAACCGTTGTCCTACAACCAATACAACCTATGAATATGTCGAACCACCCACCACTTGGTGGTTCGAACCCCCAAAACCAATCAAATCCAACAAGGGGCACTACATCGACATCCAGTTATGTCCCCCCTCAATCCCGCCACATTGGGGGTAGAGGTCTCCAACCTACAACACTGCACCCACAACTGGCACCCCCCCAGTGACTCCCAAATAAGCTAAAAATCCCCCAGCTCGTGTGCTCCCTAAATGCTCATTGTGCGATGATAACGGCCATGCTACCAATCTATGTCCACAACTACTGGCACTTCAAGAACATATGCTTATGTTAGATGATGACACCAACGTTCCAGTTGTCAAACTAGAACTACCTCCTCAACCTCACAATAAATCACTGCGCACAAACCACACTTATGTGATATGCTGCATCTACGGCCATTATTCACATCATTGCCCCGATCTCCCAGATTATAGAGCAACACTATATGAATTGAATAATACCGACCTAGAGATATCCCCACCTCTCATTGAGGAAATTCATCCCCCACCATCTTCCTCCTCAGAAGATATTAACATAATTTACATGGTTTCCAATGGAGACCCCTCTGTTCAGTCGACCCCTTCCATTGATCCCTATGACCTACATATTCAACCTTTTCAAATCAACGAGGAAACCACATGTCCACAGCATGAGAGTAGGCCCAAAACCTTGGCGACTCATCATCATCATCATTCTTGTCGGCGATATTGGGGGCATACACCCCACAAGGAGAATCCCTCGTAATCATATCATCACTTCAGTATGCCACCACAGCCCACAACCTCATGGTACACCCCCCGACCAGCAATTGGTCAATGCCCTGTCAATCCCTCTCTAAGACAGCATCTGCACCGCATTGACACCTCTGATTTAGGGGGCATAATAGTTTACCTCGACCTTGGGATAGGGGGCATGATCAATCATTTTGAACCTTCCCCATCACACCTATCTCAGTATTTCAATGATCCCATTGTTCAAACTAACACATATGTGATCCATAATCATAAACCCCATGCACACAGCATGGGGGTAGGTCATTAACCCTACTCACTTTTTCACATATGTGATCTCAACCATTTTTTGAGGTCATGTGTTACTTGTATATTTGATTTGATTTGATACACCTAGTATTCTTCCCCCGCGGGTCAGCATTTCTCCCCACCACTGCATCCTTGGCTTGGTGGGATCACCTTTATTTGTAGCCATTTTTTAACATAGTTATTTCCTTTTACCATTCTGGAGTCCTTATGACCTCCGTTTTTCGCACCATTTTCACCGTCGGATTCATATTTCCATGCCCATGATGATGCTTGAGATCATTTCTTGCTCTCACCAAAAAATTTCGGGCATTCTTTCCATGCCCCATGCCACCTTGAATTACGTGCCACATCGGCTGTTGTCAGTTTATTAGCGAATTTTATACCATTGGATTCAGTTTTCTGAACTTTTGACGATGCTTGAGATCACTTCTCGCTCTCACCACCGTATTTTTTGGGCATTTTTTTCACCCGACCCTCGTCGCCTCGATTTGTTTGCCACATTGGTCGTGGTCCATTTTTTACGAGTCTTATATCACCGGATTCAGTTTTCCGCGCTTGTCATGATGGTTGAGATCATTTCTCGCTCTCAGCCCCAGAGGTTTTGGGCACTTTATCACATGCCTGTCATCCCCTCGATTTGTGTGCCACATTGGAAGCCGTCAGATTTTACAAATTTTAGCATCACAACTTATACATGAGCCCACCACTCCATCCATACTGCAATTATGGTGTTGTTTTGATACCATTCATAAACCCGCAAGGAGGCCCCATTAGTGTTCCCCCCTATCATCGTGCTTGTTCCCCATACTCTCCCTTTGATTGAACACTTCCTCCTTTCCTCTCCATTACTTTTGTTCGTTATAATTTTATCCCTTTTTTGGGCCAAGCAATTCCTTTATGAAAAAGGCACTTAGGGAGTTTCTGTTAAGCTCTTTTCTGACTCCTAAAACAATGAAAAGATCGTCGAGCAATCTTGCTTCCTTTCATGCTCACTAAAAGTATCTGAAAGGGTGTCTACCTGGTATAAGTTTACCCCTTTTCCGAACCTTGTAGACTAATTACGAAAAAGGAATACTCTGGTCACATTGGCTAGAAGAGTTCTCCATTTGCATCATTTTATGCTTTTTCGGGCCTTAGACACTAACATACGAAAAAGAACACCAATGGAGTCTACTTATCGCTTTTAGACTCTCAAAAAATGAAAGCAACCACAAGCAATCACTGTCTTGGGCTCTTACAAATCTATAGGATGGTACTCCTCCACCAATTTAGAGTCTTCTTATTGTTTTCAGACTCCTTAAAAATGAAAGCACTCACGAGCATGAACAGTCCTGGGCTCGCATAAATCCACAGGACAGTACCATTTCAGAGCACACTTTTATCCCTTCTTGGAGCTCATTAAAACCACGAAGAAGGACCCAACGGTGCTTTTCGGCGCCACAACAGATCATGTCTTCTCATAAGACATCTTCCACATTATGGTCTCCTTTGTTCAGAGTATTATTCATTATGTCACCCTGAGAGTCCCCCAATAGCATCCATCAGCTTGTCCCCCCCAGAGTTACTCTAGTTTGCAATACATATCCTTGATCCCTTAAAGCTATGGTCATCACACCTAAAAGTCAGTTTCCTATGCTGACAGGTCAACCATGTCATCATGCTCTCAAAAAAGAAAGTTTGAGTCCACCCACTCTATGACCCTAGTTTTTTCCACATCCCCATAGTATGTCAGTCCTATTATCATAGTTTCGTTGCACACCTATCACTCCTATCAAGGAAACATCATTGCCTTGGTAGTTGCCGGTCTCCCTTTGTCGACGCCAACCAAATCTATTCCAGAGGATAGACCCAGAGGTCCCTGTGCCTTGGACTCATCACCATTAGTGATGAGTGCCTACGGATCTAGCAGCAGTTTCCATATAGATGTACCATACTAGTCATCTTCTTGATAGCTGTCCTAGCCATTGGCCCTTTCTGCAGCTCGAAAAAGCCCTAAATTTCAATTTTTGGGTTCGTTTTTTGTTGGCCAATTTCCATCTCATAAATCATGAGTTTTAAACCCACAGGCACGATCCAATCACGGCTGTTTAGCAGATAGCCGCTATCCGATCGTAGGTTTTAGCCTGAAATCCGTGATCAGATTGCAGTTTTTAGCCAAAAAGCCACAATCAGATCGCAGGTTTTAGCCCAAAAGCCACGATCCGATCGCAGGTTTTAGCTCGAAACCCGCGATCTAATCACTTAATAGTGTTACTTAACTTTCAAATGCCCATATCTCCCTCTCCCAAACTCCATTTGAGATGATTTGTTTTTTCAAATTGGGTGTTTTCGAACAAGGAATCCGAATATCCTATTAGATTCAAGAATTTTTTCATAGAAATTTCTCTAATTTTTTATTTTAGTGTTATTTATCATTTTAGTTCACCCATTTCGGCCCATATTTTCCCACCATCTTCCCTACACTTTTGAACAGCCTACTGTTTCATTTTGCAACATTATTACATTTGCTTTATTAAATCTTTTTAAAAAAATTTCAGTTAAGTGAAAGAGAGATTGTTTAGCATTTTTTCAGATTATAAGTTTCACATTTTACAAGGTTAGAACCATCATTCTGAATTGCTCAATATTTTTCCCAAGCAAAGCATTAGAAATCCATTTATTTGTTTTACTTTTATGTTATTTGCTTTCCCTTGAAAATTTCAAAAATCCATGTTTTTTGAAACACCTTTTTGAAAAGCATTTACTTTTTAAAAGTGTCTTTTTTGCAAATTGAAATCGTCATTTTAGTTTGTAATTAAATCGCCCATGCGAGGCACACTGATTCAGTATACAACCCCACCATCACACAAACTGTCACACTAATTTCAAGTGAGCCTTAAAAATTACCCTAACGCAACCAATATTCTAACCCTGTCAGAACCCGTTATTTCTGAAAAATTTAAAATTTTTATTCGTAACAATAAATGTTAATTAGGTATTATTTCTGATATTGTTTTAATTTAAATAACTAACATAAACTGTTTAAAGACCCTGTTTTATTAAAGCTTTGATTTCGGTGATTGTAATTAATGACTGTTTTGTTTTGAACCGCAAGGGAAGAGCTAGTCGTAGTTGACTGGCTTACTTAGCTTACGAGCTAATGCATACGTCGTCTTTTGTTTCTCAGGTGCGCCAGTGAAGTAAGGATCACTGTATGTAAAACTTGGTGAGCATCAATACTCCCTATACTTCAAAACTTAATGATCGTCATGATATTTCTTATTCAGCTAGTATCGTCAAGTGTTACGAAGATTTACATTGTCTCAGTTATAATTATGTTTTTATGATTATTATGCTATGTTACTGTTGTAACTAACAATGAAACAATTGTGATATCAGAATTTTTGGCTGTATAAAGTGTCTTTGCATCATGTGACCTGTTGTCAACTTAATACCGGTGACTACTGTTTTGTTCATGCATTGATAATGCGAGTTGAGAAGGTGACGCCTCTAGCGTTGTTTCAATATAATCCTATGCATCGAAGTCCAATGTCCACTTAGAGTTTAACTTATGTTACCTGACGGTGCCTTGATTTTAACTATCTTTACGATGTAAACCTGTAGATGAAGCTCTATTTCAACATCTTAATAATAGAGGTTTATTTTTCAAATTGTTACTGTTAACAATAGTATTGGTAGCAATTCTGATGATAGTATATAATGGCAATGTATATATTGTCTTAAAGACTTGGTAACATTTCAAGTATTAAATAACGAGGCATTTTCATTTGAAGGTTGACTACCTTGGTACTTATATGAACATAGAAATGTAATATGACTATGGCATTAATCTATGGCTTGGTATTAATTTATATATATAATATAATGATTGTGCAATAATCATAATATTCCATACATTGGCAAACTTTATATTCAATATAGTGTTATGGTTGTATTTATCATACTAGGCCATAGAGAAAACTCTAGGGTTGAAGTTGACCACCACCTTGTGTAAAGTGATATGCTAATGACATTAACCTATGCCCTGGTTTCATTGTAAATGTGCATTAACTTGATTTTGTCATAGTCCTAATGTTTTTCCCTTACCATGGATAAGATTTATAACCAAAATATATTAAGGTATTATCCACCCTATTAAGTTATGGAATAATCCATATGTGATGTTGACTAACTCTTATTTATATCATTGTAGTGATTATACATTCCAAGCGCTTGGGATTTTCGACGATTCATCTGCAAGGCATGCACTATATGCCAAATGATTATATATCATTTGTTATCTTATACGTTTGACTTATATATGAAATGATTTGGAATCGGTGTATAATGATTTGGATTGCAATTTGAACTATATAATCTCGACCCATATTACGTTGATGTATTTGTGTGCTACGTGGTTGAATCTCCTCCATGTGATGGGCGATATATAAGCTGCTATCGAAACCCTACAGGTTATTGTAGTTGCCTTCGGGCTCGGGTCCTAAGGATGAAACCCTCCCTGTCTGAGTTTTGTAATGAAGGCACTGTAACAATGTGCAGAGTGTGGTGGTTATGGCCTCGTGGTTCCATTCGGCAATAGGGTATGTCCTCGGCTCTGGTGATAGCGTCTGCTATAGTTTTACTGCTTCGTGGTCTCGTTGCTCATTATAGGTTTAAGTCCCAGCTATTTACAGTTCGTCACTGTGCTGGTGTGGGTATGAGATAGGGTTTCGGTAATGTCTTTAGGTTATGAGAGGGTTGATGCAATTGGGCTTTGGGTTTGCTTCTTGACTGGTTCAATCCCAGTGTGAGGGTTTCGTTGGGAACTGTTACCTTGTCTCGGCTGTCAAGAATGTTATGATAGTTTCTTTTGCTCACCCATCTGATGAAGATGATGGGGCTTCTCTGTTTGTTCAGCTTGTAGCTACCGATTGTCCACTGTTAACTTCCTCCATGTCTCGGTAAGATAAATCACAGTCTTTTTTTTTACAGTCTTTATGTTTTATAATCATTAATTATATTTACATTTCTAATTCTATTCTCTGCATTCAAAGTGGTGACTAAAACCCTCGGCATTTGTTATTTAACAGGTCACGCGGCTCTTGATGGTGTACAGGACTTTGTCACCCACGCAGGCTCCTCCGGGTAAGCCTGGTTATCCACGGCTGTCTCTTCCTTTGCTGGTTTTAGTGGTTAGGGTTGTGTCTCGGAGGGCAACTCCTGTGTGTTGAGGTCATTATCGACCTGATGTTTGTAGGTGCAGTCATATGTATGAAGTTGTTTTGTTTGAATGAAATGGGGTTGAAACCCTGTTAAGTTTATGGAGAGCCATTCACGGCCAAGACTTATGAGGCCAGGGTTTCGGTTGTTGTACTTTGTAATGGCTGAGCATGGGGTTTTTAACCTCGCCATATGATATTTATACTTAATATATACTGGGCCTGGTATGGTCGTGTTTATGTTTTGTTAAATTATTAGAATGTGTTTGGAATGTATGGATAGATGTATTCTTCAGTACGTGCAATGGATGATAACTCTGTTTATAAATGAAACCCTAAATTATCTCTCTGCGTTTTTATTCTATTGGAAAAGTTAGATAGAACATGGTGAAAGTTTATCGACTGTGCCTGTAATAGTTATAATCATAGGGTTGTTCTGGCGAAATGGGGTTCTGTTTTGTGTTCAACCTATATATGTGGAGTTTGTTAACTAGATAGCGACCGGGAATGAATTGTAACAATGTTTATTTCGATTCTTGTATTGTTATTAAACAACACTGTGAGTAGAATAATATAAACATAGACTATGTAATAAGATACTATAAGTCTGTCTACCATATAAGGCATCCTTCAATTATTTTTAAGTCTGTTGTAGAGTTATTGTATGGCTACGGCCGTGTAGGTTTTTGAGAAAACTCCAAGAGAGACATTTAAATTGATTAAATATTATTACTGTGTATAAATTAGGATGGTTTGTAACAGCCAATGATGGTTGCGTTCGTCGACTGTTTCTCTGTTGTATTAATATGTTTGATTTGTTTAAAAACAACTCTGTTATTTCTATTATAATGACATGATTACTGTGTTCTAAAACTAGATAGAAGGAAAAATAATAATCTACAGTTGCTAGTGTTTGTACTTGACTACTGTGTAAATGTTTGATATTATGTGGAAGCTGGTAACAATGAAATATTATCACAGTCGCCCCTTCAGTTAATCAACAACTGTAAACATGTTCTGAGTAAGAACAATACCTTAAGATAAGTGTTGTTTATCTGTTAACTCGATAAAAGAATGACATGAAACTAAAGTTAACTGAAATATGCAATATATATATATATATATATATACAGGTAGCTTACTCTAACAGGAAAATAACTCGAAGTAAAACTAAGATTTATCTAGATTTGTTCTTATGATTGTTAATAGCTATAAATCTGGAATATCTACTGTTTAACATTTCTGCCTATTATTTAACAAATAACAGAAATTCTAGAATATGCATAAACTTGGTATTGTTAACTGTAACAGTAACAACTAGGTTCTGTATAAGATAAATACTCCATTTAAATACAAATAGGAATTTTCTACAACATCTGCATTCTGAAATTTATACTAAAAGAAAGTACAGAGACTGATTTACTGAAGTTGAAAACAGTCAAAACATAGCTGTGCTAGAATATCTCATATGAAACTAAATTGAACCAACAACAGGAAGAGTGACAGAACCTGTAACTATGGTAGACAATAACAGCAATGGGAGGCTGTTCCTCCCTACCAATTCCTGGAGAGTGCCCAGACAGCACTTCTCAGGACCCCCGAGCTTACTCTGGTCTAACTGGCTGGAATCTAAGTACGGTCAATAATTCCCTCAGCCAAAACAGCTATACTGGAACCAAGTTACTGCAACTTCCTGCTCAAAACACTTCCTTACTATTTTCCCACTTCCTCAATGGGACTCCTAAATAGCATTCACCTGAATGTATTCTCCCTCTAGAACAATTGCTGAACCCCCCAGCTCAGTTCATTGAGTAGTATTTAAAAGATTGCCTAGGTCTTAGTTGGGCTAACTGTCATTAATGAGCCACCTGCTCAGATTCCACTTTCTTGGGGAATCATGACCCCAAAATATAGGGAAGTTGCCACCTGCAACTCAGGAAGTGTTTGAGGATGCTGCCACTTGTCTTTTGTCCTTCCACCTAATTCCATCCACCAGTTAGACCAGTAACCTCTTTTAACAGCTCTCCCATGCTGTTGTCTCCATAATTTATTTATTAATAATAATTATTCAGAATTTACATTCCTTTTTTTGGAGACTCTGCTGAGTCATCCATTCCTACTTAGCATTAAATTTAACATAATGTTCTCAGGAATATTAAAAATAATTACATTATTTTAATAAAATTGGGGTATGTGACATACACACCCCCTTAAAATGTAACATCGTCCTCGATGTTACTTATTCTTCTTCTTCAGCTACCTGCTGGAATAGATGGGGATATGCTTCCCGCATCTTACTTTCCAGCTCCCAGGTAGATTCTTCAGGACTAAGGTGCTTCCATTGCACCTTCACTTGTCCAATTATCCGGTTCCGTAGAGTAATTTCCCTCCTCCCGAGGATACAATCCGGTTCTACCAGAACTTCCCCTTCTGGTTCTACCTGTACAATGTTCCAATCAATAACATGAGTAGCATCATGAATATACTTTTTCAAAACAGAGATATGAAAAACATTGTGTACTTTTAAATTTGGCGGTAATGCTAACTGATAAGCAACTTGACCAATTCTGGCTAAAATTTCAAATGGACCACAGTAACGTGGTGCTAATTTTGCACAACTTCCTAATCTTAGGGAGCTTTTCTTTGGTCTTACCTTGATGAACACATGTTCACCTACCTGGAACTCTTTAGGAGTTCTTTTCAAATCTGCTTGACTCTTTTGCCGATCCTGGGCAATCTTCAAGTTTTCCTGCACTTGTTTCACAATCTGTTCCATTTCTTTCAATAAATCAGGTCCTAACACTAATCTATCTACTGGATTACTCCAAGAGATAGGAGTGTTGCATTTTCGTCCATACAAAACCTCAAAAGGACTAAACTTAGCTGATGATTGATAGCTGTTATTGTATGCAAATTCGGCTAAGTGTAAATAATCCTCCCACTTACCTGGTTGATCTTTAACATACATCCTTAACAGATCTTCTAATATTTGATTAACTCTTTCCGTTTGTCCGTCAGTCTGAGGATGGAAAGAGGTGCTGAAATTCAAAGTGGTGTTTAATCCTTTGAACAAGGATCTCCAAAAATTTCCTGTAAATTTAGGATCCCTGTCTGATATAATAACCTTTGGAATACCGTGCAACCGAAAAATCTGTTTTAGAAAGATATCTGCTATGTTTGCAGCCTTGTATGTGGTTTTAACGGGAATAAAATGTGCTGATTTACTTAATTTGTCTACCACTACCATAATTGAATCATTCTGATGTTGATTTTTGGGTAAACCTGTAATGAAATCCAGGCTGATTATTTCCCATTTCCAGCTAGGAATAGGTAAAGGTTGCAGCAATCCAGCTGGATGTTGGTGTTCTGTTTTTACTTGTTGGCAGTCCAAACATTTAGCTAAATATTCAGCAGTTTCAGATTTCATGTTAGGCCAAAAATATTCTTTTCTCAACATAGTGATAGTCTTTTGATAGCCAGGGTGCCCGGAGTAAGGGGTTTTATGTATTTCGTCTAAAATTAACAGCTTAACTGTGGGTGCATTAGGGATATACAGCCTGTCTTTAAACAGCAAAAATCCGTTTTCGTTTAAACTATGCCCTTTTATCAAACTTTCTGTGGGCTGTTCTTGGGCTGTAATTTGTAAATGTTGATAATTTTCGTCTAATTTTATCCCTTCAGCCAGCTGTTCATTTAAATCAGAGGTATAAGTGCTGCTAGCTGATATAAAATTCAGTTTTGCATTCCTACTCAAGGCATCAGCCACCTTATTCTCCTTCCCTTTTATGTGTTGGATTTCAAAATCGTATTCACTTAGGAATGCCAGCCACCTGGCTTGTCTTGCATTTAGATTTGGCTGGTCTAAAAGGTATTTCAGACCTTTATTATCTGTTAGTAAGGTAAATTTTCTTCCTATTAGGTGGTGTCGCCACATCTTTAAAGCATGAATTACAGCAGCTAATTCTAGGTCATAAGTGGCATAATTCTTTTCATGGATTTTCAGCTTCCTAGATTCGTAAGCAATGACATGTCCTTCTTGAGTCAGCACTCCGCCTAAGCCATCATTACAAGCGTCGGTACAAACTATGAAATCTTTATTTGGGTCCGCTATTCTAAGAATAGGTGCAGTTGTCAATAAGGTCTTAAGTTTCTTGAAACTTTCTTCACATTTCGCATTCCAATCAAACTTCTTGCCTTTCTTCTGCAAAGAAGTGATTGGGTTGGCTATTTTTGAAAAGCCTTCAATAAACCTCCGGTAGTAACCGGTAATTCCCATGAAAGATCTAACGTCCGTCACATCTTTAGGTACTGGCCATTCTTCAATCGCCCGAATCTTTTCGGGATCCACTGAAATCCCTTCCTTAGTGACTACATGTCCTAAGTACTGGATTTCATCTTTGAAGAAGTCACATTTGCTAAATTTCGCAAAAAGTTGTTGTTCTCTTAGTTCTTGTAAAACGATACGTAAGTGTTCCTTGTGCTCCTCCTCGCTCTTAGAATAGACTAAAATGTCGTCGATAAATACAACCACAAATTTATCTAAGTACTTGTGCATTATGTTGTTCATTAAGCACATGAAAACCGCTGGGGCATTAGTAAGTCCAAATGGCATTACGACAAATTCGTAATGTCCGTACCTTGTTCTAAAGGCTGTTTTGAAAATGTCTTCTTCTTTAATTCTTACCTGATGATAACCCGATCTCAGATCGATCTTAGAGAATACCGTAGCGCCACGTAGTTGATCAAACAGATCATCAATACGAGGTAACGGATACCTGTTTTTGATCGTCATCTTGTTTAGTTGACGATAATCTATGCAAAGTCGCATAGTTCCGTCCTTCTTCTTAACGAAAATCACTGGTGCTCCCCAAGGGGATACACTGGGTCGGATATAGTTCTTATCTATTAACTCCTTCAACTGAGTTTTCAACTCGTTAAGCTCCAAGATATTCATACGATACGGGGCTTTTGAACTAGGAACAGCACCTGGTACCAGCTCAATGGTAAAGTCAAGCTCTCTCTTGGGAGGCAATTCTGGAATTTCCTCAGGAAAAACGTCAATAAATTCATTGACGACAGGAATGTTCTCTACTGTTTTCTGGTTGTTTTCAGATTTATCGGTCTCGTCTGTAATAGTTACAGCATAGGTCTTGCATCCTTTCCTGACTGCTCTTTTAAGTTGTAATGCAGAAATTTGCCTAACTACTGTTTTCCTAGGAATACCCCTAACAGTTACAGGCTGTCCACTACTGTTTATACACCTAAAAGTTTTGTCAAAACAGTTTAAAACGACCCTATGTTGTTCCAACCAGTCCATTCCGATAAGTATGTCATAAGAGCCAAGTGGTAAAACGTTTAGTTTAACTGTAGTTCTAAAATCAGTCATGTTTAAGATGCATTCTTTTACATAGCAGTTTACTTTCTTCTTAGCCCCAGTAGCTAATTGTACAGACCAAGAATTATCAAACCTTTCAACAGTCAAATTACATTTTTCTACCAGCTGAGGTGAAATATAACTAAGACTAGCACCGGGATCTATTAATATAGTAACTGGGGTTTTGTTAATCATACCTCCTACTTCCACCATGGAAGTTTGGTAGTCAGCCTGGCGGTTTTCCAACGCTGCATTGATTCGGGGCATAGTTCCTGCAAAATCTCCAACTGTCATTTCGTCTTGAACAGTATGAATATTGCTGACTTGTTTCTTTCTGTTTGGGCAGACTGAAGCATAATGTGGCCCATTACATTCCCAGCACTTGACAGGTTCTTTTCGCTCAAAATTTTTGATGTAGTTTCCATGGTTATTAGGAGTCTCTTTGCTGTTTTTGTAATTGTTTGAATGGCTGACAGCTCCATTTTTGTTTCCTTGGAAACTTTTACTATTAAAGTGGTTCCCGTTTTTGCCATTCTTGAAATTTTTATGGGGAACAAATTCCTTTTTCTTGTACTCGATCAGATTGCTGTTCTTTTTGGCTTTCCAACTGGCTATCCCTTCTTTCTTTTTATTCTGTTCGTAACAGAAGTTTGCCTTGCGCATAGCTTCTTCCAGTGTTTTGGGGTTGTCATATTCAATTCTGTCCTTGATATGATAAGGCAGGCAACTAAGAAACCGCTGTATTTTTGGTTTCTCTTCGACAAAATACGGTACATAACGCAACAGACTTAAAAATTTACTGTTTAAGTCCTTCATCGTCATAGATCCGAGTTTTAGTTCATAAAATTCTTTAGCCCTTTCTTCATAATACTGCTCGGACAGGAATTTCTTCTTGAAATACCTTTTAAAGGTACTCCAATTAACTTCTCTTTCTTTGATCCCTTTTATAGTCTGCATCAGCTCAGTGGTGGGATCAATTTCTTCTTCTGCCTCAAGTTCTTTTGACATCTGTCTTGTCCCAGCATTGGGAGATTCCTCCTCAGCATATTCTCCCAGTTTTTCCATATCTGTCTGAAAAATTCAGAAAAGAGAATTTTTCTGTACTGTACATGAAACCGAAATATATGTTAGTATTTTATAAATAAAACAAAATCTTCTTTTATGATCGCTGTTTGCGGAAGTTTAGTGGAGTCACATCCAGGCCTAGTGTCTGAACCTGGCTCTGATACCACATGTCAGAACCCGTTATTTCTGAAAAATTTAAAATTTTTATTCGTAACAATAAATGTTAATTAGGTAGTATTTCTGATATTGTTTTAATTTAAATAACTAACATAAACTGTTTAAAGACCCTGTTTTATTAAAGCTTTGATTTCGGTGATTGTAATTAATGACTGTTTTGTTTTGAACCGCAAGGGAAGAGCTAGTCGTAGTTGACTGGCTTACTTAGCTTACGAGCTAATGCATACGTCGTCTTTTGTTTCTCAGGTGCGCCAGTGAAGTAAGGATCACTGTATGTAAAACTTGGTGAGCATCAATACTCCCTATACTTCAAAACTTAATGATCGTCATGATATTTCTTATTCAGCTAGTATCGTCAAGTGTTACGAAGATTTACATTGTCTCAGTTATAATTATGTTTTTATGATTATTATGCTATGTTACTGTTGTAACTAACAATGAAACAATTGTGATATCAGAATTTTTGGCTGTATAAAGTGTCTTTGCATCATGTGACCTGTTGTCAACTTAATACCGGTGACTACTGTTTTGTTCATGCATTGATAATGCGAGTTGAGAAGGTGACGCCTCTAGCGTTGTTTCAATATAATCCTATGCATCGAAGTCCAATGTCCACTTAGAGTTTAACTTATGTTACCTGACGGTGCCTTGATTTTAACTATCTTTACGATGTAAACCTGTAGATGAAGCTCTATTTCAACATCTTAATAATAGAGGTTTATTTTTCAAATTGTTACTGTTAACAATAGTATTGGTAGCAATTCTGATGATAGTATATAATGGCAATGTATATATTGTCTTAAAGACTTGGTAACATTTCAAGTATTAAATAACGAGGCATTTTCATTTGAAGGTTGACTACCTTGGTACTTATATGAACATAGAAATGTAATATGACTATGGCATTAATCTATGGCTTGGTATTAATTTATATATATAATATAATGATTGTGCAATAATCATAATATTCCATACATTGGCAAACTTTATATTCAATATAGTGTTATGGTTGTATTTATCATACTAGGCCATAGAGAAAACTCTAGGGTTGAAGTTGACCACCACCTTGTGTAAAGTGATATGCTAATGACATTAACCTATGCCCTGGTTTCATTGTAAATGTGCATTAACTTGATTTTGTCATAGTCCTAATGTTTTTCCCTTACCATGGATAAGATTTATAACCAAAATATATTAAGGTATTATCCACCCTATTAAGTTATGGAATAATCCATATGTGATGTTGACTAACTCTTATTTATATCATTGTAGTGATTATACATTCCAAGCGCTTGGGATTTTCGACGATTCATCTGCAAGGCATGCACTATATGCCAAATGATTATATATCATTTGTTATCTTATACGTTTGACTTATATATGAAATGATTTGGAATCGGTGTATAATGATTTGGATTGCAATTTGAACTATATAATCTCGACCCATATTACGTTGATGTATTTGTGTGCTACGTGGTTGAATCTCCTCCATGTGATGGGCGATATATAAGCTGCTATCGAAACCCTACAGGTTATTGTAGTTGCCTTCGGGCTCGGGTCCTAAGGATGAAACCCTCCCTGTCTGAGTTTTGTAATGAAGGCACTGTAACAATGTGCAGAGTGTGGTGGTTATGGCCTCGTGGTTCCATTCGGCAATAGGGTATGTCCTCGGCTCTGGTGATAGCGTCTGCTATAGTTTTACTGCTTCGTGGTCTCGTTGCTCATTATAGGTTTAAGTCCCAGCTATTTACAGTTCGTCACTGTGCTGGTGTGGGTATGAGATAGGGTTTCGGTAATGTCTTTAGGTTATGAGAGGGTTGATGCAATTGGGCTTTGGGTTTGCTTCTTGACTGGTTCAATCCCAGCGTGAGGGTTTCGTTGGGAACTGTTACCTTGTCTCGGCTGTCAAGAATGTTATGATAGTTTCTTTTGCTCACCCATCTGATGAAGATGATGGGGCTTCTCTGTTTGTTCAGCTTGTAGCTACCGATTGTCCACTGTTAACTTCCTCCATGTCTCGGTAAGATAAATCACAGTCTTTTTTTTTACAGTCTTTATGTTTTATAATCATTAATTATATTTACATTTCTAATTCTATTCTCTGCATTCAAAGTGGTGACTAAAACCCTCGGCATTTGTTATTTAACAGGTCACGCGGCTCTTGATGGTGTACAGGACTTTGTCACCCACGCAGGCTCCTCCGGGTAAGCCTGGTTATCCACGGCTGTCTCTTCCTTTGCTGGTTTTAGTGGTTAGGGTTGTGTCTCGGAGGGCAACTCCTGTGTGTTGAGGTCATTATCGACCTGATGTTTGTAGGTGCAGTCATATGTATGAAGTTGTTTTGTTTGAATGAAATGGGGTTGAAACCCTGTTAAGTTTATGGAGAGCCATTCACGGCCAAGACTTATGAGGCCAGGGTTTCGGTTGTTGTACTTTGTAATGGCTGAGCATGGGGTTTTTAACCTCGCCATATGATATTTATACTTAATATATACTGGGCCTGGTATGGTCGTGTTTATGTTTTGTTAAATTATTAGAATGTGTTTGGAATGTATGGATAGATGTATTCTTCAGTACGTGCAATGGATGATAACTCTGTTTATAAATGAAACCCTAAATTATCTCTCTGCGTTTTTATTCTATTGGAAAAGTTAGATAGAACATGGTGAAAGTTTATCGACTGTGCCTGTAATAGTTATAATCATAGGGTTGTTCTGGCGAAATGGGGTTCTGTTTTGTGTTCAACCTATATATGTGGAGTTTGTTAACTAGATAGCGACCGGGAATGAATTGTAACAATGTTTATTTCGATTCTTGTATTGTTATTAAACAACACTGTGAGTAGAATAATATAAACATAGACTATGTAATAAGATACTATAAGTCTGTCTACCATATAAGGCATCCTTCAATTATTTTTAAGTCTGTTGTAGAGTTATTGTATGGCTACGGCCGTGTAGGTTTTTGAGAAAACTCCAAGAGAGACATTTAAATTGATTAAATATTATTACTGTGTATAAATTAGGATGGTTTGTAACAGCCAATGATGGTTGCGTTCGTCGACTGTTTCTCTGTTGTATTAATATGTTTGATTTGTTTAAAAACAACTCTGTTATTTCTATTATAATGACATGATTACTGTGTTCTAAAACTAGATAGAAGGAAAAATAATAATCTACAGTTGCTAGTGTTTGTACTTGACTACTGTGTAAATGTTTGATATTATGTGGAAGCTGGTAACAATGAAATATTATCACAGTCGCCCCTTCAGTTAATCAACAACTGTAAACATGTTCTGAGTAAGAACAATACCTTAAGATAAGTGTTGTTTATCTGTTAACTCGATAAAAGAATGACATGAAACTAAAGTTAACTGAAATATGCAATATATATATATATATATATATATATACAGGTAGCTTACTCTAACAGGAAAATAACTCGAAGTAAAACTAAGATTTATCTAGATTTGTTCTTATGATTGTTAATAGCTATAAATCTGGAATATCTACTGTTTAACATTTCTGTCTATTATTTAACAAATAACAGAAATTCTAGAATATGCATAAACTTGGTATTGTTAACTGTAACAGTAACAACTAGGTTCTGTATAAGATAAATACTCCATTTAAATACAAATAGGAATTTTCTACAACATCTGCATTCTGAAATTTATACTAAAAGAAAGTACAGAGACTGATTTACTGAAGTTGAAAACAGTCAAAACATAGCTGTGCTAGAATATCTCATATGAAACTAAATTAAACCAACAACAGGAAGAGTGACAGAACCTGTAACTATGGTAGACAATAACAGCAATGGGAGGCTGTTCCTCCCTACCAATTCCTGGAGAGTGCCCAGACAGCACTTCTCAGGACCCCCGAGCTTACTCTGGTCTAACTGGCTGGAATCTAAGTACGGTCAATAATTCCCTCAGCCAAAACAGCTATACTGGAACCAAGTTACTGCAACTTCCTGCTCAAAACACTTCCTTACTATTTTCCCACTTCCTCAATGGGACTCCTGAATAGCATTCACCTGAATGTATTCTCCCTCTAGAACAATTGCTGAACCCCCCAGCTCAGTTCATTGAGTAGTATTTAAAAGATTTCCTAGGTCTTAGTTGGGCTAACTGTCATTAATGAGCCACCTGCTCAAATTCCACTTTCTTGGGGAATCATGACCCCAAAATATAGGGAAGTTGCCACCTGCAACTCAGGAAGTGTTTGAGGATGCTGCCACTTGTCTTTTGTCCTTCCACCTAATTCCATCCACCAGTTAGACCAGTAACCTCTTTTAACAGCTCTCCCATGCTGTTGTCTCCATAATTTATTTATTAATAATAATTATTCAGAATTTACATTCCTTTTTTTGGAGACTCTGCTGAGTCATCCATTCCTACTTAGCATTAAATTTAACATAATGTTCTCAGGAATATTAAAAATAATTACATTATTTTAATAAAATTGGGGTATGTGACAAACCCTACTTGGGGAACACAAAATGAATTTTGTAGCTAGGTAGGACAGAGGGGATAAGTATCAAAATAACACCCCTCACTCATTTTTCATGTTGAGACATAGTGATTTGACATTTAGGGTACCAAAATCCCTTATTATTTGTTGACACGGTTATACACCAATTCATCGAGAAGGCCTCTCCCTTAGGAGGGTTGAAGTAGCCAGACTAGTTCCGAAAGCCTGAGTGGAATACTGCTATCCATTCAGTAACCGAAGGATACCTTTCGTAGTTCTCGGTGTACCACCCATATGGGAGTACAACGGTGATAGAACCAAACTGCAGATTAACCCAATCGAACGTGTCATGAATGGGGTATCTTAGTGGCCAACTTTTAGGATTGTCTACCCGGTATCCCTCCCGGTAGGGGGATATCTAGCCCTTGATTCCAATACTCATATTGTCTGACTTGGATTTTATCACCTTGCAGAGGATATGTTTCGTTGAGTCATAATACCACTTTTAGTTAGGCGTTTGCATGCTCTGCCACCCCCCCTTGGTCTAGTGAGCACCACCTTTTTCTAGGAGCTACTTGATTTTTGGTATTCTTACCACTTTTCTTGATTACTCCACTTACTATAGCACAGTTGTTATAGTAAGTGTTTTGAGGTTGATTGTTGGCCTGAGAGCCATTGTTTTTTCACACTCCCCTCCTACACACATCGTTGCACTAGGGTCTTGATTTTTTTATCTCACCACCATCCATTGGCATTTCTAGACATATCTCACCATTGAGAACTTAAGACAATCGTGGCGTTTTCAGGGTGAACCCCCTCAATTCGGTACACTTCACTCTACACATCATAGACATAGAGCATTATCCCTTGACTCCACACGTCATCGGCATAGAACCCAGTCATCTAATTCTGACGCACCTCATTCCACATCTGATTCTGAGGTTGAATCCAAACACCCTATTGAGACATCACCAACCAACCCCATGGCTGGATCACAATATGACCCCCTTTTCTCCAGTGTTGTTGGGGCTATATCAACAACCCCTGCTACTATTGTGACAACCACGATAGCCACAACCCCCTTAGGCATGCCTAATATGGTGGCCACACCCGCTTTAGGCATGCCCAACACAGGACCAACACCTATATTAGGTATGCCCAACATGGGGGTCACCCCCTCTCTCATCGCCACTACCCAGATCCCAGTGATTACTGGAACCATTCTTAACCCATCTGCAACCCATGTTGCACTTGGTAGCGCAAGCCCCTCCCACACCACATAGGCTAGAGGACACATCCCTACCCCACTCTTGAATGATTCCCATCACATAGGGATGAGAGAAAAAATCTTGCGATGAGATGGAGTAACTTATGGGGCAAGCAAACCAATCCAATACCTTGCCTTACAGATTTCAGGGCTTCCCATACTCCATCAACCTCATGAACATTTTTCTGTAGTTATCATTACACATAATGAAATGGATGCTAGGACAGTAAAAGGTGGTTCCCTAGGTGACATATGGTAGCCTATGTTTCAATCCCACAACACCCTCATCTCTCCCTAGTGGATACACATAACCCCCTCATTTAGTTGCATCCATAGCTAGCCCCTTGGTATTTTTATTACATGATATTTACATAATTTTTCAATTTCCATGGCTTAATAGCACATGGATAACACAATGTCAAATACGTTCCTTTTAAATATGAGCATTCACTAGCGGATCCTTAGCCTTGAGCTACATGCTAGTAATTATACATCACATATATACAATGTTTACATTAAAAGCCAATATATCCTAAGGGTCAAAATGGGGACATTACATTTCCCTCCCCCTTATAACAACATTGTCCTCAGTGTTCCAGTACTTAGGAATACATACACATTGTTTACACATCAAAATTCACAAAATGTGGTAGGTATGTCCTGCCTTTCATCTTTTACTATGAGTTCTCAGGACCAAGCCCTTTGTTTTCTAAAGGATGCTCCTGCTGGCTTTACCTTCCATCTCTACAACAATCCCTTCCTTTTCTTTACCTTCTAGTTGAGCCACAAGTCTGGAAACATTATGGCTACAATTCTTCTTGTTGTCCTTTCCACTATTGATAGCTTCCAGAAAGCCTTTTACCTCACTTTGCAGACAAATAGAGTACTACAAAACCTTGTGGTTCATATCATTCTCTTGCTTTTGTAGCTTGATCATTTCCCCAATATTTGCTTGGGTCTTGGCAATTGTTTGAAGAATATTTCCAGCCAATTCCAATAGATTTTGGCCTACAACCATGGTCAATGTGCATAGCTGTCCACACTTTGCATACTAGAAACACCTTTCTTGTAATAGCTGCAACCAATTAATTTAATTTTCACCTGTGAAATTAATCATTGCAATTCTTGTTAGGTCAGGCATAACATAAGAATTAATATCAATAAATTAATTTCCCAATTGATATGGAAAGTTGATGCTTTATCCATGAGACTTTCACACATTTCATGCTTGTCCAACATACAAATGAACTCATTGATGTTCATCCTTTCATAGGAAATTAACTAATTCAACATTCACACTTTATTTCAAGCAAAATAAACACAGTCAACTTTCAACCATGACATGCATTCAACAATTTTCTGTTTCTAAAATGCATCAATCAAAAAGGAAAGAGAAGAGTAATAGTTTTCCCATCTTAGCCCTATTCCAATCCGAAGTCCCGCCACAATTGTTGTTCCATGCTCCTTGGTCTCTCTCACTTCAAATGTGAATGCTTGACTCCCATTTTCTTAGTTTTGGCGATGACACTTAGTGTCTAAGGTATGTCCAAGGTTTCTCAACCAGGGAACCCCTCCCCATGGTTTCCTACAGAACCTTTGGCTACTAGGACCCACACCAGTCCACTAGCACCATTATCATTGATACTCCTACTGAGCTTTCTAGGATAGTCACATTTTCACATGCACCCTTGGAGTGCCCTCAAGGTCCTTGCATCCATCAATACCCACACTCAAACATTGAGTCAATTCACATGTCAAGTTTATTTTCATAGGATTTATCCCTAAACAAGGGTTTAAAACCATAGCCGAATCATATACATACGTATATTCACATTAAATAAGCAAGAAGTTGCAAGATAACAAAATACATATCAGTATTGGACGTCTTCACATTATTCCACAGGCTCCTTCTTTGCTTTACAACCCATGGATCACCTGTGGATACAATAATGAATGTTTGGCCAACACCCAGGATGCCCCACAACATTCAATTCCCAACCAGTGCACCGACTAGATTTACCAAGCATTTAAGGAATGCTTGGCCAGAACATAGGCTGCTCGACAACATTCAATTCTCAACGAATCCACCGACTGGATTTACCAAGAATTTATGGTGCCAAACAAGTCACATACCTGGTTTTCCCTCTCCATTTCCAAGCCAACACTTCCATCTGGGTCAATAGGCCAATGGAAGGAAACTACACCATAACCATTCAAATAACCAAAGCCAAGCCAATACGTTGACTGGGTTTATCAAGCATTCCAAAACCATTCCCACACCTAAGGATGGTACCCCTTATTCACTTTGGTTCTTAGCATGCATAACCAATTGCATGTGTAATACTTTACAACACAATATGGGTAGCCAAGATCATCAGTATCGCTAATATAAAATTGTAAACATATTTCATAAACATTCACTTCTCTAATATTGAAACACCAGGAAAATCGTCCATTCCCTTATGTTGTTGTCAATGTTGATAGCCCTAACATGACATAGGACTCAAAAGGTGTGCACCCCTTTCCGATGTGAGTCATGTAGCCCCTAATCAAACTCAAGAAGTCTAAAATAAAAACATGCTCTGTATATTAATTCCAATAATTATACATGTATATTCTTAGCTAGGGTTACAAAATACTTATCGGTTTGCAAATGTATTTTCTTTTCCTTTCACGAGGAATGGGGATCCCTTCTCTGAGTTAACAGTACCTTGAGATTGTTACCCCAATCCCTATAAAAAATATATTCCCTATTGGAATAACTTTATCATCTCACCAGCGTTGTTTACCATCCTGCAGTTCATATGAGGCATCATAAAAAATTTGCAATGGCATTTCACCCGAAACTCATTTCCATGGCATGGGATCCTTCTACAAGCCATAGCACATGGTCTCCCTGCATTGTGTCCACCTGACACAATTCACAAACAGTCCACCAGTCAATCAAATTAATAATCAAACTAAAATCTAAATGTACAATTCTGTTCACTACAGAATCTTGGTTTAATTAACCATGAGGCCATTCTCATATTGTTTGACTCTTGTAAGTGATATCGGTTTTCCAATTATGGTCTTACACTTGATGCCATAACCTCAAAATCCACCTACAACATGTTCTCCTAACACCATTCCAAATTAGCCAAACAAACATTATCAATTATTAGTAAAATCTGTAATCTGAAATTCAATCAGCCAAACACTTGGTGAGTATCCTGTGAAATCTCAAGCACAACATATCTATGGAACAAACAAAACAGTTACTAGAGATGCACGCAAAAAAATGTATGGAAACATTGTGCAGAAGGTTTGCAACAATAAAATAATATCATATACTTAGAAGATAGTTTACAATGTGTAAAAATGGCTACAATAAGACAAGCAATTCGAATTCCAAAGGTGGTCATTCGAATTGGTGCATGAGAGTGGCTTACTAGGCAGTTAACACCACTCGACACATTAGTTAACCACTTAACTAATCAATAATTGACTCTAACTGACTCTGAAACTGACTAACTGAGTCTAACTCAATGTAGAAATCAACTGAATGCCAAAAATAGGAGAGGGCACCTTCTGTCTACAGTTTAACTGAATAGTAGGTTAGAATAACACCGGATGAAGTCAAACAGTGTAGTAAGGCTCCGTCGTATCACCAGTTGGATGAATAAACTAGTAAATGCTGTCAGTTGGACTGAGTTGTGCGCATTAGTCATGAAAATCAACCCCTAAATAGTGGAGGAGGCTCAGATGATGGCCCTATTGGCTCGTAGAATGTAGGAGGATGCTCAGATGATGGCCCAGTTGACTGAAACTGTGATCTGCTGATGATGTAAGCACATGACGAAGTCAAAATACTTAGTATAAGTGGATAATTAAGCTGTAAGGCTCAAATAAATGATGTGTGATTGGAAAATGATCCAACACCCCCCCTTAAGCTAATCTCATGGAGGTATAAAAATAATAAAAGGGACCTAGAAACAAAGGCCATAGGTCGCCCAGTATAGAAATAATCCAAAAATGTTGGAAAAATATAAGTGAGGAAAGAGGGAAAACCCAGTGGGAAAGAAAACCCCCCCTCAAACTGAGCACTGGAGGATCTAATCTGTCCTCACAATAGTAGAACTCACCCCTAGCAGTGAACAAAGGTAAGATAACTTCTTCTCAATGAAGCTCTTGGTGAAGATGTATGCAATTTGCTCTTCTGTAGGGAAATATTGCAGTACAATGGTTATGTCATGCATAGGCTCTCGAGTGTAGTGCATGTGTATCTCTATATGCTTGGTCCTCTATCTATGAACTGGATTTTTCAATATATTGATATCACTTTGATTGTCACAAAAGATGGTAGTAGAAGTGGTGCTACCAATATCAAACTCTGCTAGAATACCCTGCAACCAAACTGCCTGAATGGAAGCATTAACTGCTCCTCGATACTCTGCCTCTGCTGAAGATATGGAAATGGCTTCCTACTTTTTGCTTGACCAGAAAATAGGCCATGTTCCAATCATGAAAACATATCCGTAAGTGGACTTCGGATCAATGCTATCACCCTTCCAATCTGAATCAGTGAATCCAGCCAAATCTAGATCGGAATCTGTAGCATAGTGAATGCCAAAAACACGAATAATAGCTTGACATAATAGCCTTCCAGTGAATCTCATGGGGCTTCTACATATACCTTGACACATCAATCACAACATAATAAAAAACAGGCTTGAGTGTGTCAAGTATAGAAGACTTCCAATCAACTGTCGATAAAGTGTAGAATCCACCAATGGTGTGGAATCACCATCCTCAAGACTGATTCCTAAGAGGAATGAGAATGGTACCGATTTACAATATTTCATATTAAACTTGTTTAGCAGGTCTGAAGCATATTTTGACTGAGATATGGTGATCCCATCAAAATTCTAAGTGATCTCTAAGCCAAGAAATTTCTTCAACAAGCCTAAATTAGTCATCTCGAATGCTAGATGTAGTGCGGTTTTTATATTTCCGATTGAAGCAATAGTGCTTCATGTAATCAAAAGGTCATCAAAATAAAGGACAATGATTAGCAAATTACCTTCATGCTTCTGTAGGTACACATTTGGATTTGATGTTCATCTTGAAAAATTTTGTGACAAAAGGAAGGAATCCATCTTTGCATACCAAGCTCTTGAGGCCTGTTTTAAACCATACAATGATTTCTTCAATCTGCACACTAATGTCAGATCTGATATGTAACCTTTAGGATGATTCATGTAAATATCTTCCTGAATATCTCCATGAACAAATGCACTCTCCACATCCATGTGGTTCACCTCCCAGTGATTAGATGTTAAATTGCCAAAACTAGGCGGATATAATCCATTTTTGCAACTGGTGCAAAAGTTTTTGTTTAGTCCACACTATGAACTTGTGAGAAGCCTTTTTCCACCAACCTAGATTTGTATTTTCTTAATGTGCATAGCTGTCCACACTTTGCTTACTAGCAACACTTGTCTTGTAACAACTGCAACCAATTGATTTCATTTTCACCTGTGAAATTCATCACTGCAATTCTTGTTAGGTCAGGCATAACATAAAAATTAAGATCAGTAAATTACTTTCCCAATTGACATGGAAAGTTCATGCTTTATTATTTGATGGAAAATCTACCAAGAGCGGGCTCAAGGCCTAATCTCCCTAGCTCAACGTGAGTCTATAACAAATAGAGACAGAACATAAATAACTTTCCTAGATCTAATTATAGATCGAGTAGATAGGTGGTCTTACTGTTTAGATCGCTAATCCTTTCTCTTTGAATGTTGATCCAAGCTCGATGGTCTTCAAATCTGAGCTGCAAAACCTATCAAGACAATGCAACAACACTGGCAGTAAAATGGCATCTACACAATAATAGATCTAAGTAAGTAGTTAAGTAAGCAAACTACACAATATATCATTAATAGAATGAGATTTGGTGGAAAACACTTATATTATTGTATTAAAAGGGAAATACATAAGATGAAGAGATTACAACCAATGACTTAACGTAGTAGTCCTTCTTCGATCAAGCCAATGCCAAAGACTCCAAAGGGATGATGGATCTCTCAAGGGATGAGTAGAGATCTCTGCTAAGCTAATTTCACCAGCAATTAGATACCATAGACTTCCTACCTTTGGAATGGGAGTGAGCTTCACTTATATAGGACTAAGTGGATAGGGTAGGTTGAGATATGGTAGGAGAGAGATAGGGGATCCTTCCAAGAGGCTAGGAACCGAATGCAAACTTCCCCAAAGGATACGGATTGGGATACACATCAACAAGATTCGAGAATGGGCTCGAAGAAGCTATTTTAGTCCATTAACTGACATCGTCGCAGTCTGTAAGAGGCCAAGCTGCGACGTCGTAGGTTGCATTAGGACAACCTACGACGACCTCTCAAAACCTAGTATAAATGGGTTTGCATCTCTTCCAAGTTAATGACTTAGTCAAGGAAACTTTAGGGATGTTTACACTGAGTCTCATGATGGTAAGATTTAGGTGTAACAGAATGCCCCCCAAAGCATGAAGTTGTTTAAACTGGACATGTGAAATGCTTTTTCAGAAGGAATGGCAATGTCTCTTCGGACGAAGAACACTGCTGCAGTACAACTAACTCTGAGTACACAGTCTCAAATGACATACAACATGGATTCCGACCAATACATTGCAGATCCATGGTAGTAATGACCGACTAAACACAATCATGGCTACTAGACACAAGAGTATATCCATGATGAGATGATAACACAGCCATGACCAATACAAATGTGGATCCATGTGATATGACTCAAAACAATCTCCATCGCAACTTGGGTACAATATGACTCTCCAGGGTCTTCAAGCTGGACCCGCAATGATACGAATCTATCCATGTGATTACAAATGTCTTGATGTCGAACATGGTAGAAACCACTTAATTCCCAGTCATTGATGTATACCGTTAACAAGTGCGAGGGAAATCACCATTGATGTCAATGATTCCCAAGGTATCATAGTACATATCACCAAGCGTGAATAAATGAGTTGAAGTCGAATGCAAGATGAAATATTTCAATCAAGAGCCAATGATGTAAACTCATGTTGAAAGCGAGGTAACCTGCCATTGTGGCATGCAGGGCTAAGGTACTTGGCTGGTTTCTAGATTCAATCCTCGGATGATGTGTTGAAGTTGACAAGGATGAATCCGTCGAAGGAGGGCCATGATGAATCCCCCATCATCGACACAAAACATGACAAAAGATGTGTAGAGCATATCGGATGATACAGTAACATGCAAGACTAACTTAGAGTAGACCGACATGATGGAAGGCGTACTGACAGTAGATAATGAATGGTGAGAGTATTCTTGAACATGGGCATGGCATGACTTGGCAGTATTAGCATAGTGAGTATGACACCAACTTCTTAATGCAACTAATGATGGAAGTGTTCTTTGAATGAATTAATGGAGTAACCAAACTCGTGAAGCAAGTAAGGCTCGAAGACAAATGGATGATCCAAGTATTGTATGCAAATGCAAATGAGTGCCATGTTCAAGAACGACTAGGTATTGCCACAAATAAGGGTGTAACATAAAATCTTTCCTTTTTGCCCATCGTGAATGCTGAGTGCCTCATGTGTTTTTAACAAGCTTGATGAGGGTAACTAGATGCTCAATATAGCTCATCCCATAGATGAGTCCAATCCCAAATATTTTTCGAACATGGGAGAGGAGGGGTTTGTCCCATGGCGGGCCCTTCAATGTGAAATTTTAACGAGTCCATAGAAGGTAAAATCGGTTGTCATTTCATGTTTAGAGAGTTTGAAAAGAACTAAAGAGGACTCCAATTGTCCTTTTTCGTAAAGTTAGTGTCAAAACCCAAAATTTCAGAAAATTTAAAAATTTTAAGATAGCATTAAATGTTATTCAATGCAGTCAATTAACTATATGTTAAACTTATGCGATTGTACGGATGTCTAAATGGTCTTTGTTGTACTTAAATATTATTATGAGTTTCTCCATTGTTGTTGATTGTTTTTCTGTTTTCAACCACAAGGGGGAGTTGTCATTGCCGACTGGGCTTACTTAGCTCCTGAGCTAATGCATCCAAATGTCTTTCATTTACAGGTATACAGGTAAAATACGGTTGCTACAAATAATTTTTAAAATCATTTTAATTTCTTTCGCTGTACCAAAATGCCCAGTAAAATTTAAGTATGCGAGGCAGGTTGTCCACTGAAAAAGGTAGAAGTTTTATTCCTGTAATATTCATATATTCTTACTATTAGAGAGTTGACCATTTTTGCATGATAAATATGATAGGTATTGTTCTTTTTCAGACTGTCTTACTTACCCTCATGGAGTATTGTTCTTGCTATTATTATTGTGTCGCAATAATATCTTTTATCTCGCATCATGAAATGTCACGGGCAAATGGAATTTAAACTATTTTGCTTATCTATTGTTACTGTGTGATGTATGATTACACTTACAAGGATCTAGAAGTTTTGCAATGTATAAATAACTTATTACTTGTATAAGATTCGGTCGGTTCATAATTTCTTTCTTCCTCTGGTTCTGGAGTAACACCAGTCTGAGTTTTGTTCCATTCACATGTTGTATGAATTGCGGAGTCAAGGTTTAATCTACACCAAAAATTAGGGATTCAAGGATTATTACCCTATGTCTTGGTTATGAAAGGATGACCTAGGATAATTGTATTGATCCCTCCTATAAGGACTCCATGCAAAAATTCTATGACTCATACTCATTTATTATTTTTATTTACAACTTAATAGATACACCTTTGGTGTCTCGGATACCATTGTCATATGTATAATTCATTTGATTTTATGGCAGGTATATAATTTATTTGTGCACCATGCAAGTTCGATAACGTTGGTTTCAATATGTAACTACAAAATAGTCTTATGCATGGTATCACGACCTTGTAAAGTCACCCCTACTATGATTGAGGTTTGTCAATTTGCAATTTTTAAATGATCGTATGAATGATTGGGATCACTTCAGGGACTATAGGTGTTCGACCCACAGCATGCAAAAATTTAAGGGCGACGTGTTTGTTTCTACGCCAAGGGTTGGGAGTATTTAAGTGTGACTCAACCCTAACTGGGCACATTTCCCTCGCCCTCAGGCTCGGCCTCCCTGTGAAACCCTCCTGTCCAAACCCCATCGATACGTTATGAGTATGGTTTTACTGTATCTGTGATCCTTCAGGCTTGTGGTCTGTGTTATAAGAGTGTCAATATACTGTGTTAATGGCATTGTATTCAGTTGATATCCCAGGGTTTTTATCCTTTTTAAATGTCAAGTTCACCTTGCCTCTACGTTTCAACAACCCTCGGCTTAGTCTGGTTGGAGCTTCCATTTTGATAGCTACCCTAGTCCCTACCAGCTTGTGGTTTGTATTAATGATAATGGGTTTCTCACACTCATCATACTTGCGGTCTCCATACTGAATGCTGTGCTTCAACCATTACCAAGCTCGGTAAGTTACAAGTCGTCTTCATTGTGTTTATATTTACAGATTGGATTTCTTATATCTCCGCGTTTATTAACTAGTAGCAACATGTGAATACAGGACCTGTCTACTCGTGATGGTGTACAGGGCGCTTTCTTCAAATCAGTGGGCTTCTCCGGGTAAGCCTGGTCGATAGCCATGGCAATCCTTCTTGTTGGTTGTAGGTTTTGGGTCTGTGTTGCATAAGAAGATATAGGGTTTTTTCAGCAGGGTTTGTTATGCGTTGTATTGATGAGTTAAAGGCATAGATCTCGGGTCGTATAGAATATTACAGCTATGGTTTAAATTGTAATTTTTAGTTTTTATTACTATGTTGATAACTCCTGTGGAGGAATTACTGTGTAAATTTTAGAGCGAACCTGTAGGTGGCAGTATGGCCTCGTAGTTTTTAATGCCGGCTCAAACAAAAGCATTCAGGGTTTATTAATGCGTGTTGGGTATTAACAATACCTGTAAAAACGAGTTCTATTGAAAACTTGTGTGTGTTTCTCCTATATGTCTTTAATTGGTGTTGATACATAAGTTTATGATTTTCTATGCTCTCGTAGATGTTTATATAAGGTACTTACACTGCTGCCGTAAGTAAAACTTAGTGTTTGCAATCCTGGTGTTTATCTTTAGAAAGGAAAAGCACGTAGAAGGAAATAGGGTTCTACATGACCTCTCCTGTCGTGGATGGTTTTTGTGGTTGTGAAATATGAAATAAAAGAACTCGCTGCTGAGTTCGGAATAAGGGTTATGTTGTTTTTGTGTTTTGTTTTTACTAGATGATGCTATCGTTGTGAGTTCCTTCTGTTGACAGTCATGAAACTAACAGGAGATAATGTAATAATACAGTCGCTCAGCAATAAACAAAAATTACTATTCTGAGTGTTTAGTGTTGTAAATAAGCTCTGTCAATAAGTGAGTCAAAAGAAAGTTAATAATACTACCTTTAATGAGCTCGATGCCGAGCCTAAGAGGTTCCTGCTAAACTTATTGTTTTAAAAACTTCTCAGTAGGGTTTGATAAGAGGATTGTAATGTATCGCTTGTTGAAATAATAAGTAGGGTTTTGTGATAAAAATGGGACTCGACACTGAGCTGTAAATCCGTGCTATCTGTGTTGTTTGGTTTATAATTTCTCTGCTAAATATATTTTTACTGTTTAAACATTGGAATGATCAGTTTCAAGTCACTCCTCATTCGTAATGTCATCTAGTGTCACGTTTCTAAGATTCTGTTGTTATAGTGAGCTTGGAGTAGATTATTATGGTGATGTTTAACTCAACAACAGAGTTCTGTAGGGTTTTTACATAATCGTTTTATTTGATAATAAATAAATCAAGAAAAGTTAACTAAGTTTTCGTGAAATAAAAAGGGTAACTCTTGACTGGGATTTGCATTCTGAGATGGAGATTTTATTTATGTTTACAACATCTCCTATAAGGTTTATCGACCTAGATGTGAATTGTTATAATATCTATGTTTAGATTTTCTGTTTGTATCCTATGACTGTATAATAAATTTTATCCTATACAGGGTACCAATACTTGTCATGCTACCCCTATTTGTTTATAAAACACAAAAAAAAATATAACTTAACTAGTTCTATAATTATAACTTATACATCATTACCATAAATATGTACAGTTTTCTCAGGGAAATTATAAATACATCAATATAATTAGAACAGAGATTAAAATCATACTGACAATGCAGAAAACATAGTATCTGTTAACAAATCTTACTTCTGATATTCTAGGATATTTGACCTGCTAATTAACTAATCTCTATTCAGACATTTTAATAATAAATGCAGCATACATTCATTCATCCTTAAAGAACATAGAGGAGTAATTAGCAGAACCTGTCTTGATTTGTGGACAAAAACAGCAATGGGAGCTGTTCCTCCCTACCAATTCCTGGAGAGTGCCCAAACAGCTCTTCTCAGGACCCCCGAGCTTGCTCTGGTCTCCCTGGATGGAACTAGGTGCAGCAGAACAATTCACTCAGCCAAATAGCTAAACTGGAACCAAGTTACTGCAGCATCTCATCTCAAAACACTTCCTTACTATTTTTCCCTCTTCCTCAATGGGACTCCTGAATAACATTCACCTGAATGTATTCTCCCTCCAGAACTATGTTGAACCCCCAGCTCAGTTCATTGAGTACTATTTAAAAGATTGCCTAGGTCTTAGTTGGGTTAACTGTCATTAATCAGCCACCTGCTCAGATTCCACTTTCTTGGGGAATCATGACCCCAAAATATAGGGAAGTTGCCACTTGCAACTTAGGAAGTGTTTGAGGATGCTGCCACTTGTCTTTTGCCTTTCCACCTAGTTCCATCCACCAGTTAGACCAGTAACCTCTTTTAACAGCTCTCCCATGCTGTTGTCTCCATAATTTATTTATCAATAATATAATATTCAGAAATTACATTCCATTTCTGGTGACTCTGCTGAGTCATCAATTCCTACTTAGCATTAAATTTAACATAATGTCTCAGGAATATAAATAAAATAATTTCATTATTTTTGCAAAATTGGGGTATGTGACAGTTAGCCTCATCACCCGAAAAAGGGTAAAACAACATGGGAGAGGATTCTTCCAGTCATGATTAGCTGGAGTATACCTTTTTCATAAGTAGTGCCTCCTGGTCCAAAAAGGGGGTAAACTATCACCAGGGAGACAAACATTCAAATTATTTAACAAGTGTGAACGCGACAAAGTTCGCTTGGCAATCTTTTCGTATTTTGAGAGCCTGAAAAGAGCTTAAAGATAGACTCTCGGGGGGGTTCCTTTTAGATAGGATTTTAATGAGCCTGGAAAAGTGATAAATCATGACTCGGTAACCTATTCTCATGGTTTTAAGATCACGAGAAAGAACAAAGACTAAGCTCATCATCATTAAATAATCAAAATCTAATGGATAAAAAATAAGGACAAAACATTCAAGGGGTTGTTCATACCTAAGATGATTGCTTCAATGTGAAAACGACACAAATGGAACACTTAATGTCTCCTGCATGCTTGAAAACTAGGTCAAATAGTCAACCAAGCATTCAAACATAGTAAAAATGATCCAAACTATAGCAAATAACCCAAAGAGCATCTTAATTTGAAAAGGAATATTCTCTTTTTGTTTATAAATAGAAAAAATGACCAAATATAGTTACCATTGTTCATTTGCCAAATTGGGGAGAAGAAAGTGCCATTTGGAGTAGAATTTCACTTGCCAATTGCTGGAGCTACGAGCAACCATTTCACGAGCCATTCGAAGCAGGTAACTCTAAATCTCATCCAGCATATTTCCAGTGGTTTAGAATTTCAATTTTAGTTCATTTTTTAGGGTTTTTGAGAGTATTTGTGGGGAGCTTGTGCGCCCTTAGGTCGTTGCAGGTCTCCCTTATGGGAACTGTGACGAACCCGGGTCGTCGTAAAGCCCACAAGGGTGGATTGCGACGATGTCGCACTATATGCAAGGACAAGGCGCGACAACGGAAACTCCCAAGTTCAACTAAAAATCCAAGCCAAAATAAAAAGTTTGGATGGTTGGGGTGAAGTGTAATGATGTTAAAATGCTCCTTTTGATAGGTGTGTGGCAGCCAACATGGTTCTAGAGTGGTGCGCGTGACAAAATGAGGTAGATTATGTGCAAGAAGCAAATGACCCATTATGTGTAGAGGCACTACAGAACTGTGGGCTAGTGAAGTTCTTTAATGTCCAGGGCATGAGGGTCGAAGTCCTACTGCTGGAACATATTGTCCATTGTTGGGACGCCACACAGCAGCACTTCGTGATAGGAGAGAACATTTTGACTATAGATGTCGAGGACATCTACTTCTTGACTGGATTGTCCCAGAGGGGGGACAATGTGGCTCTTACCGGATCACAAGGAAGTGACCGGACAATAGACAACTTGATTGTTCAGCACTGCACCCCACATACCCGTGCCTCTAGTGGGAATATTCCCATCAAAGAGGTGCGAGATCATCCACTGCGAGCTATTCGTTTCACCATAGTGAGGATAGCAAGGAGCCAAGCCGCTCACGTAGCTACCAAGTCCCAGATGTTGTATGCGGAGGACTGCATTTCTCCGAAGGTATTCAACTGGTGTGAGGGACTCCTCATCAACCTACGAGCTCAGCTGACCAATTTTTTGGCGTGGAGAGCTCAAGTAGTTCGGATATGGATCAATAGTGATCTCAATATTATTGGAGCGGGTTCCCCTTCTACGCCTGTAGGTGACTGTGGATGACAGGGATCCTAGGGATCCTTACATGGTCCATTGGACAGAGGTGATGGCCCGCCATGGTGGCGGGGGTCCTATCATCAGGTATAGTCCTGGATTCTTCACCTAGATGGAAGGCCATCTACTCATGGTAGAGGAATACCTATACAGCGGTACGGATTTCAGGGAGGACCCAGACTTAGTGTTACCTAAGGAGGCAGAGTGGGGAAACATCGGTAATAACAATGACCCTTTTACATTTTACATTTTTTTTATTTATAACGCTTTTGGAATAATGTTGATGAGTTAATAACATGTGTGTGTAGATGTGGTTCCTTCACGGCCAGTGAGAGTCTTGCTTCTCGCTAGGAGAGGAGAGGCACTACCAGTAGCGCCATCCATGCATGATGCCATCGTGGAGATGGATGACGTCTATGAGAACCTTACGAGGTTGACATTGGATGTCCCAGACACAACACTACAGGAGTTTTCGAGGCTGATGTAGACGTATACAGTCAGTGTGACTATGCGCTTTGGTATGCTACTCCGCAAGGTGGCGAGGGCATTCGACTGCTTCCATGTCCAGCAGGAGAGGGGTGCTAGACCTAGAGGTGCACGGGCTAGACATCAGGCCCAGTGATGTTATTATGTATGTACTGAGAGCTTATAAGCCTCAAATTTTGTACTACTGAAAGCTGTTAGGCTTTAGATTTTGTATGGACTCACTAAAAGCCGTTGTGCTTTAGACTTTTTGTATCAACACTACATTATCTTGATTATATATATATACAGACATTTTGGCGGTTTTATACATTATGTGTTTTAAATGGATGAATTATGTGATCTTGTTTATGTGTTTGCTTATACAATGAGTTATTTAGATGTTATGTCTACTTTTACAATTCATGAATATGCTTATGTGTGTGCAATGTACCAATCTAAGATGAAGTTTTCCATGGAGTCGGAAACTATGTTCACGTCTTGTGGAATGTGTAGGTACTAAATGGACTCGAAGGATCTTTCCAGAAGACGAACTCGTCTGCAGAGACGGATTAGGGTAGGATCACAGATGGTGTAGAACCGGTTAAGATGAGAGACCCCTAGTTGAGAATCCAAGTGGATGACAACGTGGTCCATACCCAAAGAAATAGCATTGGTTAGGGTTCCAATGACTACTCGATATTCCACAGCATTGTTGGTTGCTAAACCTAGACACATTCCTCCTGAGCTGATAAGCTCGTCAGTGCGAGAATAGAGCACGCAGGCTGCAAAAGCAAGGTTACGGGTATGCCGGTTGGTGTCATCCGCGAATATGTAGCAAGTTTCCATCTACACATGCAGACAGAACAAGGTATAAGAAATGAAACAAGACCTAAGAACACAAAAAATCAAAGCGTCACACCACACAAAACACACATGCCATGTACAGTATATACAAAAGTACTTATGCATGAAAGATTCGGTCATAGTACCTCTTCAGGTAGAGTCCGTTGTGGGGCTCACCCAAAGATATCCCATCGTAGTATTCAAGATTGTAAGCTCCCTTCTCTAAGACAAGTTTCACTATGTAGGGTCCATGCCACATGGACTCAAACATTCCTACCCCCCGCTTATCATGTCTTTGGTCAATGTAAGGACCAAATAACCTTCGCTATAGACGCGGGGTTCTACCGACTTGTCGTATTGTGCTTTGATGCGTTTCTTATGAGCCTCATTGGTAAGAGTGGCATCGCGGAGAGTTTCGTCGAGCTTAGCTAGTTAGAGGAAGCATTCTTCCTCAGCAGTAGTGTTTGGGAGAAGTTCATCGGTGCGTTTGAGGGATGGAATCTCGCACTCAATAGGAAGGACAACCTCCAATCCATACACTAGTTGGAAGGGAGTAATTCCAGTGATGGTTTTAACAGAAGGTCGATAAGACCATAGTGCGGAGAAGAGCATATTATGCCAGCTGGACTTGTGGGTACCCACCATGTGTTGGATCATGGTTTTCAAGACCTTTTTTATGGCCTCTACTTGTCCATTGGACTGTGGGTAGTACGGTGTTGAGTTTTCATGGAAAAAACCAAATCTAGTGCTCAACTCATCAACCATGTGGTTCATGAAGTGAGAACCATGGTCAATAACTATCGCTCGAGGAACTCCAAACTGCACTATTACATGATTGAACATGAAGAGTGCAGTGGTTCTGCCATTGTCTGTGTATGTAGGATTAGCCTCATCCCACTTTGTAAAGTAATACACGGCTACTATGACGTAACCATGCCCCCTAGCCGAGTTAGGTTTACAATGCATGAAATCGATGCCCCATTTAGCAAAGGGGCCAATGGCAATAACTGGGTATAATGGGGTGGGGTGAGTGCGCTTCTTAGTTTGGAAGTGTTGGCAGGGAGGATATTTTTTGACGGCCTCGATACAATCTTTAAAGATAGATGGAAAAAAACATTGAGCGTGAAGTATCTTCTTGGCTGTAGCCATCCCAGAGAAATGACCACTACATGCCCTAGCGTGACAGTCATTAAGGACGTGTTCAGCCTCTTCATGAGTGAGACAACGACGAAGAATAGAATCGATACTACGACGGTACAAAGTATCACTGATGATTAGATAATACTTTGAATGGTGGTGTATTCGACGGTGGTCGTCCCGCGAGAGTTGAGGGATGAAACATTGTGTTTGAAGACATAAAAAGATATCTCCATACCACGGATCAGACGTGATGATGAGGAACAATGATTTGTCTGGAAGAGAATCATTGGGCTCAAATTCGACATCAGGACGGGGAAGATCACAAATCATCTCATCAAACACCAAAGACTTTTTAGACTTAGCCTTTTCGAAAAGGAGATCGAATTCCTATAGTATCACGTATCAAAACGTGGTACATGGGATTCGAATCAACAAAGATGGTGGTGGTGCAAAGCAGGACTCGTAATGTCGAAACTTTTGGACGGAAATGACTGCCGCAAGAGAGAGCTTCTCGACATGTGAATAGTGGGTTTCGGCATCAATGAGACCCTTACTCGCGTAGTATGTCACATGTTCCTAGGAGTTATTGTCTTCTTGAACCAAGACCATGGCAATAGTGGTAGAAGAAGCAGCAAGATAAAGGATATAATCCTTATAGTAATTGGGCAGCTCGAGCACAGGGGCATGCGTGATAGCATGTTGTAAGCTTTGAAAAGATTGTTGAGCTTGGTCATCCCATATAAACGGGACATCCTTCTTCATCAATATCATGTAACCCTGCGTCTTTTGAGCAAAATTACAGACAAAACGCCTTAAGTAAGTTGCCTTCCCTTGCAAGCTTTGAAGTTCCGTTATGTCGGTGGGAGGTGGGAGAGCTACGATAGCTGCCACCTTCATGGGATCAATGCGGATCCCATCTTTTGAGACTATGAAGCCGAGGAGGCATCCAAACTCGACACAGAAGATGCACTTGTGAGGGTTCACAAGGATGTTATACCACCTACATCTAAGGAATATCTCCATAAGATGATCAATGTGGTACTCGTGCTGCCATGAATGGCCACGTAAATTGTCCAAGTAGGGCTCCACAAAGTCCTTCACATCATGAAAGGCGTACGACATAGCCCACTGGAATGTGGCACCAACATTTTTAAGACCAAAAGGGAGCTTGCGATAAGCAAACGTACCCCAAGGATAGATGAAAGTTGTCTTGTGTTGATCTGCCAGGTGGATCTTGATCTAGTTGTAGCTGGAAAAGCCATCCATAAATGAGAAAATGACACTTCCATCACAATTATCAATGATCTGGTCTATAAAGAGAGTCGGGTAATTGTCCTTGGGACAAGCCTTGTTGAGATCCTGATAATCGATGCAAACACAAATGGTACCCTGCTTTTTAGCTATAGGGACGACCTTCGAGACCTATTTTTTCAACGAGATGGGGTAAATAAAACCATCTTTCAAGATTTTTTCAATCTCTTCCTTGATTGACGCAGTGTTTCGGGGGTGCATGGTCGCAACTTTTGTTGGACTGGTTTGGCGTCGGGATAGGTTTGAATCATGTGTGAAACAATAGCTGGGTCTATCCCAGGAATCTACTCGTAATTCCAAGCAAACATGTCTCGAAATTGCTTGATCAAGGCCATAAACATTGTGATTTCTTCAGGGGAACACTTATGGCCTAAGCGAATGTGTTCCACTACACCAGGTATGACCGAAATGTCGACAAAAATGGTAGGCTCAATGTTGGCCAAGTTTCCTTCGGAATCCGTTTGACATGTGAGTATCAAGGACTGAGAGAAAGAGTAGACATCTGGTGTAAAGATGGTGCTAATTCTATTCTCCACAATGTCCAATGAAGGAAGGAAAGACGACCGATGATGGAGGTCTTCCCATGGAGGATCATCCACACTCATGATTTCCATAATGGACTTGTCAGAATGAAAAGTCCGCAGCAAAGGATCGGGTAGGGATGATGCCCGCTGTAGAGAACAGGAGGTGGAGGCTACACCTAAGTGGTCCTCCAGAGCTGACTCGATAGCCTCGTATGTGAGTTTGGTGGGTGAAAGAGGCATAGTGTCTCCAATCAAGTGTGTGGTGGCTTCGTCAGGTACAAGCCATGAATCAGTGGAGTTGGGGATAGATAAAATCTATGAGGAGATCATGTTCACCGTGGCAACATGATTTGGGGGATCCAAAGTAGGAAAAACACCCATAAGGGATGAGTCCTTAATGAGACCAACCCCCATGCTCTCATACTGATGTGAACATTTTCCAAGTAATGGAACATTATCACCTGGGTGAGTAGCGATGCCAGGTGTGTAGAAATCCAGTTGGTCTACAGTAACAATTCGGCCTTGATGAGGGAATTGTACTATGCAGAAGACAGATGATGCAACCACAGTCATGGCGTAAAACCAATTACAACCAAGCAGAATGTTATAATCTAATGGGGCAGCGACCACTTCCACGTTAATGGTTGCGGTCTTTCCCCCTAGCTCGACAGCTAAAGCTTGTAACAGCCCATGAGGTTGAAATCCACGTCCGTCAAATGATTTCAAAGTGGTAGGAGAATGGTTCAACTTTGGAGAGCCAATGGCTCTCCAACATGATATTGACATGACTTACGTAGAGGCACCTTCATCCAAAACGGTATGATGGATTGTCTTCCTAGCAATGTTTGTCACAACTTGAAATGCCAACTGATGGGAGAGCCTCGGTTTGAAGTATTCCAGTCGAAACCCTCATGAGGGTGTTCGACGAATCCGAGTCAAATACACCGATGGCAGTGAGGAGAGTCTTGCACTGGTTAGGAGAATTTTGCAAGACTTTGAGCATTGACATAGCACAAGGAGCTTGCGCTAGGTCCTCTACAATATTGTAGTTCTGAGCAGCCTGAGCATTGGGATTGAAAACCAATTTTCTAATCATGCTCTTGGGCGGACGCAACACTAACTCGAAAGAGGTCTTATCAATGGTGATAGAAGTAGCCAGTACGGTTACATCGGTTATCGAAGTGGAATCTTTTTCAATATTACTTCCAACAGGTTCCTTTGTCAGGACGGAGTCATATGAACGAGAATGGGTGTTCAAGTTGACGGTCTCACTACGCATCATGAGAACATGCATGGTGGAAGAGGCTTCTCCTTGGGAAGGAGAGGTGTGTGCAATAAATTGTTGGTTTTGAGTGGGGAAGGGATCGTTGAGAACTACAGTGGTAGAGTTTCCCTTGAGAAACTTCTAGAATTCGTCTTGGTGGGACTTTCCTTCGAGAAAAGGTCACCACCACACAACAAACAAGGATAATTTAACTTCCTCTTTTGTGTTGTGTCTTCCTGAGTGGGCTTGGGCTCCTGTTGGCTAGAATATTTCTTAAATTTCCCTTTATTCTTCTTCTTACCACCGGACTTCGGAGATGAAGCTGATTGCACAGAATTCACCTCTTCGGTAGAGGCAAGAGCGATGGATTTGGTAGTGTTGTTGTCAGCCTATGGTGGTGATGGGGAAGAACCTTGGAGGTTCGACGAGCCACCAGTTTTAATAGAAGGATGGGAAGCAAGGGAACAAATGATGCCATCAGTTGGTGGTCCCTTGGGTGGTTTCACGAGATCGTACATGGGGCGAGGTGCATCAGGAACAATTTCATATAAAGTGCCAGATTGAGCATAGACCAAGTCTAAGTAATGGGCATGGGAAATAGTCTGTTCCTCAGTGACAGGTCTGCCCATGGCTATGTCTCGAGATACGACGAGAAAAAGGGACTTTGTAAACTAGTCTGCTAAGATTTGGTTGGGAATATGAGCCTTAATGAGACGTCGTCTTCGTTTCCATTCATGGATATGATCGGAAATATGAGTGGTAGTGTTCTAGTGAAGGGAGGTCAATAAGTCCGTACTGGTCTCATAGCGAATGGGAAATTGGAAGTGGGTCAAAAATGACATAGCTAGAGATCGAAAATCAGGAAAAGAATGGGGTGGTAGCTCAATGTACCACTTGGCAGTTGGGATGGTGAGAGTTCATTGAAATAACCTACGATGGATTGAGTCGTCCGTTAAGGAGTTGGATGAACACCAAAGATGGTATGTCATCACATGGTTTTTAGGGTCCTCTCCAAGCTTGCATCAAACTTGGGGATATCAGATGGTAACTTAATCAGAACGGATGGCCAATTATGCCCGTGAAAGATGGGGTCATTCATCAGTCGAGACAAATCAGGTAAGTCCAAAGTAGCCAAAAAGGACAGCTGTTGATTTAGCTGAGGGTACTGATAAGACATGTATGGACCGGTAGGACCTTGAATCAACTGATTGTAAGGTGTTCCCAAAGGAAATTGACCATAAGGGGGTGTGCCGCCTGGATCGTAAGTAGGTCCACCACTATAGAAAGGTGGTCCATTACCATAATAAGGTGGCCCGTTACCATAAGGTGGGGGATCACCTCCGCCACTGGGAGGGGGCGGGCCGCCTCCAAATGGTGGGGGTCTACCACCACTACCAGGATAGGATGGGCCTCCACCACCTCTACCGGGAGGGGTTGGTGGTCCACCACCACCATCGAAATAGGGTGGGCCTCCACCACCTCCGTCGGGAGGGGGTGGCGGTCCAGACTCCACTGCCACCGCCGAAAGGGTAAGGGCCTCCTCCACCTCCTACACCATAGTAGGGTGGTCCTCCACCACCACCACCGTAGTAGGGTGGTCCGCCACCACCACCACCACCACCAGGATGGGATCGTCCGCCACCACAATGAACACGAGGATGGGATGGTCTGCCACCACTACCACCACGAGGATGGGATGGTCCGCCACCTCCGCCCGAAAGGGGAGGGCCTCCACCTCCGTCGCCAAGAGGGGTTGGGCCATGATGGCCGGAATGGGGTGGTCCTCCACCAGAAGCTAGAGGTCCTCCTCCTTCGGAGTCATGTGGGGGCCCGTCACCTCCAATGGGAGGTGGGGGTGGACCAAACGGGGGTGGACGGAATTGAGGGACTGTAGGTGGGGTTCCATGTTGTAAAACATTTTGCTCTCCCCATAGAGTGTAAGGATTTTCGGGGTAGGGTACCTCATAGAGTGCGTTTCTGGGATTGAGTTGTCCAAACACAGGGTTACGATAACCTGGATACACTTGAATCGATGGTGGTTGAATTACATTGGACGGTCCCCCAACATGGGATAATCCCGTAGTGGAAGGTCCAGGGGGGAAGGAATTTCCAATGGAAGGAACGATGGGAACTCCTGCTACAGTGTTATGGTTAAGAGATGAGGGTTTCCCCCAAGGAACAACTTGCTAACCACTAAGTAAAGGTTGACCCAACACTGGTTGTTGATTATCCATTGTAGGAGAATCATTTGCTATAAAGAAGGTAAGGGGTAAAGAGTATCCTCCCCGCGAAGTTTGGGGTGGGGGAGGAGCAGGTGATGTAACTGTCGTAGTCATAGGTGTGTTGGATTGTTGTCCTTCAACAGGTTGGGACATCTGAGGTATAGGACTAGTCTCCTATCTAGGAGATGGATGTGCAGGATTTGATGGTTGACCAGCCTTAGAAGTGGTCACGTGTTGCGTGGATGATTCCGGTGAGTCATAAGATAAATAATGACTTGAGAGTGGTTGATAAGGAGGTAACGTTGGGTCTTCGCCCCTTCCTGCAAGGCTCTAGTTTGTAAACTCTATGGCGATATCATGCAATCGAGCTAATTGTTCACGATAAGGCGCCATGCAGTCATTGGGAGTAGCCCAACTAGGTGGGGATGCATTGGCAAAATGAGCCACTGGATGGCCTAGAGATGATGTCAAATAAGCTATTGTTGGACCGACAGTTGTTGAAGGGCCTTCCTGGGGTGAATTTAACCATTCCACCGATCCAGGCTCTCCTAGAAAAAAGGGAGGTAGGTATTGTGAAGTAGAAGTTTGTGCCTCTTCACTCTATGGGGGGTGGGAGGCAGGCGAATCTGGAGGAAACATATGTGCTCCAACATTCAAAGTAGGGTTTTCTACTTCAGGTGACATGACCGTGGCTTGTGGGTCCATCCTTACCTTCGAAATTACCTACTAGTTAAGGGGATATTTGGGTGGTAAGTTCTGAATCCTATCGGACCTTCTCTAAGGAAAGTCATCCAGAGTGGCTGAAATGAAGGTTTCTCCTAAGGAAAGCTAAACAAAAGAAAAGCAGTCAAGACAAAACCCTATGCAAACTAAGGCCACAAGCAAAATTATGTGATAAGAGTGGATTCAATAGTCTGGAACCTCATAGGATTGGCAAGGCTTTGCAAATCGCTATATACCGCAGGGTCCAACAATAAAATGCGACAAGGAGGATTGGGACTATACCCTTTCCTGAATACCCAATTACCTGGACGGTATGTGCATAGTAATCTCCCCGAGTGTTGTTCTCGGTGTATTGCTCTGCCAAGACAGCCAAAAGGTTCACTCACTTGGTCTCAGGAATCCTAATGGTGTCTCCCGATATACGCAAGGTACGTGGGAGCTCAAATCCATAGTGGTGCTGTCTAATGCACAACCGTACGACACGAGACCTTCCTATATACTACCGAGTACGTGAAACACCTTTCTATATATGCCAAGTACGTGAAACACCTTTCGATATATGCCAAGCACACGAAGTACTTGGTGGGTATGTGAAAGCACTTCGATATACCTAGTTGGTATGTGAAAGAGCTTCGATATACCGATAAGTATGTGGAAGACTACAATACCCTATTTCTACCGTTAATTTTATCTAATACGGTTAGGTGAATGCATAAGGTGAGTACATAATCATAAGCATAATGCAGGCCCTAACTACATGCAAAAAGTGTACTTTTCTTTTGATGAACTCTATGTATGGGAAGGAGAAATTTCTTTCCAAAGATTTTACCAAAGCAACACAATGCAAGACAATCCCAAAATCTGCCAAATTTGATAAAAAGCACTCTTTTCATTTTCCATTTTTTCAAGCAAAACTCGAAAAATCAACAAGCATGATAACCAAATCCAAACATTTTTCTTTTGTCTTTTCGAATCAAAACTTAAGAGATGAAAAGAGAGAAATTTCCTATCTAGAGCACTCTAACTTTTCAATTTCACTATGATAGCTTAAAAACACAAAATACCAAAAATGCATATAATTTTCTCAAGCATGGAGTCAACTTTTGTAAAGACTTGATCTCATTTGAGTTCTTCAAGAAAATGAATGATTCATAGTTCTCGAAAAGTACAAATGACTAATTCTTGTTCAAACTTTTGCAAAAGATTATTGAATGACAATTCCAATGCATGAAGTAATTTCTATAATGATTTCCAAATGTACTTGAAAACAGTAAAAATGATGCACTTTCAATTTTCCAATGATTATGCCAAGATAACAACTTGTTAATATTGATATTTTTAAGCACAAAATTGAAAAGAAAGTTGATTTGCAGTACTTTAAAGACTTGAGAAATTCTCAAAAAATGACAAGCACTCAAATGGATTGAAAACACTTTACAACACTCAAAACACTCAATCAAACAACCGAAATGCAAACAAAGCTAAGTAACAAGCATAAAAAAGAGTTTGGTATCATATCCAATGCAAAGATCAGATCAGGTGAGGGGAGGGGTGATGACAAGGCTAAGTGGAGGAAGATGGGGAAACCAAGGTGTCCACCACTACCAAGCTTAAGCTCATCAAGAAATGAGGCCCAATACAACCCACATAAAAACCAAACACTTCAACACACTGATCAAGGATAAAACTCTAACTGGATCTTGCAATACAGAGGGGGTTTGCACACCAAACCAAGACTTAAATAAAAAATATGGAGGGGGATGCCCACATACCAATTCTAACAGATTGGGATAGTCTATGTGTATACACAGAGAGACCGTCACAGGTCACTAGTGCGAGAAGTGCGGCGATGTCGCAGTACACTAGTTGATAAGTTGCGACGACAAGCCAACAGATAGAGAAGTAGAGGTCAAATCAACGTTCTGGTTGCACTTCCCAGGTGCGATGGGTGAGATCCAAGTTCAAGAATGAACAAATATCCAAACAATGAGCAATAAAATGGTTTGAAAATAGTGATTGCAGACTCATAGGAGGACTATAGACTCTTCAAAGTGAAGATGCAATGGTGAAAAAGAATTAGGAGGCAGCTTAGATGACTTGCAAAAAATAAATCAAACGAAAATGATAGTCAAATGAAAACTAAACAATATACACTCCCATGTATGGTCGCCAGATTTGTTTGATGGACAATCTACCAAGAGCGGACTCATGGCATGATCTCCCTAGCTCAACATGAGTCTAGAACAAATAGAGACAGAACATAAAAAACTTTCCTAGATCTAATTAGAGATCGAGTAGATAGGTGGTCTTACCGTTTAGATCGTTGATCCTTTCTCCTTGAATGTTTCTCCAAGCTTGATAGTCTTCAGATCTGAGCTGCAAAACTTGTCAAGACAATGTAACAACACAAGCAGTAAAATGGCATCTACACAATAATAGATCTAAGTAAGCAGTTAAGTAAGCAAACTACACAAGATATCATTAACAAAATGATATTTGGTGGAAAGCACTTATATTACTGTATTAAAAGGGAAATACATAGGATGAAGAGATTACAACCAATGACTTAACGTAGTAGTCCTTCTTTGATCAAGCCAATTCCAAAGCCTCCAAAGGGATGATGGATGTCTCAAGTGATGAGTAGAGATCTCTCCTAAGCTAATTTCACCAACAATTAGATACCATAGACTTCCTCCCTTTGGAATGGGAGTGAGCTTCACTTATATAGGACTAAGTGGATAGGGTAGGTTGAGATATGGTAGGAGAGAGATAGGGGATCCTTCCAAGAGGCTATGAACCGAATGCCAACTCCCCCAAAGTCTAGGGATAGGGATACACATCAGCAAGCTTCAAGAATGGGCTCGAAGAAGCTATTTTAGTCCATTAACTGACATCGTCCCAATCTATAAGAGGCCAAGCTATGATGTTGTAGGTTGCATGAGGACAACCTACGACAACCTCTCAAAACCTAGTATAAATGGGTTTGCATCTATTCCAAGTTAATGACTTAGTCAAGGAAACTTTAGGGATGTTTACAATGAGTCTCATGATGGTAAGATTTAGTTGTAACATTTATCCATGATACTTTCACACATTTCATGCTTGTCCAACATACAAATGAACTCATTCATGTTCATCCTTTCATGGGAAATTAACTAATTCAACATTCGCACTTTACTTCAAGCAAAATAAACATAGTCAACTTTCAATCATGACATCCATTCAACAATTTTATGTTTATAAAATGCATCAATCAAAAAGGAAAGAGAAGAGTAAGAGTTTCCCCTCTTAGACTTGTTCCAATCTGGAGTCCCTCCACCACTATGTTTCCATGCTCCTTGGTCTTTATCACTTCAAATGTGAATGATGGAATCTCTTTTTCCTAGTTTTGGCGATGACACTTAGTGTCTAAGGTCTGTCCAAGGTTTCTCAACCAAGGAACCCCTCCCCATGGTTTCCTACAGAACCTTTGGCTACTAGGACCCACACCAATCCATTAGCACTATTTCCATTGAAACTCCTATTGAGCTTTCTAGGATAGTCACATTTTCACATGCACCCTTGGAGTGCCCTCAAGGTCCTTGCATCCATCAATACCTACACTCAAACATTGAGTGAATTCACATGTCAAGTTCATTTTCATAGGATTTATCCCTAAACAAGAGTTTAAAACCATAACCGAATAATATACATACGTATATTCACATTAAATAAGTAAGAATATGTAAGGTAACCAAATACTTATCAGTATTGGATGTCTTCATGTTATTCCACAGGCTCCTTCTTTGCTTTACAAGCCTTGGATCACCTTTGGATACAATAACGAATGTTTGTCTAGCACGCAGGATGCTCCACAACATTCAATTCCCAACCAGTGCACCCATTGGATTTACCAAGCATTTAAGGAATGCTTGGCCAACACGTAGACTGATCCACAACATTCAATACTCAACCAGTGCACCGACTGGATTTACCAAGCATTTATGGTGCCAAACAAGTCACATACCTAGTTTTCCCTCTTCATTTCCAAGCCAACACATCCATCTAGGTCAACAGGCCAATGGAAGGAAACTGTACCATAACCATTCAAATAACCAAATCCAAGCTAGTACATTGACTGGGTTTATCAGGCATTCCACAACCATTCCCACATCTAAGGATGGTACCCCTTATTCACTTTGCTTCTTAGCATGCATCACCAATTACATGTGTAATACTTGACAACACAAGATGGGTAACCAAGCTCATTATTATCGCTAATATAAAATTGTAAACATATTTCATAAACATTCACTTCTCTAATATTGAAACACCAGGAAAATCGTCCATTCCCTTATGGTATAGTCAATGTTGATAGCTCTAACATGACACAACACCTTAAATTTGTGCACCCCTTTCCGATGTGAGTCATGTAGGCCCTAATCACACTCAAGAAGTCTAAAATAAAAAACATGCTTTGTATATTAATTCTAATAATTATACATGTATATTGTTAGCTAGGGACCAGGGTTACAAAATACTTATCGGTTTACAGATGTATTTTCTCTTCCTTTCGCGAGGAATGGGGATCCCTTCTCTAAGTTAAAAGTCCCTCAGGATTATTACCCCGATCCCTATAAAAAACATATTCCCTATTGGAATAAATTTATCATCTCACCCGTGTTGTTTACCATCTTGCAGTTCAGATGAGGCATCATAAAAAATTTGCAATGGAATTTCACCGGAAACTCATTTCCATGGCATGGGATCCTTTTGCAGGCCATAGCACATGGTCGCCCTGCATTGTGTCCTACTGACACAATTCAAAAATAGTCCACCAATAAATGACATTAATAATCAAACTCAAATCTAAGTTTACAATTCTATTCACTACAAAATTTTGGTTTAATTAACCATGAGTCCATCCTCATATTGTTTGGCTCTTGTAAATGATATCACTTTTCCCATTATGGTCTTACACTTGCTGCCATAACCTGGACATTCACCTACAACATGTTCCCCTGACACCATTCTAAATTAGCCAAACAAACATTAGCAATTATTAGCAAAATCTCCAATCTGAAATTCAATCAGCCAAACACTTTGTGAGTATCCTGTGAAATCTCAAGCACAAGAGATCTATGGAAGAAAAACAACCATTACTAGAGATGAATGCAACAAAATGTATGGAAACACTGTGCAAAAGGTTTGGAATAGTAAAATAATCTCATATACTTAGAAGATAGTTTACAATGTGTAAAAATGGCTAAAATAAGCCAAGCAATTAAAATTCCAAAGGTGGTCATTCAAATTGGTGCATGATAGTAGCTTACTAGGCAGTTAACACCACTCAGCACATTAGTTAACCTCTTAACTAATCAATAATTTACTCTAACTGACTCTAAAACTGACTAACTGAGTCTAACTCAATGCAGAACTCAACTGTATGCCAAAAATAGGAGAGGGCGCATTCTGTCTGCAGTTCAACTGAATAGTAGGTGATAATAACACCAGATGAAGTCAAACAGTGTAGTAAGGCTCCCTAGTATCACCAGTTGGTTGAATAAACTAGTAAATGTTGTCAATTGGACTGAGTTGTGCGCATTAGTCATGCAAATCAACCCTTGAATGGTGGAGGAGGCTCAGATGATGGCCTAGTTGGTTCCTAGAATGTAGGAAGATGCTTAGATGATGGCCCAGTGGGCTCCTAGAATGTAGGAGGCCTAGTTGACTTAAACTATGATCTGCTGATGATGTAAGCACATGATGGAGTCAAAATACTTAGTATAAGTGGATAATTAAGCTATAAGGCTCAAATAAATGATGTGTGATTTGAAAATTCTCCAAAACTCCCTCTTAAGGTAATCTCATGAAGGTATAAAAAATAATAAAAGGTCCCTAGCAACAAAGGCAATAGGTCACGCAATACATAAATAATCCAAAAATGCTAGAAAAAATCTAAGTGAGGAAAGAGGGAAACACCCAGTGGGAAAGAAAACCCCCCTCAAGCTGAAAACTGAAGGATATAATATGTCCTCACCATAGTAGAATTCACCCCCAGCAGTGAACGAAGGTAAGAGAACTTCTTCTTAGTAAATCTCTTGGTGAAGATGTATGCAATTTGCTCTTTTGTAGGGCAATATTGTAGTACAATGGTTTTGTCATGCACAGGCTCTCGGATGTAGTGCATGTGGATCTCTATATGCTTGGTCCTCTGTCTCTGAACTGAATCTTTCAAGATCTTGATAGCACTCTGATTGTCACAAAAGATGATAGTAGAAGTGGTGCTACCAATATCAAACTCTGCTAGAATACCTTGCAACCAAACTGCCTGAATGCAAGCATTGACTGCTCCTCGATACTCTGCCTCTGCTAAAGATATGGAAATGGCTTCTTGATTTTTTCTTGACTAGGAAATAGGCACTGTTCTGATCATGAAAACATATCCATAGGTGGACTTCCGATCAATAATATCACCCTCCCAATCTGAATCAGTGAATCCAACCAAATCTAGATCGGAATCCGTAGCATAGTGAATGCCAAAATGTCTAGTACCCTGCAGATAATGCAAGATACTTTTGGCTGCCTTCGAGTGAATCTCATGGGGATGATGCATATACCTTGACACAACACTCATGGCATAAGAAATATCAAGGCTAGAGTGTGGCAAGTATAGAAGACTTCCAATCAACTTTTGATAAAGTGTAGACTCCACCAATGGTGTGGAATCACCATCCTCAAGACTGATTCCTGAGAGGAATGAGAATGGTACCACTTTACAATATTCCATATTAAACTTTTTTAGAAGGTATGAGGCATATTTTGACTGATATATTGTTATCCCATCAAAATTATAAGTGATCTCTAAGCCAAGAAATTTCTTCAACAAGCCTAAATCACTCACGTTGAATGCTAGATGTAGTGCGGTTTTTATATTTCCGATCGAAGCAAGAGTGCTTCCTGTAATAAAAAAGTCATCAAAATAAAGGAAAATGATCAACAAGTTACCTTCATTCTTCTGTAGGTACACATTTGGATTGATTTTCATCTTGCAAAATTTTGTGACAAAAGGAAGGAATCCATCTTTGCATACCAAGCTCTTGGGGCATGTTTTAAACCATACAATGATTTCTTCAGTCTGCACACTAATGTTAGATATGATATGTAACCTTCAGGCTGCTTCATGTAAATATATTCCTAAATATATCCATGAATAAATGCACTCTTCACGTCCATCTGGTGCATCTCCCAGTGATTAGATGCGGAAATTGACAAAACTAGGCGGATATAATCCATTTTTGCAACCGATGCAAAGGTTTTTGTGTAGTTCACACCATGAACTTGTGAGAAGCCTTTTTCCACCAACCTAGCTTTGTATTTACAGGTTTATCCATATGCAGCAACCTTCGTTTGGTAGACCCATTTGCATTGAACTAATTTCCTCCCAGGTGGAAGAGAAACTAGCTCCCATGTAGCATTTTTCTGAAGAGATTTGTACTCTTCATGCATGGTGGTTTTCCATCTCGGATCTTGGTGGGAATGATATTATTATTTAGGATCTAGAACTATCATAAAAAAATATTTTTCATACAGTAATGGATCAGAATATGAAAGAGCGATACTTGCTCTTTGAAATTTTGCTCGAGTTCTTCTTGTATCGGCAGGATTTCCAACGTTAGAACCAACAGAATTGAGAGCCCTTTTTGCCCACTTTGGAAACTGAGGAGGCTCATCTGGATCTGAATCTGAACTTGATATTTCATGTTCATGAATGTCTGATAAAATATCATAAATATCAGAACACAAACTTTCATCATCTTCTTCTGAGTCTTATTCTTGGAGAGGAGACAATTCAACAGTTTCTTCCTTGACTAGTTTTAGATCTTGAAGCAGTTCTTCAAATTTTACACTTCACTCGATGAATATCTTTTTGGATATGATATCCATGAGTTTGTATCGTTTGGATTATTCAGCATATCCAATTATTATGCACTCAGTACTTTGTGGTTCCAAATATTTTCTCTTTTCAATCAGAATTCTAGCCCATGCAGTGGAGCCAAAAACCCTGAGATTGGACATTCAGGCTTGTGACCAGTGTAGGCTTCAAAGGGAGTAGTACCTTTGATGGATGAGTGTGGAAATATGTTTTGAATTTATGAATAAACATTCATGGCCTCAGCCCAAATATTTGGAGCCAAACCGTTCGAATCAAACATACAAGTGGCCATCTCTTTCAATGCTCGGTTTTTCCACTCTACTACACGATTCTGCTAAGGTGTGTAGGGGACTGTGTGCTGGATTTGGATTCCATTTTCTACAAAAATTTGCAGTAGCTATGATTTTATATATTCTCCACCATTATCATATCTAATATATTTGATCTTTCTCTCAGTAGAAGTCTCAATAGAAGCCTTGAAATTTTTGAATTTGTCTAGCACTTCCGATTTGTTCTTGAGAAAGTAGACCCATGTGAACCTGGAGAAATCATCAATAAATGTCAGAGCATACCTTGAGCCATTCATGGAGGTATTTTCCAGTGGACCGCCGATATCACTATAAATCAGCCCCAAAATACAAGAAGCTCTTCTAGATTTTCCTCGATCAAACTTGTGCTCAGGGTGCTTCCCAATGATGCAACCCTTGCATATCCCTTTCGAGGACTTGATTTTCGGAAGGCCTTCAACAATAGATTTATTTTGTAGCAGCTATAAATATTTACAATTTAGGTGTCCAAACCTCTCATGCCATAGCTGACTAACCTCATTTCCATGAGTCAGAAGGGCACTTGGCTTTGAATGTGGAAAAAAGTGGGAAAACTCATATGTTTTTGAAGCATGACTTGCTTTGCCTACTACAATGAGCTTTCTGGTGGAAATATTAGAAATTTCAACATTATTAGGGCTGAATACAACCTTCTTTGGCAAATCAGTGTGTGTAATCTGATACACAGAAAGTAGGTTCAAATCTAGAGAAGGAACATAGAGAACATTTTGAAAACTGCCATGTTCTAAATGAATAGTACCTTTTCCTTTTGAAGAAATTTGTGAGTCATATCCCATGTGGATGGAGATGCAGCTGTCGGAGTCCAATGATGAGAAGGAGTCTTTTGTTTCAACCATGTGATTCGAAGCTCCTGAATCTATGAGAAGAGCTGTAGAATTCGAAACACTTGCCAAGAGTGCATGACCTCTTTTCGCATGATCATTATTGTCCTTCTTCCTTGCGCCATCTAGAAGAGTTATGTTGTTTTTCACTAAGAGAAGGGCCATATGATCAATAGTTTTCTTCATGCATGAGATTTTAGGATGAAATATCGTACCACAGTAAGAACACTTTGTCTCTTCTTTTCCCTTTTGCTTGTCTTTCCTTGAACCCGAGGGCTCATCTAACTGCTTGGTCTTCTCCGTTTTCTTTGAATGATCAAACTTGGCCTTCTCTTTATTTTTCTTTCCTTTTCCATTCGTATCTTTGGGTCCTCCAGCAAAATGGGCTTGATATTTGGAGGTTTTTATGGATCCCATTTGAATAAGCTTATCATGCTCTTTTGTTAAGGAATCAATGAATGCATTCAAGGTATGCATCTTCCAATTTGGAATGGTGAGTTTTCCTGAATTGAAAGTAGATACAAACAATGAATAATCTCTTCCTAGCTTCGTAAGGATGGAAGGAATCAACTGCTTATCTTCCTTCTCAACACCACATTGCTTCAACTGTAGTACAAAATGCTTAAACTTGGTGAAAAACTCATTGATGGTTTCGAAATTCTCAGGACTTAGGGAAATCGTCTCATTCTCCAACTGATAAGCCCTCATCTCATCTTACTTACCAAAAATCTTGGCAAGTTGTTCCCACACTTCTTTTGGAGTATTCAATCCACTAAGATGGAAAATAAGATCCTTCGAAATATTGAGACAAAGAAAACCATAAGCTTCATCAATTTTGTTGAAGTAATTGGACTTATCTACTGCATAATTTGGCTCTGGTTCTAGGCCCACGGTGACTCTGTATAAGCCCTTAGAGTGCAAAACAATCTCAACATCATCCTTCCATTGATGGTAGTTGAAAGGAGTCAGGATATTTTGTGAAGAAGAGTCCATTTCTACAATAGCGAATGAAATAGGAGGGAGTGAGAAACCTGCAATCACAAACAAACAAGAACCATTTAGGTCGACAACATGCACTTTTCAAGGTGCATCACACCTGGCATAGACTATCAAGCAAGCTTGAAGAGTTGGATGCACAATATCCAGGAATTATGTGGAAAACTTTCGGCTTCTAGTGCAAAGTTGGAACATTTTTTAGCAAACTTGCTCAATGTTCATATGTGTTTCTGGTGTAGAAAGCACTAGTGCAGAAGTGTAGAATCACTAGTACAGAAGTGAAAAAGTGCAGAATCACTAGTGCAGAAGTGCAGAAGTACAGAATCACTATATAAAATTTGTCTTGTCCTTGCCATGGAGCTCTGATACTATGTAAAATCTCAAGCACAACAGATCTATGGAACAAACATAATAGTAACTACAGATGCATGTAGAAAAATGTATGGAAACACTATGCAGAAGGTTTGCAACAGTAAAATAATCTCATATACTCAGAAGATAGTTTACAATGTTTAAAAATAGCTAAAATAAGCCAAGCAATTCGAATTCCAAAGGTGGTCATTCGAATTGGTGCATGAGAGTGGCTTACTAGGAAGTTAACACCACTTGGCACATCAGTTAACCACTTAACTAATCAATAATTGACTCTAACTAACTCTGAAAATAACTAATTGAGTCTAACTCAATGCAAAAATCAACTGGATGCCAAAAATAGGAGAGGGTGCCTTCTGTCTGCAGTTTAACTAAATAGTAGGTGAGAATAACACTAGATGAAGTCAAATAGTGTAGTAAGGTGCCCTAGTATCACCAGTTGGATGAATAAACTAGTAAATGTTGTCAGTTGGACTGAGTAGTGTGCATTAGTCATGCAAATCAACACCTGAATGGTGGAGGAGGCTCAGATGATGGCCCAGTTGGCTCCTAGAATGTAGGAGGAGGCTTAGATGATGGTCGAGTTGGCTCCTTTAATGTAGGAGGAGGCTCAGATGATGGCTCATTTGGATCCTAGAATGTAGGAGGAGGCTCAGATGATGGCCCAATTGGCTCCTAGAATGTAGGAGGAGGCCCAGTTGACTAAAACTATGATCTGTTGATGATGTAAGCACATGATGGAGTCAAAATACTTAGGATAAGTGGATAATTAAGCTATAAGGCTCAAATAAATGATGTTACAATAGTTTACATGCTTATATAGAGAGTGTTGAGATGCTTGGGTTCTTTCCCATTACGTTCAGTTACACAATAAGTTAGAATGGTTCGATAGTTCAACCGTTACGATCAAGTGGAAGATAGAGAGGCAGTCTATTGAATTTCGACAATTGCAAGTCACAAGATGGTGTTACACAAGTCGCAGATCGACGTCGTATGTCGATGTCATGAAACTATGAGGTCACTGAATGTGTCGAAGTCATGTCGCAGTTCGACAACTTGCCAAAGTTGTGTCGAAGTCGCGGGGTGTGTCGAAGCCACGTCGAAGTCGAAACTCGTTGGAGTTGTGTCATTGATGGCTTGTTGCAGTAGATGTCGTCATTTCAAAATAATGCCAACTGCGATGTGGATCAGAAGGACTTCAACTTTGGTTTTAAGTACCTTGGTTTTATTATCAATGCCAATAATTATCATACAGGGTACTAGAAATGGCTAGTTGAAAAAATAGAACAACAAATCATTCATTGGTGCAATAGGTGGATCTCGTGTGGTGGTCGGCTTTTCATGAGCATACTTGAAGGGGTGTCAATGTATTCCAATTGTATGAGCATACTGCTTGGTTCTAAGTAGATGGATCTAGGTCAATACATGCTCATGCATATAGACACTATTTTCATTCAACATGTTGTCTAGTAGAAAAAAATAGGCCTGGTGGATAGAGGTTGCTGCAATATAAGAGCCTAAGTCATATTAGTATTCTTCCTCGAATCACCATGAGAATTTGGATGCCTCTTGAGCATGAAGGGATGTTTGAACCCTATACATAAATGAAAACATAAACATCAAAATACCTAGCACTCAGAACACTTGGAACACACATATTCTATTAAAAATTAACTCAATTAATTGGTCCACATAAACCATCAAATCAAATAGCAGTAGGAATTATGCCCATGTTAAGCATTAAATGGTTATAATTGTCTTTAATGGAAGATCCATGAAATTTAACAACAAGATTAGGGTTTATAAGGATAGGCTTCCACTTGTAACCTCCTTTCTCAAGCTCAAAGGATTCTCAACCTAGAAATAACTAACCCTAAATTCTAGAATTTGTCCTTTTCGAGGCAAGAGGAAGAGGGAAGCTATGTCACATCTCCAAGGGTTTATGAACAACATAGACAACTTAGTGCTTATGTAGATAGTGTTCAAATTGACAATTTTGAGTATAATGGGCAAGAGATTTATAAAGGGGTTGTCTGCTTATGGTGTAAAATGAACCACCTCAAGACTTCCATATTTGGTCACATATTTGCAATCTTCATTTATACCTTATTGATATAGCCTTTTATTTGCAAATGGAAGCTTACACAAATTAGAGTCACAAATCTACGTAAAGCACTTATTATGTTTGAATATATTTAAAATGAACTATTTTTTCCATATATAAAATAGAATTTAAATTCTAATAATTTTACACAACATTGAATTCAATGGACCATTGAAGCTTATCCCTAGCATAGTGGCTTCCTAGGAAATGGGGGATGGGAGAAGATGGATACATAACTTGTAAATACAATGGAAGTATGTTTTAGCCATGTTATATATTCATACATTTAATTTTACTCAAAAAGTGGGCACTTGATTTCATGGATCTCAATGACCAAAGGAAGTTTACCCCTAGCATATAGAGTGGTCTCCTAGGAAATGGGGGAGGGGATAAGATGGCTACATAAGTTGTATATCGAATACAAACATGTTTTAGCCAATTCATGGATTCATAAAATGCACTTTAGAATTTATTTTTTCATAAAAAGAGGGAACTTTAGTCGAGGCACACTAAGATAGTGAAGGAGTTATCATTTATAGGCTATTAATGGTCAAAGATTAAGCAAATAAACCATAGATATGAACTGCACTAGAGAACTACATAATTCCCATGGTTCTAGAAAAGAAGCTAGAGATGAACCAATGGCCAAGGTCACTAGGTTATGGTTTATATATTTTTCTTATGAGAAACCAATAGAGATTGCTTATAGATCCATTTTGGAATGGTTATAAATTGCTAGTGGTTTCTTATGGAAAACCACTAGAGATTGCTTATAGATCTTATTAATGGATATTGTTACCAGTAGGAAACATATTAATTACAAAGACTCCATAATAGCATTGGTCTTAAACCACTATCTTTTGTCAAAAAATATAGCAACGGTCACATAGTGTCATAAAAAACCCATTATAATGATCATCGGTGACAAACATTTTTCTACAGTGACCAAAAGTAACAAAAAAGAGTATTGGTGAGGGATAATAAAATATTGTCACTAGAAGTGTCACCAAAGAGAGAATCAATAATGGGCCTTTAAGAACCCTCACCAAAAGTGTCACTAAAAAGGGATTCAGTGACGAACCTTAAAGGACCATCTCAAAAGGCACTTATAAGGACGATGTTTTAAAGACCGTCATCATATGTGACATTGGTGATGACCCTTAAATTTCCATCATAGGCACGAACCTCACCAATGACCTCTTTTCTTGTAGTGGGAGGTTGAAACCACAACACGTCTTCGATCTTAGGTATTGCTCTTGCCGATCCATAGTCAACCATAAATTTTAGTAAGGGGGCTCATAGATTTCGACTTTGAAAGGAAAATATCTAATGGGATTTGTTGTGGGAGAAACATACCTGAAGCCAACAATACCAAGCATAGATTGGTAGAATGGGTTGTTATTAGTAATGATCAAAGGAATGAAACTCCATAGAAAACACCTACCCACAAGCTTGCATGTTGCTTTCTTCTCCTTTAATTTAACCACTATGGCCCAATAGAAGGTTGTGCACCAACCATAATTCTTGTAATAGAGAAAGTTGTGGCAATTAAGGGAATCATGGAACTAGAATCTAAGGCTAATAAAACGCTCACTTCTAGTTCTTGCAAATACTCATGCTACAATATTAGATTTCACTACTATCCTCACATCCCTCATCTTATCCATATCGTATTTGATTTGTTGGCAATGCAGATTATTTTAAGGGTTATTTTTTCACAAAATCCCAATTCATACCATGGAATTTGTGCAGGGTGTTATTTCAACTCGTTGATTCCCCTTATCATTTTATTTCCACACAACTCGCAATTATTCTCATCTGCAACATCACCATATTCCTACATAGAGTCTAGTTATTTTTCCATTTTTATAGAAATGATTAAACATATGGTAAATAAAAATGGAAAATGAAATCAAGGTTCAAGATACTTTGAAATTTTTTGAAAAATCTTACAAATTAAAAACTAGATCTAGATTTTAAATAAATGGTAGATCTCCCCTTACAATATGGCAAGAAGTGGGAAAAATGACGGAAAATCCTAGATCTATAAAAAAAACTAAAATGAAACAAAAAACATATAGAAATGATTATTCCTACCTACAAATATGGAAACCAATGATGGAAATAAATCCTCGATCCACAATAAACTAATGATGGACAATGAAACAAAGTTTTTCTAGTCCTTAGCTCCAAGAACACTGGTGGAGACCTCATTTTCTCTCATATCCATTTAATCTATCTGTAAAATAAGAAAAAGGGCAGGGGGGTGAGTTATATGCTAGCATGTTTTCTGCTCGACGACCTTTACCATCATCTTTCCATCTTCGCTACAAAAAGTGCAACTTTTCTATAAAAAATTGTGACTTTTGAAAATGGGTTCATATCGCATTTTTTTGTGAAACTATCAATGTTTAGATGAAATCATGATATATCACGATGTCAGAAATATATCATTGATGTTTGCAACACGGGTTTTTATAGTCTTGATCTTATTCATTTGTTAAATAGAAAATATACTTCAGGATGCATTTAGGTCATTAACTCATCCAAAACCATGTATTCGTTATGATTTTAAAGTTCCTAATAATATATTTGCAATCGAAATTTGTGGAGTCATACTGAAAAGAGAAAAATGATTCCTTATAATGAAGACGATTTTTTGGTTAGTGTAATACCCCCATTTTTGAACTCAAGGCCAAGGCCTGATTGGTGAATGGTTGGGGATGTATAATGTAAATATTTCTATGTGGGCCGTGTGGTTGTATTGTCATGCTAACTTGAAAGCTATGTAAATATTATGTTGGAAAAATAATAAAAATGGTCCAAGATGGTTGTGTAAAGAGCACTAGAGGGGCTATGATTCTACTAAAGGGGAAGAGGAAAGGGAGCATATGGGAGATTAAATCCTCTATTTCCAATTGTCAACCTTAGAGCTCATCCATTTCTTCCCACGTGCCTTAAATGATCAAATTAATTCCTTTCGACTATTAAATTCAATCATTGAATGCATGTGTGAGGTTTGTGGGGGAGGTCACCTCATGTAGTTATGGAAACATGGGGTGAATGTACTTTTATGATAGTTATGTTAGTTATTTTTTTAGCATTCTCTCAAATCATTTGGAGTCAACCACTCATTCTATTATGCATATTTACACAATGTAGAGTTTTTTCCTCTTGTTGTTCATTACAATTACCATTACTAGGATGTGCATTAACCATAAACTTGAATTTGGAAGGAGAATTGCAGATTTGAGGGAAAACGAGATGGGTTTAAGTGACCATAAAGGTTGGGAAATCTAGGAATATTTACCTATTTATTTTTTCAACTTTTGCATGCTTGAGAAGCCATGAATTAATGCTACATGATGTTCTCCAACATCACACACTAGATTGGACTCTTACTACACACACTAGTAAGCACTCTAAGGGTTGGATTTCCTAAGGGAACTATGGATCGATGAAGGGAAATGAATTCCTTGAGTTGTGTGGGGAATTTGGAAGTATTTCCATTGCCGTGAGTGAGATTCATATAGAGCTTTGGATGAACATTTCACTAAGCATTGAGAATATAATGGGTTGTGGGATGAGAGAGAGAATCCTATAGGTGTTTCATTCTCCCTAGTGGCCTCATAGCCCAACTTGGGGTGGCCTCTCAATAGAAGGAGTATATGTTGGACATAGTGCTTATGGTTGGGTGAAAATTTCTCTTACACAACTAATTGCTTGGATATTCTTTGTATTTGGATGTGCAATGATTTTGGTTTATATATGTGGTAATTATGCTTGTATGTGCATGATGTGTGTGCGAATAGAGTTTATATCCATTTTGTTTTCAAATTATACATCTACACATGCATTTTATTATTTATGAATTCTTAATATGGACATGGGTTGGAATTTAGAAGCCTAGAATTTGCAAACATCCCCCTCTGTTGATTAAATCGATGGATGGGGACATGACAATTAGTAATGTCCATTATTTCAATTGATGCAACATTAAGGAAAATTCTATTGGTGTAATGACAAGATAATGTGTTTTCACTGACATTATGATAAGTAATTAGAAGATTTTTTCCCTTGTCAGTTCTCTGGTTTCAAATGTTCTCTAATCAACTTATATGGTTCATCTTGCCTCACAAATAGTATGGCCTTCTAAAAGTTCAGCATCTCTATTTCCAATAGAATACGATTTTGAACCTTCGGTGATGCCTAGGATTGTTTCCATCATAGATACACTGATGCTCGAGATCCTAATCATGAAAATTAATCACTTGTGATTCCTAAAGTTTCTGAACTTCTAGGAAAAATTGTAGTATAAGATTGTCCAATGTGTTTTAGAAGGCCTCCCCAATGGAATTCTGTTACATGATTTGAAGTAAATCTACTTATATCATTTCCTTTTATTTGGTTATATTTGGCACCAAAATATTAAGTTTGAGAGATGTTTTTATATAGATCATATGTACAATCATTTTCATTATTAATGTACGCACTACAAAAATTTGAAAAAAATATAAAATTATAATTATATTTTTTATTATAAATAAAATTCTAATTTTAAATTTATACATATAATTCTAATTTTAAATTTTAAATTTCATTTATGAAATGGTGATAATATGATAAAAAATTTAATAACCATCTAAAAATAAACCTTTTTCCATAAAATAGATTATTTTATGGAACACTGCATTCCACTTGTCGTGTATACCATTGCCACCCGTCCTTCATATCACAACCTTCCACGTCTTCTCTTCAAAATCTACTTTATATATCTACATTTCTTTTCATGAGTATGCCCATCCTTTTGTCTTTCATGTCTACGATAAGTAGCCCATCCTTTTGTCTTTTATTTCTACCACCCTTAAAATTATTAAGGTTGAGCCTCTTAGTTTTTCAAAATCCACAAATATAAGAGTTGTTATACTTTTGTTTTATAAACATAGCAAATTGAGTTTCCTCTTCATTAGGCTACTTCATATCTATGTTCATATCTAAACAAAATCTCCAACATGTTTAATTCTTTAAGCTTTCATAATTAGACAAGTACATATTTTGTCTATATATATGCAATTGGTTCAATCATTACAATTGTGAACTAAATGAATTCTATGTTGAACAAAAGGCATACAAGGGCATAGGATGAAGCAAATATGTTGGGGTTTATAGGATTTGAGTTTCCTCTTCATTAAGCAACTTCTTGTTATCTATATTCATGTTTAAAAAATCTCTAACAAGTTAAATTCATTAAGCCCTCTTAATTAGACCAACTACCTATTTTACAACTCGTTTAATTGATATAATTGTGAACTAAATATGTTGCACAAAAGACATACAAAGGCATAGAATGAACTAAAATATCTGATTGGTTTAGTTCATTTGTGTCATTCGAGGTTATTAAAGAATTTGGATTTAAAAAAAATAAAAATTATCATTAACATAATTTGTTGTGAGGTGAAATTCATCACTAATTATTAAAAGTTTGTTGATTAAAAATATATATTTTAAATAAAATTGTAGCTTTAAATTTAAATACAAAGAAAATTATATTTATGAAAATTGATTGTCCTTGCTTTGTTTTTAAAACAATGAAATCTAGAATATGGATGAAAAATGTTCCAATTGGGAAATTAATGCATGAAACGTTATCCTTTGTACACATTGAAAGGCCTTGTATTTAAAATATTTAATGTGGGTGTGAACTTACTCTACAATATGCTAACTATGTTGTTAGTGATGAGGTAATTAGATATGGGGTCATAAATATATTTTATGGAAAGAGCCAGTTTATACATAATATTTCAAGGTAACAAATAATATGTGTGGTGTGTTATTTATGTTTTTCTTTTTAAATATTGTATTTTTTGTTGTTGTTAATAAATAGATATTTTAGGGATTTGGTGAATTAGAAAAAAATGTGATAACATATTTTTGGATTGGCTCTAAAAAGTGTTATAATTTATGTTTGATAACTTTGTCAAATATGATAGATGTACAATTATGTTTTCTCAATTATCTTCCCCCCAATTCATAATAAAGAAAAAAACCTCATATACGAAAGTGGGGATAGGGAGAGATAATAGGGTAAACATAACATAACATGATTTCCCTATTATCTTTCTCACACCCCTACTTTTCCCTATTATCACCCAAACGTCACCATCATATTTGAAGGTGGGGGTGTGAGGGAGATAATAGGGAAAACATGTTAATGGGGGAGATAACTTATGAGGGTGGGCATGGGGGAGAGATAGGAGGGAAAACATGTTATGTTTTCCCTATTATCTCTCCTCACTCCCACCTTTATCATATTCTTATGAGGGTGGGCCTAGGGGAGATAGGACGGAAAACATGTCCTATTATCTCCCCCCCACTCCCACCTTTCTCAAATATGATAGATGTACAAAGAGACGATATGATGGATAATCAAGATTATGAAGTAATGCAAAACATATACAATATCCAAATATTGTATGCAAAATTCACTCTCTTAAAATCTTTACTATTTTTGTAATTTTTATATCAAAATTCTTTAAATGTCAGTAATCACATCATTAAATTAAATGTCATTAAAATGTTTTGGTTAAACTAAACAAATAGATTAAAATGAATTAAAAAAGAAATGATATTACTAATATGTCTAAGCAATTATGTATGTGTAATCACTATAAGATGTCTTCTAAATATCACATTATTACTTGAACAATGGTTAAAAAGACAAAGGGAAAGATTTTGACTTTTGATATTCATAAGATCGAATCAAAGCATACATATTTATGTATAGTCTTTTTCAAACTAAACTTTCAATGTATAAACTTCTTCCAATTAAAATGTTTACGATTCTATCACCATAACTTTCAAAAAAACAAACTAACATCAAATACAAAATTCAAACCCTCTAAGTTACACTTGGAAGATTAAGAAACTAACCTCTAAGTCAATATCTATGCAAAGAAAGTAAAACTATCCATAGAAAAATACATTCCAAAAAAATTCTAAGCATACAGTATTCCTCCTAAATCGATGAATAAAAAGAGAAAGGAACAACTAACTTTGAAAGAGCTATGAGAAACCACCACCACATTGTTATTGAATTCCTCAAAATCTTTAACTTTATTTTAAAAAAAATACACAAATTGCAAAAAAAAATATTTGAAAAATGATTAAAATACAGAGATTTACAGCATGTGTTATCGTGAATTATTCCCATTTAAAAAAAGACGATTTATCATCAAACTTCCAACTTGTCTCCACATAATAAAAAAATAATAATAGGTTTAACTTAAATTGTTCTGCAAAAAAAAATATTGCCCGGGCCTGTGGCCTTTCACCGAGTACGGAGTCCCTAACTTAAACATTACAAATGCTTATATAATGAAAACCAAAACATCTACAAGACACGTTATAACTTCTGAACTTGCAATTGGAGCTCCAATTTCCACATCAACCAGATAATCTGTTTCTGCAAAAACACGTTGAAACAAATACACAGCTCTGAAATCTATTCATCAAATCAAGGATTTATAAACATGTTGAAACAAATATAAATCTAATCATCAAATCAAGGATCTATAAGACAATACTTACTATTTACTAGAGCCTGTGGCAGCGGCCAGCATTTGATACTGTTCTACAGTTCCCACGCATTTCTCTTCACGGAAGAGCTTTCTCTGAATTGCCGGCGAAGTGACAAGAACTTGCAGTAAGTCGAGACGATCTTTCGAATCGAGCGGAGATGGAGATGAAGGCATATGTTCCAGCACGTGCACTTGGGCCTTCAGAAATTTCACGTATTTGCTGGCTACCTCCAGAAATTCACAGGTTTCCAACTTGGAACGTAGGGGAATAATCTGCTCAAGGAAATTGATTTTTTCACGGAATTCCTTCCTCCTCTTACGCGCAGCAACACACTCAGGATTTGACGAAAGGCCGCGGTTCGCAAAATAACTTTTGACCGGATACTGGTGCTGCGCCTGTCGCTTATAGTTGGAATCATTTTTTGATGCAGAGGAGCTCTCGTAGTTGGAACCATTTTTTGATGCAGAGGAGCTCTCGTAGTTTCCGCGGTTGAGCAGGCCGAGGGCAGAATTGCTACCGAGTTTCGTGATAACATCCTCCATCCTGTAGCCGCAGAAAATTGTTAGATGCACTTGCTCGGCCTTCAACGCCTCATTACCGTTGCATGACATTCCACTGCCAAGAACTTGAGAGAGCAGTGCGGCTGGGTGCTCTTCGAAGGTTAACGACGCTGAAGAAGACATTCCCCCTTTCAACTTCACATTTTCAAACACTCCCTGGGATTCGAAACGTGATTGCTGCTGCTGCCCGAACGGTTTCAACTTCACATTTTCATATTCTGGCTGGGATTCGAAACTCGATTCTGGCTGCTGCCAGAGCGGTTTCAAGTTCAAATTTTCGAAACCTGATTGCTGCTGCTGCCCGAGCGGCTCGCCGAGCAAGATAGGATCCGGTTGAAAGTAGTTGTGGCTTGTCTCACTAGGTAGAGTAACTTCTCCAAAGAGAGGAACAGCATCCATCGGCAACATATCTAGAAGCTCCAGGTCCTCCGCTGCAACGTAGGAAGGAGCAGCATATGCATTATTCTCGATCGATGCAACGTAGGAAGGAGCAGCATATCCATTATTGTCGATCGGCAACATATCCAGAAGCTCCAGGTCCTTCGCTGCAACACCGGAAGGAGCAGCATATGCATTATTGTCGATCGGCAACATATCCAGAAGCTCCAGGTCCTCCGCTGCAACACCGGAAGGAGCAGCATATAAATTACTGTCGATCGATGCAACGTAGGGAGGAGCAGCATATGCATTATTGTCGATCGGCAACATATCTAGAAGCCCCAGGTCCTCCGCTGCAACGTAGGAAGGAGCAGCATATGCATTATTCTCGATCGGCCCAGTCCCTTGATCGTTAAAACCGTCCATATCCATTTCTTGCAGTTGATGGTAATAGCTATGGAGCATATTACTCACAAATAGTAGCCACCGAAAGAGTAGACCCCAACCTGGAAAGCAATCCTTACTTATAATCAGATTTTACGTCTGCGAAAACTCAAAGTAGGGTTTTTTTTTACCGTGTCAACAGGGCACTTAGCCGTTTTTTGCCGCCTTTTATTTATTTTCAATGTAAGGTGTTTTGGACAATGTCAATGCACTTAGCTGTTTTTTTTTCGGTTTTTTATTTATTTTCAAGTAGTGGAAGTGGTGTTTATCCTCCTCCAATGAGAACCTCCTTAACCGTTTATTAACCTTCTTACACTTAATACTTTATGTAGTGTAAGTTAAGGAAACCCGCTTTTATGTAGCTTTTTCACATTTAATATTTCATTGGTATATAGTGGGATGGGATAAACAAGAACCTAGTTTTCTAAAACTTGTTCACATTTGATATTTGGATTGGTACTTGTTGATGGGGATAAGGGGTATTTAAGTGGAAGTGAGTTAAGGGGCATTTATTATTTATTATTTTTATATTTATAATATTTTAGAATTTAATATTTGAACCGGTATTTATGAGTGTTGCATAAAGAATATTTATAGACGAGTGGATAGAGTGTTGAATTTATTTTTTCACTATTCACATATTTGAAATACCAAATAAAAAATATCTAAATATTTTTTTTATAAATAGATATAAAGTTTTTATTTTTCATTTTCTATAAGTTTATTTTTTTAAATAAATAGATAAATTATAAAAAGAAATGTTTAACATGTATTTAAAAAATTATTTTGTGTTATTCTTTATGCGTAGCTTAGGTGGTTGGAGCTTATGAGTTCAAGACCCAAATACTTTTAATTATAATTTCATCATATTCAAATTACACTACCACAGACTATCTCCATCTCCTTATGCTTAGGGGAATTATGGAGGAATGTGGTAATAGTAAATCCAATATCTTTTTGTTAGAAAAATATTATACCTCAGTACCTTAATCATTAATTAATTAATGGTTATCAAGTGTTAAATTGGTTAATAATTACATCCCTAGGTTGTTAGGAAGTTGTTATAAGTTGGTTAGAACTTGTTTGGGCAAGTGTGAACTAGATAAGAATGTATGGGACAAGGGTGGTGAAGCTAGATGTTAGGCGCTCTCCCACATGCATTTATTACCACCAGCATGCCTAAGGTGCCTTCCTTCTCTATTTTATGGATCTGGGTTTGACCATACGTGCACATGCATTGAACCTAGTCATTTGCCCCTCTTTTGGCTATTTTGGCCTACCCTAGCGTACCTAAATTCCAACTAACCACCTCCTCCACATGTGTGAACACTATTTTTGGTCTCCCATGCTCACCCAACGTTCACATGCACAATTTGGACATATTTGGGATATTTTGGAACCATTTGGTCAACCTAGGGGGGTTTGGGGCTAAATCTAAGCTAGCTAAGTGTGGACACTCCAAGTGCATCCTATTTCTTCTTATTTCTATATAAGGATAATCCATCTCATTGTAACATTGGAGAGTTAATAAACTATGATATTTGATCATTTGTGTTTCCTGGATTTTGATAATTTGTGTTGATATTTGATCATTTGTGCCTAGTTTTGGATCATTTGTTTTCTAGAAATGTATATGCACTTGTTTCTTGCATAATAAGTTAAATCTTTCAATTGTGAGGTATCTATAGTAGCTAGATCCTACTGTGATAGATATTTTACACTTTTGTTGCTTTGTGGACTTTACGAAATAGTGCCAAGAAATAAGTTGTGGAATAGATTAGAAGAGGTAAATGTTCATTTCGAATTGAGAGTTGTTATGATTAAGTTGTACAATGTTGTCACTGCAAAATTTAAGAGCACTGAGGGGTGGTGGAAAGATATTAAGTAATATTGGATTTTAGGAAGGTTCCCTCCTCTCCTCCTCCCTTTTTGGCATATACATCGATAATCTAGAAGGTTGTTTCAAAGAATCAAGTTGTGTTAGCATGAGCTTAGTTGGAATACTTGTGTAATACACCAGGATTTAATAAATTATTATTAAATACTTTTGAATATTTTATTTTATTTTAGTTTAAATATTTTTGACAAGAAGTCAAAAATAAAACAATGTAAATGGATTATTCTTTTATTAATAAAAAAAATGAAGGGGGAAAGAAATGAAATAGCTGTTGAATGAGTGATTGCTGACCCACAAGAGGAAAAGACAAGTGGCTGAAGTTGTTAAGTGAGAACTCAAGGTGCAAGAGACATCTTCTCCAAATCAGGTCACAACTCTTAGATGAGTGCTAAAGAGCAGGAGGCTCATAAATTCCCAAGTCCTATGTTATATACTATATAATAGTATGTCCATAAGCAGCAGGAGGCTCATAAATTCCCAAGTCCTATGCAATATACTATATAATAGTATGTCCATAAGCAGCAGGAGGCTAGCATTGGATGGAGATTGAATCTAAAAATGAAAGAGATGACGCATTAAGTGGATTTTTCTCTTGTGGTTCAGCGATCAGGCTTGGGGGTTCTGGAGCAAGTGAGACTTGGTTGCTCTAGGAGTTGGTTGGAGGAACAACTATTTCATCTTTGTTTTCCCGACAGTGGTGCCAGGTTCCTTGTTCTGTTTCTTATATGTTTAGAAGTAATTACGGTAGAATTTTTATTTTTGTTATAAAACACTTCTAACCCTTAGCATAATTCTTATTATGCATCTTAGTAGAAAATGGATTTATTATACCTCTCTTCAATGTATCTTCTATTATGTTTTCAACTTTTAATATTATGTTTCATTAATATCATTGTTTATAAATAATCGTATTTACAATTTATATTGCTTCCTAATTAAATCTCTGTTTTCTAATCTAGTATGGTTTAAAATTATTCAAAGAACAAAATCGAAATATGTTTCAACTTTTACAACCTAACCACAACAAGATTGCCAAAACTGAAGTAAAGCGTTGGGTACTGTCAAATATTCTCATCTGCATAAAACTAACAACAACGATTACTAGAATCAAGAGGGCCGAGAGGCCTCTGCTGTATAAACTTAATTAATACGTTATTCATTTTTATAAACCATGATACAAATCGAGATTGTCATAGCCAGGTTGATCTTAACCTACTCTAAATAATTATAAATTCCATAATTTATAAATGTGCTAACTTTACCATATTTCATAATTGACCAAAATCTAATCTACAGGATACAATTCTCTGTAAAAACAATAAAATGATCAAAGCATTCATATTTCAGTAAGACCATCGAGGATGGAAGCATTGATCCAGTAATAAGAAACTATCAATAAAAAGGATAACCAAATTGAAAGAAACTTATTCAAATTAATGGGCCGACTGAGAGTGGTCATGCTAGTTTTCCATAACATTAAATTTATGATAAGTATTACTTTAATATTCCTTTAAAAACATAGGAAATGCCAAACAAGAAATTGGTAAGGACCCTAAGGGTCATATTAACAAACACCCATGTAAACAGGTGGATCTATAAGACCATCCACGATGGCACCCATTCATTAAAAATCAATAATTAAATAGATTCCATGTTAAACAACGAGATGGTAAGCCATCCACATTGGCAACATAGTTAAAATATCAAACCTTAAACAAGGTGATAAATGCACAAACAGATTATACATATTCTTATATATAAATGCTAGAGTAGAGATGCTGCAACCCCACACAGTAAACTTATCTTTCAAGCTGGTGGAAGCTTGAAATATTTTCTTATGGCTTCAAAACCCTACCAGCGCCACCTGCATCATTTTATCTTTCGGGTCAGTCAAATGACTGTGTATAAACAAAAATAAAAACTAATAGTGTAAGTATATTGGAGCTTGTGTTTCTACCTAGGAGTTTTAAGACACAGGCTTGGGAGAAGGTGACCTTGTCGCCTTTCCCTGCCGGCACTGCTTAAACCTACAAACCATCGAATTGTGTTTAAAACTTTAATAATTATTGAAATGAAGTATTATTGTAAGACTGGTAACGTTCCTTACCTTGTACATTTCGTAGAGAAGACCAAAGCTCAGCTTCTCCTATATCCCTTATTTCTCCTCTTCCTGCAAGAAAATCATCAATCTTGAGTCTCGGCAATTGAGAGTTCAACAATGGAAAGGTGGGTTAAGAAAAATTATAAACACTAAATTTGTTTCTTCCTTACCTGTTAAGGGTAGCCTACGGCTGACAAGGTGACCTTGTTCAATAGCAACAACTATCGAGCGTTGGGATGGTGGGCATTAGCACCAGGAAAGACCTCCCTTGCACCTTGGTAAAAAAACCAATCAAATTTCCATTAATGTTGAAGTGGCAGTTACAGGAAATCACCACTAACAGAACAGAATGCAGATCTCACAAACCAAACATGCAATAATGAAGCCTCGACACCAAAATAACACATTAAACCCCACACCAAACCCTACGCCATCTGGCTGTCCAAAATAAACGACTAAGATTTCAATCTAGCGTGAGCGATAAAGGCCTAGCCACACTGTCAACTCGCATCTAGGATAACTCTTAAATTTGCCAACAATACATAGTACAAACCTTTAAACCATCCCAAGAACCAACAATTTGAATGACCTTATAACCATAACGTTATTTTTAAATGAAATCATTTCAATATTGGAATATGGTGTAAACCCATAGTCCCATCAATGTGTTAAACATTGAATTAGCACAATATTGGTTATGTTTTTAATCCTTGTGCTTAGGGCTTTTTCCATACCCATGGTCCTCCCTAGTTTAATACAATGGGATAAAGACTATGACCATAGTCTCCCACTAACATCTTATGTATAATAGTTAAGGCATGGACCCAAGAATTGGAACTTATACCAAGCGTTGAGCAAGGCCCTTTTGCAAACTAATAAGCAAGACTAAGATAAAAAGGAACTTAAACATCAACTCTATGTATGACAGTAGCATGACGATAACCTCAGTAAATATCCATGATTATGCAACCTGTCAAGTAGAAGTTTTAAAAATTGTGTAAGCAATTATGCAAGCCACGATAACTTGTACTTATATTAGGGTAACCTTTACATGCTAGGAAATATAGTGGTGTTTTACATATTTATTATGTTATAAAAATTTTATTTATTTATGAATTTTGGAGGCACATTACAACTTTTCATCCTCCATCTCTATGTTGACGATATCATTATTATGGCAAGGTGCCCCTTTGATTTCGATAAGAAATTAATAATTCTCAAGGATGTTTTCTCTAATATGAGTATGAGTGTTAACAGTTGGGTGAGTGCAAGTTAATGAGGGTAACTTTTGGTGCATTAGATGGAAAAGAAAACTGAAAAATCAGGCATCCCTCAACTTGGTTTTTTTGAGATACTTACACAAGATATCTTGCATTGAGTAAAAAAGATGAAATGTAGGAAATTGAATCACGTTTCCGAATATATATGTTTTATGTATTGAAAATTTACATAACTATATGTCAAATTTCATCTTTTCTAATAGTCACTTTATATTGTTTTGTCAAATGATAAGGTATATGCTTTTTTGGGTGCAGCCTTTGAGTGCCTAAATAATGGTTTCAGGCTACAAAAATTGGTAGACATGTATAGAACACGTAGTAATAGTGCAACACTATTTTTCCAAAATTAAATGTTTAATTTTTAATTTTTTTTAATTATGTAAGTGATCTAACCTCGAGAATGATACATCAAATGTGGGTGTAGTATTTGAAGTTCTAAATGTAGTAATTTCAACTTGGATTTTTTATAGCTTGTAGAGGTGGATGTCTACTAGTGCATCATACAATTTTTTTTTAAAATGGTTGTGAAATGAAAATTTTATGGAAGAAACACTAACAACATGTTTTTTGACTCAAAGAGTGATGACATGAGAAAATTAGGAAAAAATAGAAAAAATCAATATTTTTTTTAAATTACATATTTTGAATCTGCATAAAAAATTCTATCCGTGCCTAAAAATTTGTCAAAAATTGTCGTGTATGTCATGCTGTAAAGAGTGGTGAATGATGGAAATGGTGGAAATGCCCAATTAGCTATGGTTTCACACATTTCATAGCACAGGTTTGGTAAGTCCAAACCAACCACATAGGATTGTGGATGACACACGAGCGCATGAGGAGGCAGTTATTAGGTGCTAAGGTATGTTCATGCGTTCTGTTTAAATTCAAATATTTCTTTTGCATGCTTGGTGTCAGAAGAAACAATCGAGTTTTTTTTATATCCAAAAAGCTCGAGCATTATTATTCACATAGTTCTCAAGCATTATCATTTACATAATGCGCGAGCGTTATATAAATAATAATGCTCAAATTTTATGAACTACATAAATTATGTGTTTTAAGTGTTGAATGGAGATAAAGGGGGTGAGAGAGAGAGGAGAGATACGAGAGGGGGGAAAGGGACATAAATTTAAGGAGTTGGAGAGAGGAATGATGAGGGAGGGAAATTAAAGGCTTAAAAAAATAAGTCCTAAGTCCCAAACCCCCTAAATACCTACACCCCTAAGCACCTAACCCCTTAACACATAATCCCTTACCCCATTAATAGTCGAACCCTAAATCCCTTAAAATATAAAGTTATTACTCCTTAAATCCCTAGTCCCTTAATTAACCCTTTATCTCCCCTCATTGTTGTCCTTATCCTCTAATGCCCTAATCCATTAACACTATAACACCATAGACCTTAATGCCTAACATGTTAAAACCTAACCCCCTAAGCCCAGATCCCTAAATCCCTTTACCCCTAAAGCCCCTAACTGCTAAACCCCTTAAGACCTTTAATTTGTTACCTCTAATCCTTTAACCATTACCCCTCTAAGCTCTAGTTTACCCTAGATATGTAAAATAATTTCTTACCTCTACACTATGTTTGCATGTGTGACATCCCTTGTTGTAGCATGTGCTGCATTTGCTTGTGCATTATACGTTTGCATGGGTGCTCTTCGTTTGCATGAGAGCTCTATGTTCTATTGAGATCTCTCCCTGTATATTGATCTCTCCTCTCTCATCTTTGGCATTCTTTCTTGGGCTCGTGCATTAGTGATGCAGGAGCATTGGGGCCTAGGTGGATCAATCCAATTTGATTGACATGAGGAGACCGACCAGAGGGAGTGCCGACGACCACTAGTGTGGATGAGCAGGTTGGCTGTCGAGGTCAACCATTCAAGCAGAGAACTGTCGAAGCAGTCAATGGAGGAAAGAGGTCGAGAGTTGACATGTCAATGTTGATAGATGATAGGAGATAGTCGACATGTTAATGTCGATAGGTGACAAGTTGCCACAGATTCATAGGAAGGTCGACATGTTGTCGAGTTGCGACATCGACAGGTTGGGCATGAGTCGAAGCTAACGAAGGACAGTATGGTTGACGTGATGGTTTACTGTAGCTTGTCAGAGGAAGTGTAGAATTCAATGATAGTACTTGGAAAAAGTTCAGGGTTGCTAAGGAAGTTAATAGCAGTTATTGCAGGTGGGTGAAGACATGAAAGATGTCGTCATAGGCAGAGACTATGCAGCACGGTTGGGCGCTGACAGTTGCAGGTGTGCAGGATCATGGAAGGATCGACTGACAAAGAATGCGTGTCTCGGGGATCGTTGTGGTCTCGGAAATGGCAACAGCCGAGTAGAATACCAGGGAGTTTGGATCAGTTGAGGGGGACTTGGCATTTTGGAGATTCAAGCAGAGTCGAAGAAAATATCAATCCATAGCTCAGAGTTCAGTAGCAAACCAGAAGAGGGTGAGGTCGACACACTGAGAGAGAGCACACCGTAGTTACTTCTGTATTGTTGTACGGTTGAGGTCGACAGATAGTTATTTATTTGTTTTTATAGTTATTCGGGCCATGAAAGCTAGCAAGACATTGGTTCTGGATGAATGATGCGATGAGCAAGATCCAGCATAGCTGAAAGTGATCTTTCGAATGAGGGTGCAAATCGGCAAATGGCGTTGCAAGACCATAGTTGATGGTGGAAGCGCTGAGAATATTGTGTCGACAAAGGTGATTGAGAACGAAAAGTTGAGATGTTGAGAACATCTACACCTGTACAAGATCTCATGGTTGCAGAAAGGACACCATGTGAAGGTGACCAAACAGTGCCTGATTGACTTCAAGGTTGGAAAGTTAGAGGACAGTGTACTGTGTGACGTAATACCAATGGATGCATGCCATCTGTTGTTAGGAATACCATGGAAATATGATCGGAATATTATCTATGATGGTCGAGCCAACACAGTCACAGTCTGGAAAAATGGCGTGAACAGGAGTCTTAAGCTGAAACCAGAGGAGCAAGTGGACGGTAAGCAGGGCGAGAGAAACTTTTGGGAGAAGCGCATGCTGATGTGTTTAGTGAAAGAATTCCTTGTGGAAGAGGAAAAGAAGTTGGGATGTTATGCGATCATTCCAAAAGGACCAGGCATCGAGAGTTAGACAGTGGAGAAAATTCTGATCGAAGTCGAAAAGATGCTCAAAGAGTTTCGTAGCATAGTGGTTGATGAGACACTAATGGGATTGCCACCGACAAGGAGCATATCCCATCAGATCAACTTGATTCCAGGTTTTAGTCTTCCAAATAAAGCACTGCATAGGATGAGTCTGATAGAAGGTCAGGAACTCAATCGACAGGTCTAGGATTTGTTGGATAGAGGGTTGATCAGAGAGAGCCGAGTCTGTGCGCGATACTAGCAGTATTAGCGCCAAAGAAAGGTGGAGAATGGAGGATGTGTACATACTCCAGAGCCATCAACAAGATCACGATCAAGTATCGGTTTCCATTTTCGAGAATGGATGACTTGATGGATTGTTTGAGCGGAGCGAAGTACTTCACGAAGATAGACCTGAAGAGCGGTTATCACTAGATTCGGGTTAGAGAAGGAGACGAATGGAAGACAACATTCAAGACAAAGGGATGTATGAGTGGTTAGTCATGCCGTTTGGATTGACTAATGCACCTAGTACGTTCATGCGATTGATGAATGAGGTACTGAAACCATTCTTGAAAAATTTTGTCGTGGTCTATCTAGACGCATTCTGAGTTTCACTCAAACCAAGGCAGAACACTTGGAGCACATTCGACAGGTATTGCAGAAGTTGCAGGAAGAGAAGCTGATGGTGAACCTGCAAAAGTGTTTCTTCATTAAGGAAGAACTGGTATACTTGGGATTCATAATCTCGGGTAAAGGGTTGGTGATGGACCCAGAAAAGGTGAAGGCGATATTGGATTGGCCTGAACCAACAAGCGTGATTGGAGTGAGGAGTTTCCATGGACTTTCCACTTTCTACAGGAAGTTCATCAGGGGATTCAGTCACATTTGCGCACCATTGACAGAGTGTATATGCAAGGGAGAGTTCAATTGGATGGAAGTAGCTCAGTGAGATTTCAACAAGTTGAAGGAAAAGGTCACTGAGAGCCCAGTGTTGGCACTCCCAGATTTTGACAAAGTTTTCGAGGTCGATTGCGACGCAAGTGGAATCGCAATTGGAGAGGTGTTGAGCCAGGAGGGCCGACCAATTGCATTTTTCAGTGAAAATTTGGATGATGCGAAGCGGAAATATTCAGTCTATGACCAGGAATTCTATGCTATTGTCCATGTATTGAAGAAGTGGAGGCATTATTTGTTTGCCAAGGAATTTGTGTTGTACACAAATCATCAAGTGCTGAGGTATCTGAATACTCAGTCGAAGTTAAATTAGTGGCATATGAAATGGGTCGAATTGCTACAGGGATATACATTCATGTTGCGACATAGGTCGGGCAAGTCGAATAAGGTTTCCGATGTGCTGAGTAGAAGAGTTGCATTGTTGAACACAACGACAGTTCAAGCAACAGGAATAAAGTCGGTGAAGACAAAGTATGCAACCGATGAATATTTTGTAAAAGCATGGGAAGCTTGTTGCGAACCATGGAGTGTCGACAGAACTCCATATTTGGATTATTTTGTCCAAGAAGGCTATGTGTTCAGGGGATGACAGTTGTGTATCCCCAAAGGATTAGTGCGAGAGAACCTAATCCAAGAGTTGCATAGCGGTGGATTAGCAGGTCATTTTGGCATCAACAAAACTAAGGCATTGGTCGAAGAAAATTATTATTGGCCAGGAATGGCGACAGATGTCGGAATGTGGGTGCAACATTGTAGAGTTTTCCAGTTGGTAAAAGGAAGAAGTCAGAACACGGGGTTGTATACACCGTTGCCGGTACCGAATACCCCATGGGAGCACCTGAGCATGGATTTTGTGCTAGGATTGCCGAAGACACAGCAAGGAAGCGACTCAATATTTGTTGTAGTCAACAGATTTTCAAAAATGGCACACTTTATTCCATGTTGGAAGACAAGTGACACCACAGGCATTGTTGTACTATTCTTCAAGGAAGTAGTCATATTGCATGGGTTTTCGAAGAGTATCACATCAGACAGAGATACCAAGTTTATGGGGCATTATAGAGAACCCTATGGAAGAAACTGGACACGAGGTTGTAGTTTAGCTCGACATATCATCCACAGACAGACGAACAGACCGAGGTGGTGAAAAAAAGTTTGGGAAACCTTCTGAGATGTTTGACGGTCGACAGACCCAAGTAGTGAGAGAATGTGTTGGCGTAAGCAGAGTTCGCATACAAAAATGATGTGAATCGGTCGATAGGTTTGAGCCCATTCCATATTGTTCAAGGAAGAATCCCACATGGAGTGGTGGATTTGGTCGAGTTGCTGATAGAAATCAGGAAGAGCGCAGATGCATAATCATTCACAGAGCACATGAAAGAAGTTAATGAAGATGTGCAAAAGTGCATAGAAATGAGCATCGCAGCATACAAGTTCACAGCCGATAGGAAGAAGAGACTATAGTCGTTCCGTGAAGGAGACTTGGTCTACGCTCATTTTCGGAAGGAGAGATTTCCGACAGGGACATATAACAAGCTAAAGCTGAAGAAGAAAAGACCATGTAAGATCTTGAGAAAGATTTCAGAAAATGCTTATGTGTTGGAGCTGCCGAATGACTTGAGCATTTTGCCAACATTCAATGTCTCAGATCTGTACAAGTTCAAAGAAGGTTCAAGCAGCGAAAGTGCGGAAGTGTCGAACATCAACTGGACAGTGCAGATTCCAGATCGACACAAGGAGGAAATCGTAGAAGTAATAGAGGAACGCAAATTTGGGCGTACACACGGTTCGTGAAGAAAGGAATACTTGGTGCGATGGACAGATGATGAGTTGCAGAAAGCGACATTGATTTTTGAAGAAGAGTTCAAGAGACTAACAAAGTATTCAAGTTCTTTTTCACTTGGGGAATCTGATGCAGGAGCATCGGGACCTAGGTGGATCAGTCGAAGTTGATTGACATGAGGAGACCGACCAGAGGGAGTGCCGATGACCAATAGTGCGGATGAGTAGGTTAGCTGTCGAAGTCAACTAGTCGAGCAGAGAACTATCAAAGCAGTGGATAGAGGAAAGAGGTTGAGAGTCGACATGTTAATGTCGACAGACGACAGGCAATAGTCGACATGTTAATGTCGATAGGAGACAAGTTGCCACAGAGTCATAGGAAGGTCAACATGTTGTCAAGCCACGAAATCGACAGTTTGGACATGAGTCAAAGCTGACAGAGGACAATATGGTTGACATGATGGTTTATTGTAGCTTGTCAGAGGAAGCGTAGAAGTCAAGGATAGTACTTGGAAACAGTTTGGGATTGCTAAGGAAGTTAATAGTAGTTATTGTAGGTGGGTGAAGACATGATAAATGTCGTCACAGGTAGAGACTGTACAACACAGTTGGCTGCTAACAATTGTAGGTCTGCAGGATCATGGAAAGATCAACTGACAAAGAATGCATGTCTTGGGGATTGCAGTGGTCCCGGGAACGAAAGTAGCCGAGTAGAAGACTGGGGAGTTTGGATCAATTGAGGGGGACTTGGCATTTTGGAGAGTTAAGAAGAGATGAAGAGAAGATCGATCCATAGCTCAGAGTTCAGTAGTGAACCAGGAGAGGGTGAGTTTGACACACTGAGAGAGAGCACACCGCAGTTACTTCTTTATTGTAATGGCTGAGGCCAACAGATAGTTAGTTATTTGTATTTATAGTTATTCCACATTGTAACCAATCCAGAGAAGTAATATAAGCCAGCTTCTGGCATGTTGTTTTCATCTTATTTGTGTGAACATTTGTGGTCGTGTTGTGTGTATTGTTAAGAAAGAACCTTGTTGCGACAGGGTGACTTGCGTCAATTAGACTCTAAGCTCTAATTTACCCCTTATAATCATTTAACCCTTTAACCCCTACACCATTAATGCATAACCTCATAAACCATAACACCCTAACACCAGAGCACTAAATCAATTAACCCCTAAGGCCCCTAACACCTAAACCCCCTAACCACTTTATCTCTAATGCCACAAGCCCTAACGCCTAAGACCTAGTCCACCCAGGCTAATCCCTAAACAGTCTAACCCATATTACTTAAATACCTAATCCCTTAACCCCTAGAAACAATTAAACATTTAACTGCTTGGGTCTTAACCCCCAACCCCTTAAACCCTATCCCCCTAAACCATTAAGCCCTAAATTCCTGAACTCGTAAATCCCATAACCCATAAAACCTCCTAACCCTATATATGCTTAACTCCCTAACTCAAAAATATTTAAACTTGTCAACAAATTTGTTCCTTTACCTATAAACTCTTAATCCATAACACCTAAGTCCTAATTAATCCCCTAACCCTAAAACCCCTTACTGATAATCCCTAAATCCCAAATCCCATAAATCCCTAGAAAATCCTAATTCCTCATATCCTATAATCCATTAATCCCTTAACCCCCAAGCCTTTAATCCTTTAACCCCTTGACACTTAACTCTTAACCAACTCAACCCTAACATCCTAACCCTAGAGCCCTAAAACCCTTAGCTTGTAAATTTTCTAACCCTTGAAGGCCTCACCTCTTAAATAACCACCAATCCCCTAACCCTTATGTCCTTAACCAGTAAGCCCATAATCCCTTATTCTTACAAACCATTAACAATTAAACCCTTCACCCTTAAGGCTTAACCTATTCAACCTTAACCCCCTAACATTGGTGCCGTCAATCCCTTAACCCCTAAATCCCCTAACCCTAAACCCCTTTATCTCTAAGCACTTAACACCCAACACCTCAGACCTATTTTATCCACAAATACTTAATCCCTTAATGTCTAACCTCTAAAACCCTAAGCCCCTAAACCTTGATCCCTCATGACAGAAAGAGTATATGTCAGATGAGTGCCTACGGTTGGGTTGAACATGGAACCTGAACACCCAATTTCCCTTATTTAGTCAAGTGTTCTTAATTTATGGTCTTGATGCATTAAAATACTTGTTAGGATGTATTTGTAGTCCTTACACCTTATGATTTTATGTAACTTGTTGGGTTTTCCCAACTTGGTATCTTCAAGACTGTATGTGTTGGTATAATGATTAATGTTGTATACATTAGCATGTGATCATGTTGTTGTGATGTACTTGAAACTAATACATATATTTCCTATGCAGGTTATGGCATGCATATGGTTATGTAAGCATGTGCTTATGCGGCTATGGTGTACACATAAATACATACACTTTGTATCTATCTTATGATCATGTGAATAAGTGTACATCATCGTAAGTGCATTTAAGTTATGATAGTACTATGAAGGCGATGTGCATCATGGGTGTATATGATAATTGGTGATGTTCTAGTGGTTATGAATGTATAATAAAGCATATATAGCTAGGATAGTCCTATAGAAATAGTGCTTATGTGGTTTTTTAGTCTAGTCCTTAATCCTATAATAATGCTTGAAGCTCACGCTTCTTGTGTAAAGGTATGATTGATAAATAAATGGTGTTATGTGGATAAACATGGATTTATTAGCAAGGACATGATAGTCCTATGTGTTATCATTGGGTGAGGATTGGCCCATATAATAGCAATGCATATATATTGATGATTTTAAAGAGTCAATGTTAATGGTCGAAATATGATTTTATAGCTTGATGCTTGTATTTACTATGTTAAGGACTAGTATCTATGGTGTAGCTAGTCAACACTAAAAGTTACTAAAGCTCATGTGGAATGTGTGATACAGGTAAGGGGATATAGACTATATGTACATTATACAAGATACTATGGACCCTTTGAGATATTAGCTAGGATAGGTCTCGTTGCATATGAGCTTGCATTTCGTCCTTGCATAAAAGTGCACAATGTATTTTGTGTATCATTGTTGAAAAAGTATATACATGATGTTAATCATGTGATTGATTAGAATGTGACTCAAGTGGAACCGAAAGGGGATTTTCCTGTACAACCAGTCTGCATATTGCGTAGAAAAAACCAAGGTGCTCCAGAATTGAGAGATTTGATAGGTAAAGGTACAATGGACCCATTACAGTCCTACTGATACGACTTGGGAGCTCGAAGATGCTATGAGGGAGGCATATCCTCATCTTTTCGAAAATGCGTGAAGGCATGTATGAATAAGTATCCATCGAGGACGATGCATTATTTTAAGGGGGAGGGGGATGTAGTACCCTTTTTTTTAATCCTTGGAAATATGTTATTATTTTGTTTAGTATTGGGCACTAGGTGCCAACAATATGGACTTTGGACATCATCATCATCATCAGTATTATTATTATTATTGTATTATTATTATTATTATTTAATTAAATAACTAGCTCAACATGGAAAACTAATGAGAATGGGGGGTCATGAATTCCATATTTGAGTGGTTAGGGACCTTGAGTTGTTTCTCTCCCTAACATTACTCTTTGGACCCCATTTTTTATTATTTTGGTTTATGGAGGTACTATTGCACTCTATTTGCTATTGAGAGGGGCTTACATGGATAGTGCACCCTTATTGGTTATTCCAAGCCTCTTGTGATGCTTCTCATGTGCTAGTGGGCCCTCACTGTCTATTTTTAGCTTGCACTCCTTGAAAAAGTCTAACTCCTCTCTCTATTTCATCTTTTTCTATTCCAGGAAATGCGATTTCTAATCATAACCTGCCTCTCATGAATTCAGTAACCACCGGTAAATTTGAGTTACCTCTCTTGGAATTGGAGTTACTTCCTTGGGAATTTGAATGGCTATAGAAAGATTGGAAAGGGGCTCTCTTTCTTTCTTCTTCTCTATATGAGCTATCCAGTGTAGAGGAATTCTCTCTTGTGTTTGTAAATACATGCTTTCGAGGAGAATATGCATTGTATTGTAGAAGATTGAAGGCCTTGTAATGAGGTTTGAAGACCCTGTAATCGGGATTCAAGAGTGACTGCACTGCAGAACACAACATGAGTCCTTATCCCATAGCTTGTCCCTATATGAATATCGGCATGTGAATCCCAATGGTCGATGGTGATTTCTAGAGGTACCTGTGTGGTGAGGGGAATCCCATTTCACTAGGTAGTGTAGATGTAAGGGAATGTTTAGATGGAGAAAGGTGTAGTTGTGGTTTCTGACATGTTACAACGTAGTTCTCCACCTTGTGAGCATCAGCACTCCTTGGCCTGTAGGATCCATTTTATTGACTCAGATCCACTTTTTATCCTTTAGACACTATTTTGCCCTATTTTTATTCCTACCCGCTAGCTATTCCATTACAGTGGGCATACCCGCGAGTTGCATCACTATAGCCTGCGGGTAGCATCTAAAATGGTAAAAATCACTATTTTATTACTTTTTACTCCCAAAAAGCGGCCATAGGGTGACCTTTGGCCCTCCATTTTCCCCGAAATGCCTCGATGTTTCCTTTCACTTACCTTTGAGAGGACTATATATTGAGCACATATGGCTTATGGACGGGAGGAGAAAGGATAGCAAGAGAACTCTAGTGGATTTTTGCCTCATCTTGAGTCTACACTCATTGATCCTTGTAGTTGTGAACCTTTTATGTTCACCTTCCAAACTCCTATCATAGTTTGAGTTTTCCATTCCATGGAGGATTGAAGTGGTGGAGGCACAAGTGGATTGACCTAGATCTTGGTTCAAATTGGTTTCCTGCAAGAGGTTGTATCTCATTGTACTTCTTGTTATTTATTAATAGAAATACTCATATTCTCGTCCATTAATGTGGTGAATGTTGTTTATATTACATTGGGTTGCATTTACTTGTAATATCATGGATCATTGCTATTGACGATGTTCATTTCATTTATATACTATATGCGCTTGTTGTATATTGGATGTCAAGACTAATTTACAGGTTCAAGTGCATGGATTGAAAGCTCCAATGAGGATCTACATCAAACGTTTGGATCGAGGTTGGTTATATTCTTCACTATATCAGCATTGTCATTTATATAGCATAGCATTGGAAATTGATTTAATTACTAGTAGTCAACTATTTGATGTGGTTCACCCCAAGCCATAGGGAGTTTTCTCCACCACAGAAATGGCGACTCCGCTGGGGAAAACGTCCGTTTTTGGGGATTTTTAGGCATTAGTACTTATTTAGAATTGTTGTTTGTCGAAACTTTGCGTCATTGGTTGGTCGTTGAGATACACTATAGAAAACTAATTTTTTCTAAGGCATGGGACTCTCTGTTTGACCATTTTATTTTCCCTACCCGCGGGTGAGCTTTGCTGTGCATGCGTCTACCCGCCTCTGTCTGAACTATAGCTCGCAGGTGCCCGCAGGTTTTCCTTCGACAGTAGTGTACAACTCCGGGAGTTATTTGTTTATGGCCTTAGGTTGTTGTTGGGTTGGTTCTGAGTGTTCCTGAGTCTTCTTTGGCCTGATTCTTGACTGTTCCATGCCTTGTTTGTGACCAGAACTCTTCTATTCTCTTGGTTGAGCCTTGTTGGTTTTTTACCCATCTTTGGATTTAGTCTTGTTGGTTTTCTCCTATCTAGCTCATACCATTGGCTGGGTCTTACTATTTAGGATCTGCTGGGTTGTCTTAGTGATCTCCTAGGCATTTCAATGGCTGAATAGTAGGATTTTGCTTGCATTTTTCATTTTATTATATTGAAAAATACAACAAAAAAAAAATTGCATTTTCCTTTTTCTTAGAAGAGAAAATACAAAAAAAAATTGCTTTTATGTACTGCATTTTGCATTGAGTGCTTCCTGCTTTCATTTAGGTTCTACTTGTGCATTGAAAATATAAAAGACTTGCATCTTTATTTCGAAACCGTTGGATTGATTTAGAATACTAGTGGCATTGTTTTTATTGGATATATGAGTCTAGGATTTGTTGATGGTGCATACTATTGAGTCATATACATCACTAGTTTCATGACGATATCCTTTGAGTAACCACAACCATTAAAATTAACGCTTAATATTAAAATTGATTAGACCGATTATATTTGATAGGGTACACCAATTAGCATAGGTTTAGAGTCTTGGAATAGATCATTGTGAGTTAGCTCTCCAAGACTACTAAACAAAACATTATGTGTCTAACCAGGGAGTGATGAAATCCATTGTATACATTGGTGTTCTCAAGAAACTCTACTCAGACCAGTGATAAGCATGAGCTCACGGGAGGTTGGTTGAGGAGATATCCCTTTGATACTGGTTGAACGTGGGAGATATATCCAGGATTTGTTCGTATCTGGGGACTCTTGGGGGATTTGACCCTCTTGATTTTCGGGCTTAACTACCCTTCCTATATGACAGATCCCACTTGCGACTGTCCTCTTGAGCATCGGTTATATCGTGGTGTCCTTAGTTTCCTTACCTAGGTATCGTACAGGGTATTCGTAGTGGTTATACTGTGGGTCTCTTGAGTCAGATAGGGGTTGGATAGCACAATTTCCTGTTGTATAGGGACTTGACCCTGTGCACGCAGTGAAGTCTGGGAATCCTTATAACTGATTCTATTACCTCTGGCTACAGTTTGGGAGTCTCAAGCCTCTCCTAGGAGATACATACTGTCTCTAGTGTCGGGAGCTCATTTAGCCACTCTGTTTGTCTGCTCTTGGTTGTAGTTTCTCTAGGTGTGTGCTTTTGATTTACTTTCTTTGATCAATATTTGGCCATTAGGAGACATTGTGATTTTATTCTCTCTCCGGAGATATCATGGCATGAAGTCCTACCCTCCGCTGATCCTGTCAGTTGGCTGATTTAAAACCGGGCGAGATTTCACGCTGTGTTACTAAGTGACGCTGGCGGGCTCCCTCCAAGCCTTCGGATTCTTACAAGACATACATCCTAGACGTCATGACTACTGCACTCTCTGACATAGGAGAAATCCCTACGACTCCATCAGGTAGAGCCGAGCACACTTCAGACACCCCTACTCCTCGTGAGGCATGGGGGGGTGATCCACTCGAGACCCAACCTAGTTTGTTTGGTACGGACCCACTCGAGACTCGACCTAGTTTGTTTGGTCCTGATCCACCCGAGGTCGACCCGTTCGATCCTTCATATCCACATAATTACTTGTACAGGATGCCAGAGTTACATGATGACATAGGTCCTACGATCAACCTTACTGTGTTCTCATATGGTATTCCTAATTACAACATGGTTGATCCTTCCGCTACGTTTGGTAGCCATGATGGCACTAGTCATGGTGTTAGCAACATTGCACCCACTGGGGGCAATACCCTCGTCGAGGGAACCACGTTGTCCACTCACACACATAGAATAGGAACCAGTCACATTCCTCCTAACAATGCTAATGTTGGAAGACAAATGCCTCCTAGGACTACCCAACCTTATAGGAACACTGTTCGCAATCCCACTCGCCATCCACCACCTAATACACATGTCGCTACCTGTCAACCTACAACCACTTTCGCAAATGTTAACAATCCGCCACTAGTCATGCTAATGTAGGAGGTGGGAATACCTCTCATACTCACGGTCACAATGCCACCATTTCTGCTACTAGTAATGCCAACATTGGGGTTGGGAATACATCTCATACTTATGGTCACCACACGACTGCTGACACTAATCCTAATGCTTACACTGGGGGTGGGAACATATCTCGCCATTATGGTCATTACAACATGGTTCCCGCTAAGAATAGTACGTATATGCCCCATAATTATGGTGGCAACCCTTAATACAACACAATCGGTGCTGGCCACCAGTACAACCCACCTCAATATGGTTCCCAAAACACTTATATACCTGCTTACTCTCACACGGGTTAGGTCAGAGGAGGTTATAAACCTTATGGTCATGGTCAAACTTATGGTCTGTCAGGTTCGTATAATCAACATTTTAATGGTCATGGTCAAGCTTTTGGTCCATCTTATAATTCAGGTCTGTACAACCAACTGTTTTTGGGACCTTATAATCAAGCTTTCCAGCTACAGCTCCCATTCCTTGCATGCCCGAATCTTCCAGATATTTGGAAGCTCACTAATGATGCGGTGTGTCACGACCTTAATTGGCCCGTAGTCCCTACCAAGCTCCCTTCCCTAAGTTTGAGGGGAAAGGTGGTGAGGATCCAGATGATCATGTCACCATGTTTCACCTTTGGTGTTCTTCCAACTCATTGAACCACGATTACATTAGATTATGACTATTTCAATGCACCCTCATGGGGGAAGCTACGAATTGGTATGTCGAGTTGCCTGGGAAAACTTATAGGGGATTCAATGAGATTGCTTTGGTTTTCTTGGACCATTTCTAGTTGCCGGTTCACTACGATAATGCTATAGAACTGCTATCTACCTTCCGTCAGAATAAGGCCATGCATATTTCTAACCATGTTCAAGAGTGGCATCGACAGAAGTAATTAGTGAAAGCCAACATTCCTCTAGAGTTTCGGTTGGAATGGTTCCTCAAGTCTTGTCTCCCATATATCGCTAAGGATGTTTCGATGTCTGGTATTATGACTGAGGAACAAGCCATCTTAAAAGTCGAGCAGTTAGATTTATTATACTCTCAGTCTGGCATTTTATATGACATTATCCTCGACGCACCATGAACACGACATGAGCCCAAGGTAGTTCCTGGACTGCATGTTGATGGCATTGTGGGATTCGCAAGCACTCACCCTATAGATTTCATGGCTAATCAAATGCAAAATTTGTCGCTAAACCAGTCTACTCCCAGACAGGTTCACACCTTGTCCACTTCCACCCCATCGTCTGATGTACACACTATGAAAACGACAGCCCCGTCAGGTAACCAACAACCTGGTGGTAAGAAAAAGGGGAGAAATAACCGTAAGAGTGGAAACAATAATAGCAATCGCAATACCCCTCGTAAGGAGAATGCCAACCCTCCACGGGAAGGCGAAAATGCTGGTGAGGACCGTAAACCTAGGCGTAAGGTGAAATTTCCTTGTAATTTTGTGGGGAAGATCATCTTACTCACTTATGTCCTCGAATCGAAGAAGCATCAAAGCATTTGGCACAGAGCCCAGCTGTGTTGAAGGATCCCCTTCCTCATCATCAAAACATGGCTTCCCATGCTCCCGCCACTGGTTATGGAACTATTGAGACTGCCGCGTCTTCTTCCAATACTAGTGGTTATGGATGTGTGAATATGGTTCAATCGAAGGTTAGTGTTGCTACTAGCCAACGCGATTATGGTGCACCACAACCTGATATGGGGAGTGAGCCTCCCACTCCTCCTGATAATTCCTTGCAAATCAAGAAGCCCTCTATTATGCCATGGATACCGAAAGGTGTTCTTAAGCAATCTACGCATAATCCCAATGCCTGAGTCGCCCATAACTGCTCCATTGTAAAAGATTTAGGCCAAACTCCGTGTGCCATGTCAGCTCTTGAAGTTTTGCAGGCATGTCCTTCTCAAAGGCACACTCTTTTGAGTGCGTTAGGAGTTCAGGATGGGGGAAATCCCAACGTTATCAAGTTTGACACTACTGATATTCAACCTTGATTACCTTACCACGTGGCTTTTCAAATCCATGTGGAGTTCCTTAAGAATTTCATCAGAAGAACAGTGGTTGATGAAGGTGCTTTCGTGTTAGTGATGTTGTTAGCTTGTTTGAAAGCTCTTGGCTCTCCTCCTCTACTCACGTCTAGAACCATGCTCACTGCATTTGATGGTCGGTCATTTAAGCCACACAGGATTATCCCTTCCCTTGTTATCCACTTGGGGGGTAAGCCTATGCCTATTGAAGTTGAAGTGGTTGAAGCGCCCATTGACTACAAACTTTTACTAGATCAAAATTGGATGTACGCTATGAAAGTTGTCGCGTCTACTGTATTCCGGATTATTTGATTTCTGCACGAAGGCAAGATTGTGACCATTGATTAGCTGGATTTCGTTAATCCTCCTACCGAAGCATCTACGAGATCAATATAGTCCCTCATGTTACAGATTCTAAGCCGACAACTGGGAACATGGGTGTTGGCATGTACCCTTCATTGATGGGATCTTATGATTTTCCCGCACCCATGAATTTTATTGGAACCATTTCCGACAATGCGTCTCCTCCTTCACATAATGTACCATTCTGGACTTCTTATTTTGATGATCCATGGACTTTACCATCCTCGAGTTCTACATCTGGAGATATTGCACACGTCAGGATGTCTGTGCCCCTATCTGCTTTTGAGCTTGCTTATCAGGATATTCAACAAGCCACCACAGAGCCGGATCTACCCTCTTCTTGGACAGTTGAGGAAGATCCCATTACACTGCCAGTTTGGGAAGCCTACTCGTCTTGTTTGAACAATTGCCTTGATGGTACTTTACCTTCATATGAAGCTATTATCGAGGACATGTGTGGTGGTGAGAGACCTTGGGAGGATATGCATCATCACTCTTATTTCCTTCCCAACCTTGATCCTGTCGAGCAAGAAGAGTTTAGTACGACTCTTGCAGAGATGGTTGGTCACCCTGTGGCTCTTTTAGGTTCACATGAGATTTATGCGGAGGGGAACATGGCTAATATTTCCCTGACTCAACTGATCAACATCTCTCGCACTCCCAGAAAGATTGAAAACGTTTATATTGGTGATGATTGCACTTCTGAGGAAGTTTCCATTTACACCGAGATATTCAAGGAACTTAGGGAAGCTTTCGCCTGGTCATATGAGGAGATGCCAGGAATAGACCCTAGTATTTTCAAGCACGAGATTAGAACGTATCCTCATGCTAAACCGGTTCGACAATGTCTTTGAGCTATTAACCCTAGGAAGGTAACCGTGATCAAGGCAGAGGTGGAAAAACTGCTCAAAGCTGATTTTATCTACCCCGTTCCCCTTACTGAATGGGTGTCAAACCCCGTTCATATGGATAAGAAGCAGGGAACAATCCATGTATGCACTGATTTTCGAGACCTGAATCGTGCATGTTCGAAAGACAACTTCCCCATGCCATTCATTGATTAAATATTGGATGCTTGTGCAGGAAGTGAAATTTTTTCGTTCATAGATGGATTTTCGGGGTATAACCAGATTCAAATCAAACCCAAGGACCAACATAAAATTGCTTTCATTTGCCCTTGGGGTACGTTTGCCTATCGGAAAATGCCCTTCGGCCTTAAAAACATCGGAGCTATGTTTCAGCGTGCCATGACCTATGCCTTTCACGACCTTAAAAGTATAATGGAGGTTTTCTTGGATGATCTTGCCGGCCACTCTCAGAAGAGAATGGACCACCCCACACACCTTCATTGGATTCTTGAATGATGTATATGCTACAAGATCTGTTTGAATCCCAATACATGAATTTTTGCAATTACGTCTGGTCGCCTTCTAGGATTTATAGTTTTGAAAGAGGGTATTAGAGTCGATCCTCTTAAAGTTGAGGCAATACTTTAGTTGCCTCCTCTGCACAACTTGTTTCAACTTCAGAGCCTCCAAGGGAGAGCTACTTTTCTGCGTCATTTTGTATTCAATAATGCTAATCTTACCAAAGGTTTCACATGCTAGTTGAAGAAAGACACACCGTTTATCTGGGCTGAGCAAGCCTAGCAGTCTTTCGACACCCTTAAGAAAGCTTTGGTATCAGCCCATGTGCTTAGTCCACCAGATTTCGCACGTGATTTTATACTTTATGTGGCTGCATCTCAAGATATGATTGGCATGGTCTTGGTTCAGGTGGATGATGCACTCGTCGAGCATATCATCTATTACCTCAATCGAAATCTAGTAGATGTTGAACTGAGATATACTCACGTAGAAAAGCTGGCACTTGCGACTGTCCATGCAGTCTAGCGGTTACGACATTATATTTTGCTTAGAACAACCACAGTTGTAACGCACATCAATCCATTTCAATTCATGTTATCGTGATGCCTTATAGGGGGGAAATACAATAAATGGATTGTGATCCTTCAGGAGTTCGATCTTGATTTTTCTTTGGTGAAGTCGATAAAATCGTTGGTTTTTGCTGAGCTTATGTCGGACCTTCCGAGACTTGATGAGGATATCATTCATGAAGATTCCTTTGTGGATGAACACTTGTTCCTTATCTTGTCAGAGGACCCTTTGTATGGGATGTCATTGTATATCGAGATGCCGCTGTGGCTATCGATGCCAATAAACGTCATGTTAAGGTTCAATATGATAGGTCTGTCCGTCCCTGGCAATATGCTGAAGGTGACTTGGTCCTCTTATATGACCAAGCTAAAGAACCACTGGGGGCAGGTAAGTTTAACCCCATGTGGCATGGTCCTTACATTGTGAGGCATGTCCTAGAAAAAGGATCCTCTGAACTAGAGGACTATGAGGGGAACGTCTTGAAGGAGCCTAGAAATGGATCTACCTCAAGTGGTATTACGCTTGAACATCTAGTTTGAGCTAATGCTTTTGTATACTATTGTATAGTTATTTCTGTACATAGTTTAGGTTTCTTTTGGTTTTTGGGTCTGCTGATTAGCTTCCATTTGATTGACATCAAATGTCGGAAGATTTTCCTATGTTCTTAGGGTTCGCGGATGGTGCTATCCGTCATACAAAGCAGCTTGATTTTGCTTCCTGGGTTATTTATTCATCTAACCATCTAGTGGTATCTTCAGGAGGTGCTTGTCTTGGTCCTACATCTAACAATGTGGCTAAGTATAGTGTCATTATTGAGCTACTTCAGGATGCTATTTTACATGGTGTCTAGTCTTTAGAAGTCCGCTTGGATTCACAATTGGTTGTGTCTCAGTTGAATGGTCAGTACCATGTGAGGGACCCTACACTACTACGAAAATACTTGAGGGTAAGACTCTTGGAACGACATTTAGTTTCAATTACATACATTCATGTTCTGAGAAGTGTTAATCATATATCTGATGCGTACGCTAACTATGTATTAGATTGGCATTTGTCACATTCACAATGAAGCACACAAATAAAAGATATATTCATACATTTGTACATACACACATATAGTAGAACCGGAGAACCGAAGTTTTTTATAAATAATATGTCCAAAATGGTAGTGTCATAATACAAAACTGGAGCCCATAGCCATCAAAAATATACATATCGATATAAAAAATGGGACCCTGAGATATCTACTCTCTACTAGGAGGCCTAGCTGCCGCCCCGACAGGATGTGTCTCATAGTAATACTGTACTGAATTTGATATACGCTACAGTAGTTGTACCCAGCTACTCGGTACCCCCCACTACCTTGCGTTGCATATCCTCTGGGAGCCACGCTACCTCCACCTGTGGTACCCTAGCATCCATCCGCGATAGGTTGCCCCACAGAGTCTGTAGTGTACGCTCTGCTATAGCAACCCCTGCCTCATCACCCCTACCCCGACGACGATGTCTTGGGAAACCCTCGGGTCTCACTGGGCCCTTGTTTGCGAGCAAAAAGTAAAACATTAATATATGATACTACCCCCAAAAATATTTTTGCATTTACATTTATAATAAAAAATACATAAAAGTTTAATACACCAAAAACTAAAAAGAGTACTCACCAATGTCTCCAAACACTGCACCTGGTGGAAGCGGCATGTCACGGTCCTGTCGGAAATCGATCCCTACATAAGGATACTCTTCTATGACAATGACCTTTCGGTCCCACCAGTCAAAGAAATCCTCTGTGTATGGTGATGCCTGATGGCCTCCACCCTGTCGCGTCAAGACCTCAGCCCACCGGTTCATGGCTGGGTTGCAAAGACTATGAAGAGGGACCATAACCCTCGCACTAAGCCCCAGAACATGCTCAAAGAAGAAACTGCATAAGATACTGCCATATTCGAAGTTCCTTGCTTCCCCTTGATTGCACTTTGTCAGTTGGGTCTTCATGGACCCTAGTCACTGTGGTGCACCAGTCAAACATCATCGGCTACATACACTGCGATGCATAGAAAATCACAGGCCTCGATGCCTGGTGCAGAGCTTTTGAACCAGTAATCCACACTAAGGTAGCCACTATAACCTTCATGCTCAGGTTGACTATGGCTCTAATGGGAACCTAACTCCCCACTGCCCGAGTATTCAGAATGCAATATCGCTCTATATTGTCGGGGATGGCAATCACACCACCCACAGATCGAGACCGAAGGATTTCCATCTCACCTCGACGGGATAAACCTATAATGAAATACATATCTTCCACCTCCAATGAAAGTATCTACCCATCTAGGTTGAAGTTCTGTGCATCGGCATCCCAGTAATCAATCAAACGGTGGAGCAATAGGTTTTGGGCCCTTAAACCCCCTATGCTCCAAAATTTGTATAGCCCACATGCTTGGAGAACTTGCTATGCAGGCAGATCGTTGCAGACGGCCTCATCCACTTGGTCATGCTCTCTCTCTCCACTCTAGAACCATCCTGGAGTGAGAAAAACAAATGTTTTGGTAATTTTTCTTTAAAAAACATTCTTCACGGTCGTACCCGCGGGAAAATTCGTTCATAGTGGTGGGTACCTGCGGTCAATGCATGCATAGACCGCATTGACCTAGCCCTTCCTTCAACCCACATAGTAATAGCCCATGAGTAGCACCAAAGCCATTTAGGGCCTGGCCAAACAAAAAAAACAACCACTAAAAATTGAATAAAAGCATTGAAATGGATGGTAGGGATGAGACTACCAACCTGCTCCTGACGGTTCAACGAATGGACGCCCATAGCTCCCAGAATCAGTAGTTGAATCTTGGGGTGAAAACTAACTCAAAAACTCCAAATGGGTGAATAGTAAAAATGAATTGTAAATTGTAAATTTTTGTTACTATTTATAATTTCTGAAACCCACTTGTCTATATTTTTTGCCGTTTTAAGCTGACCTGGACTAATATAATGTCATGGAGTAGCATTTTTGACCGAATTTCTTCGGCAAAAGTTGTTTCCAATCGTTTCACACCTACGACAAGTATATTTCACACCTGGCATATAGGTTAGATGTCATTTTCACGTGCATTGTGCATTTGACCTATTGACCATTTTCATAAACCCTAGGTGTGACCCTGCTTCTTAACCGACATGGAGCCTCACACTGTTATAGAAGTGTCGTTATGTGCTGGTAGGGCCTTTCCGAACATGGGTGCCCTAGTTAGAACCCCTTTTTACACTTTGGTGCCCATGCCGTTGTTTTTCCTTAGGATCGGGAGTCCTTTGTAGTTACGCCATGTCTTTGCGATGAAAACTCATACTCTACTTTGTCTTATGCTAGCCATCTCCCACAAGGACTCCCCCATTTATATCAAGTTGTGATTGCATTGCATCATCCTACTTGTTGCTTGAGCCTTGTGTCGGCTCCCACTTACACAATTGTTAGCCTGGTGCCTAAGCAATTTTCCCTATCGTGCCATGCAGAGCTTACATTTGTCCTTCACAATTTGATCACCGTTTGACCCTGAGGGAACACCCCCCCCCTCGGAGTGTCCACATCCTGCACATGCTTCCTTGCATTGATCATAGGTATGTTCCACCGCTTGGGACTAGTTTGCTCGCTTTTGCCACTTGTTCCCTCACCTGTTGTACTATAAGCAATTTTATTCTTTTTCAAGGTTCTCCAAATATGAAAAAGACCAAAAAATCAAATATTCCAAAAATCCAGACATGATTATGGTTACTACTTCTAGTTGGCAGTTGTTGTGTCACCTTTGAACAGAGCATTCATTCCACTCCATACATTATGAGTCGGGATTATAGTTGGACCTTAGGAGCTGTACTCGTTTCTCAGTTTACTCCACCGATTGGTTAAGCTTCCAGTCATTATGGAGCCCTTTGTGATGCCTCCTGCATTGCACAGTCTATATCAAGTCTATGCTGCCTTTGTCTATCCATTTGCTCATGCTCTTGTTCAAAGGAAGTCCTGAAACTAGATTCGGCCACTCCTCAGATTTCTTGACTATTGCATGTCAGCCATCCTTATTGAGTCAGTCCGTTTCACCTGAGATCTTCCAAATATTTCAGTGTAGCTGGTATCTTGTGCTAGTTGATGGAGGATGCCTCAATGCCTTCCTTCCAGCGAGTCTCATTCCATCGACTTTAACCCATTTATTCTGGGACTTGAGGCTTAGAGTTCTCTTGAGTACCTCAAGGCTTGCAGTAATTAGTGGTAGGTTCTCTCACCATCGATAGTTTTGGGAATACACCAATGTCCCCTGATCGATAGATTCATCTTAGTGTTCAACTTCAACACATCTATTCGCACTCTGATGATTGTATTCCGTGCCTTAATGCCCATTTTCATTATTGGTGGGTTATCTCACATCTGTTAACGGTATACATCATCGATCGATAATCAGACGATGTCACATCAAGTTCGACCCCAACTCCTTTATTCACTTGATAGGACTTGCACCATCGAAGACTTGTGTAGAAGACCCCAGGTGATAGTGGCATTCAGTATGCTACTTATGATTACGACTTTACATCTGAGATATCACCTCTCAGATGTCAGTAGTTTGTACCTCCAGTTTGCACTAGTTGTTTCCTTTCAGCAGGAGACCATATCTTACTGTAGAGAGATCATGGCTATGATCACTTATGACATGTATTCACTATGTACTGCCCATTCATGGCCATTGTATCAGATTGTTGTACTATACCGACATGTATTCAGGATACTATTGTATTATGACGAGTGAGCTACTCCTTCCATTTGTGTCTCCATCACTTCACTTTTGAGATTTATAATGTATTTCAGCCATCGTAGCATCAGTCTCTGACCTCACACATTAGGGGGCATCTGTTACAACGTAATTTTCCACCTTGTACGCATCATCACTCCTTGGCCTGCATGATCCATTTTATTGACTCAAATTCACTTTTTATCCTTCAAACACTATTTTTCCCTATTTTATTCCTACCCACTAGCTGTTCCATTACAGTGGGCGTACCCACGAGTTGCATCACTATAGCCCACGGGTAGCATGTAAAATGGTAAAAATCACTAGTTTATTACTTTTACTCCCAAAAAGTGGCCATAGGGTGACCTTTGGCCCTCCATTTGCCCCAAAACGCCTTGATGTTTCCTTTCACTTACCTTTGAGAGGACTATATATTGAGCACATATGGCTTATGGACAGGAGGAGAAAGGAGAGCAAGAGAACTCTAGTGGATTTTTGCCTCATCTTGAGTCTACACTCGTTGATCCTTGTAGTTGTGAACCTTTTATGTTCACCTTCCAAACTCCTATCATAGTTTGAGTTTGCCATTCCATGGAGGATTGAAGTGGTGGAGGCACAAGTGAATTGACCCAGATATTGGTTCAGATTGGTTGCCAGCAAGAGGTTGTATCTCATTGTACTTCTTGTTATTTATTAATAGAAATACTCATATTCTCGTCCATTAATGTGGTGAATGTTGTTTATATTACATTGGGTTGCATTTACTTGTAATATCATGGATCATTGCTATTGATGATGTTAATGTCATTTATATACTATATGCGCTTGTTGTATATTGGCTATCAAGACTGATTTGCAGGTTCAAGTGCATGGATTGAATGCTCCAACGGGGATCTACATCAAAGGTTTGGATCGAGGTTGGTTATATTCTTCATTATCTTAGCATTCTCATTTATATAGCATAGCATTGGAAATTGAGTTAATTTCTGGTAGTCAACTGTCTGCTATGGTTCAACCCAAGCCATAGGGAGTTTTCTCCAACACATGACAGTGTGGAAACGGAACAACCATATGTTCTGGTATTCCTATTTTTGATCATTTATAGGTTGTGATACATTTTCCATTATTCCCAGAGTGGCATTTCCAGTAAGGAATACTTTTTTTTACACTTAAAAATATTTTTGTATGACTAATATGTGGTCATTTTCTTGTGGCAAGGTTTTCTCATGGTGTTTATAAGGGCGCAACCATACCTTTTGGTTTAGATTTGTCCCTCAGAAACTTTCCTTTTTGTCTCTGTTGCCATTTTTACCAGCCAAGGCTGCATGTATTTGTTTTTACTAAGTATGCATGACACACATATTTTTGGGTATATGTAACTTTTACATGCTCCAGAATCAATCAAGATAGACATGGGTGTCCCAGAAACCATACCTTCAACATCGATTGCTGAAGCTTGATGTTCAGCCTAACGTTTGTTCAATGCAACATAGATTTTCAGGCTCCTTGCTACGTCTTGGACCGTAGAAGCCTCTTGCAGATTATGAACAAGTTTGCTTATGTCCTTTTTATGAGGACAATCATACCATCGATGGTTTTCTCCGCATCCCCAACATTTGGTTGGTGGCTTCGATAGTGTTGGTTCTGTTTTTTTGGTGCCTTCATTGTTGAACTTCTTAGTGGGAAGAACAAATTTGTACTATGGTTTGCTGCCTTCAAACTTGTTGTTGAAAGGTGTCTGCATACTTTGGTTTCTGAAATGGTTGGGATTGTGACCCTTCTGCCTCACTTCAGATTTGTTCTTCTTCTTTTCATTCCACCTTTTTGACACTTCAGCTCTGTTCTGCCCCTATTCATAACACAGTCTAGATTTTTTGAAAGCATCTTCCAAGGTCTTGGGATCGTAAAACTCTATATGATCCTTGTATCCAAATGGAAAACAATTCAGGAAACGCTGAATACTGACTTTTTCATCCTGAATGTAAGGAATGTACTTCAGTAGTTCCAAGAATTTACTGATTAGCTGCTCCATGTTTTGTTGTCCCAGCTTAAGGTCATAGAATTCTTTTACCTTTTTGTTGAAGTACCTTTCAGACAGGTACTTCTGTTTGAAGAAGGTTGCAAAAGTCTTCCACTTTACCTTCTTCTCCTTGATCGAGCGGGTCAACTTGAGATCATCCCACCAAGCTGAAGCCTTACCCTGTACGTTGAAAATAGAAATTCTAGCCTTGATGAGGTTGGAATAATCGAACATGCATAGGTACTTTTCCATGTCCCTTAGCCATAGTTCTGCCTCTTCTCCGATTTTAACTTCTTCGTTGAAAACAGGAAGCTTGATCTTCCTCAATTCTGAATGTAGATGATGTACTTTTCCCATTCTCTTTTTCTTCTTAGGGACGTACTCTTTAGAATGCTCTCCCCGTGACTCTTCGTCACTGACATCCATATTAAAACTCGCATAATTTCTTGGAGGTGTAGTCTTGAATTTTGAATTTATTTTTGTGACTGATTTTTCTGCATGCTACTCTTCCGGTGTTGGGAGGTGACTATTCTCTTTTTCCGTCAACTTTTACAGCAGGATAGAATTATTTCTTGTTGTTCTTCAAAGTTCTTAATGTTGTCTTCTTTGATGCTTATTAACTCAGCTTTCAGACTTTTCATTGTTTCCAACATCTCGCTGGATGTTGTTGCTCTTAATGGAGAACTTGAGTTTCTCCCATGCCTGTTGGCCATCTCTCCATGCTGACTAGATGTTTCTATAGCCAACCCGCCTTCTTGTTTTGCATAATTTATTTCTGCCATTAATGTTTCAGCCGCTGTGTTGTCTAAGTGTGGCCAAACAACTGTTTGTTAGAAGTTAAAAACAACAAGTTAAATAATAAAAAAATTACAGGCAGTATGCTACGATTTTTTTTTAATTATTTATTAAAATAAAAGCACAGCATTCACGCAATGAGTTGAAGGTCCTAGTGTAGTGACTGTGCTTTAATACCAATTTTTCATGTCTCCTCTTAACCATTTTTATTTTTTTTGCAAGGGTCTAATGACACTACAATACTGTTTATAGCTACACCCTCAGATACGGATTGTAGTTAGAAATATATCGTAAGCATACCATTATAAGTAAGTCTATCACACTTTCGACAGAAAATATTGTCATGACTTTTACCAAAGTGTTATAGTCTTGCAGACTATACGCACCCTTACGTCTTATGTGCCGCAAAGGTCCTTTATGTCGATATGAAGACACATACTAACCTCTATACATGCGGCATTGAACACGTGCTTTCTAACCTGAACCAAGGGTACAAACATTTAATACGTGCCGAAACAATAACACCCTAGGTCCTGGTATCTTTTCAGCTTACTATGCCCATATATATAGATATGCAATTACTGCATATAGATACATCTGTTTATGGATAGGTCATGTGTCCATTTAATGGATCTCAACCATATTTTTTTTTTGACAAAAACGAGTAGGTTTTATATTGATAAAACTATGGCTGATCCATCCAAAAGATACATCTTAAAATTCTGTCTGAAAACCAAAATTCTTCATCTCAAATAAGACCAGAACTACTTCTTCTAAAGGAACAAGATACGCACTAAGTCTGCAACGCATCTACTTCAGGCAAACAAAACTTGCTGAAGTTCAAACAAATTATTTCAAACATCCAGTTTGACTACGCGTCAACACTGGATTCCTGGAAAAGGGAGTCTTTTTCTTTTTTATTACTTTCGTCCATTCCATGGACTGATCTGGTTCGGCATCCAAGAGAGCTTCTTCTGCTAGATCAGCCCAGCTTGGGCCTGCTGAAGACATTGTGGGAATCGGGTCGTTCTGCTGGGTCACCCGGGATTTTTTTTGGGTCTGTTCTGCTGGATCACCCAGGTTTTTTTCTGAGTCTGGATCCTTTGAAATACTTTGGTGAGCTGGGATCGCCCCCTCCCACCAAGTTGGCTTCCGACGAGATTTGGCTAATTTCTTTTTTTTCTGAATTTTTGCAGTTAGCAGCTATATGCCCTGTATCAAAACATACTCTGCATTTGAAATTTATATGTTCGTAATCTAACTTCACAGTCCAAGATCTGTCTTTACCTTGAAGAATGATTTGAGCAGGGAATCCTTTGGTGAAGTCCATCTCAACGCAGATACGAGCAAAGGTTGTAAAAGCCGTTTTTGTTTCAGGACTTCTGCTGTGAAATTCCCCAAGAGCATTTCCAATGGATTGCAGGGATTTAGGTCCCCAAAAGTGGAGGGGAAGATTTGGTAAACGGACCCAAACTGGTGCTGAGGAGATGTCTGCAGTAGAGGCATCAAAAGAAGGAGTCCAAGGCTGTAAGGACAGTCCAGATCTGCCCCAAAACCAGGGTCCAGATTTGCAGATCTGGTCCCTATCTTCGGGAGATCCAAAAATGACGACAAAAAACCCTCTAGCACAAGGGCAAATAAGAGCATCAGAGCTCAGAATAGGAGCCCAAGCGGACAAGACCCAAGAATGAAGATCTGCAAGCTTTGGCCAAAAACCATTGAACCTGCAAACCAAGGCGCGCTGAGAGTAGTGATCCGCATGTAAAACGGCTTCCTGGCTGACTGGAAGAACCAGATCCGGAGCTTCCACCACCAAAAAACCAGACGAACGGCCACAAGACAGAGGGGAGCCTTTCGAGCTTCTAGCCGCAGCAGCATCAAGCGCTTCAACCTTCAACGAACCAGAGGTCAGCGGATCAGAAGGACATGTCTTCCGAGAAGGAGAACTCACAGCCAAAGAAATCGAGGGGGCATCAAGAGCCTTTCCCACAAGGCAGTCGGCAAAGGAAAGGGCCATGGAGTCGCAGGAGGAAGCAGCCGAGCGGCCGAGGAGGAAGCCTGCGGCTAGGGTTTGAAATTTCTTTGTATGATTGACAAGTTTTCTAATTGTTAAAAATGGTTCGAAAAAATATTTCTTGTGTATGTGGATCTCAACCATATTAACATACATTAATAGCTTTTTAACAAATAACAACCTTACATATATATATATATATTAACTACACACACACACACACACACAACCATATTAACATACATTAATAGTTTTTTAACAAATAACAACCTTACATATATATATATATATATTAACTACACACACACACACACACAACCATATTAACATACATTAATAGTTTTTAACAAATAACAACCTTACATATATATATATATATATATATTAACTACACACACACACACAACCATATTAACATACATTAATAGTTTTTAACAAATAACAACCTTACATATATATATATATATATATTAACCCCACACACACACACACACACACATTAACCACCCACACACACACACAACCATATTAACATACATTAATAGTTTTTTAACAAATAACAACCTTACATATATATATATATATTAACCACACACACACACATATATTCACATATTCACACACACACACACACATTAACACACACACACACATTTTAACACACACACATATTAACACACACACATATTCTCACACACACAATAACATTACCAATTAATATGGCATTCACCTTTTACAAAGGCTTCATGGTTCAATTAGCCATTTATAACATTATTTAAAGACTATAAGTTAAAATGGACAATAGCCATACATATTCTATGTGTATTAAAATTATGTACATATTATACAATATAAAACGTGGACTATTAATTCAATAAATGCAAAGGTTTAATTCTTTGCACCGGTCGTATAACCCAAGCTCACACATATATAAACATGTAATTATGAGTTAATACATAAGGCAAGAATCGCAAACACACATATTAACATTACCAATTAATATGGCATTCACCTTTTACAAAGGCTTAATGGTTCAATTAGCCATTTATAACATTATTTAAAGACTATAAGTTAAAATGGACAATAGCCATACATATTCTATGTGTATTAAAATTATGTACATATTATACAATATAAAACGTGGACTATTAATTCAATAAATGCAAAGGTTTAATTCTTTGCACCGGTCGTATAACCCAAGCTCACACATATACAAACATGTAATTATGAGTTAATACATAAGGCAAGAATCGTTTTGGGCCCACTATATAAACTATGGATATAAGTGTGTATAAATATATATATGGTTATATATATTTATATGTAAACATAATGCGCCCTTTTAACTAAGGCTTAAATAGCCAACACCTTTGCATATAATACAAGGGCTATACTATAAGGTCTAACGCGTTTAGCCTAAGGCTTGAACCACCATCATACATAAGCATATAATGGTTAATTAAGTGGTCGCTAGTGGAAGCCGGCCCCACCACACAGATTGATCCATCATTCAAATGCTAACACTTAAATGTTAAAGGATTAAAAATTACCAACTCACGTCATAATAGGGTGGCCATAATGCCACGTTATAGTGACATGGAATTATGAATAAACGTAGCATGCTTTCAAACATTAAACATGGGTTAATGAAGTGTGACACAACAGGTTACACGTTGGCTCAATCCAACAGGTGGCCTGAGTGGTTCGTGGCCTCTACCAAGCAAGCTTGACCACTCCTGAGCTTTGTTTTAAACCCACTGAATGTTTCCATGCTGGCAGGTGCTTACAAATCCCACTCACATGGATGGAGGATTACTCATGATGCGTTAATGGCTTCGTCGATGTGGTGAAAGTGGGTCACTCCATTAATGGAGCTCCCTTAGCCAACTATATCCAATAGTGGGATACCACGCCCGAGGCGTACCCTGTACCAATTGTCGAACTGCATTAATGTCTCAGTTAATCTAGGCCGCCGATGGTGATCCAAATCGATGTAAGGGAAAATGTGAATGGATCTACACCATCGATCCGGTTGATAGAATTTCGTGCCAACAACTTTCGACGTCCAACATTAAATCCTTCGGCACCAGTTGTAGTGGTCATCCACCTGCTCTACCCGGTGATTTCTTAGCAATCAGGGTTATTGTGAAGGTTCTATGTAGGGAGCTTTGGCTCTGTGCCAACGATGGTGTAAGAATGATATGGAGTCACTACTCTTTTGTCGTCAAAATGCATTTTTGACCTAGCTTGAACTAATGCTCAGCAAGGCCACCGCAACAAGGTAATACAATGTTTCTTCTTTTGCATGCTTTACATTCAAAGGAAGTCTGTTGATTAATTGTTTACGTTTATAAATTTATTGCCAGTGTTAATCCTTCTTTGTGATGTGAACAGGTGTAGCCTGAGCTGAGCGGTGCTGCAACTCCAACCACCACCAGGTATCGTAACACTTAACTCGCATAAAAATTTGTTGTAAAGTTTAACTCTCATTTATCAGGTGTATCTCCCCAAGCTTTGACCTTGTGCCACACTACCTATGCAGGTAGCCACAACAGGGTGGATTTGGGCACACACTTGAAATCTTGTAACCATCGCTGCAATGTGGAGATGCTCGCTATGCTACCAGGTAACTCGTCGACCAAACACCTCAGGTTTGGTTTACCCCATTGGTGGGGACATAGTTACTTAGAATGTTGGTCAGTCAAGGGTTAGGGTTTTCCTACTTTCGTTTTCAAGTTTTAAGGAGCATGGTCGATGGCCAAGTTTGTAGGGGCGTGGAGCCTTCCTATGAGAGAGTCTTCGCGACCTTTGGGTTCTCCTTCAGCATTGTAGGGTATACTATGTATTTAAAATGAAATGTTTCACTTGTAGAAACTCACAGTCGTGAGTAGTTAAGACACTCCAACGATGCTCTGCCTCAGCAGAGGCATCGGGATTCTGTGTAACAAGATCTTTTTGTGTAAAATAAATGGAAACGCTACAGCGTTTCAGTTACATCCTTCGACTGTGTGTATGCTTAATTCTTTAAAATCGTGTTGAAGAATGTATGCGAGCCCATCTTGACTTGTAAAGACCCACTGGGTTTTTCGTCGAGTATGTATGGTTTAATTATAATGTAATGTGCATTTTTGTAACACAGTTGGTATGGTTAATGCGTCTCAGCATTCAATATTTTAATGCAATGAAGGTATTATTTTACAACAATATGGGCATATAGATTCTTGATAACTGCATAAATGAATGCTTTGTTTAATGCTAATTTAAAATGGAAATCGTCTTCATACGACGCCTCTCTTAATGATTGAAACGATTTCGGTTTGCATTTAATAAGCATACTATAATACTGTTTAACTCTTGCACAGTTAATATGTTGGGGTGAAGGCAATAAACCTTCCTAGTTTGTATGCGAAATAGTTATTTATGTGAATCGCTATACTGTTCCTCTTCAGTAATGTTTATTACAAGATTGCGTGTTTACATTTGAATTCTCCCCGAGCACCAATGTCCAACTTAACTCAACAATATTTATGCCTTTATATTATGTAATACATAGATATACGTTGTGTGAAAATGCAGTCTAAAATACAATGCGTAAATGAATACATAAAGAACGCCATACATTACTGTATGATAATTGGTCTAAGGGTAAAACCCGTGTTTAGATGAATCACTTTCGTTCTGCACTTAATGCCTTCATACCACATTTGTTTCATATGCAAGCAAATATTATAGTGATCTGGGTTATCCATGATTCGCATAACGCCATAGGCGATGGAATCATATTAATATTAATACTTTGAAACTTGCAATGTAGTCTAAATGAAATGGTATTCGTCCAACCCAGAAAGAGATTTATACATGGATTCAACTCATAAAAATATAGCAGTGTATGTAGTTTATTTCATTTCTCAAAGACTTAGCCTAGAATGCCATATAGATGGATAAGGTCGTTTATGACCAGATTCATTAAGAGTATCCAACTCTGTCATGACAATAACTCGAAAATATAGTAGATCTGGGCATTAACATTTTCTAGGTTTTTCTTTTATGAAATAAAATCTAACATGAAAGAGTTGATAAAAAAATATTAGGGCTAGGCATGTAAACCTCTAGGTTTACATGTCTTCCCTATTCATAGCATTACATTACAAGACATAAGATCTCTTATTAAATACTGGAATATGTCTAGTATAAAGACTTGCATTATATGAAACATGCCCCACCAAGCCCTAGGTTAGCACATGCACCATATCTGCTTTGTATTAACTACTTTATACATTTATACAGTATAGGGATCATATTTATGCATATCTATTGTAATAAGAATGCAAGTATTTTAACAGCCATCCCATAACACAAATATTCCATATATTTAATCTGATCATAAGATGAAAGTTATTACAGAGATCTAAATATCTAGCTGAGATTCATGGTCAGAATATTGATGAAACATTTTATATCAGGTCATATCTGATCAATATGTAATTCAACTATAAATCAAATATATTTAGAAACACATACAAATACTGCCTCAAAAAAAATACTCTGCAAATTCATAATATAAATGCTTATCTAAATTCTGCTGACCAGTGGAACCAAGCACAAACCTCCCAGCCTTTGACCAACAAGATCTCCTTGCTTTCAAGTCACCCCCGAGCTGAGTTCACAGTCCCCCATGTAGAGTATAGATTTTAAATTACCCTTAACTTTTTATTCCCCAAGTTATTCAGGATATTTCATAGGCAACAAGAAACCCAACACCCAACTTAGTACTCCTAAGCTCCAGGATGCTCCAGGGGCTTTTAATCCTTATCCATTAAGAGAATCGATCAAACACAGTCTATTCAGGTTAATGCAGTACTCTTGCAAGCTTTGGTTAGTTATCCTACCTACACACAACTAAGTGGCCAAGCTCATACCAAACATATGATTCCTCTGAAATTGGGTTAGTTTGGTCCTCCCAAATCTCCCCTCAATCACTTGGCTTCAGGACCAGTTGGGTTCTCCCAAATCTATCCTCCCTCACCATTCTTCATTGTCTCAAGTTGATGTTTTCCCATTCCCATTGCTCTTTTGTGTTCAGCTCATGATATTTTGAATAGTGATAATCATAATAATGAATGTGTTTCCATGAATTTTCACTTTTTATTTTCTTAGGGGAAAATTCCTCATTTTACGAATTCTTTTAATTCATTAATCTATCAATTCTTCTCTTTAGGGTTTTCCAATTCTATGCAATAATAATTTATTATTATTATTATTATTATTAAGTGGCATTACTCCCTCCAACCCTTATGGTACTATGACTCCCATCTCATTAATGTTTTGGTCCACATGGTCAATAGAAACCACTTTATCAGATTTCTAAACTCTCCAAAGTAAAAATGAAATACTACTTAGTAGAAATATAATAGGGGTTCAAAGTCCAAAATTGGGCTATTACAAATTGTTTCCTAGCTTGGGGGTGGCCTCACGGTAGAAAGAATATATGTTGGATGAGTGCCTACAGTTGGGTAGAATGTGGAACTTGGAATCCCGGTTTCCCTTGTGTAGTCAAGTGTTATTAACTTGTGGTCTTGATGCATTAAAAGAATTTTTATGATGTATATGTAGTCCTTACATGTGACAATTTTATGTAAGTTGTTGGTTTTTCCCAACTTGGTATCCCTAAAACTGCATGTGCTGGTATAATGATTATTATTGTATGAATTAGCATGTGATCATGTTGTTGTGGTGTACTTGACACTAATACATATTTTCCATGGAGGTTATGGGTATTCATATGGTTACGTAAGCATTTTCTAATGTACTTATGTTGTACATGCATACACTTTGTATCTATCTTGCGATCATGTGAATAGGTGTACATCATTGTAAACACATTTAAGTTATGATAGTACTAGGATGGAAATGTTCATAATGGGTGTATATGATAATTGGTGATGTTCTAGTGGTTATGAGTGTATAATAAGGCATATATAGTCATGATAATCCTATATAAATAATGCTTATGTGGCTTGTTAGTCTAGTCCTTAATCCTATAATAATGCTTGGTGCTCATCCTTTTTGTGTAAATCTGTGATTGATAAATGAATAATGCTATGTGGCTCAGCTTGGATTGATGATCAAGGACATGATATTACTATGTGTTATCATTGGGTGAGGCTTGGCCTCTATAATAGCAATGCATATGTCTTTGATTATTGTAAAGAGTCAATGTTAATGGTTGAAATATGATTTTATAGCTTGATGCTTGTAATTACTATGTTAACGACTAGTATATATGTTGTAGCTAGCCATCACTAAAAGTTACTAATGCTCATGTGGAATGTGTAATACAACTGTGGGGCTATAGACTATCTGCACATTATGCAAGATACTATGGACCCTTTGAGATCTTATCTGAATAGGTCCCAGTGCATATGAGATTTCATTGCCCGCTTTTATAAAAGTGCATAATGTATTTCATGTATCTTTGTTGAAAAAGTATATACCTAATGTTAATCATATGATTGATTGGAATGTGACTGGGGTGGAACCCTGTTGGAGGATCCTAGTCGACTAGTTGACTAGGTCCTCCAACCGACCATAGTTAGGTTAGTCCATTCAGTTAGTTAGACGAGTGAACTTAAAATTATAACCAAATAATTGCTTGTAAATTGTATATATAGGCTAGTGATCCAAGGACATATAGTAAGAGTGTACAATATCTTTGTTAATACAAAGGCTTGGTGATGTTATACGGCTTACTCTTTTATCTCCTAATTATATATATATATGTTCATGTGATATGTGTTAGATTTTCACAATTTACTTCAATCTGATCTAGGATCTTAACTGAGATAACAACATGTACAACATATCTATAGCATATCAATCATGGACACAATAATGCAAGCACACAAGAGACACAGAGTTTCATCGGCGAAAACCAAGAAGGTGAAAAACCCCGCAACTTCCTCAAAGATAGATAGAGCAATGATACAACCCAAGCATAAGAGATAGTCTTCTCCTAGCAGCTACTCCTCCTTCCTCACATGTGCACCACTCTCCAATGAGTGTGTGAGAGAATAATAGAATGATCAAATAGAGTGCCTCCCGCACTCTATTTATACTTGACTTGACTTGCCTAATAACCTTTACTAGGTCGTCCTTAACTTAACCACATAACATAATGCTGACAGGGCCGACCCCCAATAGGTTGGTCTAATAACCCTTTAACCCACATGAGTTATACAAGGTCAACCCCAACAAGGTGGTCTAATAACCCATCAAGTATAAGTTACGACGCTTACAATATAAATGACGACACTTCCGTATAGAGGAATAATAACATCTCTATAGGAATACAAACACTTTCGTATAGATGAATAATAACATCTCTATAGGAATACAATATACATATATGAAATACATTCCAAAGTTACAAATACATCAACACTCCCTATTAACTAGGAAGGTATTTCTCGACACAGATATTCTAACACAAGTCTTCTTCTCTGGATCATCGTCACTGGATCATCGTCATCGAATCATCATCATTGTTAGTGCTGCTGCTATCTCAATCAATCTCCAATCTACTCGTCATAGGAAGTTCTACAGAGTTAGTCCTTTTTCATACTGGATGTAAGCCCACCACCTACAGGTCTTGTTGTTGGTACAACATCCCCCCGTTAGATTTTTTGAAAAAATATTGGGGCCCCTCCTCTGTTTTTGAAAAAGGAAAATCTACCCAAGGTTATCCGGACATCATAAATCTTTCCTTAGCTTTCCCCTAAAAGGAATCTCAACTTGCCTTAAGCTTTTTGAGTATTGTTTTTTTGCCTAAGTAAAACTTAAGATTTCGGGCCACAACGGTGGAAGCTTTGAGCTAATCTTGCCACCACGACGGAAGAGTTAGTTCAAGCCTTCCGAAACCGCAAAAATAAAAGGCTAAGTCAAACCCACAGCGGAAAAGTTACCTTAAAGTCTCCGAAAGGGAAAAACTTATGATCAAGCAGGCCCACTGTGGAACGAATTCAACAAGTCTCTCCGCAACAATGGAAGCTTTCATCTAACTCTTCTGCAAGCATCGGAAACACAGCAACAAGTCTTTTGTGGAAAGACTTGTCTATCTCTCCAGCATCGGTAGGTAGGATGGCATATTTTCGGAAGAACTTGGCTAACTTTCCCATGAAGGAAGATGAGCTCACGTAAGTCTATCGCAGCACACTACTCCTCCGCGGAAGCATTCGGACAATTCTCCCACAACGACGAGCAAAACTCAACTTTTCTTTCTGCAGGAAGCGGAAGCCTTAACCCAACCTTTCCGATTTTGGTGGTCGTATTTATTGAAAAGGGGTTGATCTGACCCATCCGTACATGCCTTAAATCCCATTTTGATGACTTACAACCACCATACTAATGGTTTGCATGTACCATTTGGATATATATTGGAGGTGCACCCCATTAACATTCCATTTTCTTTCGTCACCCAAAGATTTTTTTTCCATCCCGTTTGAAGACGCGAAGCATGTCCACCAGAGTTGGAGCAAGATTCGCAGACTTTGCAACAAACGTTGGCAATCCATCGCCCCTTCCAGGTCACGGACCCTGTTATGTTATGAGCTTCCTGATTAAAGGGACATGATCCAACACATTTTTCATTCTCTATACTCATGACCACCCAACTCAAATAGTTTCAATGCCCTAAGCATAGACGTAAAAGTCCCCAGAGCATCAAGACTCCCACATCTTGATTGTTAGAAAGTGTCGCCTCTGCTCAGCATAAAAAGCCACCCGTTAGACCAACCCTACCCATTCTTGCACCAAGTTCTGAGCATTTCGCAGCTATAGAATTTATGCTTTTCCGTGCTTTCAGGACGGTCTATGTTTTCTCTCTTAGGCATTAAAGGTACCCATACCAACCCATGTCTATTTGCCATCATGGTCCCTAATTACAATAACAAACGCAAAGATAAATAAATTAATGTTTTCACAAGATTAGAAACTGGTATGAGAAAGAAATAATGATCAAATATAAGTTAGGAGTTTTGGTTGACATTGAGATATTATCAAAGAGACACTAGTTTGGGTTGTTAACATCATGTCGTACATGCTTATGTTGATGTATATGTAACTACGGAATGTATTTCACCCATGTATTTCATATATGTATTTTGTACTCCTATAGAGATGGTATTATTCCTCTATACAGAAGTGTTTGTATTCCTATAGAGATGTTATTATTCCTCTATACGGAAGTGTCGTCATTTATATTGTAAGTGTCGTAACTTATACTTGATGGGTTATTAGACCACCTTGTTGGGGTCAGACCTATATAAGTCATGTGGGTCGAAGGGTTATTAGACCACCCTATTGGGGGGTCGACCATGTGGGTCAAAGGGTTATTACACCACCAAGTGTGGGGTCGGCCCGGATTAAGTTAACCATGGGTTAAGCTAGACATGTAGGCCCCATTAGTTTATTGGGCAGGACAGAACAAGTATAAATAGAGATTGGGAGATCTCTATTTGATCATTCATTCACACACTTCTCTCATTCGGAAAGTGGCGCACTTATGAGGAGGAGGCTCTGCTGCTAGAAGAATACTATCTCTTGTATTCTGGTTGTATCATCGCTCTATCTATATCTGAGGAAGTTATGGGGGTTTTTCACCTTTATGGTTTTCCCCAAGTAAACTCTATGTCTCTTTCGTGCTTGCATTATTGTGTCCATGATTGATATGCTGTAGATTTGTTGTACATGTTGTTTTCTCCATTAATATCCTAGATCAGATTGAAGTAAATTCTGAAAATTTAACATGGTATCAGAGCTAGCCTGAAAGAAGGCATGATATGGCATGTATGACACTTGTTGCACTTACGATGCTAGGGCTTGATATAGCAAAAACTAGTCATCGTAGCACTTTAGCTATAAATCCATTTTGGCGACATTTTCGGATCTGAAAATTTTACAGGTCGAATATCAAATCTCCATGTACTGTGTGTTCAAAGGAAAACCTCTAATTCATTGTAATTTGTGATTTAGGATCTATACAATATAGGGTTTCTGCCTCTTCCATATCTGAGTCAAAAACAGGTGACCTTGGAAAAAAGGTCATAACTTGGGATAGGAAGCTCCAAAAGAAATTTCGTAAAAAGTGACAGGTAGTACACAGACTGTAATATCTCAAAAAATGTTTTCAGAGGCCGAAGTTGAACCTGTGACACGTGGCACGCCATACAAGTTCGCTCTCCTGTTTTATCCCATAAATATGCCACGTTGCGACACTTGGCATACTCTCTCTCAAAGAATCCATTTGGGGTCAGACCTGTCGGGATGGAAATACGATAGGTCAGGCTACCACAAAAAAATGTTTCAGACCCTGTAGATCAAAAAGTGCGGAGTTACACCAGAAACAATCAGGTACATATTTCTGTCAAAACATAATTATTTTTTAGCACCTTCATTCATGGCTTCTAGAATTTAGGGTTTCGGAGAAAGTTGGAATTTTTGTAATCAAAGACTACGGCTGAATGTTACTCATAAAAATAGAAATTTAGAGACCAAAATCAGAATTTTTGGTTGGGCAGAAGACCGGGCTTGATTAGACCCTAGTTCGAGACCACAGCTTCTGCAAAAATGGGAATTTTTGAAATCTATGACCATGGTTGGAAGCTCCTCAGAAAAATAGAAGCTTAGAGATTTGGATCAAACCTTTTGATTGGGAAGAAGAGTGGGCTTCATCAAACCCTAGTTCGGGGTCACGTCTAGTGAATCCAGAAGTTTCAAAGGAAAAATTAAGGAGTGAAACTTTGCAGTTTTCAAATTCTGAATATACCAGCTTGATCAACTCATCAAGGCGCATATTTATATCCTTTCAGAAGTTTGAAATTCAAAGTTTGAATTTTTGGGGTTTCTCTGACAAACCCTAATCTAGCTCCAGGTCTAGTTCTTGCAAATCAAGTTGATTGGGTTAATCCTAGAAGAAGATGGATTGGTCACCTGCATAAGTGAAGAAGTTCCTGTCTCAGAGGGAGATGAGGCTAAGGCCTCCCATAAGAAGATTACAAGCAATCTTGACAGGTATGGCTTATAGGTATGTTTCAAATTCTGTTCATGGTTAAGTTTATGATATGTTTGTCTTCATATCATTAAAGTACAATCTTGATTAATTACCAGACTTGTCACGTCACCTTAATAGAAGATATTCATTGATTAAGGTTTTGACACTTATGATTGTACTAATGCATTGTGATGTTGTATGAGGTTTATGTTGTTTGCTAACATAGAAGGTACACCAAGAAAGACAAATCATGTTCTACTTCAAGAACATATGATCATGGTGACATGAAGACAAATATTCATCCGTTGTCATGGATCACTTAGAAGATCTACTTACGAGGTATGTATAACTTGGTCCTACAATGGATAACTTATGAGACATGCAGGTTACTAGCACAAGTCATTGAAGAGAACCAGAAGACATTATGCTGGTATGTTAGACATAACTATCTAGCATGCTAGTCCAGGTATGTTTTTCCTATATCAAGCTAGAATCCTACCTTGTGTTAGGATCTTATACTGTTGTGTTGTTGATAATTATTATTCATGAAGTCATAGGTTGGAATAGTCATGGTTGTATGCATATTATGTTTCTTACCATAATTGATGATATGACTAACCAGAAGAATCATGAAGGTATAGGTTTGAGTAATCACGAGTTTATGAATTGATGATTTAACTAATTAGAAGAGACCTATGATCAAATAAGAATATGCATGAGTAAAAGAAGACTTCCTTGAAACCTTGAATACTAATGTTTATTATCTATGAATGATCAGGACTATACATGTTTTAAGATTATTGTGTTTTGATAGTATTAAGATTATACTAATAAATGTGTGATTATGTATGAGACCTCAAGGATAACACAATGATGATACTAATAAGCATGCACAGTAATTAAGGATGGATATAAGTTCAAGGACAGGTACTCCAGGAAGCAAAGATCAAGAAGGAGCACACTTGAGTTGTTCCTGCAAGAAAGCAAAGGAGCACACTTCAGTAGTTTGTGCAAGGATGCAGATATTCAGAGGGAGTTGACCACTTCCCACAATCCACATTAGAATGGAGTTGCAAAGATTCAGAGGGAGTCCACCCAGCAACCAAACAAAGATAAGTATTTGAATTGTCATTTCTTACATAATGTTATTCAATGATGTATATGCTTATGTTTCTAGAATTAGGTTGTGTATTATGCATACTAGAATAGTTACATTGATGAACAGTATACTACTAATAAACAGGGTAAGTGGCCTATGGCACTGTACAACATTCCATTGCTACTTATCTAGAATGAAACCTCTTTGCTGACATGTTAGGAGTTGTGCACACTCTTAACAATGTTTTGGTAGAGATTGGAAGGCATCTAGAAAGTTACGGAATATGGATAAATGTTGTATTGAAGCACTGGCTAAGATAATTGCATGACTGTATGACATATTTCTTTATGTGTAAGAATTTGTTCTGAAAACTATGAGATGTTTTCTAATCATGCAATTTAACTTGTTGTGTAGGAAAGATCATATACCATCACCTAAAAAAGAAGGAATACAACATTTGTTCAGCAACAAAGTTATCTATTGAAAATATTGAAGATATTGAAGTTCTCAGGATCTGGGAAGAATGCCATGATCGAGGAGTACCAGTTGATCATGAAGATGTTTGGGATTCAGTCCCAAAGGGTAGTCTGTAGTGACTTCCAAGAGGATCTACAAGATCATGCATGCTACAGGTGGTAGCATATAGACTTTTGCTCCTGTATCCAGATACACTTCCATTAGATCCGTACTTGCTTTGGCTGCAGTGATGAAAGGGAAGATACACCAGATGGATTTCAAGACAGCCTTCTTGAATGGTGTAGTTGAAGAAGAAGTGTATGTGGAGAAGCTACTTGGTTCTAAGACACATGACAGGGATTCATATATGTGCAGAACTTGGTATGGTAGGATAGACAGCTTTCTATCCAGTTTGGGCTTTACCAAGAGTAAAGTGGATTCCAACTTTTACTACAAGGTTTAGGAAGGCAATCCAGTTATACTACTTTTGTATATGGATGATCTTTTTATTACAGGTGAAGATAGATTGATTGTCGACATGCAGTGGAAGCTTGCTGCCGAGTTCGAGATGAAGAACTTGGGGATGATGCACTATTTGTTTTTGGCATGGAGGTGTGGCAGAGTGCAGATGGAATCTTCCTTGGACAAGGGAAGTATGAAGTAGAGATCCTAAAGAGGTTAAGGATGATGGAATTCAAGGACATGGGCACATCTATGGCATCAAACCTGAAGCTTTTGTATGATGCTTCATATGATCCGGTTGATGTCACAGTGTATCGTCAGATGTTTGGGTCCTTGATGTAACTGACAAACATGAGACCAGATATTTGCTTTGCGGTGAACACATTGAGCCAGTTCCTGACGGATCCAAGAGATGTTCACCTAGTTGTTGTAAAGCATATTTTGAGGTACCTGAAGGGTACAGTTGATTATGGGCTCAAGTATGATGCGAATCAAAAGTTTAACCTGCAGGGTTATGATGATTCAGATTGGGAAGGCAGTGCTGCAGATAGGAAGAGCACATCTGGGTACTGCTTCAATATGGGATCAGGTGTGATCTCTTGGTTTAGTAGGAAGCAGTCCTGCGTAGCACTGAGTACAGCCAAGGCAGAGTATGTTGCAGCCTGTTCGACTAGTTGTGAGGTAGTATGGCTTCGGAAGCTACTGTCTGAGTTATTTGATCTCCCATTGGATGCTACTGGTATCTTCTATGATAACTAGAGTTGTGTGAAGCTGTCTGAGAACCCAGTGTTTCACGATAGGTTAAAACACATAGAGATCAAATATCACTATATCAGGGATATGGTGCAGAGAGGAGTAGTGAAGCTCCTATATGCTGCGATGGATGAGTAGATTGTAGATGTACTGACGAAACCACTAGCCAGAGTGAAGTTCGAGTACTTCAAAGAGAGGCTTGGTGTTCTTCGGATTGATGACACTTCGAGGAAGAAGTGATGGACACATTTGCAGAATCCATTCCAAGCATGTTGGAAGGAGGATCCTTCACATGGCTGTGGATGTAAGCGCTGGATGATGAGCATCAGGACGATGCTCCAGTTACTGTTTTGTATATGCATCAGGAGGATGCTGGATATGATCAGTTGGATCATTTATATGTATATGTACACATCATGGTGGATGCTAGATATGATCAGTTGAATCATTTATATGTATATGTATGTATGCATCATGTTGGATGCTGGATATGATCGGTTGGATCATTTGTATGTATTTTTTATATGCATCATGTTGGATGCTTGGACCATGTATCTGTATATGTATCAGGTGGATACTGTGTATGATCAGGTAGATCATGTATCTTGATATGTATCTGGTATGATCAGGTGGATCATGTTTTTGTATTTGTATCAGGTGGATCATGTATGATGATATGTATCAGGTAGATACTTGGTATGCATCAGGTAGATGCATTATATGATCAGGATGATCATGGATGGTGAGCTTCAGGATGTTGCTCCAGATGATATGCAGCAGGATGTTGCAGTGATGATGATCAGGATGATCATGTGTACATAAGGATGATGTATGGTGAGTATCAGGTTGATACTTTATGGCCATGGAACAGGTTGTGCAGATGAGCATATAATTTGGCCCTGGGAGATTTGCAAATTGTCTTTCAAGGTTTTTCCTATGGCAGGTAATCTGGCCCTGGGATATCTGGCAAATGCTCTTTTGAGGTTTTGCTCTGGGAGGACATATAATTTGGCCCTGGGATATCTGCAGATAGTCTTTCGAGGTTTTTCCTATGGCATATAATTTAGCCCTGGGATATCTGGCAGATGCTCTTTCGAGGTTTTGTCCTATGGCATATAATCTGTCCCTGGGAGATCCTATAGGTAGAGTTGTGTGCTCGTAACAACCTAGGATGCTCTTGCGAGGTTTTTCCATGACCACATATAATATGTCCTTGGGAGATCCTATAGGTAGAGCTGTGTGCTTGTAACAGCCTGGGATGCTCTTGCGAGGTTTTGTGGTGAGGTCACATATAATATGGCCCTGAGAGATCCTATAGGTAGAGCCATGTGCTCGTAACAGCCTGGGATGCTCTTTTAAGGTTTTGTGATGCATGTAATAAGTCCTGAGGATTCCACAGTATGGCCAGTGATGATGAAGACCTGTAGGTGGTGGGCCTACATCCAGTATGAAAAAGGACTGGCTCTATAGAACTTCCTATGACAAGTAGATTCAGAGATTGATTGAGATAGCAGTAGCAGTGACAATGATGATGATTCGAGGATGATGATTCGCTGATGATGATCTAGAGAAGAAGACTTGTGCTAGCAGATCTGTGTCGAGAAATACCTTCCCAGTTAAGAGGGAGTGTTGATGTATATGTAACTTTGGAATGTATTTCACCCATGTATTTCATATATGTATTTTGTACTCCTATACAGATGGTATTATTCCTCTATACGGAAGTGTTTGTATTCCTATAGAGATGTTATTATTCCTCTATACGAAAGTGTCGTCATTTATATTGTAAGTGTCGTAACTTATACTTGATGGGTTATTAGACCACCTTGTTGGGGTCAGCCCTGTATAAGTCATGTGGGTTGAAGGGTTATTAGACCACCCTATTGGTGGGTCGACCATGTGGGTCAAAGGGTTATTAGACCACCAAGTGTGGGGTCGGACTGGATTAAGTTAATCATGGGTTAAGCTAGACATGTAAGCCCCATTAGTTTATTGGGTAGAACAGAACAAGTATAAATAGAGATCAGGAGATCTCTATTTGATCATTCATTCACACACTTCTCTCATTTAGAAAGTGGCGCACTTATGAGGAGGAGGCTCTGCTGCTAGAAGAAGACTATCTGTTGTTTTCTGGTTGTATCATTTCTCTATCTATCTCTAAGGAAGTTATTGGGGTTTTTCACCTTTATGGTTTTCCCCAAGTAAACTCTATGTCTCTTCTGTGCTTGCATTATTGTGTCCATGATTGATATGCTGTAGATTTGTTGTACATGTTGTTCTCTCAGTTAAGATCCTAGATCAGATTGAAGTAAATTCTAAAAATTTAACATGGTATCAGAGCTGTCCTGAAAGAAGGCATGATATGGCATGTATGACACTTGTTGCACTTACGATGCTAGGGCTTGATATAACAAAAACCAGTCATTGCAGCACTTTAGCTATAAATCCATTTTGGCGACGTTTTCGGATCTGAAACTTTTACAGGTCGAATATCAAATCTCCATGTACCGTGTGTTCAAAGGACAACCTCTAATTCATTGTAATTTGTGATTTAGGATCTGTACAATATAGGGTTTCCGCCTCTTCCAGATCTGAGTCAAAAACAGGTGACCTTGGAAATAACTTCCCAGTTAAGAGGGAGTGTTGATGTATATGTAACTTCGGAATGTATTTCACCCATGTATTTCATATATGTATTTTGTAATCCTATAGAGATGGTATTATTCCTCTATACGGAAGTGTTTGTATTCCTATAGAGATGTTATTATTCCTCTATATGGAAGTGTCGTCATTTATATTGTAAGTGTCGTAACTTATACTGGATGGGTTATTAGACCACCTTGTTGGGGTCGGCCCTGTATAATTCATGTGGGTCGAAGGGTTATTAGACCACCCTATTGGGGGGTCAACCATGCGGGTCAAAGGGTTATTACACCACCAAGTGTGGGGTCGGCTTGGATTAAGTTAACCATGGGTTAAGCTAGACATGTAGGCCCCGTTGCAGGACAAAACAAGTATAAATAGAGATTGGGAGATCTCTATTTGATCATTCATTCACACACTTCTCTCATTTAGAAAGTGGCACACTTATGAGGAGGAGGCTCTGCTGCTAGAAGAAGACTATCTCTTGTATTTTGGTTGTATCATTGCTCTATCTATCTCTGAGGAAGTTATTGGGGCTTTTCACCTTTATGGTTTTCCCCAAGTAAACTCTATGTCTCTTTTGTGCTTGCATTATTGTGTCCATGATTGATATTCTGTATATTTGCTGTACATGTCGTTCTCTCAGTTAAGATCCTAGATTAGATTGAAGTAAATTCTGAAAATTTAACAGCTTATTCATGTTTAATTGTTGAACAGGATTTTCAAAACGGCTAAAGGTGGCAAGATAAAATCGAAGGCAATCGACGAAAGCACAAGAATAGAAACAATGTTCCAAGATACCAAGTGCACCACAGGCATGCCTCCAGAAGTAAACTGGGGAGATGTCTACCTCATGATAAGAGATCAGGACTTCCATGAAGCTCTTCTTGAGGAGGAATGTTTATACTAGAACATTCGAAATTCCTGTATATCCAAGGCGGCCACGCGTCCAGAACTTTTCCCGTGCTTGGAAGAAATTAGATGGGTGTTGCAGCATGCGAACACCGAGACAAGAATTATAGCAGATAGCACAGGAAAGGCTTTCGCCTTGTTTCACCCATCTTATATCTCAATGGCTTACAAGTTATCCAAATCATAGCAGCGGCTTGATGATGCATGGTTGGAAGGGATCCAGATGGACAACCTAGATATGGCAAGGAGGCTTTTAATTTCAGGCAAGCAAATTAGAAGGAAAGATAGTGAGGAGTATATGGTGCTAAATCTGAGGCCCCCTTTCAGACTAATCGCTCTCATGTTAAGCAGAATTTTTGGAAGACCGGATGGAACAATGTTTATGCTGCAATGGGTCCCTATCATCCACTATGTAGCCTTCCAAGGGACAATCTTCAACTGGGTCGATATCATCTCAGACAGTCTTTCATCAGCTATAACAATGGCACAAGAAGGGTTGGTGGAGAGGAAGGCAGAGTTTTATATGGATACTTACCTGATAGATTGTATCGTGGCGAAATGTTCCTTCCCCAAGTTGGGATGCATATGGAGCTCGACAGATGGCTTAGTGTTCATTGCCTACAAAATCTTCTAAGCTCAAAACTACAAGAGGAATTACAAACTTATTTGCGAGGAGTTCATCATGCCCCTATATGAATTGATATTTAATGAAGAACCCAACTGCCTATCTAAAAATGCCATGGAAGCATTGGAGAAATATGGTGATTTCTATTTTTCTCCAGTTGGCACCTACATAAGAATGTACGGAGGTTCCAAAGCCCCGTATATTCTACCTAGGTACGCTACGGATTATATAGTCCACAAGGAGATGGTAAGGTAGGATTTTATTGATGGAATGGGTAATACCCTATATAAGGCCAAGAAAGCTACTTTTCTGCCCTTACCCTTCTATGTCGGGGCCTACATGTTCTCAAGAATTGCAACTATGAAAGATTTTGTTGCAGAGTTGAGAAGCTTTCATTTTGGGGAAAGGATTTTTCACAGGAATGATCAACAGGGCAAAATTGCACAACATTGCAAAGAACTCTCCACTCCCTATGAGTATGCAAACTTTTATGATCAACAGGAGGAAGCATACAGGTGGATCAACAATATGACCGAGCTACAGATATTTCAAATGGGCAAAGGAGGGGCCAGCTCGAGCTCTAATGTTGTGGGGAAAATAGGTCCGCAGCAAGGAAAAGGTACCGTGGACACTGCTGAGGCTTTCTTGAAAGAAGAACAAAGGCTCTTGGAACAAGCAAAGAAAATCCAAGAAGATAAACGCATAGAAGAAGAGAATTTGAGAATTCAAGCAGCGGAAGCCGTGGAAAAGAGGCAAGAAGAAGAAGAGAGAATTAGATTGGAAAGTAATGTGAAGCAGGAACAAGATGATACATTAAGAAGGGAGTAGGAGGAAGAAGCATGAAGGAAAGAAGAAGAAGAAAATAAATCCCAAGAGGATGTTGATCCCAAAATCCCAGACCTGCACAACTTAGATATGGGTTCCCCCATAAGAGATCTCCCCATTGTCCCTTTTACACCCTAGAAAGGTAGTATAATCTCTAATTGGGAAAATTTTGCTTACAACAAGAAAAGGAAAACCATTTTCAAAGAGATAGGTTCCGAATTGAAAAGACCTTTTCGGCCAGACATCATCACTACACACGAGACCATGGTCATGCGGAACATAGAAGAGGCTTCTAAACTCCTGGCATCCATCTTCGTAGCCATAGTTACAACAACCGCAGACAATGTTAACCTACTAGGAGATAAATTGAGTGAAGAAAAGGAGAAGGCACGTTAGTTGCAGAAAGCTTTAGTCAAAGAGCAGAACTATACAAATTTGATGATCGAGAGGAATGATGCTCTCACATCTCAGAAGGAAGAGTTAAATGAAATTCTCCAACAATTGGAAGCTAACAGGAGGGCCCTGGCTATACAAGTAGGATGTTAGAGGTGTTAGGATATTCCTATACTCCATCCTAGTCCCTCCAACATTTCTGACATTTTCAGTCCTGCATGCAAAATTAGGGTTTTGCATGCAATTAGGGTTTGCAGCACCAACACCTAGCCCTTGCCAAACTAGCCCCAGGAGCTTCTCTCGGATCAGTCTTAGCTCTCCTAGAGCTTAGTGCGCCCTCTTTTCAGTTATTGCATGAGAAGGGCGCCCTTCTTCACCTACCAGTCCAGTTTAGTTCAGTTATCTTCAGTTCTTCCTTGATTTAAGGATTAACTGACTCCTAACTGACCTTATCACTCTTTTGGACCTCCAGTGTGACTAGATAGACTGTTTTGACTCCAGTTAGCTCCATGAGCGCCCCCCACTGAGTCTCCTTCACTATATCAGTGCTTCCATGTGCCAGTTACACCAACCACACTCAGTTAGACTCAGTTTGACTCCCGGTTGATCACTACTTGTGCATTGATGACTTCACCGATGATGAGATAGAATCCTAGTTTGGAACTGATGACTCTCCACTGATTATGGATCTGTGCATGAAGGATAATTCGAATTACACCTAGTGAATTCGAATCCTCATACTCAGCATTGTATATTTATCCGGTTACTATTCTGATTAATGCAATGTGTGTAATTATTCTGCCTCTATTGGATCTATGTTCTATTGCTTCTCTCTTCTTCCTAAATTCTTTCATTGTGAGGTTTACATCATCTCTTTGGATCTTATGTGGGCAATTTCACATGGTATCAGAGCCTTGAGAGTATATTCTACCTCCATTCTTGAGAGTTTTTTTGCAGGTATTTTGAAGTTCCAGCAGTTGCAGCAGCAGATTCAGTAGCTTCTATTTTGCACTTGTTCAAGCAATCAAGATGAGCAATTCGAATGCTCCTTCTTCTATACTTCTCACTCCTTTCAATTATTTCGAATGGAAGAGGAAGATGATAATACTCTTGCAATCAAGAGGGTTTACTAGAATAGTTGAAGAAAAAGATGCCATACCACATCAAGCTGAAAAGAGAGTCAAGCACCTAAACAAAATGGATGAAGCCTTTGGATTCATATGCCTTCATATTTCTGATGATCTATTGTTTCATGCTGATGGATTGAAGTCTCCATATGATTTATGGATAAAATTGAGGAGTCTTTTTGGCAAACAAGACGAAATGAGAGGCTACATTCTTGAGAATGAATTGGTTGCCCTTCAACCTAGCAATTTCGAGAGCATTCAAGATTTCTTCTCCAAATTTCAGAATTTGGTTTTGCATTGCAAGCAATGTGGCATCATTAAAAGTGATGAGCAATTGATACTCTCTATATTGAGCAAACTTGGATCTCAATTTTCTGTCTTTGTATCTACCTTTCATTCTGTTCGAATGTCCATCCCTGGATGGAAGTTTCCCACCTTAAGTGACTTCATTGAGGCTCTCACTCAAGAAGAGAACAAACTGTTTCAAATGGGTGCCATCAAAACCTCCAGAGATCTAGCTCTGTTGGCTGGTGAATCAAGTGGAGCGAATGATAAAGGGGGACAAAAAGGAAAAGGAAAGAAACCTTCAAGATCCAAGAATGACAAACAAAAGAGACCAAATTGTACCTACTGCAAGAGAGGAAACCATCCTGAGCATGCCTGCATGCATAAGAAGATTGATCTTCTAACCAAGCTTCTTGAACAAAACCAAATTGTTGTTCCAAAAGAAGCAAAGATGTCTGATTCTGGAAGTGGATCTGATGATTGTCATGCATTGATGGCTGGTTTTTCAAAGACAAAAGCTCTCCTCATAGATTCTGGAGCTTCCAACCACATGATGGCACAAGAAGAATCCTTCTCCTCTTTGGATCTCCAAGATGGGCCTACCATTCACATGGGAGACAACTCTCAGATTTCTGCCAAAGGTTTGGGTACAGTTCATATGGAGCATGGTAAGTTCAAAAATGTCTTATTTGTTCCTTCTCTTACAGCTAATTTGTTATCAGTATATCAAATGACTCATACAGGATCTCCAAAACAAGTGATTTTTGGTCCAGACACAGTAGAGATTACAGAAATCTCCACTGGAAAGGTTATAGCGAATGGGATTGCTAATCATGCCTCAAAGGCATATGAGTTCTCCCACTTCATGCCCTTCTCTCCAACTATCCCTTCAGATTCTGATGAGGATCACAGTGACTTCTCTTCCAGTGACTCCTATTCTAGTGAGGAAGAAGATCAAGATTTTGATGTTGAGATCATGGTTCAAGAAGATTCAGAACCAACACCTATTCTTAGTCCAGATTCAAGAGAAATATGTTCTCACACAGTCCTTGCTACTACTAAGAACACAGTTGATGATTTATTTGCTTACAGAACTACTAGACTTCAGCAGCATGCTAACCTTGCATTATGCCATCCACCTCTCCATGAGAGATTCAGCATGATGATGGGGTTTACTCTTCCATTCCTTGGGAAAACTCATCATGATAAATTCGCTCCAGTGACAGAAAAGGTTCCTGAAAGACTTGCTACATTCAGCACATTCTCTAGCACTTGCATTCGCACTTTACAGAGGATTAGCTTACCAAGTCTCTTTGCAAAGTTTTCACTGATGAAAGCTTGCTTCTTTTCTGCTTAGAGTAATGGCTCCTTGAGTTATTCAAAAATATAAAAACAAAAAAAAAGAAAAAAAAAGAAAAATTGAGGCAGTATTCTTTTTATCATTTCATTGATTGTATGGGTGACCTTTGGTCCTAGTTACCAGGGCCCAGGATGGATTAAGGGGGGGTGTTAGGATATTCCTATACTCCATCCTAGTCCCTCCAACATTTCTGACATTTTCAGTCCTGCATGCAAAATTAGGGTTTTGCATGCAATTAGGGTTTGCAGCACCAACACCTAGCCCTTGCCAAACTAGCCCCAGGAGCTTCTCTCGGATCAGTCTTAGCTCTCCTAGAGCTTAGTGCGCCCTCTTTTCAGTTATTGCATGAGAAGGGTGCCCTTCTTCACCTACCAGTCCAGTTTAGTTCAGTTATCTTCAGTTCTTCCTTGATTTAAGGATTAACTGACTCCTAACTGACCTTATCACTCTTTTGGACCTCCAGTGTGACTAGATAGACTGTTTTGACTCCAGTTAGCTCCATGAGCACCCCCCACTGAGTCTCCTTCACTATATCAGTGCTTCCATGTGCCAGTTACACCAACCACACTCAGTTAGACTCAGTTTGACTCCTGGTTGATCACTACTTGTGCATTGATGACTTCACCGATGATGAGATAGACTCCTAGTTTGGCACTGATGACTCTCCACTGATTATGGATCTGTGCATGAAGGATAATTCGAATTACACCTAGTGAATTCGAATCCTCATACTCAGCATTGTATATTTACCCGGTTACTATTCTGATTAATGCAATGTGTGTAATTATTCTGCCTCTATTGGATCTATGTTCTATTGCTTCTCTCTTCTTCCTAAATTCTTTCATTGTGAGGTTTACATCATCTCTTTGGATCTTATGTGGGAAATTTCACAAGAGGAAGAAAAGGGAGAGCTTGAAGGAAAAAATCTAAGGCTTGAATCAGAGAAGGTTGACAACATTTAAGAGATCGTTGACCTGAAAGAACACTTTGAAAAGTTACAAGGAGACAACGAATTGTTAGAACAACAATTAAAGCTGGCAAACAACAAAATGGGAGACATTAGCCCCTTCCATGAGCAAGCCTGTGAAATACTAAAAGAAACCTATGGCGTACATGAACTCCTATCAGAGGAAATATACAAGCTAAAATCAATAATGGGCCAGGTTAAGGAAATCAATGTCGAAGCCACTCGGTTCAGGAAGAAGCACACATGCATTAGTGGAGAGATTAAAAAACACAATGAATGGAGGAAAGGGAGGTCAGAGTTCCCAAAAAATCATCCCCTTAAGTCTGTTGTTGAGTACAAGGTAGATGTACGCACCCTAGAATATTCCAAAGATTGCGGAGTAAAGTTGGCCACCGTAACCTTAGCTACTTATGAGCGGTGCAAGAATTTGTATTCCCAAATATGAGCCACATGGGAAAGTTGTCAGATAGCCATGCCTAAAAATTTAGAAGAATTCTGGGATAAAGCACAATGTTTATCTAAGCTAAGTGAGGAACTCAAGGCAGAAAATTAATATGTGCAGAAGCTAGATGTCTTGACTTCAGAAGACCTACACCAATTTATCAGCGAAGCAGCTATTCATAAGCACCGCCTAGAAGAAAGACTTAGGGCCACAATGGTAGAAATAACTATTTTAGCAGAAGAACTCACCAAGCAAAGAGTGTCCCTCAGATTTATGATTCCCCTGGTTGGAATAAATATAGTAAAAAAAACAAATCAGTGGGGAAATTATATAACAGAGCCAGATAAGGCATTGGCAGCCAAACAAGTTTCTACGTCAGAAAGTGGCCGAGTTGTTGCAGTAGTGATGGAAGAAGCCCTAGCGTTTCTAGAAGTGCCTAAGTCACCCAAAGCGCTAGCTCAAGGATAGCTTACATTCGCCAACGTGTCTCTTGGGTTGATAGTTTATGCATATACCTTTGTAATATTAAAATGGCTCGTGCTCCTGATTTTTGTAAAGTTATTTGAGATATTTCTCTTTTTGTAATGTCTTCACTACAAGACAAATTAGAGGAATAGAAACGGTTAGGGTATAGGTGGTGACTCTTGGCACATTTTGTTAAGCTATATAAAGATGATTAGAGGAAGGTAGAAGGGACTTTTGGCAGGTGAAAGGTTTTTTGTCCTGTAAATAAACTATTTGTGCTACATGAATAAGAAAAATCGCTTCGGCCTGTGGAAGCCGGCACAACACTTTGCTTGGAGTCTTGTTGGATAATTGCTGAACTATTTCTGTGTTTTCATACATTTCCCGTGAGATCTTTCCTAGCTCTTATGAATTAACTCTTTGCTATGAATGGTTTCACTTTCTCTGCAAAATTTTTGTGTTAAATGGGTGATTGAATGCTTGTATTTATCTGGGCTAACTTGGATAATATTTATTTCTGCTGTAAATGCTCCTTCCAATTTAACAGCTATGTCTGGAATTATTGGGTGTGTTTTCAATTTATTACCCATTCTTTAGATCTTCTCCTTATAAGGATAGGATAATTTAGATTAAAATTAGATTAGCATAGATTTGTTTACCACATGCATTTAATTTAGGGCACATGCATATCATAATAAATACAAAAAATACATAACCGGTGGATCGGGCCACAACTGGTAAAACAAACAAATATTTAAAACTCACGGTAGCCGGAACTGTTAACTGGACGGATTCCCCACACCAAATGGTGGGCGATCTAGTTGGGATCGCTTATTGGGGAGAATCCCTTGCTGATTGATGCAGTGATATTCGAGGCATCAATAGTTTTTGGTGCTAGAAGGAGGGCCACCAGTGCATGGCTAGCAGAAGAGATTCTTTTGTTGGTAAAAATTCCACTGAAAACCCATCTGAAAAAGTCATCCCAGAATTTCCAGATCTGGAATCAAGAAATCAAGAAGATTGTAACCTGAAACAGAACAGTAAAAAATAGTGTATGCTGCCCCTTTTGAAGAAGTAAATCAATTCAGGAGGCATACTTGCTCGTACGTGAGAAGTCTTGGAGGACTAACCACAGTTCCTTTGTTACCCAGAACTAGAGCTCCTCGAAAAAATACTTAGTGTACAAGGGATTCCGTTCTTGTTCAAATCCTAGAAGAATTATTAGATTTATCTCTAGAAGAGATCACTGAACCTTTTGACGAAGTTAGACAAGAGAACCCTACGAATCTAGAGCAGCAACACACTCCAAGGCATACCCCTCTTAAATCACCATTGCATACACCACCACACTCTCCCCCGAGAGTCATGGCCATACCTGCATGGAGAGCCAGAGGAGCATTAAAAGTAGTTGGACCATTCCATGATTTGCCCAAAAACCCAGAAAAGGTTTTGCCTAAGTATGACCCTACAAAGGAATTTCTACTGAAGACCACCTTAAAAGTTTTTATCTAGCTCTAAATATTTTAAATGTGGAACACAAGGATGTGGTTTGTCATCTCTTTCTTATACTTTTGAGCCCAAAGTATCTTCCTGGTACTTTAGTTTGCAAGCTAGTTCGATAACAAGTTGGGAAGATTTTGAGAAATGTTTTCTTAAAAAATATGGCAATCAGAAAACTGTAGCTACTCTCATGAACAAATTATTGTCTATGAGAATGGAAAAGAATGAGAAAGTTCAAGAGTTTAACCAAAGATTCACAATGTTGTTAAATAATTTCAGTGATGCAACAAAGACCGTTGAGGAATTCTTAGTAGAATATTATACAACATCTCTTAAATCCCCGCTTGCAATGTTCGTCAAGAGAACAAAAAAACCTACCCTGACAGAAAATTTTGAAGAAGACAAGAAGGTAGAAGAAGAACATCATAGCATCGCAAAACATGCTTTAGATATAGAGGGTAAACCGACAGTTGTTAAGAAACCTTTTTTGTTAACCAGGGATAAGGAAGAACTTGCACCAGATTTAGAAAATGTCATAAAAATGATGCAGAAACTCTCCAATAAGATTGTGGATCTATAAAAGGATAAAGCAACGAATTCTTCGAGACCTCATTTTAAACCTTTCTATAAAAAGAAAGAAGACAATGGATATCCAACCCCACCAGTAATTAATTCTGCTGTACTAAATCTGAATGAAATAGGGATGGACCACTTCTGCACTTTTCACCAAGAACAACACTAAAAAAAAAGCTGTCCACAGTGGATCAACTCGATGAGCTTAGTAATGAACCAAATGTTAGATGCACAAATTCCTGAGCAAATGAACCCCCAACAAGAAAAAATTCTTGACAGTGATGATCCAGCCCCCGACACTATGATGATCCTTTGCGATTGGACCCCTGGCCAAGAGCTGTCTTCTGAAGAGTTCGCAGACGAAGTACAAGCAGCATCTGTTAACATCACTACCAGGAGTAAAGGCCCAGTGATTGAACCAGCAATAGAATCACCTAAAGCAAGGTCTAACCAAATATCGAGGTGGCACATAACTATCATTCCTCCCCAACCCAAGACTAGCCCAATGATTGCTCCTACGGTAACTAAAGAACCAAACTCAGAAATAATTAAACAACCGCTAGCTTCTTTAAACAAAACATAAAATCAATCGAAGACTTTGAAGGGATGTGACATGAGCTATGATATAATCGAGGATATAAAAAAAATGAAAGCAAATGTTTCCATTTTTTATATGTGTAGCTTACCGCAACAAAGGAAGAAATTGATGGAAGCCTTAGATCCACAAACAAGTGTATCAATAGAAAACAATGATGAGAACCCATAAATTATTGAAGCAAGTATTGGCGGAAAATTGAAATCTCAAACTCTTCCTTTTCTCTGAACTTTTGAGATTTTTAATCACAATGTGCATAATTGTTTGGTAGACTCAGGTGCTAGTTCAAATGTCATGCCGTTTTCAATTTGCAAAAAGATCAATGGACAGTCGATCCGGTCCCCATCTCAAATCATTCAATTAGATAGGACCGCTATCAAGGTTATTGGTGAACTAAAGGATGTACTTATTAGGTTTTCATCCGATCCTAGAGTATGTCAATTCATTGATATAATGGTGGTCGATATCCCTGAGGCATATGGTCTAATTTTGAGTAGGGACTGGTCTGTGAAACTCAATGGATATTTTGCAACAGATTGGTCTCATCTGTGGCTGCCCCATCAAAATCGCCAGAATCAAATCAAGATATTAAGGGAGCCACACATGAAACAAAATGTTACTCAGTTAGAAGGAAAAAATGAAGCTGTGGCTTTTTCCTCTTTAGTTTTAGGAAATTACTACTTGGAAACTGAACTTGGGAAGTACAAATCAGAAGAAGTTAGCCATATTTTAGACAAACAACCCGATCTCATTCAGTTTTCATGGGCTGATGATATTGATTGTAATATAGTAGACTTAGTCACTAATTTAGACAGAAATCAAACTAACCTAGTTAAAGAAGAGAATATCTTTTGGACTCTCTATTTTGACAGCTCCAAAACTCAGGAAGGATCTGGAGCCGGTTGCGTTTTAATTGATCCTGATAGAAACAAACATTTTTTTATCATGTAGGTTAGAATTTGAATGTACTAATAACACCGTAGAATATGAAGCTCTCATTCAAGGTTTGAAGAAATCCATTGGTCTTAATGTTAGATTTATGAAAGTCTTTGGTGATTCTGAAATTGTTGTTAGGAAAATAAGAAATACAATTCATTGTCTTTCACCGCATTTAAAAGGTTATCAAGCAGAAATTTGGAATTTAATTTCATGTTTTGATGCTTTTAACATCAATTTTGTCCCAAGATTGCAAAACGCTACAGCTGATCTGTTAGCTACTTCCACTTCCATATTAGTACCCACTAATAATAGATGTTCTATTGAATTAATTTTCAGGCCTTCTGTTCCAGACAACATCACAAATTTCAGAGTATTTGATGACGATAATCAGATTATTAGTTTCTTAACCAATGAAGATGCCTTTCAAGAAGCCATCATAGAGGAAGAAGAGCATGACTCAAATCTACAAGATAAAGACATAGTGAAAGGGAACTTCATGCCCAAGGGAGTAAGAACTCTAGAGACACTTTTCGATTGACAAAGCAAATTCAGAAAACCTGTGAATGCCAAAACCCATAGCTCAACCATGCAATACAAATTAATAAACTTGGGCATAGAAGCTGAACCAAAGTATGTCAATCTTGGAAAATGTTGTTCGCCGGAAGAAAGAATTAGATTCATTAAACTTTTCCAGCAATATAAATACGTGTTCTCTTGGACCTATGACGATCTGAAGACATATGACACCCACACCATTCAACACGTAATCCCTATGAAGGAAGGTGTCAAACCTTTTCAACAACAGCTAAGGAGGATGCACCCAACACTTGAGCCTCTAATACAAAGGGAGTTAAAAAAATTGTTGGAGGCCAAGATTATTTTTAAAGTATGACATTCTGAGTGGGTGGCTAATCTAGTCCCTGTGCGGAAGAAATCAAGAGAAATCAGGCTGTGTGTAGATTTCTGGAACTTAAACAGAGCTTCCGATAAAGACAACTATCCGGTGCCCCTAATGGAACAGATATTGCAAATGGTATCAGGATCAGAACTCTTTTCCCTACTAGATGGTTTTTCTGGTTACAACCAAGTGCTAGTAGAAGAGGAAGACCAACTCAAAACCACTTTTCTCACAAAGTGGGGAACCTTCGCATACTGAAGAATGGCTTTTAGCTTAATTAATGCAGGAGCTACATTTCAGCGAGCCATGGACATTGCTTTCCGAGGACTGGGCGGTCAATGTGTAGTAGTATACTTGGATGATGTGATAGTATTTTCAAAGAAGAGAGAAGACCACGTTTCTCACCTAAAGCAAATATTTGATCGCTATAGGAAGTACGACATCTCTCTAAATCCTAAGAAAAGCGTTTTTGCTATTCTCGAGGGAAAGCTTCTCGGTCATATCATTTCCAAGGAAGGAATCTCAATAGATCAAGAAAGGTTTCATGTTATCAATAAGATTCCCATGCCCCATAGCAAGAAGTCTATGCAATCATTCATGGGCACCATAAATTTTGTCTGAAGGTTCGTGCCAGACTTTGCCCAGATCGTTAAACCTTTGCAACAAATGGTTAAACAAAATGTACAATTTACGTGGACAGACCTGGAGAAGGTTGCATTCAAAGAAATCAAAGCTGCTATAGCCAAGGCACCTTCTTTAAGAAGTCCAGATTTTGATAAAGATTTTATAATGTACACATTCACTTCTGATGACTCTCTCGCAGCTGTGCTTACTCAAAAGACGGAATTAGGAGATGAATACCCAATTTCTTTTACGAGCACTGGTCTGTAAGGTGTTGAACTAAACTATCTCGTGGTAGATAAACAAGCATATGCAGTTTTCAAAGCAGTAAAGCAGTTCAGGCTGTATATTTTGAAAAATAGGACTAAAGTCATAGTCCCTCATCCCACTATCAGGTCTCTTTTCGTCCAAAAGGAATTGGGAGAAAGAAGAGGAAATTGGGTCACTGCTCTCCAAGAGTACGACTTAGAGTTCAAGCTAGCTAGCATCATTAAAGGTCAAGGCCTCTGCAAGCTACTCACTCAAAGCCAAATTGACGAATATCTAGATTGGAGGAATGAAGCCGAGCTGAATGTGATAGATGTATGTCCAATTTTTATGGCCCCAGAGTCTTGGTACAGAGACCTAGTACATTACTTACAGTCAGGTTACTTACCAGAACGTTGGAGTTCGAAGCAAAGGAGAGCCCTCCATCTTAAATCAATGGCTTATTAGATCATTGAAGGAGTACTCTTCAGGAAGAATTATGATGGCATTTATCTTAGGTGTCTAGAAAAGGAAGATGCTGTTAACGTGGTCAAAGAACTACATGATGAACCTACTGGGGGAAATTATTCTGGGGACACTACAGCCCACAAAATCCTCAAAGCAGGTTATTATTAGCCTACTCTCTTCAGGGATGCCCATGCCTATGTCATAAATTGCGATGTATGTCAAAGAATCACTGCAAAGCTACCTAAAGCAGCAGGTCCCTTACAACTAGTTGTCATTACTGAACCATTCGAGCAATGGGGTATAGATATAATTGGAGAAATAAACCCTAACTCTTCACTGCAGCATGGGTACATTCTGACCCCTACAAATTATTTCACAAGATGGGCCGAAGCCATTCCCCTACGGAAAGCTAATGAGGATATGGTCATCAACGTTTTGGAAGAGAACATCATAACCAGGTTTGGGGTTCCAATTTCTCTAGTTTTTGATAATGCACCTTATTTTTCTTCAATAAAGATTAATGAATTCACATATGAAAGAGGAATTAAATTACATTACTCAGCAAATTACTACCCTCAGGGAAACGGTTTAGCTGAATCGACCAATAAAAACCTCATCTGAATCCTGAAAAAGACCGTGATCGAAAATCAAAGAAGCTGGCACACAGACCTCCCTCACGCCCTATGGGAAGACAGTGTAATGCCCAAAAAATGCCTTAGGAGCTTCCCCTTTCAACCTGTTCTATGGAAAATAATCCATTCTCCCTCCGAATATATTACTCCCATCCTTGAAGTTGGCCCAATCCTCCCGAGGTTCTAGCAATCAAGCCCTACAGTCTAGGATTGATTCCCTGTTGAAACTAGAAGAGTCATGGGAAAAGGCCAAGGAACGGTTTCATCATCATCAAGACATAGTCAAACGATGGTTTGATAAAAGAAAATCCAAGAAGAGAACTTTCGAAGTAGGAGACTTGGTCCTCAAATGGGACCACCAACACGATGGTAAGGGAATGCACACAAAGTTTCAGCACCCATGTCTTGGCCCTTATCAAATTTTTGAAAAACTTGGCCCATCAACCTATAAAGTGAAATATTTACAAGGAGAGGAACTAAACCTCCCTCTCAATGGCATTGCCCTAAAACAATACTTTGCGTAATTCTTGAAAGTTTTTCTTGTACATAAATAAAACTTTGTTTCTTTGTTTTTTATTTGTCTTCTCTTTTCTTTTGCTTTGATTACCTTTGGTTTGCTAGTCAGTCTGATCTTTTTATTTTATTTGTTTCATTTTCCCTTTTGATTTGGTTCTGTACTTGAAATAAAGCCAAACTCGATTCATGGTGTAGCTGAAGGAGTGAGACTCTAGAAAAACTCAGAAGGATGGTCATGAGAAGCCCACTAACAAAGGGAATACATATTTGTAACTTCTCCTTCACTGATCAGTTTCCTAGAATGCAATGATCCTCTTTCCTGTTGGTCAAAATAACCCTTGTCAAATAGCTGAGATCCAGCATTTCCTTTTAACTATCTTAGGGCCCATTCACCATAACATTAGTAGCTGTCTCGAGAAGTTGGCTATGCAAGACCCATGGAGAGGAAGCAAGTCTCATAGATACATGGCATTTAAAATGATCCCATGCTGCAACTAAAGCCAAAAGGCATATATCAAAGAGCATGGTTTCCAGAAATTCTCGCCTCAATTAAAGCATGGTGAAAAAAATAAAGAAGCTCAAGGAAGCTGTCTAACAAACCGACCGAGCAAGGTTCTTCTCCATCCGTGAATCATGAAATCAAATCTTCTATTCACACAAAAGGACATTTTGGATTGAAGAACTTACATCAAAACTATGAAAGAAGGAGAAACTTATTTCTGGAAGACTCAAAGCAGCTGAAAGTTGGAAATTAAGGAAACATCTAAAATTATGTAAAAGCATGGGAATGAGGAACAAACGAATGTCCCTGTGAGAGTTTGTCACAATCCTGTGGAGTCTTATACTATTTAACTTCTGAAAGACAATTTTCTATTAAAAATCCCACAATTTGGCCCTTAGAGAGTTTTAAAGAAATTTGAGTCAAAGCTGCCTTCCCTTTTTATCGCCATCACGATAAGAGTGATCGATGCATTCTTCAAAACTGAACTGCGGAGACATTTGGTTGCACATGTAATTAGCACTTTGAAAGTTTCCTAAATTCTAGATGATTTTGTTTCAGAGATCTGTGTTTGCTAGCGAATCGCCATTTGTTGTTGCTACAACATCCCCCCTTTAGATTTTTTGAAAAAATATCGGGGCCCCTCCTCTATTTTTGAAAAAGGAAAATCTGCCCAAGGTTATCCGGACATCATAAATCTTTCCTTAGCTTTCCCCTAAAAGGAATCTCAACTTGCCTTAAAATTTTTGAGTATTGTTTTTTTGCCTAAGTAAAACTCAGGATTTCGGGCCGCAACAGCGGAAGCTTTGAGCTAATCTTGCTGCCACGGTGGAAGAGTTAGTTCAAGCCTTCTGAAACGGTGGAAATAAAAGGCTAAGTCAATCCCGCGGCAGAAAAGTTACCTTAAAGTCTCTGAAAGGGTGAAAATTATGATCAAGCGAGCCTACTGCGGAACGAATTCATCAAGTCTCTCCACAACGGTGGAAGATTTCATCTAACTCTTCCGCAAGCATTGAAAACATAGCAACAAGTCTTTTGCAGAAAGACTTGTCTATCTCTCCAGCATCTATAGGTAGGATGGCATATTTTCGGAATAACTTGGATAAATTTCCCGTGAAATTGGATGAGCTCACGTAAGTCTGCGGTGGCACACTGCTCCTTCGCAGAAGCATTCGGACAATTCTCCCACAATGGCAGGAAAAACTGAACTTTTCTTTCCATAGGAGGCGGAAGCCTTAACCCAACCTTTCCGATTTTGGCGGTCATATTTATTGAAAAGGGGTTGATTTGACCCATCCGTACAAGCCTTAAATACCGTTTTGATGACCTACAACCACCGTACTAATGGTTCACATGTACCATTTGGATATATATTGGAGGTGCACCCTGTTAACGTTCCATTTTCTTTCGTCACCTGAAGATTTTTTTTTTCCATCCCGTTTGAAGATGTGAAGCGCATCCACCAAAGTTGGAGCAAGATTTGCAGACTTTGCAACAAACGTTGGCAATCCGTCGCCCCTTCCAGGTTAGTACTCTCACTGACCCTGTTATGTTATGAGCTTCCTGATTAAATGAACATGATCCAACATGTTATTCATTCTCTTTACTCATGACGACCCGACTCAGACAGTTTCGACGCCTTAAGCATAGACGTAAAAGTCTCCAGAGCATCAAGACTCCCACAACTTGATTGTTAGAAAGTGTCGCCTCTACTTGGCGTAAAAAGCCACCTGTTAAACCAACCCTGCCCATTCTCGCACTGAGTTATGAGCATTTTGCAGCTATAGACTTTACGCTTTTCCGCGCTTTCAGGCCGGTCTATGTTTTGTCTCTTAGGCATTAAAGGTACCCAGACCAACCCATGTATATTTGCTGTCATGGTCCCTAATTACAATAACAGCCGCAGAGATAACTAAATTAATGTTTTCACAAGATTATAAACTAGTATGAGAAAGAAATAACGATCGAACAGAAGTTAGGATTTTTGGTTGACATTGAGATATTATCAAAAAGACACTAGTTTGGGTTGTTAACATCATGACGTACATGCTTGTTCATGTTTAATTGTTGAATAGGATTTTCAAAATGGCTAAAGGTGGCAAGAGAAAATCAAAGGCAATCGATGAAAGCACAAGAATAGAAACAACGTTCCAAGATACCAAGTGCACCATAGGTGTGCGTCCAGAAGTAAACTGGGGAGATGTCTAGTGCATGATAAGAGATCAGAACTTCCGAGAATCTCTTCTTGAGGAGGAATGTTTATACCAGAACATCCAAAATTCTTGTATATCCAAGGCGGCCACGCATCCAGAACTTTTCCCGTGCTCAGAAGTAATCGGATGGGTGTTGCAGCATGCGAACACTGAGACAAGAGTTATAATAGATAGCACAGGAAAGGCTTTCGCCTCATTTCACCCATCTTATATCTCAACGGCTTACAAGTTACCCAAAGCACAACAGCGGCTTGATGATGCATGGTTGGAAGGCATCCAGATGGACAACCTAAATATGGCAAGGAGGCTTTTAATTTAAGGCAAGCAAATCAGAAGGAAAGATAGTGAGGAGTATGAGGTGCTGAATCTGAGGCCCCCTTTCAGACTGATTGCTCTCATGTTAAGAAGAATTTTTAGAGGACTCGATGGGCCAATGTTTATGCTGCAATTGGTCCCTATCATCCACTATGTAGCCTTCAAAGGGACAATCTTCAGCTGGGTCAATATCATCTCAGACAGTTTGTCATCAGCTATAAGAATGGCACAAGAAGGGTTGGTGGAGAGGAAGGCAGAGTTTTATATGGCTTCTTACCTGATAGATTGTATCGTGGTGAAATGTCCCTTCCCCAAGTTAGGATGCATATGGAACTCGACAGATGGCTCAGTGTTCATTGCCTGCAAAATCTTCTGGGCTCAAAACTACAAGAGGGATTACAAACTCATTTGAGAGGAGTTCATCATGCCCCTATATGAATTGATATTTAATGAAGAACCCAACTGCCTATCTGAAAATGCCATGGAAGCATTGGAGAAATATGGTGATTTCTATTTTTCTCTAGATGGGAGATGCATAAGAATGTATGGAGGTTCCAAAGCCCCGTATATTCTACCTAGGTACGCTACAGATTTTATAGTCCACAAGGAGATGGTAAGGCAGGTATTCATTGATGGAATGGGTAATACCTTGTATAAGGCCAAGAAAGCTACTTTTCCACCCTTACCCTTCTATGTCGGGGCCTACAAGTTCTCAGGAATTGCAACTGTGAAAGATTTTGTTGCAGAGTTGAGAAGCTTTCATTTTGGAGAAAGGATTTTTCACAAGAATGATTAACAGGGCAAGATTGCACATCATTGCAAAGAACTCTCCACTCCCTGTGAGTATGCCAACTTTGATCATTAAGAGGAGGATGCATATAGGGGGATCAGCAATATTACTGAGCTACAGATCTATCAAATGGGAAAAGGAGGGGCCAGTTCGAGCTCTAATGTTGTGGGGAAAATAGGTCCGCAGCAAGGAAAAGGTACCGTGGATATTGCTGAGGCTTTCTTGAAAGAAGAACAAAGGCTTTTGGAACAAGCAAAGAAAATCCAAGAAGATAAATGCATAGAAGAAGAGAATTTGAGAATTCAAGCAGCCGAAGCCGAGGAAAAGAGGCAAGAAGAAGAAGAGAGAATTAGATTGGAAAGTAATGCAAAGCAGCAACAAGATGATACATTAAGAAGGGAGTAGGAGGAAGAAGCACGAAGGAAAGAAGAAGAATAAAAGAAATCCCAAGAGGATGTTGATCCCAAAAGCCCAGACCTGCAAAACATAGATATGTGTTCCCCCATAAGAGATCTCCCCATTGTCCCTTTTACACCCTACAAAAGAAGTACAGTCTCTAATTGGGAAAATTTTGCTTCCAACAAGAAAAGGAAACCCATTTTCAAAGAGACAGCTTCCAAATTGAAAAGACCTTTTCGGCCAAACATCATCACTGCACACGAGACCACGGTCATGCAGAACACAAAAGAGGCTTCTAAACTCTTGGCATCCATCTCCGTAGCCACGGTTACAGCAACCACAGACAATGTTAACCTACTAGGAGATAAATTGAGTGAAGAAAAGGAGAAGGCACGTTAGTTGTAGGAATCTTTAGTCAAAGAGAAGAACTATACAAATTTGATGATCGAGAGGAATGATGCTCTCACATCTTAGAAGGAAGAGTTAAATGAAATTCTCCAACAATTGGAACCTGACAGGAGGGCCCTGGCAATATAAGTAAGGATGTTAGAGGAAGAAAAGGGAGAGCTTGAAGGAAAAAATCTGAGGCTTGAATTAGAGAAGGTTGACAACATTCAAGAGATCATCGACCTGAAAGAACAAATTGAAAAGTTACAAGGAGGCAACGAATTGTTAGAACAATAATTAAAGATGGAAAACAGCAAAATGGGAGACATTAGCCCCTTCCACGACCAAGCCTGTGAAATACTAAGAGAAACCTATGGCATACAAGAACTCCTATGAGAGGAAATATACAAGCTAAAAACAATAATGGCCCAGGTTAAGGAAATCAATGTCGAAGCCACTCGGGTTAGGAAGAATCACGCACGCATCAGTGGAGAGATTAAAAAACACATTGAATGGAGGGAAGGGAGGTCAGAGTTCCCGACAAATCTTCCCCTTAAGTCTGTTGTTGAGTACAGGGCAGATGTATGCACCCTAGAATATTCCAAACATTAGGGAGTAAAGTTGGCCATCGTAACCTTAGCTACTTATGAGCGGTGCAAGAATTTGTATTCCCAAATACGAGCCACACAGGAAAGTTGTCAGATAGCCATGCCTCAAAATTTAGAAGAATTCATGGATAAAGCACAACGTTTGTCTAAGCTAAGTGAGGAACTCAAGGCAGAAAATGAATATGTGCAGAAGCTAGATGTCTTGACTTCAGAAGACTTGCACCAATTTATTAGCGAAGCATCTATTCATAAGCACCACCTAGAAGAAAGTCTTAGGGCCACAATGGCAGAAATAACTGTTTTAGTAGAAGAACTCGCCAAGCAAAGAGTGTCCCTCAGATTTATGATTCCCCTGGTTGGAATAATTATAGTAAAAGAAACAAATCAGTGGGGAAATTATATAGCAGAGGAAGATAGGGCATTGGCAGCCAATCAAGTTTCTACATCAAAAAGTGGCCTAGTTGTTGCAGTAGTGATGGAAGAAGCCCCAACGATTGCAGAAGCGCCTAAGTCTCCCAAAGCGCCAGCTCTGGGATAGCTTACATTCACCAACGTGTCTCTTGGGTTGATAGTTTATGCATATACCTTTGTAATATTAAAATGACTTGTGCTCCCAATTTTTGTAAAGTTATTTGAGATATTTCTATTTTTGTAATGTCTTCACTACAAGACAAATTAGAGGAATAGAAATGGTTAAGGTATAGGTGGCGACTCTTGGCACATTTTGTAAAGCTATATAAAGCTAATTAGAGGAAGGTAGAAGGAAATTTTGGCATGTGAAAGGTTTTTTGTCCTGTAAGTGAACTATTTCTGCTACATGAATAAGAAAAATCGTTTTGGCCTGTGGAAGTCAGCACAGCACTTTCCTTGGAGTCTTGTTGGATAATTGCTGAACTATTTCTGTGTTTTCATACATTTCTTGTGAGATCTTTCCTAGATCTTATGAAATAATTCTTTTCTATGAATGGTTTCACTTTCTCTGCAAAATTTTTGTGTTGAATGGGTGATTGAATGCTTGTATTTATCTGGGCTATCTTGGATAATCTTTATTTCTGCTCTAAATGCTCCTTCCAATTTAACAACTATCTGTGGAATTATTGGGTGTGTTTTCAGTTTATTACCCATTCTTTAGATCTGATCCTTATAAGGATAGGATAATTTAGATTTAAATTAGATTAGAATAGATTTGTTTACCACATGCATTTAATTTAGGGCACATGCATATCATAATAAATACAAAAAATACATAACCGATGGATTGGGCCGCAACCGGTAAAACAAAAAAATATTTAAAACTCACGGTAGCCGGAACCATTAACCAGACGGATTCCCCACACCAAATGGTGGGAAATCTAGTTGGGATTGCTTACTGGGGAGAATCCCTTGCTGATTGATGCAACAATATTTGAGGCATCAACAGGTCTTCATCATCAGTGGCCATACTGTGGAACCTAGGTCTGATTATGTGCATCAACAAAACCTAGCGCAGAATATAGGTTCTTTTACATGTTGACCTTCACAAAACCTACTTAGAGCATCCCAGGATGTTACGAGCACACTGCTCTACCAGTTTGAATCCCAATATAGCATCCCAGGATGTTACGAGCACACTGCTCTACCTGTCCGGATTTTAAAGGATATTTTCTATGAGAAACCATAGCAAAAGCTACTCAGAGCATCCTAGGATGTTACGAGCACACTGTTCTACCTGTCTGGATCTCGATAGAGCATCCCAGGTTGTTACGAGCACACCACTCTACCTGTCCAGATTTTAAAGGACCTTTTCTATGCTACCTGCACAACCTGTCCACGACCACATAGTATCAACCCGATACTCACCAGACATCATCCTGATGTACATCATCACATGATCAACTTGATCATCATCATAGCATCAACCTGATGCATATCATCTGGAGCAACATCCTGAAGCTCGTCATCTGTGATCATCTTGATCATCATCATAGCATCAACCTGATGCATATCATCTGGAGCAACATCCTAAAGCTCATCATCTATGATCATCCTGATCAAGCAATGCATCCACCTGATACATATCAACATACATGATCTACCTGATCATACAAGTATCCACCTGATACATATGCAAATACATGATCCACCTGATCATACAATGTATCTACTTGATACATATCATCATACATGATCTACCTGATCATACAAGTATCCACCTGATACATATGCAAATACATGATCCACCTGATCATACAATGTATCTACCTGATACATATCATCATACATGATCTACCTGATCATACATATACAAATACATGATTCATTTGATCATATCAATGCATCCACCTGATACATATACAAATACATGATCCACCTGATCATATCAATGCATCCACCTTATACATATATAAATACATGATCCACCTGATCATATCAATGCATCCACCTGATACATATACAAATACATGATCCACTTGATCATATCAATGCATCCACCTGATACATACATAAGTACATGATCTACCTGATCATATCAAGCATCCAACATGATGCATATACAAATACATGATCCAACAAGCATCCAACATGATGCATATACATATACATGATCCAACTAATCATAACAAGCATCCAACATGATGCATATAGAGCAGTAATTGGAGCATCGTCCTGATACTCATCACACAACATTTATATCCACATCCATGGGAAGGATCCTCCTCTCACCATGCTTGGAATGGCTCCTACAAATGTGTCCATCACTTCTTCCTCGAAGTGTCGTCAATCTAAAGAACACCAAGCCTCTCTCTGAAGTACTCAAACTTCACTCTAGCTAGTGGTTTCGTTAGCACATCTGCAACCTGCTCATTCGTCGCAACATACATGAGCTTCACTGCTCCTCTCTACACCATATCCCTGATATAGTGATATTTGATCTCAATGTGCTTCGACCTCTCGTGGAACACCGGGTTCTCAGACAGCTTCACGCAACTCTGGTTGTCACAACAGATACCAGTATCCTTCAATGGGAGATCAAATAACTCAGACAGTATCTTCGTAAGTCATACTGCCTCACAACAAGCCGAACAAGCTGCAACATACTCTGCCTCGACTGTACTCAGTGCTACACAGGACTACTTCCTACTAAACCAAGAGATCACACCTGATCCCATACTGAAGCAGCACCCATAAGTGCTCTTCCTATATGCAGCACTGCCTGCCCAGTCCGAATCAACACAACCCTGCAGGTTAAACTTCTGATTCACATAATACTTGAGCCCATAATCAATTGTACCCTTCAGGTACCTTAGAATATGTTTTACAACAACCAGGTGAACACCTCTGGGATCCGTCAGGAACTGGCTCAATGTGTTCACCGCAAAGCAAGTATCTGGTCTAGTGTTCGTTAGGTACATCAAGGACCCAATCATTTGATGATACACAGTGAAATAAACCAGATCAGATGAAGCATCACACAGAAGCTTCAAGTTCGATGCCATAGGTCTGGCCATGGCCTTGCAGTCCATCATCCCGAACCTCTTTAGGATCTCTACTACATAATTCCCTTGTCCAAGGAAGATTCCATCTGTGCTCTGCCACACCTCCATGCCTAGGAAATAGTGCATCATCCCCAAGTCCTTCATCTCGAACTCGACAGCAAGCTTCCTCTTGGTATCGGAAATCAATCCATCCTCACCAAGTCCTAGGAGCTTGCTTCAAGCCATACAAGGCTTTCTTCAACCTGCACACATATGACTCCCTGTCATATGTCTCAAAACCAAGTGGCTGCTCCACATACACTTCCTCTTTGACTACACCATTCAAGAAAGCTGTCTTGACATCCATGTGGTGTATCTTCCATTTCATCACTGTAGCTAGGGAAAGTACTAATTTGATGCAAGTGTACCTGGCTACAGGAGCAAAAGTCTCTTCATAGTCTATCCCCTCTTTATGGGAGAATCCACGAGCAACAAACCTCACCTTGTATTTCTCTATGCTACCATCTGCAGCATGCTTGATCTTATAGATCCATTTGGAAGTCACGGAAAACTTCCCTTCAAGTCTTGGGACCACATCCCAAACACGATCGATTGGTACTTCTCAACCATGGCATCCTTTTACTATATCCCGTATCCTAAGAACTTCAGATTCTTCAATATCTTCAATAGATAGTTTGAACTTCGTTGCTGGAACAAATGTTGTAGTCCTTCTTTTGTAGGTGATGGTATATGATCTTTCCTACGAGACAAGTTAAATTACATGATTAGAAACATCTCATAGTTTACAGAACATATTCTTACACATAAATAAATATGTCATACAATCATGCAATTATTTTATCCAATTCTTTAATACAACATTTATCCATATCCTGTAACTTTCTAGATGCCTTCCAATATCTACCATAACAATGTTAAGAGTGTGCACAACTGCCAACATGTCAGCAAAGAGGTTTCATTCTAGATAAGTAGCAATGGAATGTTGTACAGTGCCATAGGCCACTTACCCATCAGATGCATATTAGTAGTATACTGTTCATTAATGCAATTATTCTAACATGCATAATACACAACCTAAGTCTAGGAAACAAAAGTGTATACATCATTGAACAATATTGTTTAAACAATCAAATATACAAGAATGATAATTTAAATACTTATCTTTGTTTGTTGTTTTTGGGTGGAATCCCTCTCAATCTTTGCTTCCTTGCAAGAAATACTAGATTTTGCTCCCTCTTGATCTGGATTATCTGTCCTTTCCATCCTCGACCACTATGCATGCTTAAATGTGCACTAGTGTCATGATTGTGCCATCCTCAAGATCTCATGCATAATCATACATTCATTAGTATAATCTCAAAACAAGATAATCTTAAACATGTATAGTCAAGATCATTTCATACACAGATAATTTATCACAATTCCTTTACTTGACCATAGGACTTTTATGGTTATTCATATCATCAATCAAAGTAAGAAGCATAATATGCCTAAACCCATGATTACTGAAACCTATAACTTCATGAATAATCATTATCAATCATACCAAGTATACTTATCTAAGAGATCCTAACACAAGGTAGGATTCTAACTTGATATAGGAAAAACATACCTAGATTAGCATGCTAACTAGTTATGTCTAACATACCTACATAATGTCTTCTTGTTCTCTTCAATGACTTGTACTAGTAACCTGGATATCTGATAGGTTAGCCATTATAGAAGCAAGTTATACATACCTCGTAAGTAGATCTTCTATGTGATCCATGACAATGGATGAATCTTTGTATTCATGTCACCATGGTCATATGTTCTTGAACTAGAACATGATTTGTCTTTCTTGATGTACCTTTCATGTTAGTGGACAACATCAACCTCATACAACGCCACAATGCATTAGGACAATCATAAGTGTCAAAACCCTAATCAATGAATATTATCTATCATGCGTTCATATTTTTATTAAGGTGATACAACAAGTCTAAAATTAATCAAGATTGTACTAATCTGAATGAAGACAAACATATCATAAACTTAATCATGAACAGATTTTGAAACATACTCGTAAGTCATACCTGTTGAGTTTGCTTGTAATCTTCTTTAGCCTCATCTCCCTCTGAAACTGGAACTTATTCACTTATGCAGGTGACCAATCCATTCTCTTCTAGGATTAACCCAATCCACTTGATTTGCAGAAATTGGCTCTGGATCTGGATTAGGTTTTGTTAGGAAAACCCTAAATATTCAAACTTCTGAAAGGATAGAAAGATGCACCTTGATGAGTTGATCAACCTGGTATACTCAGAATTTGAAAACTGCAAAGTTTCACCCCTCAAATTTGCTTTTCAATCTTTCGGTTTCACTAGGGAGGACCCTGAATTAGGGTTTGAGTTTCCCAGAGCTTCACTCAACCAAATATTTTGATCCAAATCTCTAAACTTCAATTTTTCCAAAAGGCTTCCAGCTATGGTCACAGATTTAAAAAATTTCCATTTTTGTAGAAGCCCTAATTTTCCACTTTTCCGATCAAAGTCTCGAACTAGGGTTTGATCAAGCCCGGCCTTCTGCCCAACCAAAAAATTCGATCTTCATCTCTAAATTTTGATTTTGATGAGGATAATCCAGCCATCATCTCTGATACAAAAAATTCCAACATTCTCCGAAACCCTCAATTCCCGGAGCCATGAATGAAGGTGCTCAAAATTAAATTTTGTTTTGACATAAATATGCACCCGATTGTTTCTGATGTAACTCTGAAATTTCAGATCTACGGGGTCTGAAAATGTTTCCTCTGGTATCGTGACCTGTTATCTTTCCAACCCCATAGGTATAACCTAAAATGGATTCTTTGAGAGAGAGTTATGCCAAGTGTCTCAACATGACCTGTTTATGGGATAAAACAAGAGAGCTAACTTGTACGAAGTGCCACATGTCACAGGTTCAATTTCAACCTCTAAAAATCGTACATGTGAGAGTATAGTCCATGCCCTACCTGCCACTATTTACAAAATTTGATTTGGAGCTTCCTATCCCAAGTTATGACCTTTTTTTCCTAGGTCACCTGTTTATGACTGAGATATGGAAGAGGTAGAAACCCTATATTGTACAGATCATAAATCTAAAATTACAACGAATTAGAGGCTTTCCTTTGGACACCAGGTACATGGGGATCTTATCTTCGACCTGTACGATTTGCAAATCCTGAAACCTCTCTGAAATGAATTTATAGAGAAATTTATACAATGATTGGTTTTTGCTATATCAAGCCCTAGCTTCAAAAGTGCAACAAGTGTCATAAATGCCATACCATGCCTTCTTTCAGGCTAGCTCTGATACCATGTTAGTTTTTCAGAATTTACTTCAATCTGATCTAGGATCTTAATTAAGAGAACAACATGTACAACATATCTACAACATATCAATCATGGACACAATAATGCAAGCACACAAGAGACACAAAGTTTCACTGGGGAAAACCAAGAAGGTGAAAAACCCCGCAACTTCCTTAGAGATAGATAAAGAAATGATACAACCCAAGCATAAGAGATAGTCTTCTCCTAGCAGCTACTCCTCCTTCCTCACATGTGCGCCACTCTCCAATGAGTGTGTGAGAGAATAATAGAATGATCAAATAGAGTGCCTCCTGCACTCTATTTATACTTGACTTGACTTGCCTAATAACCTTTACTAGGTCGACCTTAACTTAACCACATAACATAATGCTGACAGGGCTGACCCCCAATAGGGTGGTCTAATAACCCTTTAACCCACATGACTTATACAGGGCCGACCCTAACAAGTTGGTCTAATAACCCATCAAGTATAAGTTACGACGCTTACAATATAAATGATGACACTTCCGTATAGAGGAATAATAACATCTCTATAAGAATACAAACACTTTCATATAGAGGAATAATAACATCTCTATAGGGATACAATATACATATATGAAATACATTCTGAAGTTACAAAGACATCAACAGTATGTGTGTGTGTGTGTCTAATGTACTATGGTCAACCTATGCAACTTTTGGAACTACAAAATTGGTTCCATTGCCGGTATTATATAATCATGATGAAATGTTAACTGAACGAGAGATTCGAGAGTGGTGGGACAAGAAAATAGAAAATTACATCCATAATTATGCAACGCAAATCAAGCTAACAATTTAAAAGGAAAGGGAGAAGTTCTTCATTGAGTCCCCTGAAATATTTATAGAAGTAGTTCCCCATGAAATAAAGAAATTCCTTGACGTTGTTCATGACCAAGTTAAACTCCCATAATTAAAGACTTATAATGCACAAGATCTACAATGGAGGTAGAACAAATCTATGCGAGTGTCTTGAAAAGATATGTAAATATTTATGTCAAGAACAAGTTGTAGAAGAAATATCATCCGCTAACCAAGTTTGACAAGGATTCTACTCGTACTTCACGAAGGGTTCTTTTGTTCTATACTAAGTATGTTATACAAATTCCTAATTAAAAATGGAGCTGGTCATATACTCAAACCATGACCTCCATTAGACATTCCTATTGCATCATAATGGAATCAAAAGTGAATATTGGGAGCAATTCATCAACAAACGACAGTGGGAATATTTATTAAACAAATGAAGTCCATTGTTGAACCAACCTTTGTCGAAAAATAAGAGTTGGTTTAGCAATGGGGAGGTCACCATCCATGCGTGGGTCACCATCCATGCGTTTCTAAATAAAAGAATGATTCTAGTCAAAGGAAGAAGAAAAGAATGAATCCCTACCAAAATTTGATTCCACTCTGATGAACCAAGTGCCCAGCCGTTCATAAACAAGTAACAGACATTCAAAAATTAGAAAGAGAAAAAAGGTACAAGCGACAAGAGAAGATGGAAGATATTGACAGTCCATTACATGGAAAAAGAAGTATGAAGATAGTGGGTGAGATGATCGGTCAACCAAAAGTCCTTCCTAAGTTGAGGGAAATTAAACCAGATGGGAGAAAAGGTGAAGTGCCCACACCCATAGATTAGTCACACACAATGGTGTTGACTTGAAAATTTTTGTGTATTGTAATCCTAGATGCTTTGACTCCCTTCAACTCTATACCAATGATAATGATGATTGGGTTGATAATTAGAAAAATAGTCAAGCACAACATGTGTATGAATCTAGGTGATAGCAATACATGGAATCGGCTAGAACAATGTGGATGAATTGTAGATAGGTTGATCATTCAATGCCTAGAACATGATAATTGGATTACCTTCACACCTGAAATTGGAAGACACTCTTTTGAATTATTTTATTCAAAACATATGGAGGTAACCCCCTTCCAACAACATTATTGATTGAAGTGCTTTACCCATCGAAGAACCCACCTTGCACCTAAGAGTCTGCATAAGAAGTACGTATTTCGTGGTATCAATTACATCCTCAAGAAGACAATAGTAAAATTCAAGTAGTAAGTTAGTTAGTAGGTCAGTATACCATAGTAAGTATAAATAGCACAAGATATATTAATATGGCTTACTGCATTCCAGTTAATACTCCTATTTTTGAAAGGGATGGTGACCTTATGAAACATTGGTTTGTATGTGAAGCTCTTTGGAAAGATAAACCCATTCATTATGAGAACAAATAGATTGCACAATTTGTAGGAGGACTTACAAATAGAGCACTCACATGGTACATGAACTTTCTTAAATAAGGTCAAAAGAAAAAAAAACAAATAAATGATAAATTTCTAAAGTTCTTTAAGACCGATGATACCAAGCATCTGGTCGAACCCAAATTGAAGAAAATTAAACAAATAATAGGAGAGTCTATACGAGGATATGACAAAATATTTAAATATCTCCTTAGTTAGATTCCATCTAAAATGGACCTGACGCTAGTGATCCAATTCTTTTTCAAAGGCCTTTAGCCAAGAATCAAGATGCCATTGCTAATGCATGAATACATAGCGTATGAAAACATCCTGAAGAAATATTTAAGAGTAGAATCAAATATGGATTACTTGGTTGACCCTTCGACAAATGAATTGAAGAAAAGATTGAAACTATATAGAAATCACTGCAACATCTCACAATGAGACATAATGACCTATGGTGTACCACATGCTATGGATAAGGACATACCAAATATACCTTTCCCTATGATGACAAAATGAGATATCTTAATGATCTCAACATATAAGAAAGGTAAATGAAAAAACTGGAAGAGAGCCCACAACTATTTCCAGAAGAATGGGAGCGAGAAAACATTCAGATTGCAAAACAATCTATTTTTGTGATATGTGTGAAATGTTTGAGTCACACTCCACTATAGACTATCCATATAATGATGACAATGTAAAGCCAAAATCGTGTGGAATTTGTCAAACAACACAACATTCGACTCATGTAGAGTGCATAAAGAACTTAAAAAATAAATCAAATTACCACTCAGTATACCAAATGCAGATGGTCGAACAAAAAGGTCAGGATAGTCGAAATAACGACCAGTGCAACTACGACAAAAATCAATAAGGAGGATAAAAAATTTTAGGAAGAAATAAAAATCAAGGATACTGACCACCAGGTTGGAGTAAACCACGATGATTCATGTGCTATAGTGAAGAACATCTAAGCCCTTACTTTCCATGTAAAGCCAAGACATTTAAAATTTTGTACAAAATGTGGCATTGGAGAGCACAATTTAGAAGAGTGCCCCATTATGCTAGAAGCACTTAATAAAATAAATAATGTTAACATCTTGTCTTGTGTTCCTAAAAATGAAGCATTGAATACTATGAATTTGCAAATTATTACCAGACAAGGGACAAGAACTGCTGGGAATAATCCCCATGTTACAAAGATACAAAGAAAACAAGATGACTAACCTAATCCACTGAATCAAAAATAAATATTGAACAATGCTAAAGAAATATTTGCACAAATTGCTTTTGAAGAAAATAATGCAAAAAATAGAAATAAAACGCTCAATGAATTATTACAACTCTTAACCAAAGAAGAAGTAGTTGCACGATTAATTGATTTAATGTATCATATCAGAAGTAAATTAGAGAATGAAAGAATCACTAAAAATATATGTAGTCTGAATAAAAAATATAAAGCAAATATCGACACTCTCATTGCCTGGGAAGTCGAAGGATTCTGTATTAGACAAGTTGTGCTCACCTTCGGGTCGCAAGCTAATATAATGACAAGATATGTTAAATATACAACATCAGGAGACATTCTCCAAACCAATCTTGTGTAGTCAAGATTGATCCTTCCATATAGAGGTTAGCACTTTGATTTCCTTCTATGTAAAGGTTATTCCTTTCGTATAGAGGCACTTGATAAAATTAATGATGTTGTAAAGTGTTGTTGGACAAGACTATAGACTTGTGTGTCAAGACATGATTATCATGTGAAACTTGCATATAAAGGTATCCATGAGATGGACCTCCCATATAGAGGTGAACCTTCCGTATAAAGGTCACGCTTTACTTGTTAAAAGCATTTAATGTTGTGTGATGTATTATTAACCATGATCGCTAGATTGCTATTAAGTCTCCTTTAGATATTGATCACCTCTAAAGTGAATTACTTTAGCATATAATCATTTGGTCTAGAATAATATAATATGATCACAACATCCTATAATTATTCTTAGTATAATGTAATGTGATGGATGAAATGTGATCACAGCATCCTATAAATTTACCACATATTAACCATGCAGTAAAAGATAAATCATAGAGATCAAGAGAATTTGAAATTTCCCATGCAGACGCTTCATCTAATTAAAGAGAACTCAATTTTTTAAAGCTTCTGTTATAAAGTTTCAGTTAAGTATCATTGCTCAAGTTAAAGCATCAATTAAATATATGCCCTAGTTAAATAAAGAACTCACAGTGGTCACTTCAAGTAAATCAATCAGCATGATTTAAGTTAACTAAGTGTTAAATAAAACAGACTAGTTAACTATAGTGTTTTCACTTTAAAACACTTTAGTTAAACTAAAATACAACACTTCAGTTAAGAAGAGTTAACTAAGTGACAACAAAGAAGATCTAGTTAAATAAGTGTTATTGCACGACGACACTTATGTTAAACTAAAATATGGCACGTGAGTTGTGACAATTTCATGTCGACACATAAGTTAGCCACCTAACTAAGTGGGAAAATTTTCCGTTAAGAGGCGAGTCCATCCTAAGTGACAGATCAGAGAGATAAACAATGCATGAGAAGTGGGGTGCACCTATGCATGGAAAATTAATAAATCTAGTTTGAGGGCGAGTTCATCCTGAACATGGAAGTTAAAAATAGAAGAGAAGAATGTATAAATATGTTATATTGGATTGATGAATCCAATCTAAAGCGAATTCTCTTCTCCATTAAAGGAAAGGAACTTCTCTTTGTGTAGGGTATTATTCGTTCTTGTTATTATGGTGATGGGAACACATTCGATTGATCTCTCTTATCTATTGCTTTTGTATCTTCATCAAGAGTGTTTAGTGATCTCTTATATTCTGAAAGCAATCTGCTATGTTGTAAAAGAAATCATTATCTATTATCCATTATATTATACTATGAAGAATTGTTAGGGTTTTTGTTCTCATAATTTTGAGGATTTTCCCCAAGGTATATTTTGTGTTATGGTTGTATGAATTTGATGGATTGGATTGTCTCATAGCTTCAAGTCCCTACATATAAAATAATTAAAGATCAAATATCAACCAAATATTAACATGGTATCAGAGCTCAGGGTTTGAAGGAGCTTATTTTTCCATGCCATCTAGAGCCTACGTTGATCCTAAGAAGTTGAGCAAAACATTTGAATACTATGGCATCAGTCTTTGTATGACCAAAAGACCGTCTTAAGGGCACCTCAAACTTCAACACATGGAAGGATAGGATTCTCAAAATCCTAGAGGAACATGACTTAAATGGATACGTATCCATTGTGGTGGAAGAGCCTACATTTAATGTAGGGCACATCAAATTCAAGAAGAATCAAGCTAAGTCCAAACAGATCATCTATGATTTTTTAAAAGATAACTTGATGCCCGTGATCACACCGCTGAAGACCAAGAAATAATGTTATGATACATTGAATAATCTATATGAGAAGAATGCCTCGAGTCAATAGAGGGAATTCAAGAATAAGCTTCGAAACTTAAAGATGGAGACAGATGAGATAGTGGTCACTTTCTTCTCCAATATCTCCTAGGAAATAGATCATCTTATTAGTATTGTAATAGTGGTGGATGAAGATGATATTCTCCAAACCACTATTGATGGTCTCCCATCCCCGTGGGATACATTCTTGTCTGTGGGGTATCCATAGCAATTCATAGGAGGGTCGGATCCAGAGCAATTCAGTGTGCATCAAAGAATAAAATATTTCCCTCACGACGGGAATGAAGAAAGGAAAGAAACCCTTCTTCCAAAAGAAATTCTCTCATCCAAAGAAGAAGGAGTTCAACAAAGGATTTGAAAATTCAAAATCTAGATGCTTCAATTGCAACAAGAAATGTTTCCAATTTCTATATGTGTGACAGGTGGATCTAGATTACTAGAGCAAGATTCACTTAGAATTTACCAAACATAGACAAGAAAATAGAATAAATATGAAGAAAATATTAAGAAGAACACATGAGAAAAAAACTCATGCCAATTGATCTTCCTTTACATTATTGTTCAACAACATGTGTACAATATATAGATTCTCTCAAGAGACAAAATCGAGAGGCTTAGTGGTGAGTTGAGTAGCTCACATTAATGCCAGGCTTAGTGGAGTAATTTGCCCAATCTATGACATTGTGTCAAGTGTAACTCTTGGATTGGGCCATAATGAGGTCCAATGAACCTACGATGACCATGACGAAGTTAGGGAAGTCAATAAATGTGTATGGAATCATTATGAGGGAGAATTAGTTGGTTTAGGGATTTGGTAGTGGCCATTAATGAGAAATTTGACTATTTATAGTGCATAAGTGCCCTTGGTCCAACCTTATCCCATAAAACATGAAAGTAGTGTGCCCGCCTCATTAAATTCATTAAGCAGGGTGCCTTTGACTCCCCAGAATAAGGAAATGGTCACACTTGTGGAAAAAATTGGCTATAATGACAAACCACTAGTCTAAGATGTGGACAAACCCCCTAGACTAGGCACTATGAAGCCAAACCATGGAACAACTGACATTAAACACTTGGAACCTTATGAAAGGATTATTAAGCAAGGTCTAGATGGGAATTATGTTCCAACACCCCCCCTTAAGACAAAATGGTTGTGAGCAAAGAAAATTATTATGAGGTCCCATGAAAAAAGGCTTATGGTCACCCTTTACATTATTCATCCATGTAAGTGAGGAAAGAGGAGAAACCACGTGGGGAAAATCGTCCCTCTAGAATGGACATGAAATACACCAAAAATAAACTACTCTGAAACTCAAGTAGGTGTGAACTTGATCATATGTCTGGAGGAACCTTCTTCTTGGGAAGAAGAGGAATGTTATCAACTAGATAATGTACATGTACAACTGCATGATGGAAACTGAAGCCATGTAGAATAGCTAAGTAACACTGATAGTATAGAGAAGGATCCTCTTCAGACTTGATCTTCGAACCAACCAGGGTGCCAAGTCCAAAACAAACTTGAGATGCTTGAGAATAAGTGACCCAAAGCGAATCATAAGGCTCTTGAAGCATCAACATCAAACCAAGAGAGTTGTAATCAACTACAAGAAAGAGAAACAAGAGTCCCAAGTTTTCCAATGTGATGGCTAAGGCTTCTCCATCTTTAAATGAACTTGAATAAATTCTGCTAGTCATGGTGTAGGAATACATAGAAAGCAAAAGAGTGTGAAGCAATGAGAGATATTCACCTGAATTCCAAACTTCTCCTTGACCATATTTAGAAACAATAATCTCATATGAAGAAAGAACCTCTTCTAGAGAAGGCTCACTATGATCACCAATTAGAAACTCATCTTCAACATTCGTAATAGAAGACATAGAGGAGAAATAAGTGGAATGGAGAGACATCTCTTTGATAGCATTGATGGAAGCAACTCATATTTTATCTTCATGACAAATTACTTCATGGAAAACAAAGGAAGCCAGAGAGGAAGAAAGTTGAGTTGGATCATTTGTTGAATCTGTATCTTCTTCTTCTTCTTCTTCAATTTGAACAACTTCTTGAGAAATTCATGAGGCCGAGACCTTTGGAGGGAGAACACATGAGGAGGTGTCCATTTGCTTGCTCTCCATATAGATAGAATCTTATTTCTTCATGCCAAGAGCTTTATATAGATTTCTCCAAAGCTCAAATGGATACTCAACATAATCAATGAGATAAAGCATTCTAGGAGGTATAGCCAGACACATAGTTCCATACACTCTATCACATTCATTGAGCCAATCACACTTCTCTTCATAAGATTATGGATCTCTCACAGCACCAATGGACACATCAAAGAGACATTTTCTATTGAGATATGCACACATATTTTCTTTCCACTTAGAATAGTTAAATGGAAAGAGGAGACGAATTGCTTTCAAATCCATAATGAAGTTGTTGTAGGCACCTAAAAAACACACACTTGGAAATATATTTCGGAAGAAATACTAGGATACCCTATGAATATCTGATACCATGTAAATTTCTATATGTGTCATAGGTGGATATAGATTACTATAGCAAGCTTCACATAGAATTTACCAAACATAGATAGGAAAATAGAATAAATATGAAGAAAATATTAAGCAGAACACAAGAGAAAAACACTCATGCGGATTGATATTCCATTACATTATTGTTCAACAACATGTGTAGAATATATATATGCTCTCAAGAGACAAAATTGAGAGGCTTGGTGGTGATTTGAGTAGATCACATTATTGCCAGGCTTAGTGGAGTAATTCCCCCAATCTGTGACATTGTGCCAAGTGTAACTCCTGTATTGGGACATAATGAGGTCCAATGAACCTATGATGACCATGAGGAAGTCAGGAAAGTCAATAAGTGTGGATGGAATCATCATGAGGGAAAATTAGGTGGTTTATGGCTTTGGTAGTGGCTATTAATGAGAAATTTGACCATTTATAGTGCATAAGCGCCCTTGGTCCAACCTTATCCCATAAAACAAGTAGTGCACCTACCTCATTAAATGCATTAAGTAGGGTTCCTTTGAATCCCAAGAATAAGGAAATGGGTGTTTGGCATGCCCCAAGTAGGTACCAATTTTGTTGAAACACGATTTTGAGTTGTGTAGAGGAAACACACAGCAGGAAGGGATGCACAGCTTGTTGAACATATTCAGTAGCGCAGTTACGATGTTGCGCAAGACCCACGTAGCAGCAAATTTTGGTAAGAAGATAGAAGGAAAGGTTGGGGGAGAGAGCGACCTATATTTGGTAAAGAGCTGGACAAAGGAAGGAGAAAGCGACCTGTTTGGAATAGTGGTGACAAGTAGTTGAGAAGATAGGCCACTACATTGACAGAGACAGGCAGGCAGAACAGGCAAAAAGGGACAGGCCACGATGCAGTTATAACTGTTTTGAGGAATGCGGCTGTTAGAGGAGCATGCGAGCTACGAGTGGCCCTGCAGGATGTCTTGAAGTGAGCGGAGTAAGCTGTCGACGGCGACAATCAGGCTGGCAGTTAGCCATGACATGTTTTGTAAACCTAAGGGTTTTTGCCTACAAATTGTAAAGACATGACCTACGGACATGATCTATAAATAAGGCATGATTTTGTAAGGGAAGGGTTGGTCATTATTGAATATTGTTAGAGTTTTGAGAAAAGATCATTGTAAAGGCTCTACAACTATGTGCGCAGAGACCTATCTGAGAGAGAAGAGAGTTTGCAGCTGAGTGCACAGACCAAGAACAGTTCTACCCTTCCCAAAAGATTAATATTATCAACCATTCTTGTGGACGTAGCCTCCATCCGAGGGGTGAACCACGTTAAATCTTGTGTATTGGGATTGTCTTTATGTTCATGCTTGTTCTAATTGTTGCTTACTGTATACATTTGAATTCTCAATTACCAGTTGGTTGATTAATGCTTTTGTATGTATTCGTTGTAGGAGGAAGTCGGGGTTAATATGTTAAGTATTTTACGAATGAATGATTGATGAATGAGAACTGTTTTAAGTAGATGAATGTATCGGATGCAGATAGACATGTATGCAGTAATAAATGGTTGTGGAGCCGAACTAATGTGTAATACTGGTAGGGAGCAGGACTGATGATTTGTCTGTGTGCACCAGGCTTAAGGATAAATAATCCTTGGTAGGAGTAAGCCCTTAACGAGCTGCCGCCAAAGTGGGAGGGCATAAGTCTATTGTATTATCCCATCGAGCAAGATAGATTGAGCTACACAGCCTGTAGCTGCGCTAGGTGTGCAGCCTGCTAGCTAAAGCAATATCAACCTGCAGCGAAGGCAGTCGTCACATGGCCCTGAGTCGCAGCATGAGCCCATAGTGTGCTGTGTAGTAGGTTGTTCCGTCAAATCATTACCTTGTTGTAGAAACCTGATTTTGTAGCACCCCCATAGCTTCGCCTCGGGTGAGACTTCAACCAGCACACAGGTTGCTGCTGAAAGGGCCAGTGAGGAAGGGGTTTTGTTGGTTAAAGATAAAACCGCAAAGAACCTGGGTCGTTATTGATAAACCTCTAGATCAGTTATTTAAGCCAACAAATGGTTCTGTTTCCTATTGGACGTGGCCTAAGTCGGTACCAATCCTGTTGAAACACGATTTTGAGCTGTGCAGAGGAAAAGCACAGGAAGAAGGGATGCATAGCTTGTTGAACATAATCAGTAGTGTAGTTACGATAATGCAAAGGACCCGTGCAACATCAAATTTTGGTAAGAAGATAGAAGGAAAGATCGGGGGAGAAAGCGACCTATCTTTGGTAAAGAGCTGGATGAAGGAAGGAGAAAGAGACCTGTTTGGAATAGTGGCAACAAGCAGTTGAGAATCTAGGCCACTTTGTTGGCAGAGACAGGCAGGCAGAAGAGGTAGAAAAGGACAGGCCACGATGCAGTTGTAACTGTTTTGAGGAATGCGGCTGTCAGAGGAGCATGCGAGCTACGAGTGGCCCTGCAGGATGGCCTGAAGTGAGTGGAGTAAGCTGTCGACGGCAAAAGTTAGGCTGGAAGTTAGCCATGCCATGGTTTGTAAACCTAAGGGTTTTTGCCTATGAATTGTAAAGATATGACCTATGGGCATGATCTATAAATAAGGCACGATTTTGTAAGGGAAGGGTTGCTCATTATTGAATATTGTTAGAGTTTTGAGAAAAGATCATTGTAAAGGCTCTGTAGCTGTGTGCACAGAGACCTATCTGAGAGAGAAGAGAGTCTACAGCTGAGTGCGCAAACCAAGAACGGTTGTACCCTTCCCAAAAGATTAATATTAACAACCGTTCTTATGGATGTAGCCTCCATCTGGGGGGTGAATGACGTTAAATATTGTGTAGTGGGATTCTCTATATGTTCATGCTTGTTCTAATTGTTGCTTACTGTATAAGTTTGAATTCTCAATTACCAGTTGGTTTATTAATGATTTTGTATGTATTCACCATAGGAGGAAGTAAGGGATAATATGTTAAGTATTTTACGAATGAATGATTGATGAATGAGAATTGTTTTAAGTAGATGAATGTATCAGCTGCAGATAGACATGTATGCAGTAATGAATGGTTGTGGAGACGAATTAATGTGTAATACTGGTAGGGTGCAGGACTGATGATTTGTCTGTGCCCACTAGGCTTAAGGATAAATAATCCTTGGTAGGAGTAAGCCCTTAATGAGCTGCCACCAAAATCGGAGGGAATAATTCTATTGTATTATCCCATCAAGCGAGATAGATCAACCTACGTGGCCCATAGCTGTGCTAGGTCCGCAGTCTGCCAGCTAAAGCAATATCAACCTGTGATGAAGGCAGTCGTCGCATGGCCCTCAGTCATAGCACGAGCCCATAGTGTGCTGCGTAGTAGGTTGTTCCGTCAACTTGTCACCTTGTTGTAGAAACCTGATTTTGCAGCACCCCCATAGCTTCGCCTCGGGTGAGACTTCAACCTGCACACATGTTGCTGCTGAAAGGGCTAGTGAGGAAGGGGTTTTGTTGGTTAAAGATAAAACCGCAAAGAACCTGGGTCTTTATTGATAAACCTCTACATTAGTTATTTAAGCCAACAAATTGTTCCGTTTCCTGTTTGGCGTGGACCAAGTCGGTACCAATTTTGTTGAAACACAATTTTGAGCTGCGTAGAGGAAAACCACAGAAAGAAGGGATGCACAGCTTGTTGAACATATTTAGCAGCGCAGTTACAATGATGCGTAGGACCCGCGCAGCAGCAAATTTTTGTAAGAAGATAGAAGGAAAGGTAGCAGGAGAAAGAAACCTATATTTGGTAAAGAGCCGCACGAAGGAAGGAGAAAGCAACCTATTTGGAATAGTGGCAACAAGTAGTTGAGAAGCTAGGCCACTTCGTTGGCAGAGACAGGCATGCAGAAGAGGCAGAAAGGGATAGGCCATGATGCAGTTGTAACTATTTTGAGGAATGTGGTTGTCAAAGGAGTGTGCGAGATACAAGTGGCCCTGCAGGACGGCTTGAAGTGACCGGAGTAAGCTGTTTATGGTGAAAGTTAGGCTGGCAGTTAGCCATGTCATGGTTTGTAAACCTAAGGGTTTTTGCCTATGAATTGTAAAGACATGACCTATGGGCATCATCTATAAATAAGGCATGATTTTGTAAGGGAAGGGTTGCTCATTATTGAATATTGTTAGAGTTTTGAGAAAATATCATTATAAAGGCTCTGCAGCTGTGTGCGCAGAGACCTATCTGGGAGAGAAGAGAGTCTGCAGCTGAGTGCACAGACCAAGAACGGTTGTACCCTTCCCAAAAGATTAATATTAACAACCGTTCTTGTGGACGTAGCCTCCATCTGGGGGGTGAACAACGTTAAATCTTATGTAGTGGGATTGTCTATATGTTCATGCTTGTTCTAATTGTTGCTTACTATATACGTTTTAATTCTCAATGACCAGTTGGTTGATTAATGATTTTGTATGTATTCTCCGTAGGATGAAGTCAGGGATAATATGTTAAGTATTTTACGAATGAAGGATTGATGAATGAGAACTATTTTAAGTAGATGAATGTATCAGCTGCAGATAGACATGTATGCAGTAATGAATCGTTGTGGAGCCGAATTAATGTGTAATACTGGTTGGGCGCAGGACTGATGATTTGTTTTCACCCACCAGGCTTAAGGATAAATAATCCTTGGTAGGAGTAAGCCCTTAACGAGCTGCCTCCGAAATGGGAGGGAATAATTTTTTTGTATTATCCCATCCAGCGAGATAGATCGACCTACGCGGCCCGTAGCTGCGCTAGGTGTGCAGTCTGCCAGCTAAAGCAATATTAACCTGCGACAAAGGCAGTCATCGTGTGGCCCTCAGTCGTAGCATGATCCCTTAGTGTGCTGCGTAGTAGGTTGTTCCGTCAACTTATCACCTTGTTGTAGAAACCTGATTCTACAACACCCCCATAGCTTCGCCTCAGGTGAGACTTCAACCTGCACACAAGTTGTTTCCAAAAGGGCTGGTGAGGAAGGGGTTTGTTGGTTAAAGATAAAACCGCAAAGAGCCTGGGTCTTTATTGATAAACCTCTAGATCATATATTTAAGCCAACAAATGGTTCCGTTTCCTGTTGGGTGTGTCCCAAGTAGGTGCCAATTTTGTTGCAACACGATTTTGAGCTGCGCAAAGGAAAAGCACAGCAAGAAGGGATGTGCATCTTGTTGAACATATTTAGTAGCGCAGTTACGATGATGCGTAGGACCCGTGCAACAGCAAATTTTGGTAAGAAGATAGAAGCAAAAGGTCGAGGGAGAAAGTGACCTATCTTTGGTAAAGAGCCGGACGAAGGAAGGAGAAAGTGACCTATTCGGAATAGTGGTAGCAAGCAGTTGAGAAGATAGGCCACTACGTTGAAAGAGACAGGCAGGCGGAAGAGGCAAAAAGGGACAAGCCACGATGCAGTTATAACTGTTTTGAGGAATGTGGCTGTCAGAGGAGCGTGCGAGCTATGAGTGGCCCTGTAGAACAGCCTGAAGCGAGCAGAGTAAGCTGTCAACGACGATAGTCAGTTTGGAAATTAGCCATGCCATGTTTGTAAACCTAATGCTTTTTTCCTACGAATTGTATAGACATGACCTACGGGCATGATCTATAAATAAGGAATGATTTTGGAAGGGAAGGGTTGGTCATTATTGAATATTGTTAGAGTCTTGATAAAATATCATTGTAAAGGCTCTACAACTGTGTGCGCAGAGACCTATCTGAGAGAGAAGAGAGTTTGCAGCTAAGTGCATAGACCAAGAATGGTTTTACCCTTCCCAAAAGATTAATATTAACAATCGTTCTTGTGGATGTAGCCTCCATCCGAGGGGTGAACCACGTTAAATCTTGTATAGTGGGATTGTCTATATGTTCATGCTTGTTCTAATTGTTGCTTACTGTATACGTTTGAATTCTCAATTACCAGTTGGTTGATTAATGCTTTTGTATGTATTCGCTGTAGGAGGAAGTCGGGGATAATATGTTAAGTATTTTACGAATGAATGATTGATGAATGAGAATTGTTTTAAGTAGATGAATATATCAGCTGCAGATAGACATGTATGCAGTAATGAATGGTTGTGGAGTCAAATTAATGTGTAATACTGCTAGGGCGTAGGACTGATGATTTGTCTACGCGCACCATGCTTAAGGATAAATAATCCTTGGTAGTTGTAAGCCCTTAACGAGTTACCGCTGAAATGGGAGGGCATAAGTCTGTTGTATTATCCCATCAAGCGAGATAGATCAACCTATGCGGCCCGTAGCTACGCTAGGTGCGCAGTCTGCTAGCTAAAGCAATATCAACATGCAACGAAGGCAGTCGTCGCATGGCCCTCAGTCGCAGCACGAGCCCATAGTGTGTTGTGCAGTAGGTTGTTCCATCAACTCATCACCTTGCTTTAGAAACCTGATTCTGCAACAACCCCATAGCTTCGCCTCGGGTGAGACTTCAACCTGTGCACAGGTTGTTGCCAAAAGGGCCGGTGAGGAAGGGGTTTTGTTGGTTAAAGATAAAACCACAAAAAACCTAGGTCTTTATTTATGAACCTATATATCAGTTATTTAAGCCAACAAATGGTTTTGTTTTCATGCTAGAATCCGTGATGAGTTGAAGCAGTAATGTGCGACGAAGAATACCAATCCCCATTGGGGTCAGACAATTGGCATCCTGAAAAGAAAGAAATCTTGGACTGGTGTGATAAGATTAAAAGGGATTTTGCAAGAAAGGAAAACAAACATCCGCATCTATCAGACGTGCAGTGGCTGAATAGATATTTGTGGATGGATATTCACGAGATTTTCTTTGCTTCATGTTCGACTGAGCTACATGAGTGGATATCGTGACTTGCAGAAAAGAAGGTCTGTTTTCAAGGAGGAATTCCTACAGAGTGGACTCTAGTGCTCGTTGTGCAACTCAAAGCAATAAACAACCCACTGACGAGAGTAGTCGACTTCTGGGTTGATAGCCTACTTGAAGGATTCGTAACAGAATTTGCTATAGACACGTTGAAATCCTACAACCAAGCCGAAGCATACTTTTTCGAAGGATTCAGAGGTAAGTACCTGCACAATCTTAGTCTATACGTTAAAATGATTTTAGCATAGAAATGCATATTAAGAATGCATTAATATTTTGAATCTGTCATGGTAGAAAGTATATTTAGTGATTCTAACGAAGAAACTCATAATCTGAGAAGTGGGAAGTGCTATAAGTTTAATAAAGAAAAGAATCCAGGAGGACCTGGACTGCATGTGAATACCGAACTTCTGTGTGACCTTAACAATTAGACTGCATCGCCATCAGCCACCATCCACCCTAATACACCTTAGAATCCGCCAGTTGTAGAAACCGCACCTTTTGTATCTCACAACCTACCCGCACCACCCCTACCTCCAAGTAAACCCGCTGCGAGTACCACGCATCCTACCCCGCATCCTACCCCGCAGAATATTAGTATTGCTAACACCACAGGACCGGGTGCACAGGCCATTCCGAATCAGAATACCAATTCGCAGAACCCTCCGTAGAGTAGTATCCCTAGTACTATTCCGAGCCAACCATTTGTTTTTTCCGCTCCGAACCAACCGCAGAGCATTATCACTCCTCAGGGTGCTATACCACCAGGAAGAAGAATGATAGACAATGATATCAAACTGCCGATATTCAGAGGAACAAGTCTAGAAGACCCTGATCAACATTGGTTTGTGTAAAGCAAATTCAAGATGATGTTGTGAAGAGCGTGTAGCTCGTCACTACTTTTAGAGACAGAGCTTTGCATTGGTTCATGAAATATTCATAGACTCTACCAAGAACCCTACCTGAAATTAAGGCTACGCTCGTACCAGAGTTTAAGAAACCAAAGTCTGAATCGCAATGTATAACAAAACTGAAAGAAATTAAGTAGAAACCTAATGAGACGGTCTGGGAATTCAACGAGAAATTTAAGACACTGCTAGACCAAGAAACATTTGTGATAGCCCCACAATAACATAATGAATGGTTCATCCTTGCGTTGTTTCCCCACATCAGACAACCATTGATGCAATAGAAGGTTGGATCGCAGGCACAGGACTTAGAAATCGCGATGAAGCTCGAGGCTTCACCAATGGGAGAGACTAGCTTCGGGATGTCTCAAATCTAGAACCAGTTGACCACCCTAACATTGGAATTGCAAAGCATGAAGAATGGAAAGGAACAAAGAGACGAACCAAGACATGAGGTTTGGTGCACATCATGCAAGGGGGAGGGACACACAAGGGAACATTGCCCCTATTTCAATATTATCTTAACAATGGTGTCCCAAACCCAATCAGTCAGAATTAGGCACCATGGTGTGAAATCTATAGATCCAGAGGACATAGATCTGAGGACTGTTATCTAATACAGAAATACATAAAAACACCTAAAATTTTATATTGTAATTTTTGCAAATCAGTTGGACATGATGAATCCAACTGTTGCGCATACGAGCTCATGAATGAAAGAAAGCGCGATATGGAAGCAATGCGAGGTGTTGGAATGTACCGCGTCCAAGAAGAAACTCAACCAAAACAAGAAAACACCCACTATGATCAGAGTGGATATAGAGGCCATGGTGGTGGATATCGCGGAAGAGGAAGAGGCCCTGTGCAGGGAAGAGGCCGAGGCCGAGTAATTTGCTATAATTGTGGCCAACCTGGACACATTTCTAGAGATTGTGTAAATCCATGCACTACGTGCAATTATTGCAAATCATTTGAGCATGTCATTGAAGACTCACTCGTTCTAGTGGTAGAAATGCAGAAGCACAGAAGAACAGAACTGCCAAATCCTAACATCCAGTGGATTGCAGTAGAAAGGAGACCTGAGAATCCAAGCATCAATGTAGTAATGCGCAGCGGTGCTACGACAGAATGTAACAACGAAGCAGAAGTTTCAACTTCTGGGGGTTTTGACACTAAGAAAACACCCCTTGAGACACAATGGGTAAGAAAAGCTCCTAGGAAGACACATGCTTTCGATTTACAGAAGAACAAAGCAGCATTTATAGAAGCACGAGAGATCCTCTGGGAATCCAAACCTCAGTCCCATAGGTTCCCGCCGCGCAGCGAAATACCGTATGTAGAAGACATGCCAGCTGCTTACGATAGAAGCAATGCCGCAATAGAGACCTATACCTCTATTGCACAGCTCCTTAGAAGCTACATGAAGTTGCTTAAGAGCCCGATGTTAGGATATTCCTATACTCCATCCTAGTCCCACTAGTATTTTGATCATTTACATTTTCAGTCATGCATGCACCTTTTTAGGGTTTGCATGCATTCTATGGTTTGCATGCATTTTGCATGCATCCCAGTCATCAGTCCAGCACCTAGCCCTCAGTTAGCTAGCCCCCAAGAGCTTCTCACTATTCAGTTTTAGCCCTCCAGTTGCTTAATGCGCCCTTCTTCCTCGATTTTAGGGAGCAACTCGCCCTCCTTCACCTACCAGTCCAGTTGTCACTCAGTTACACTCAGTTATACTCAGTTACAATCAGTTACACTCAGTTACACTTAGTTACACTCAGTTACACTCAGTTATAGTCAGTTACACTCAGTTACATTCAGTTACACTCAGTTACACTCAGTTATATTGAGTTACACTCAGTTACATTGAGTTACACTCAGTTACACCTACCAGAGTTAGTTTGACTGATGGTTGACAGTTACTTGAGCATTGATGACTCCACTAATGATGATGAAGACTTCCAGTTGCGCTCCGATGATCATGAGGACACCTAGTTGTGCTCCGATGACACTACAGTGATCCTTTGATCACTCCATGAAGGCTAATTCGAATTGCCACCTTAGGAATTCGAATTCCTCATGCGTTGTATTATTTATATGTCCATTTGTGATTAATAATCTAGGATGACCGAAGTATTATTGCTTCTATCCGAGTTCTACTGTACCACATTATTTTTTTGCTCATTATACTGCATGTATCACTCTTCTTCTATTCTCTTGCTTAATCCATTATTCTCTTGTGAGTTATACATCATCTCTTAGATCTGTTGTGAGGATTTTCACACCCGAATGCTATAGCAAAATTACATAAGGTGATAGATCAGTATGAGCTGCACAGTGAAGAAGCTACCACTGATAGCACAGTTCATCACATTCAAAAACATAAAAGAACAGGCCAAGAAATGAGACTCAGCACATAGATAGGTGATTATGAAATGGATGAGATTATTCTTGACCTAGGATCAGAAGTGAATGTCTTAACGAAGCAGACATGGCAGCAGATGGGACGAGAAAAGCTATAGTGGTCACCTATATAGTTAAGAATGGCCAATCAGGAGAAAGTTATACCCTTTGGGCGGTTAGCCAATGTACTTGTTGACATTGATGGAGTACAGAGTCACGCAGATTTCGAGGTTATAGAGATTATGGATGACAGCCAGCCCTTTCCTGCGCTACTGGGAATTGACTGGGCTCTTGAAAACCTCACAATCATAAACTTGAAGACCAGAAAGATGATCTTCAAGGGAAAGCATCTCAGGGTCATCGCACCACTAGACCCTACAGATGGAGACAGATACAGTAAGCTGATTCAGGAGGAATCCCGAGCTCAAGATTTGGACTGCTTATGCAAGATGACTATGAACTAGGAGGATTACATTAATCCTACTGAGGATGATACCCTCAGCTGGAGATGCGACAATTCTTGCATTTCAGATTCAGATGTAGGCTTGGAGAAATGGCAGAGTCGCATGCATGAAGTATCTACAAGGATATGTGCGCAAGTCACGAGATCACTGTGCTGGATTGGAAGGAAGGTAAGCCCAATCCCTACATATGATGGTTTATCTAATGTTTATTGTTTTATCAAAGAATATACTGCAGCAATTGCAGATGAATACCACATATCAGCACTAGACAAGGTGTTGCACGAGACACCTGCCAGGTGGTGGGCTGCACATAAACATACATTGCTAACATGGGATCAGTGCCGAATTAACATGTAAATCCAGTTTACTGAGAAGGTTACACTCACTTTTGCAAAGTACGACGGACAGACGGATCCAAGGGACCATATTGAAGCCTGTTCACAAGCATGGGTGAAGAGACCACAAAGAAAATGGGTACTTCTGTTCGCGCACACACTAGATGGACTGATTCCAAACAAGTGGTACCTAGACACTGAGTTGTGCAGGGGCATAGTAGATTGGTCTACCCTAATAATGAGTTTCCAGATAGATTTCAGTTTCGAAGATGAACATTCGAGTATAAATGATGCACTCCAGGTTATTAAGGAAAGAATATTCAGACCAGACTATATGCAAGGAAACATGACCCTAGAAGAATTCTTTCGACTAGACAAGATACCAAAGAACAGAGAACTGGAATGGGAAGAGCAATTAGACCATGCTCTTGACTGCTACAACCTTGCTAAAGAATCTGAAGAGAAAACAACCAGTGATGACGAGGACCCATGCAACATAAAGATACCTAAATCCGAGGGAGCGCGCGAGGTAGAAGGACCTCCATTGGAGATACCAGATATGAGTGGACCTATAAAAACAAGAAAAGTGAACATTGGCACCAGTGAAGAGCCAAAGTTTGCAGCTATCAGAGACTATTGGGATGAAGACATAGTCGAGGAGGTCGTGGGTATATTACAGGAATATCGCGAGTTATTCCTGACCAAATTCACAGAGATGAAAGGTATTTTGGGTGACTTAGGAGTGATGAAAATTCCTCTTAAGCCTGGCGCGAAGCCTGTGAAACAAAGACCATATAGACTAAACCCGTGCTACAAAGAATGAGTTAAGTCAGAACTCGATAAGATGCTCGAGGCAGGGATCATTGAGCCAGTTGAATAATCTAAGTGGATAAGCCCGATGGTTATCCAAGATAACAAGACAAAGGGTGAAATATGGATTTGTGTCGATCTGAGAAAGTTGAATGATGCTTCCAGGCATGACCCATTTCCTACACCTTTACAGATGAAGTGCTTGATAATGTCGGAGGAAATGAGGCATATTCTTTTACTGATGGATTCTCTGGTTACCATCAGATCAGGATTGATTGCACAAATAGGCACAAGACTACTTTTTCTACGAAATGGGGGTCGTTCCAGTACACTGTAATGCCTTTTGGGTTGAAGAACGCACCTGCCATATTCTCAAGAGTGGTAGTGGCAGTATTTAAAGATCTTATACATAAGTTCTTAGAGGTTTACTTTGATGATTGGGCCATTTTTGGGTTACTCAAGAACCATGCCGCCAATCTCAGAATGATGCTGTAAAATTGCAGACAGCATCAAATTTCATTAAATCTGAAGAAATGTGCTTTCTGTGTTCCCTATGGCATTTTGCTGGGACACATTGTGTGCAAACAGGGCTTGATGGTTGATCCTGCGAAGATCACAGTCATTGTAAACTTGCCTACACCAAATTCAGTTAAGCAGCTGCGCACTACACTCGGGCATACTGGGTACTATAGGAAGTTCATAAAGGGGTATGCATAGATCACCGTTGCTATGGAGAAGCTGCTCAAGAAGGATGCACCATTGTTTTGGAACGTAGAGTGTGAATAGGGTTTTGACACCCTGAAAGAGAAGATCGTCGCTACACCAATCCTAGTTTTTCCGAACTGGGAGAAGCCATTTCATGTCCATGTTGATGCATCATGCATTGCATTAGGGGTTGTTTTAGCACAACCTGGAGAGGGAGGCATTGACCATCCCATTTCCTTTTAGAGCAGGAATTTATCTTCTATTGAGAAGAACTATACCACTATTGAGTGAGAGGGACTCGCTATGGTCTACGTGTTGCAGAAGTTCAGGCATTACTTACTTGGTGCACTTTTTTCCATGTTCACTGACCATTCTGCGTTGAAATACCTAGTCAATAAGCCAGTGTTAGGGGGAGAATATGCCGATGGTTGTTACTCTTTCAAGAGTATGACTTCGAAATTGTGGTTAAACCAGGCAGGTTGAACTTAGGACCTGATCATCTACCAAGGATTGAGTGAGGAGAAGAACCTACGAATCTGGAAGACAATTTGCCTGATGCGCAACTATTTGCTATACAGGTTGCTGACGACTATTATCAGGATATCATTCATTTACTAACTACAGGGATGGCACCTAAGGATTTCACTACCCAGCAAAAGAAGCAGTTGGTAGTGCGCGCAACTGACTTCACTATAATCGCAGGTCAACTGTACAAACTGGGTCCGGACAAAGTACTGCGCAGGTGCATATTAGAGCATGAGAAACCATTTATACTAGTTGATGCACATTCAGGTATCGCAGGAGGCCATTACTCTGGAAGAGCTACTGTGCAAAAGATATTGGGCGCAGGCCTGTGGTGGCCTACCATCCATAAAGATGCGAAGAAACATTGTCAGATGTGCGACGTGTGTCAAACGACAAGAAAATTGTTGCACAGGGACAAAATGCCACTGAACCCATAATTAACTTTATAGGCATTCAAGAAGTGGGCCATCGATTTTGTAGGACCTATTAACCCACCAGGGAAATGAATTGGTGCGAGGTACATTATTCTGCAACTGATTACCTCACCAGATGGGCAGAAGCAAAGCTAGTAAAAGACTGTAGCGTAGCTACAGCTACAGAGTTTATCTATGAGAACATCCTAACAAGGTTCAGATGCTCGAAGATTTTGATGAGTGATTAGGGCACTCACTTTTTGAACAGAACTATTGAAGCACTGACCGAAGAATTCTACATTCACGATTAGCGCAACACGCCATATCATCCATAGGAGAACAAAACTATTGAAGCATTTAATAAGGTACTAGAGAATGCGCTCACCAAGATATGTAATGTCAACCGGGACGATTGGGACCTGTGCATCCCATTCGTACTATGGGAATATAAGACCACATGCAAGAAATTGACAGGTCGTACACCTTTTAGATTGTCTTATGGGACAGAAGCAATAATGATGATGGAATACATTGTCCCCATCTTGAGAATAGCTACATTTACAGGCATGGCATACCGCATAGCGCTAGAGGAAATATTGCTACACTTGGTGGATATGGAAGAAGATTGGTTCGTCGCAGGCTTCCTCCAGCAAGTACAAAAGGACCGTGAAAAAGCATGGCATGACTGCCACATCAAGAACAAGTGCTTCTAGGTAGGTGATCTAGTCCTCCTGTACGATAGCAAGTTTATGAAGTTTCTGGGAAAATTTAAAATGCATTGGTTGGTCCATATACTGTAATGCATGTTACTAATGGTGGCGCAACCCAATTAGCCACTTTAACCGGAGACACCTTACCCAGTTTTGTAAATGGAAGTAGACTAAAGCTTTACCATGATAGCCCTACTTCCCAGAGGCCTGTATGATCTAGGAAGGAGTATTGCGTAGCACTGGTGAAGCTACGCAGGGTAAAAGAAGAAGAAGAAGAAGAAGTTTGTAAGGGACAGGAATAGCTGCACCGAGAAGCATAGTGCAATTAAAGGTGTGCAGCACAAGAAAACATAAGCATGAAAAATCCATGTTGAAAGAAGGACAGGACAAGAAAAGATGACCACAACAGTTGTCAGCAGGATATTAAATCCATTAATCAAAAGCACTCCGCTAGCCAGATCACACATTTATGAAAAACCCTATCCAATTAGGCATCGTAAAGACTGAAGTGACCAGGGTCATAACGACATCTGCCTGATATATTTGGCAATTAAGGTTTAATCGACTGTCAGACAGCCTGGCACTGCCGACCTACCCTTCCAGTTAAATAAATTTTACGTGACACGACATAAAGAATGACGGAAAAAGATAGATGACTTGGAGGAATCTAATCGCATGGAACGGGGGATTAATGCCTAATCTAGATGTTCCCGGTGCATTCAATATCAGATTAGACGCAGATCTCGACGGGATTTGCTAAAGTTACTGCAAAATTTACTTCCCAGGTGATTCATTAATGGCCGTAAAATATGGGCATGGCCTATAAGTACCCATACACTTGTCCTCCTGGAAAGTTGCCTTGAAATTCAAAATTCTGACAAGTGTGAAGAGCTTAACAATCGAAGTTGCAAGAGTACTACTTTCTGTTGCATTTATGTCTGACGAGCCAAACTTAGAAGAGATCTTGGGTGCAATCAAATGTTCCGGCAGAAGCGGAGTCATGAAGCCTCAACAGAATAAAGGTTCAACAGAGAAGTTGGCCCCATCTCTAAGCTCGAAGCTGAGCCAGCCAAAGCAATCACAAAAAAAGGATATGCATCCGATGGCAGTGACGCAAAAACCAGCCACAACGGATACTCTGAAGTAGGTTCCGCAAGGGAACCCACCTCCAGTAATATGGGTTATTCCTAAATATGTCAGCCCAAGGAAGGCTGATGCCCCGGCGCTGTAACTGCAAAAGAACCCAATTTATGTAATTTCGATGCTGCCAAAACCAAAACGTGTGAAACCAAGGAATGATCTACTGGGAAGGATCATGGAATGCAAGATGACCGATTTCAATTTGCAAGATGCCGAGCATTATCCTCATCTATAGGTCGATCAATATATGTGCAGTGTCAATGACCCAGCCACAAACAAGCTAGAGATTGTGCCTGTCGATTGGGCAGTGCCGCTACAACAGGTCGGCCTACTCAACCTATTACGCATTCCACATTTTGGACACAACAAGTAATATAAGCTGTGGTACATACCCTACTATCTTGCACCCACCAGGGATATATCTGGTTAGATTTCAAAGTCAATATTACTATGGATCTCATAGCTAGGATTACAGGGTTGAGTAAGAAGGGTGATGACCCTTCCAAAGAGTTTGTGGCCAAGAAATATGATCAAGAACTCGCTACAACCATCAAGAGCACATTTAATTTAAACAGAGGAACTAGGGGGTATGAAATGGATCCCATTCCTATTAAACCTCTCCAGTTCGCAATTCATCTTCTTGCAGGATGACTCCTACGGAAATCTAGACCTTTGCAAGTATCTGCCTCAGTCGTTGCATTACCTGCAAAAGCTATGGATGGCCGCGAATACAATTGGGTGAACTTTTTTTTGAATGAGTTATTACTAGACATTGAGGATGCCCAAGATAAGGGGTTTCCAGTTTACATTAATTGGGTACTGGTCCTCATCTCCTTTGTGGGATGGAGAGAACCCAACTATCAGTGCGGCCTACCAGTAGCACAGGATGATTTCCACGCAGTGTGGTTTGAAAACATGTGGTCCTCTACCACCCCGGAAAAGCAACGGGTTAATAACCTACAGTTATTTACTTTTCTTGAGCAGTTGTGCACTGTGATTGAGAAAACCCCATGAATCACAAGAGAAGTGACGACCCAGTACAAGCCGTTTTTGCTCTTTGAAGCTGGCCTACATTCCATTTTTATTCAGCTGCACCTAAATGCAGAAAAATGGTACGAGGGACAGTACTAGCTAGGTGTTTCGATGATCGAGCTCATTATTGAGGAGTGGCCCAATGAATGGAGAGAACATGCACCAAAATCACTCATCACCCCATCGGATGAGGAAGAAGAAGAAGACCACAAAGAAGAAGTGGAAGTCCAAAGTGCTTTGACTTCAAAGCCTGTGCAAGAAGTAGGCGGATCACCAAAAGAGCCACAAGTTGGCAACAAAAGGAAGGAGTCAGGCATTGGAAGCCCTGAAAAATAGCCACCGAAGAAAAAAGTCAAGGCCAAGTAACCACCATTGGATAGACTCTTGCATGATGATGACTATGAGATGACAGCATCTCGGATAGTCATGCACCTAGAAGATTTCCCTAGCTTTACGTGAAGACAAGAAGAGCTGGATCACACACATGTCCGAGACAACATTGACAAATTGACCAGTTTGGTCTCAAGGATGGATCAAGTCCACCACGACTTTGCTCGGGAGATAGACTGACATAACCAAGTAGGGGAACCAAGTGACACGATGCGCAAGGCACCCGACTTCACAACACGGACACGCATTGTCAAGATTGCAACTGCGTCCATTTTATTTCCCACAGATGACATGATGGAAACCATGAGACGACTGTAGCAGTTGGAACTAAACATGGCCATGATTCTAGCTGAAGGGTTGCACCATTTGCACACCCAAATCTCCCATGAGATGCATGAGTGGGACATCATTTCACACAATCAACACCTACAGCATGAAGAAAATTACTGAAGAATACAAGCAGAGTGCGAGCACAAAGAAAGAGAGCTTCAACGCAATCAGGCAACAGAGTGCAGGATCAGAGAAGCAGTTTCTGCTGTCTGTGCAAAGCTCCCCGCAGTAGAAGAAGAACCAGAGATAGAAGCAGCCATTTTGCAGATAGGTGTTGTTGTTACAAATCTACAGGAACGGATGAGGGACCTAGAGATTTCCCATACAGATGAAGTCCAAAGGATCAAGGTTTCCAACCAAGCATAAATAGCTGAGCTAGCAGCACAACAACCAGTAGACACACAGTGGCAGGAAGAACAAACAAGAATAGAGGCAATACGGGCTTCACTGCAAACTATCTGCGCAGCAGTCACGTAGTGTCAGATTTTGGCAAATGACGTCTCCAATGTGTGGAGCATACTATAGGAGATCCCATAGCTGTAGAGTATCCACGAAGAAAAAAAAGAAAAGCAACAAGAATTGGATGCCATAGATGCATCCATGAAGGACTTACCGGTCTATCAGAAAAGGTGGCCTTCGAACAGACCAAGGCATGAAGAAGGGAACTCGAGGCCTTAAGGGTGAAGGAGGCTAAAACCTCTGTAAGAGTGCAGCCACTAATGGAAGAGCACTCACCTTAACCGATGACATTTAAAAAAAACTACAAGAACTTCGAACATTGGAAGATCATATCAAGGAAGAAACCTCAGAGCCTACTTCACAACAGAGGCTTGATAAAGTAAAGGAATGTGAGCAGGAAGTGAAATAGGTAGTTTCCCAGCTGAGCAAGTCATTAGAAGAATTCTCTGCGCAGGTAGGAATTCCAAAAGAAGCATAGATGGAGCAGGTGGACTAGAGTGGCTCAGGACGAGCCACAAGTAAGTGTTAGGGGTCTGTTGGGTGTGGCCCAAGTAGGTACCAATTTTGTTGAAACATGATTTTGAGCTGCGTAGAGGAAAAGCACAGCAAGAAGGGATGTGCAGCTTGTTGAACATATTCAGTAGCGTAGGTACGATGATGCATAGGACCCGTACAGCAGTAAATTTTGGTAAGAAGATAGAAGGAAAGGTTGGGGGAGAAATCGACCTATCTTTGGTAAAGAGCCGGGCGAAGGAAGGAGAAAGCGACCTATTTGAAATAGTGGTGGAAAGCAGTTGAGAAGCTAGGCCACTACGTTGACAGAGACAGGCAGGATAAAGAGGCAGAAAGGGACAGGCCATGATGCAGTTGTAACTGTTTTGAGGAATGCAACTGTCAGAGGAGCGTGCGAGATACGAGTGGGCCTGCAGGATGGCTTGAAGCGAGCGGAGTAAGCTGTCGACGGTGACAGTCAGGATGGCATTTAGCCATGCCATGTTTTGTAAACCTAAGAGTTTTTGCCTATGAATTGTAAAGACATGACCTACGGGGATGATCTATAAATAAGGCACAATTTTGTAAGGGAAGGGCTGGTCATTATTGAATATTGTTAGAGTTTTGAGAAAAGATCATTGTAAAGGCTCTGCACTTGTGTTCGCAAAGACCTATCTGAGAGAGAAGAGAGTCTACAGTTGAGTGCGCAGACCAAGAACGGTTGTACCCTTCCAAAAAGATTAATATTAACAACTGTTCTTGTGGACGTAGCCTCCATCCGGGGGGTGAACCACGTTAAATCTTTTGTATTGGGATTGTCTATATGTTCATGCTTGTTCTAATTGTTACTTACTGTATACATTTGAATTCTCAATTATCAGTTGGTTGATTAATGCTTTTGTATGTATTCGCCGTAGGAGGAAGTCGGAGATAATATGTTAAGTATATTTTACAAATGAATGATTGATGAATGAGAACTGTTTTAAGTAGATGAATGTATCGGCTGTAGATAGACATGTATGCAGTAATGAATGGTTGTTGAGCCGAATTAATGTGTAATACTGGTAGGGCGCAGGACTGATGATTTGTCTATGCGCACCGGGCTTAAGGATAAATAATCCTTGGTAGGAGTAATCCCTTAACGAGCTGACACCGAAATGGGAGGGCATAAGTCTATTGTATTATCCCATCTAGCGAGATAGATCGACCTACGCGACCCATAGCTATTCTAGGTGCGCAGTTTTCCAGCTAAAACAATATCAAAGTGCGGCGAAGGCAGTCGTTGCGTGGCCCTCAGTCGCAGCACAAGCCCATAGTGTACTGTGCAATAGGTTGTTCTATCAACTCATCACCTTGATGTAGAAACCTGATTCTGTAGCACCCCCATAGCTTCGCCTTGGGTGAGACTTCAACCTGCGCACAGGTTGTTGCCGAAAGGGCCGGTGAGGAAGGGATTTTGTTGGTTAAAGATAAAACCGCAAAGAACCTGGGTCTTTATTGATAAACCTCTAGATGAGTTATTTATGCCAACAATGGGAAGAATTGTGGACAAACTTGGATATAATGAAAAACGACTAGTCTAAGATGTGGACAAACCCCCTAGACTAGGCAATATGAAGCCAAACCATGGAACAATTTACATTAAACACTTGGAACTTTATGCAAGGATTTTTAACCAAGGTCTAGATGGGAATTATGCTCCAACAAAGGCCATTTTTCAAGATATTGCGGAGCAAAGAGGAAAGGAAAGTTTCATGCTTTTGCCACCATACAATATGAAATCACTCAAAAGAATGCATCCGAAGAAAAGGATACAAGAAGGGAGTATTATCTTGTCTCATCCCTTTCGGGATTTGTTATCACAAATGCATACACATGGTTGATTGATAGTGGCGCATCCAAACATATGAATGGTTACAAGAGTGCCATCACCAATCTAAAGGAGGAAGAATTCACATCCATGGTAGACTCGGGGGGTAACTCAACTTATTCTATCCAAGGAGTTGGATCCACCTCCTTCCAACTGAGCACCGATGATATTCTACATGTGGAGGACATTCTATATGTTCCAGGATTGACGAAGAACCTCCTCTTAGTTTCAGTTCTTGAAGGAAAAGGCTTCTGAGTTATCTTCATGGATAACAAAGCACTTTTATGGCTAAAGAACAAAATCGTAGAATCTGTTGCTGTGATTGGAGTTCGAGAGGGAGGACTCTACATGGTACATGGGAAGTACATTCAAGATATGATTCACCACACTCTCAGTCCATACAATCTATGGAACCAAAGTCTTGGACACCTACACCACAAGGCGCTATCACGACCTCAAATGATAGTAAAAGGTATGCCCATGTTTGATTTTGAGCATGATAATGTATGTAGGGGTTGTGCACTTGGGAAGGATGTTAAGAAAAGTATTTCTAGCAGTTATACTAGATATAAATGGATTTTATATTTAATACATTCTGATGTGTTTGGTCCCATGTCATACCCCTCCATGAGTGGATTCTTATATTATGTACTATTCATAGATGATTTTTCTAGGAACTCATGGATTTATTTCATGAATCCTAAAAGTAAAACTCTTATAAAATTTAAAGATTTTAAATCCCTACTTGAAAATCAGAAAGAAAAGCACATTTGTGCATTAAGGTTTGATAATGGAGGTGAATTTGACTCATCTGCATTTATTGAGCTATGTAGTGATGAAGTAATATGTAGACAATGTTGACTCAGACCTAGTCGATAGGGGTTCCCATCACTGTCGACACCAACCCACCGCGAACTCCTTGAGCACCAGGCCAGACAGGTTTTATCCTATATAGCAACACCTGCGGAGCAGATGAGGTCTCACCCGAGGCGATTAAGGGAGAGTGGATGGAACCATGCTTCTACCGAATGAAGGAGGATGATTGTGGCAACACTTACTTAACTTATCACAACAATCAAGACAGATCTATGCATTCAAGTTTAACATCGTTCATATTCATAGAATCATTCAACAAAAAAATTCATCGCGACAAATATAACATTAAAGTATTAACTGCAGCAAAAATCATAGCATTATTTGTGAATCGCAACATGCATTATCATAAAAAGGTACACAAGAAATTTCACCATGCAGTTCTATCATGTCATATTACTTCAACAAAAACCCTGATACAACATCTCCTCAAAACCAAATCTCAGCAATATCTCTTGATCTCACATATAGACTCAAAGATGCGCATAATCAACATCCAAAGATCCATACTAAGATGGTTCAACACTTACAACTTATGACTATATATAGGCTTCTGCCTTTACAATGCTTGTCCACTTACTAACAACTTCCTAACCGACACTTGGACAAATGACCCAAAATCTAATTGACGCAGTCCAAATGACCCAAAAACCCACATACCGCGGTACAACTAACTCAAAAATGCATAAAATATGGTTCAAATGACCCAAAACCCATGAACTATGGTACAATTGACTCAAAAATGCATTAAATAATCCCGCTTTCTGCCTTCCGCAACCTCTTCTGATGTGTCGCAGAATCAGCGATGTTGCAATTCTTCCTTACCAAACCGACTACCAATAGGCCCCCAACAAAATCTTGTGGCTCGCCCTCGAGCCACATCAGCAGGACATAGTGTACTCTGTGGTTTTGACTTTGAAATCCTTGTATTGCTACTCGACTGTTGTCACCATCTCCTTTGCTTCCGTAGCCACCTCCTGACTATCGATGATGTCTTGGGGTGATGGGTGCTCGATCAGCCTCGCAGCCACCTGTTGACGATGTTCCTACACTGCCTGGAGACCTTCACTTGCCTTCATCATGTACTAGCCACTAGCATCCTAGAACTCCTCCAGCTCCGCGGCACGCTTCTTCTGTCGCTCATCGGCCTTGGCGATGCGCTGCTGCAGATATTTCAAATCCGCAACCTTGGAAACCTGCTCCATGGGTGGCATCATGCGCATCGCTGCTTTGAGTGTCGCCATCTGCCCCTCTGCTTCCTGCCGAACCTTCATCAACTGTTCGACCTACTCATCCTGAATGATCCGGCCCCAAAACTACACAGTGTCAGCTATGAGCTTTGTCACTGTGGTTTCCAGCTGCACTAACTGCATGGCTATCTCTTCAATAGCACTTTTACAGTCATCCACTTCTGCTTGCAGTCTACAGGGATTCACCTGAACTCGCAACTCCTGATTTTCATGCTGCAACTAGACAATGGCAGGTGTTGCACATGTTGCAACATATCTAACCCTTTAGTGGGCTCCGGTACATGCTGATAAGCTTCTGCAATGGCCCGCTCATTCCGCACACTGTCATCCCACATATGGGCCTTCTCTGTGATGAGGTGGTCCTATTCTTTCTTCAACTCCTCAATCTCGTGAGCCTTCTCAGCTCATTCCTTCTTGATGTCTTCCTTGAGCTCATCCACAGCCTGTCATGTAGAAGCAGCCCTTCCTGTTAACTCTGTGATTGCACCCTTCGCAGGTGCCTCACTCTCCTGCAATCGCAAACACATAACACTAATCTCCCGCAGTCGGTCCGTCATCTCCTGGTTGGTAGCCACCTGCATAGAGATCAAGCCTTCTACTGCCAACGCATTAATGTTTATGGTCACTTGCTTCAGCTACTACAACAAGGCTGTCAAAGTCTCATCGTCAGTCACAACCGCAGTTGGGGGAATCTCCACATTTCGGACCCATGGCTCGATGATGATTGTGTTGATGACCTACACTAATGGTTCCTCCAGTGCCTTCCTTGAAACCATATCATATAGGGATTCCATATGAGCAGTGAGTGCATGGAACCCTTCATCCTCCTTCCTTGTCATCTTTTCAACTACCGCAGTGGATGCACTAGTGATCGTTGAGATTAATCGGCCCAACTGCACCTCCATCGATAAGGGAAACCCACTAATTGTCGCATGTTCATGGTTCCTTTTGGATCTATTTTCTTCAAGGGCCTGGTCACTATCATCCCTCGTTGGTGTCTTTATTGACTCTTGATCGGAATCATGATGACTTTGTGGGTCTGGCACTGATAGTTGTTCATCTGGGCCTTTCACCAAGCTGCTAGCCTCTATCTCTACCAACCCGATGGGTTGACCCCATGCCTCTGGCTAGTCATTCATGATAGCCTCCAACGCCGCCATCGTCACCTTATATGTTGTCGGCAAACATTTCCTATCTGGGTCACAGCGGGCTTATACATAAATTGCATGCAGTCGAATTGCAAACTCCATGACTGGATTAAACTGTGATGCGGTTTCTTCAGACAATCAGGGCACCTTAGTCGCACCTGCACTGAGCATCTCCCAGTATAGCCAGAACAACAACACACATTCCCTAGTTCACTCTTGCTCTCAGACAAACAACATATTTTGATAATGCGCGCTGCGATGCTCGTTCACTGCGTCAACCTCCGTACCCTGGTAGGTGCTGGGCTGCTTCCAAGCCACAAATGCAATCAATAGTAGAAGCCAGCTATATGTGAATGCTCCCTTACTAGCATGAACCGCCATAGCATCCTCCATCAACTAATTCAAGAGAAACAACAAACAGTTCATCTGCACCCCTTCTGCACATTGCTCGACACATGCTACAATTTTCGAATTACATAGATTGGGCCGACCACCCCGCACCACTTTGTAGGGGTGAGCACCGCTTTATCGTTGATGCTTCTTGTGTGGTATCCATGACCATCTTTCTCCAAGTCATAGCGCTTGAATATCTGCATAGCCAACTTTTTGTCGTTTTCTTTGCCTCATAAATACTATGACGGGTTGACCCCAGCCTTGGGCAACCCAGTAATCTCTGCAATTAAGTGCACTGTGACAGGAATTCCTTCGTCCAGCCACAACATACTGCCATGAAAGTAGGCCGGCAGCTGCTTCATGCATGCATTGACCTCCGACAGTTGTCTAAAATGGGGCATATTGACAAGGCCTAGCAGGCCTACTTGTTTCATTCCCTAGGCCTAATCACGCGGAACCAGCTTACCACTCAATTGTGACGCTGGCTCGAAAGGGTACAATGTAATCTCCTTGTACGCTACCATATCATGGTTGTCATATTTCAGATGCATCAGTGCTGGCCAAATTTCAACAGGACACTCCATTCCTTCCGGTAGTGCAGGCATTTGCAATGGGTACTTTGGATTCTTCTGCACCTTCCGGGAAGGCATCCCAGGCCGACTGGGGCGACATACCCTGGGATATCAGTGGTTGATAGGAATTCCCATGTGGCAGACTCATCAACCTGACGGTTGGATGGCCTTGCTTCCCCTTAAGATTCCCCCACCATAGCAGTGGAGGACCAAAGCTGACGCTTGCTCTGCGGTGATTCAGATAGCTAACCTCCCCGATGCTTCTTGGCAATTACTGATGCTCCCATCGGCATGTTTTCAATCTCTGCCTCAAGATTGACATCTCTTGTAGACTTGACTTCTTCTTCAATGGAAATCCCGATGAAAGGAGACTCAACTTCACTGCTAATATCAACCGTTTCTAGCTGGAATGGCATACCTCACTCAACGTTCTCAACTAATGGATTCATCGACGGAATTGATAGAGCCACTCGATGCTCAGCACTCTGCAAGTTCAACTGAACCTTTCCCAACTCGCAACTACACTCACCAAGTAACAATGATGCTCGATAGCACTTCATAGACACTTACCAACTGATTTCGCAGTGCCTTCCGACCAACTTCGACCCATTCTTATATTGTCCAGCTGAATCCTTCATAATCATCACTAAATCCTGCATTAACTCAACTGAAATCACATATTAATGACGCAGATATGTCGTCGATCCTGTCAGTTGATCGGCCAGATCTGCCATTAATGCCCATCATTTGAACAAGCATCGTTAATTAACTGTTTCAACTTTTGGCATTTATTGTTGATTTGACCCGGTCGCAACCCTGCCACTTGTCACGGATCGCTCCTAACTTGTGACACAAGCCTCCCTGTTTGCACATTCTTGTCTCGGTCGGTGCGCCATTCTGCCACCGATCAGCCTGCATTTTTTTTGTTTCCCGATGCAACTCAGGCATTGTGTCTCTCCAAGCCTGATCGATAGGGATTTAACCTACTTCCATTGATCAACCTAGGGAGCATCATCCCATCTAACTTCTATAACTGAACTGCTCCTCCTGATGTAATGTGACTGATGCGATATGGACCAAACCGATGCATCTACAATTTTCCTGGATGTTTCATAAACTTTCTATCATATAGCAGCACCAAGTCGCCTTGCTGAAACTGTTTATTCTTGATGTGGCGATCATGCCAAGCCTTTTGGCTAGCAAACGCAATGGGGTGATCAAGATCCCCTTCTCCAGGCTGGGCCAATACCACTCCTAGCGCGATCGATGAGGCATCAACATGAACATGGAATTCCCTACTCCAGTCCATAAATACCAATATTGGCGCTGAATCCATCTTCGCCTTCAGTATCTCAAAGCTATCCTGACATTCAGGGCTCCACTGGAATACCGTGTCCTTCTTTAGCAACTTCTCCATAGGGGCGGTAATCGCTGCATATCCTCTGATGAACTTGCGATAATACCCAGTGTGTCCCAGTGTCGCCCTGAAGTGCTTAACAACAGTCGGTGGTGTCAAACTCAAAATATGCACGATCTTTGCTGGGTGGACTAAAAATCCTTGCTTACACATAATGTGACCTAGTAATATGCTAAACGGTGCACAGAAGATGCACTTCTTCAAGTTCAGCGATATTTGATGTTGTCGACATCGCTCCAGCATCAACCACAATTTTGCTAGATGATCACGGATCAAACCATATACGGTCCAGTCGTCCATGTATACCTACAAAAACTTCAGAGTAAAATCCTTGAATGTGGCAACAACAACCAGTGAAAATATCGCAGGTGCATTCTTGAGGCCAAACGGCATTACGGTGTACTAAAAGAAACCCCATTCCGTCAAAAAATTTGTCTTATGGTGATATTCCTTTGCAATATGGATCTGATGGTAGCCAGAGAACCTGTTTATGAAAGAGTACATCTCTTAGCCACCCACACCTTCTAGCACTTCATTGGTAAACGGGGTTGGGAACGGATAAAGCAAACATGCATCATTTAGCTTCCTGAGGTCGACACAAATGCGCACTTTGCCAGTCTTCTTATCCTGCACCACCATAGGACTGATCCATTCTGACTCCTCAACTGGTTCAATGCTACCAGCATTCAACATGCGATCCAATTCTACCTTGACCCTCTCCTTATGTCATGGATTCAATCGATAGGGTCGCTGCTGGATTGGCTAAGCATCTGGTTTTAATGGAATCTTCATCTCCCCTAAGTCGCCCAGAATCCCTTTCATGTGAGAAAACTTCGTAGGAAATAAGTCCTGAAATTCATGGAGCAAATCGGTGACCTTACTCATCATCTCATCATTCCAATAGTCCCCGACATTTGCAAACTTTGGACTGTCCTCAGTCTCAATGTTGATCTTGCGGATCTGGCTGACTGATTGGATCACTTGGCACATCAGGTGGTACCATAGCGCGACTTCCTTCAGATTCTAGGATAATGACATTCCGTGGATCATCACTATCTTCTGGCCCACCAGTGATATTGAATCATTCCATGAGAGAATGCATCTAGCAGTGTGTATGCCGATCCACAGGATATGCCACTGGAACAACTTGCAAAACTACATCGTGGATGAACTGCAATACATTATTGACCTCTGGATCGGCATCCACAAAACTGAACGTATGGGTAAAACATACTGTGAGCTCCAACCAAGTGGAAATTTCTCCTCGCAACTCAACTGTAGTATACCATGATCACGACATCTCATCCAAAGTATGGATAAAGGCATGGACCCACTCATCTAGTGGTCGCAATACCCATAACCGCTGACACTCCATCAAGTGACCGCGAGGATCATTTAGACCATCATACTTTCCCATGTGGTAAACCTCGGTATCGCCAAAATGAACCATCATCAACCTCTTCCATTGCGACTAACCATCAATGGATTTCTTGTGTGTCACCCACCAGCATGCTGGAGCAGCCTTCAATGCTTCCTCCAATGCTAACATTCGCTGTGGTTCTAAGACTGTTGCCTCAAATTTCACTAGAAAGTCAGACAAACCAGGCATTCCTTCATATACTGGGAGTGTAACCGTTTCTGTCACAACCCGGCATAGCGACTGCATGACTAACCCACACTTGCGGAGCGATACCTCATGCAAGCGATTCTTCCAATGTTCTACAACATCATCAGAGTTGGAAGATGCAGAGCTATCATTGCGCCATCCTAGCTCACCGTTGGCAGTCGGATGAATATATCCTCAAAGATATTGAATGCATGGCCCCATCCATTGGGATCGTCATCCTTCACTGGCTCTATGTATTTGCGTCCTTCAGCTGGATCCAATGGGGCGATAACTCTGAGATCACAATTTTCAAAAGTCATCATTTGTCACTTGAAGTTGATTACTGCTCCACTATCATTATCCCATCCAATCCCCAGCAACGCAGGATAAAAGCTTCCTCCTTCAACTACTTCTATTACATCAAAGTTTGCATATGTTTTCATTCCCTCGATGTCCAACACCATTCGTGGAACTCTCCCAATCGGTGTCACCTTAGCGTGATTAGATAGCCGGAGCTGTACAGGAGACCAGCTCAATGGGGGACTCCCCATCTTCTTCCAAGCCTACTTGGTTAAGATGTTGACATTCGAACCAAGATCTAGAATAACTAAATCAACATCATAGTCACCAATTTGAATATTCATCCGCATCTCCTTACTCGTCTTCCATTGTTGTAGGGAATTGACCGCGAACTCTTATCGAACCTGAGCCGGTTGCCACAATAAAGCTTCAATCTCGGCAAGAGCATCGGGATCCCTTGCCAGGGATAAACAATGTTCCAGAAATGCTTGAAGTGTGATGGACTACCGCAACGGGCCAGCCTCTGAAGTGGCATCAAATGTAGAGGGCATGTCATACACAATAGTCTTACCTCAATATTTTTCTAATGTGCGACATGCTTGAAGAAATGACTCCCCCTTGGTGTCAATGTAAAATGATACCTTCTTCTGTCCTGCTAACTGGATCAGTAGGTATCCTCCCCAGTCGTCTTACCTCCGCGAGTGACAACAGTGACAGAGGCATCTTGCGATCTTGGTTCTATAGAAATTGTTGCAATATTCACACCCTGGGTCTAGTTCAGTGGTGGATTCCTGGGTTGGTTCACATTTTGATTTGCATTCTGATTTGGTCGCGGATTCTGTTTCTGCACCGATTTTTGTACATGATTCAGGACAGGCTGCTGTGCCGGAGGCTGATTCTGCAACTATGTAATGTTCCCTACTTTCCATCGCGCAATCAACTGCGGACAATTCTAGATCGTGTGATCGTTAACAAAACAGAACGTACACTGGTTATGCAGTAGTGGATAGTCTCGCTGGTAGTGCTCCCATACCGCACAGGGATAGCATTGAATAGGTCCACGACCACCTCATCCTCCTCCGTGACAAAATCCTCCACCGCGTCCTCCCTGGTATCCTCCCCAGAATCCTCCCTGCTGCTGGTACTGCAGTTGGTTGAACTGTTGCTGCATTGGTTCCGGTTGCATCCCTTGTCCTTGCGGAGCATACTGTGATTGCTGTACATACTGTGGCTGCTGCGGATCCATCTCCATCAGAGCATATTGCGACATGAGATACTGTGGTTGCTGTTGCTATGGTACAAACTGCATCTGCGATTGAGGTAGCGACTGGGCTACCTATGGCTGCGATTGCGGCTGTTGTACGGAACGTTGGTCATCCTTTATATAGAACGCATCATACATCCTCTCTTGTAGAAACCCATATGCACGAAAATCCTTGTCGTCATGACCCACCGATTTGCAAAATGTACAATAAAGATTCCTTGGAGTTCTAACCATTTTCTGCATGTACGGGAAATTCTCATGGCTGTTCACATATACATGGTAGACGCGACACCATGACATGCTATCACCATTCAACCTATTTGATGCTCCTGAAACCAAATAGTTGCTGAAATCTGGGCAATTATCCTTAGTATGCCCCTCTCTGCGACATCATGTACACCAAACTTCTTCATGTTGCTCCTTGTCTTTCTTTAGATCCTACAAATGGATGGTTAGGTTAGCCAATTTTGTCTAGATCTGCGACATCCCAGCTGCATTTTCCCCAATGGATGATGCCTCCAGGTGCATCGTGATTTCCAGAGCTTCACTCGGTGTGGTAAAGTTTTGTTGCATCAGTGGTATCCGAATATGTGGGAGCAATGCTACGATAAACCATTCCTTATGTTGAACAGTGCTCATGTCAAAACTAACCCTTTCCATCAGTGCTTTAAATTGCTGATCAGAATCCCACACAGTCTTATTGGGATACTGCTTAATCTCTTTAAGCTCTGTGATGTATTGTGCTTTAGATTTGGGCTTCCAGAACTCTGCGATAAGGCCTGTGCGAATCTCATCCAGTTTCTTTGCCTAACTACCGATGGGAACTTGCGTAAATTTCATAAACCAGTCCAAGGAGCGACGACGAAGAGTCATCGCCAATTGTCCCTTTTTAGCATTGTCATCAGTGATCTGTTTAACGGTCATACAGCCTCACATAGAAACCAGTACTGTTCAAGGTTGTCTGTCCCATTTCCTTGGAACAGTGGTAACTTGGTATCCCCACCTGCCATCCTGGGCTTCCTTCCTCCTTTCGCTGAACTACTACCGATTAACTTTTGTGGAATTGATGAACTCGGCGGTGTCGAAGTGGTATTTCTTGTTGTATGAGAGATAGTGAATGGAGGTGTGGGTATGTTGGTGCTGGGGTTTGGTCCTACCTCTATCCTAGGCGTAGCCTGGTTGTCCTTTTCAGGACTGTGAGGTCGCTTCGTCCCATGTGGTCTTCCTTCATGGCCTTGCGGTTCGACTGCAGCAGGACCTTCTCCTGTCTTCTGCCTCTTTTCCTGTCGGAACCTCGCTCCTACCCTTGTAAGACCACTTTCTTCCTTGGATTCACTCACAGTCTCCTCATGACCTGCACCCATCTACTCCTTATCATTCCATGTAATGCCCCTCAACTGTTGCAGTACCCATGGCCTCCACCAACCAGGCTATCTACTGATCAAGATGCATATTCAATATACCCTTTTCACAAATAAGCATCTTTATCAACAGTTGAAGCGACAGTAGAAACCTTCCCCGGGGTCCACGGAAAAAATATCTTTCAGCTTCACTATAGGATTTATGGGTATCAACCGCGAACTCTGTGATATAGCCTTGTACGATGCTATCGAACTACACTTCGACAGCTTGCGATGCTTTATTGTCGACTTCCTGCAGCTCCTGAATCAAATCAGGGGTCCAGGTCGTCGGTTCACTTCCTTGGAAGTTCCTCTTCGGAAGGTCAACTTCGTCAACCACTTGTACAAAATGATTGGGAATTCACAGAAAAACCATTCATGCAAACCGTCATGAATATATCTGTCCACCCACTGATCTACCGTTAGTCGAGTGTTCCGACTTTCTTCTTCAGCGAACTCCTACAGCTTCTGATCAAACCATTCTTGGATCTCCGGTTTTGTTGGGTGCCACAACATATCCTCTTTCACTTCGCACACAGTCCCAGCAAAGGAACCATTTTTTGACTCAGACCCAATCGACAGGGGTTCCCATCACTGTCGACACCAACCCACCGCGATCTCCCTGAGTACTGGACCAGATAGGTTTTATCCTGTCCAACAACATCTGTGGAGCATATGAGGTCTCACCCGAGGTGAACAAGGGAGAGTGGACGGAACCATGTTTCCGCCAAATGAAGGAGGATGATTGTGGCAACACTTACTTAAATTATCGCAACAATCAAGACAGATCTATGCATTCAAGTTTAACATCATTCATATTCATAGCATCATTCAATAGAAACATTCATCGTGACAAATATAACATTAAAGTATTAACTGCAGCAGAAATCATAGCATTATTTGTGAATCGCAACATGCATTATCATAAAAAGATACATAGGAAATTTCACCAAGCAGTTCCGTCATGCCATATTACTTCAGCAAAAACCCTGATACAACATCTCCTCAAAACCAGATCTTAGCAATATCTCTTGATCTCACATACAGACTCAAAGATGTGCATAATGAACATCCAAAGATCCGTACTAAGATGATTCAACACTTACAACTTATGACTATATATAGGCTTCCGCCTTTACAATGCTTGTCCACTTACTAACAAATTCCTAACCGACACTTGGACAAATGACCCAAAATCTAACTGATGTGGTCCAAATGACCCAAAAACCCGCATACTATGGTACAACTGACTAAAAAATGCATAAAATTCAGTTCAAATGACCCGATACCCGCTAACTGCAGTACAATTGACTAAAAAATGCATTAAAAAATCCTGCTTTCTTCCTTACGTGACCTCTTCTGACGTGTCTCAGCATCGGTGATGCTGCAATTCTTCCTTACCAAACCGCCTTCCAACAGACAATTAAAAATACCATAGAACCCCCAGCAAAATGGGGTTGCCAAGAGGAATAATAGAACCATATGTGAGCCGCAAAATCCATAATGCATGATAAACATATGGCTACCTCATTATGGGAAGAATCCACCCATACAGCTGTGTACATCTAGAATAGAAGCCCGCATGCCATTCTAGATGAGAAGACACCAGAAGAAGTGTTTACCGGTGAGAATCCAGACATATCACACTTGACAATCTTTGGGATCCCAGTATACATTAATGCGTCAAAAGAAAAGAGAACAAAGATGGATCCTTATGGAAATATAGGAACCTTTTTGGGTTATAGTGAGTCATCCAAAGCATACTAAATATATGTAACTAGTGAGAAACACATTGAAGTCATCTGAGATGTTACCTTCCATGAGGAAGCTGCTTTCAAAATATTGAAAGAGATTTGATGTGATTCGTAGATGGAGGATACCGAGTCTGATTCTCCCCCTTTAGAGTTTGAGAGGGAGAATCTAGAAGATGCCTCAGATTCACTAACTCCTAAAGGACCAGTAGAATTGGTTTAGAGGTCACTTGATGAACATCCTGCTAAAATAATATATTCTTCGTGCCAAGATATCTTACAAAATGAAAATAAACATGGAGCACCAACAAGCTCATCCAGAGAGCACAAGCAACCGAGAATATATTTAGGGTATCTTGCACTGATTATTCACATCAGTGATTTAGAACCATCCTCATATGAAGAAGCTGCAAAGAAAAAAGTTTGGAAATATGCAATGAGAGAAGAGTACAACTCTATAATGAAGAATGATGTTTGGGAGGTTGTTCCCAAACTTGATGGGAAGTCCATTGTGACTTCCATATGGATTTATAAGATAAAGCATGTTGTAGATGGCAACATTGAGAAGTATAAAGCTAGATTCGTTTCCAGAGCTTTCTCTCAGAAAGAAGGCATCGATTATGATGAGATCATTTCCTTTGTGGAAAGGTACACGAAAATCCGAGCAATGATTGCACTTGCATCTGTTATAGGATGGAAAATTTAGCATATGAATGTGAAGACAACCTTCCTCAATGGTGAGGTTGAGGAAGAGGTTTATATTCAATATCCCAAAGGATTAGTGGTGCATGGTAAGTAGTACGATGTTTGCAAGCTAAAGAAAGCTCTATATGATCTTAAGAAATCCCCCACGGATTAGTACTCTAGAATTGATAGCTGCCTTCGGAAACTTGATTTTTGTAAGAGTGGAGCTGATCCAAATTTGTACTTCAAAGTAGTGAAGTACGAATCGTTGATATTGGTTCTATATGTTTATGATTTTTTTCTCACTAGAGAGGAACATATGATTGCTTAGTGCAAGAGGGAGCTCACCTAATATTTCGAGATGAAAGACTTAGGTCTGATGCACTACTTTCTTGGCCTTGAGATCAAGAAAAGAAAAGATAAAAATTTTCTATCTCAAGGGAAGTACATTGTGGATATATTGCGTGGGGTTGGCATGATAGATTGCAAATATAGGACTACACCAATGGTTTCCAATTTGAGAAAACTTGATGAGTCAGGATCTAGATCAGATCCTGTAGATCCCACTTTGTATAGATAGATTGGCTCACTAATGTATTTGATATAATCGAGTCTTGATATATGCTATGCCGTGAGCATTCTGAGTCAATTTATGTCTAATCTGAGACACAAACACTGGACACTTGCTAAGCATGTTTTTAGGTACCTTCGAGGTACAATTTCATATGGACATAGATATGCCTCCAGTGGAGGAGTCATGTTACTTGGTTATACATACTCAAACTGGGGAGGAAGCATTGTGGACCGTAAGAGTACATCTGGATACTGTTATAGCCTAGGATAAGCTATGATATCTTGGTCCAATAGGAAGCAGGATGCCATAGGGAATAAAACAACTTTGAACCAAGTGAGCTAGATTAAAAGGTATGTAAAATATGGGAAGGAGGAAGGTTTTTTTTTTACTCTTCTTGCTCGGTTTTTGTGCTTGCCTTTTTCTTTGCAAATCACACCATAACCCAAAACAAAAAATACTTTTCCAAACTTGTGGTGTTAGATCTCGTTAGCTTTCCCAGAGAGTCTACATTTTATCTTTGTTTCTGATTTGCCAAGATCGCACAAGGTGAAGGTAAAGAGCATACGCAACCGAGAAAAACCCTTTCCCTTTTTGTTTATGATTCGTCGAGATCACACAAGGTGCACGACAAAGAGCATACACAAACAGGAAAAACAACAATCCGAAACTAAAAAAAATCTAATAATAAAAAATTGATAAAATATGAGATATTTTTTTTATTTAAAAAAAAAAAAAAAAAAAAAACGTCAATGTAACATTATACCTTCATATTTGATGAAATACGCATTTCTGAAGAAACCGGGAACCGTTTTCGATCAAACGAAAACTATTTCCCAAAGGAAACAATGCTCCGGATGCAATAGAAAACCTCCCACATCCCATAAATGCACAGAAATACTAGAACCATAAACCCTTTCAAGTTTCGGCGCCAATAGTTCAAGATCTATATCATAACCGGAAGCGGCTCATCATAAAAGCTCTGATACCATGTTCGGGTACATAGGGTACTCCCAAAAGACTGAACAACTAGAGAAACCACTTCACACAAATAGATCACAGATCAATACACCAATGTTTTGACGTGGTTTAAACCCTCGAGAGGGAAACACTCCACGACCTCGGCCAAATAACTTCTATGGAACAATTTATTATGCAAAGAAAGAAAGTTACAAATGAGCTTCTCATAATCGATCAACTTTCCAATGACCCTCCATGCTATTTAAATAGATATCATGGACCAATCGGGTGTTAAGCCATAGATCAAGGGTAGGTATGATATAAGAGAAGTTGAGCTGTCGGATCACTCTATGTCTAGAACATATCGTGACCGTCGGATTAAATATATACAAATGCATGCTAACAAAGCCCACTTTTCCTAACAGATATATTACACAAGTTGATCTTAACTAAATCCTAAGAGTCTAAATATCCTAACACACGATGGCCATGCTCGCCAGGGTTCCTTCAGATTTGAATTGACTCCCTTGCGCAAAATTGGAATGGCCTTCACTTAGCAAAATCCTAGTTTTGGAGATGGCACAATACCACCATTTTTGGGAATTTGTCGCATGGTGGGGGGGTACCCTAACTGAAACCGGATGTCCTGAATACATAGGAGTCGATGGATTCATGACCAGATTCATGGTTTTGGTGCTATGGGAATTTTTTCCAGGCACCCCGTGGCCATTTAGAGACACTTTGAGGATTTTCTCCGAGGGCACGGAACCCAAACCAATGTGAGGAAGCGGATTCTTTCATCTCCTACATGTGCATATGTATATTATGGATGTTTTCATGATGGCTAGACTCTCCCAGGAGCCTTTGGATCAGAATTGACCCCCTTGAGCAAAATTGGCATAGCCTTCACTATGAAAAACCCTAGTTTTGGAGATGGCGCAATAACACTGTTTTCAAGCATTTGAGGCATGGTGGGGGGGGGATATCTGAAACCTAGCATCCTGGATCCATCAAAATAGATAGATACATGACCAGAGTCATGGTTTTGTTTCTATGGTAATTTTTTCCAAGAACCCCGTGGTAATTCAAGGACACTTTGAGGATTTTCTCTATGTGCACGAAACGCAAACTAGTGAGTGGAATTGGATTCTTTCATCTCCCACACATGCATATGGTCAGTGTGGTGTTTTCATGATGTCCATGCTCACTTGGGAGCCTTTGGATCCGAATTGACCACCTTGCCCAAAATTGGAATGGCCTTCATTGAGTGAAACCCTAGTTCCGGAGATGGAACAATAACACTGTTTCCAATCATTTGAGGAACGATGGGGGGGATCCCCTAGCTAAAAAACCAACATCCTGAATCCATTCGATTGGATGGATTTGCGACCAAAGTCACAATTTTGGTGCTATGGGAATTTTTCAGGCACCTTGTGGCCATTCAAGGGCACTTTGAGGATTTGCTCCGGGGGCATGAAACCCAAACCGACGATTGAACTTGGATTATTTCATCTCCCACACATGCATATGGTCACTGTGGATGTTTCACGATTACCACTCATGCATGCAAGCCTTCAGATCATAATGGACCCCCTTGTGCAAAATTTGCATGGCCTTCACTGAGCAAAACCCTAGTTCTGGAGATGGCACAATAGCACCATTTCTGGGTGTTTTGGGCACCATGGGGGGGAGGATAGCTGCAACCTGCTGCCTCGAATCCATTGGAATCAACGGATTCACGACCAGAGTCATGGTTTTGGCGGTATGGCCATTTTTTCCAGGAACCCCGTGGGAATTCAGGGACACTTTGAGGATTTGTTCCAGAGGCATGGAACTAGAACTTGCGAGCGAAAGGGGATTCTTTCAACTCACACATGTGCATGTGGAAATTATGGATGTGTTCACGATGGCAACACTCTACCGGGAGCCTTCAGATCAGGAATGATTGTGAAGAACCTGCAATAATTAATTAATCCAAATACATGAGATATCAGACTTAACAGAACTCAGAATCACTTTTATATTGATCGTAGGCTACTTCGAGGGGGCAACCTCCTTTGAGCAATCTCATTACAATTAACTTCACGGTACCTTCATTGGTCTCAACACAAACTTATATACTAAGTCTAGGTGCCAATACCATGGGTCAATACCATGTGTCAATACAAACCATGGGCTAATACAAAATATGGATCAACAGTTACTACGGGACGACTTACAAAGCATATGCGTCCAACAACAATAATACAAACTATGGATCAACAAATACTACGAGAAGACTTACAAAGCATATGTGTCCAAGAACAATATACTAACAAAGTAAATAAAAGGGTTGACATGGGTTCCTAACATCCCCTCTCCCTTAGAAAAAGCTTTGTCCTCAAAGCGTTAGATGTGGAAATTGATGCAGAATTGGAAGGAGTGGTTCTCCTGTAGCATCCTCGGGTTGCATTCCGGGACACTGATGCCTTTTGAGTTTCAGAAGGATTGCTTGGAAGGATGAAGAAGAACCATATCAGCTACGTGAAAAGTGCACTCTGAATGGTGTTGATTGACGTGTTATTTCAGTCGAATTCTTGCCATGTGAATATTGTCCTGCAGAATGAGAGGAATCTGATCGCGGTTTCGAAGAACCAAGTCAATTGCCTAAATTGGGGAGCTGCTGAGGGTGTATAGAAGAAGAACTCACGGTGCCTATCCATAGACTGCTTCATATGGTGTCCTTGTAGAAGTTGTATTGTACCACTGGAGTGGTTCTAGGAAATCCATAGAAATAGTTGTCCAAATTTGTGTAGGGATGGGAAAGGGTTCAAGCAGTCCTGAAAGGAGTGTCATTTCACCCTTGTTGACCTAGAAAGTATCACAGTCAACCACCATCTGTTGAATTGGCATTGTCAGTCCCTGACAAAAGAAGTTACATTGTTCTCGGTTATACTCTTGGAGGAACCCAGAGTGCCCTGTCGATGAAGAAGCATGGAGTTCATAGAAGAGATAGCCTTGTTGAACATATTGTAACCAGTTTGGAACAAGCAGAGAAATAGTTGTAAGAGAAACTGGGTCATCAAATGTGCGAGAAGGAGCATCTGCCACCATATTGTCCTTACCTTGCTTGTAAGTGATCGCATAGTCATAACCCATGAGGTGGATAACCCATTTCAGGTGTGCTGGGGAGGAGACCCATTGTTCCAGAAAATTTTCCAGACTCTAGAGATCAATCTTGATGCAGAAATAATTCCTGAATAGGGATGGCTACCATTTCGGTATCTCATGCAAAATAGCCATCATTTCTTGCTGAGATGTAGATGCGGCTAAATACTTACTGGAAAGGTCTCTTGAAGACGGTAATCCCACTAGTGCAACAAAGACACTTGCATATCTATCAAAGGAAGTAGTGGAGACTGTTGATGGGTGGATCTGAATGGAACGGAGCTGAGCGATGACACCATGTGAATTCTTCTTAAGGATCTTTTCCAGGCAATGTGAACTGATGATGCAGAGAGACCCTGGCTGTAATCCTGTAAATTTGTGTTGTGTCCCATTGACTGAAAACTGCATCCAAAGTTCAGCAAAATCCCATAAGATGGGGCCAAGTGTACGTAACCATTGAATGCACAAAACCGCATCACATCTACCTAAGGACAAGGAAAACATGTCAGAGAGCAGGTTATAATCTTCTAGAGAGATATGCACATTGTGACACTTTCCCTTGCAAGGTAAGGTGCCTCCATTGGAAACCATGACTTCAAAGTTGGAGCAAGGATGGACAAAACAATCAACCTATTTGGCGATCCGGGGGTCAATGAAGTTATGAGTGCTACCGGAATCAATGAGTATTGTAAGAGGAAGCTTCTTGAAGTAACCCCTAACCCGCATTGTTTGGGGGGTGGTGATGCCGGATAAAGCATGGAGAGATATCTCTGGTTGTTCATCCTAAGATGGGGGGTCAATAGGCGGCTCTTGAATGTTGACCTGATCATCCATTGTATCTGTAGCTTCTTCACCAATTTTAGAGTCAGACGGAGAATCCATATACAAGAGATAGATCTTTTGTTGAACACATCTATGTCCCTGAGTGAATTTCTCATCACAATTATAACAAAGCCCTTTTCCCCTACATGCAAGCATCTCTGTTTCAGACAAATGCCTGATAGGAGTTGGTTGAGGAGCTGGCGGGATGGGAGGTCGTTGAGAACCCATATTTCGGAAGGGAACAAAAGTGGGTTTGGAGCGTTGTTGGGATGCAATATTGTCTTATGCCAACTTAGCCAACCCTAGGACTTCCATCATTGTGTTGAGACAAAACATTTTAACCTCTGACCGGATTTCATCCTTAAGACCACTGATAAAACAACTCCTGTAGAATTCATCAAACAATCCTTCTGTGTGATTGGCTAGTTTCTCAAATTCTATCTGATATTCTCTCACAGTGCCACTTTGATGAAGTTTAGTGAGTGCTCTGGTAAAGTCATCAAAAGCACTAGGACCAAATCGTTGCAAAAGGAGTTGGCGGAAATCTGTCCATTTTGGCTCGTCATGCACCTTGATGTACCAACGGTACCATTGAAGGGATTCCTGTTCCAAATGAAATGATGCAAGTGGAACTTTTTGGACATCAAAAGTATTATGCAAAATGAAATATTGTTCTGCACGATAGATCCATCCAGTCGGATCAGTACCATTGAAGCAAGGAAATTCAAGCTTCTGACCACAGAAATTGCTGGAAGAAGAGAACCCATTGGCTGCAGGAGATTCTTGCTGTCGGTTATTGCTCATGGTTGAATGCTGAAGATGGAGGCTGAGAAATTTTTCATCCAGATCTTGGAGTTTGGTTTGGATGGCTGCAAGTGCTTCCTCCATGGTTTTTGCTCCTGTGCGGGTGACAACCATAACCAGGAGTTTTTTTTTTGGGGGGGGGGGGAAATGGATAGAAAAACACAAACAAAGGCTTATTTAGTAAAGAGAAATTTAGATTTGGGAAAAAATCGGATGGGTAATTAGGGTTTGAATAGGTTTTGGACACTTTCTGATGGATAGGGAAGCAGAAAAGGGGGATTTCAGAAGTGGGGTTAAAGAATGAGAAAATTTGGCAGAGAGGGACAAAGAAACAAAATTAGGAAAGGAATTATGTGGTAAAATTTGAAGGCGGTCAGGCGAAAATCAAAGAAGTTATGGAAAACCCTAAAAACAGACAAATGTGAGATTTCAGGTGCTGGGAAGTGGAATTTGGGATAGGGTCTTCTGGAATGAAATATGCAGAACAGGATGGCAGGGGTGTCAGCGAAGTTTCAAGGGAAACAGAGTTAAATCAAGGGAGATATGGTGGAAAAACAGAATTATATATATATATATATTTTCAAAAATGGATCTGCAACGGTGCGGAAGGGATCGGCAACAAATGGATCATAAATGGCACCGAATGGATCGAAAACGGAATGACTTTCAGAATAGATCTAAAACAACGTGTAAGTGAGGAGCAACAATTCAGCTGAAAATAGATATGGACCCCAGTTATCTTCTGCTTCCTAATAGTTCAGGTGTTTCACTCGGCCACCAATGCTGTCTAACAGCTTGCTTATTGGAGCAGTACCCCTCACTCCATGGCTCAGGTAAAACTGATAACCGTTTTGCCACAAACGACAACTCTTGGTTTACCTCACGGGTGGAGACTAGTCAATCAGGTAGGCGTCGTTGCCATTTTCCCTGGCAGGTCCTCTCAATGGGCCAGCTACTTTGGGGTTCCTGTGGTACTCCCACAATGAGTTTCAGGGCTTATGCCCAAGTAATTCCCACAGTTAAGCGGATATGTATTATTCCTAGATCTGAACCTGCAACAGATGCAAATTTTTTTTTTTTGGCAAAAATTCCACCCAACGAGCCCAAGAAAGTGCTCTGATACCAGATGTGAAGAACCTACAATAATTAATTAATGCAAATACATGAGATATCAGACATAACAGAACTCGGAATCACTTTTATATTGATCGCAGGCCACTTCGAGGGGGCAACCTCCTTTGAGCAAGCTCAATACAATTAACTTCACGGTACCTTCATTGGTCTCAACACAAACTTATATACTAAGTATAGGTGACAATACCATGGTTCAATACCATGTGTCAATACAAACCATGGGATAATACAAAATATGGATCAACAGTTACTACAGGACGACTTACAAAGCATATGCTTCCAACAACAATAATACAAACTATGGATCAACAAATACTAGGGGACGACTTACAAAGCATATGCGTCCAACAACAATATACTAACAAAGTAAATAGAAGGGTTGACATGAGTTCCTAACAATGATCCCCTTGTACAAAATTGGAATGGCCTTCACTAAGCAAAACCCTAGTTCCGGAGATGGAACAATAACACTGTTGCTAGGAATTTGAGGCATGGTGAAGGGGACCCCTAGATGAAAAAAAATGTCTTGAATCCATCGGAATCACCGGATTCACAACGAGAGTCCCGGTTTTGGTGCTATAGGAATTTTTTCCAGGCACCCCATGGCCATTCAGGGACACTTTGAGGATTTGCTCTAGGGGCACGAAACCCAAACCACCAAGAAAACTTGGATTCTTTCAGCCCCAACACATGCATATGGCCACTATGGATGTCTTCACGATGGACATACATGCTCAAGAGCCTTTGGATTAGAATTGATCCCCTTGCGTAAAATTGGCATTGCCTTCACTGAGCCAAACCCTAGTTCTAGAAATGGCACAATAGCACCATTTCTGGGCATTTGAGGCATGATGGAGGAGACCCCTAGCTGAAACATGGCATCCTAAATCCATATAAATCGATGGATTCATGAATGGAGTCACGATTTTGGTGCTATGGTCATTTTTTCCAGGCACCCCGTGGCCATTCAGGGACACTTTGAGGATTTGTTTTGTGGGCACAGAACCCAAACCTGCGAGCAAACTTGGATTCTTTCATATCCCACATGTACATATGGCCATTGTTGATGTGTTCACAATTCCCACACTCTACTGGGAGCCTTCAGATATGAAATGAGCCCCTTACTAAAAGTTGGAATGGAATTCACTAAGCAAAACCCTAGTTCTGGAGATGGCACAATTGCACCGTTTCTGGGCATTTGAGGCACAGTGGGGGGGGGGTACCCTAGATAAAACCCAACATCCTAAATCCATAGGAATATATAGATTCATTACTGGATTCATGTTTTTCTTGCTATGGGAATTTTTTCTAGGCACCCCTTGGCCATTCAGGGACACTTTGAGGATTTGCTATGGGGGCATAGAACCCAAACCGACGAGTATATGGCCATTGTGGATGTGTTGGTGAGAGAGCACTTTGAGGATTATTTCAGCTCCCACATGTGCATATGGACATTGTGGGTCTTTTTACAATGGAAACACTCTCCCATGAGCTTTTGGATCCGAATTGACCCCCTTGTGCAAAATTCTGATGGCCTTCTGCAAGCTAGGGTTTATTTATTTTGTATCTGCATGGTCTTACATGTGTATGTATGTGTAGATATTTGTATATGTGAATATGTTTTATGTACAAATTGAAACAATCAAAATTTTGTGCTTGATTGCGTCAATTACCCATCTTTAGAAGGACCAAATGCAAAAATAACTCAACAAAACATGAATAGACAATCGTAAAAAAGATTAGAAAATTGTATTGGAGTCACAATTTTTCCGAGAGATAATTCTATAAGAGACAAGTAAGTTTTGGTTTCCATAAAACAAGGTTGGTTTCCCTTTTTTATAACAAGAATAATTTGTATGCATTATAAACGTGATAGACGCAATACAAAGGTGCACAAATTCTTATGACAACATATAGGGCATTAAGTAGTTTTTATGGTAGGTAAAATTCTTGCAACCACATTAACTCCCTAGGTTATAATTATTTTTAACGGGGGAAATGTGAGCCATTAGTATTTTTTAAGCACTAAGTTTGGATGTGAGTTCTTTGGACATGTTAGGAACCCATGTCAACCCTTCTATTTACTTTGTTAGTATATTGTTGTTGGATGCATATGCTTTGTAAGTCGTCCCGTAGTATTTGTTGATCCATAGTTTGTATTATTGTTGTTGGATGCATATGCTTTGTAAGTTGTCTCTTAGTAATTGTTGATCCATATTTTGCATTGGCACACGGTTTGTATTGACACATGGTATTGACCCATGGTAATGGTGCCTAGACTTAGTATATAAGTTTGTGTTGATACCAATGAAGGCACCACGAATTTATTTGTATTGAGCTTGCTCAAAGGAGGTTGCCCCCTCGAAGTGGCCTGCGATCAATATAAAAGTGATTCTGAGTTCTATTATTTCTACTATTTCATTTATTTTCATTAATTAATTATTGCAGGTTCTTCACATCTGGTATCAGAGCACTTTCTTGGGCTTGCTGGGTGAAATTTCTGCCAAATTTTTTTTTTGCATATGTTGCAGCTTCGGATCTGGAAATAACCCCTATCCGCTTAACTGTGGGAAGTACTTGGGCATAAGCCCTAAAAATCATTGTGAGGAGTACCACAGGAACCCCGAAGTAGCTGGACCATTGAGAGGACTTGCCAGTGAAAAGGGAAACGACCTCTACCTGATTGACTAGTTCCCACCCATGAGGTAAACTAAGAGCTATCGTTTGTGGCAAAGCAGTTATTAGTTTTACCTGAGCCATGGAGTGAGGGGTACTGCCCCAATACGCAAGCCGTCAGACAACATTGGTGGCTAAGTGAATCCCCTGAACCGATAGGAATCCGCACATACCTGGGGTCCATATCTATTTTCAGTTGAACTGTTGTCGATCACTTCCGCACCGTTTCAGATCCATTCTGAGCCGTTTCAGATCGATTTTGACAGTCATTCCAGATCCATCCTTTTCAGATCTATTATGAAATTCATTTCAGATCCAACCATTTTTTATCCATTCGATATCATTTTAGATCTATCTGTTTCCAATCCCTTCTACGTCGTTGTAGATCCATTCCTGGAAAAAAAAAGTATAAAATTCCATTTTTTCGCCATATCTCCCTTGTTTTAACTTCATTTCCCTTGAAAATACCTCGACACCCCTGTAATCCCATTCTGCATATTTCATTCCTGAGGACCCTATCCCAAATTCTACTTCCCAAAGCTAGAAATCTCATATTTGTCTATTTTTAGTGTTTGCCATAACTTCTTTAATTTTCACCCACTCACCTCCAAATTTTGCCACCGTGTTCATTCCTTATTTCTTCTTCTTTGTCCCTCTTTGACAAATTTTCTCATTCTTTCACCCCGCTTCTGAAATCCCCATTTTTTGCTTCCCTGTCCATCAGAAAGTGTCCAAAACCTAATCAAGCCCCAATTACCCATCCGAGTTTTTCCCAAATCCAAATTTCCCTTTATTAAATAAGTTTTTGTTTGTGTTTTTCTATCCATTCCCCCCGAAAAATAAAAATAAAAAACTCCTGGTTATAGTTGTCACCCGCGCAGGAGCAAAAACCATGGAGGAAGCACTTGCAGCCATCCAAACCAAACTTCAAGATCTGGATGAAAAATTTCTCAGCCTCCATCTTCAGCATTCAACCATGAATAATAACCGACAGCAAGAATCTTCTGCAGCCAATGGGTTCTCTTCTTCCATCAATTTCCGTGGTCCGAAGCTTGAATTTCCTCTCTTCAATGGTATTGATATGGATGGATGGATCTATCATGCAGAATAGTATTTCAATATGCATAATACTTTTGATGTCCAAAAAGTTCCATTGGCATCCTTTCATTTGGAAGAGGAAGCCCTTCAATGGTAACGTTGGTACATCAAGACTCATGACGAGCCAAAATGGATAGATTTTTGCCAACTCCTTTTGCAACGATTTGGTCCTAGTGGTTTTGATGACTTCACCAGAACACTCACTAAACTTCATCAAATTGGTACTATGAGAGAGTATTAGACAGAATTTGATAAACTAGCCAATCACACAGAAGGATTGTCTGATGAATTCTACAGGAGTTGTTTTATCAGTAGTCTTAAGGATGAAATCAGGTCAGAGGTTAAAATGTTTTGTCCCAACACAATGATGGAAGTCCTAGGGTTGGCTAAGTTGGCAGAAGACAAGATTGCAGCCCAACAACGCTCCAAACCCCCTTTTGTTCCCTTCCGAAATATGAGTTCTCAACGACCTCCCATCCTGCCAACTCCTCGACCAACTCCTATCAAGCATTTGTCTGAAACAGAGATGTAGGAACACAGAGAAAAAGGGATTTGTTATAATTGTGATGAGAAATTCACCCGGGGACATAGATTTGTTCAACAAAAGCTCTATCTCTTAGATATGGATTCTCCACCTGCCTCTAAAATTGGTGAAGAAGCTCCAGATACAATGGATGATCAGGTCGACATTCAGGAGCTGCCTATTGACCCCCCATCTCAGGATGAACAACCAGAGATATCTCTCCATGCTTTATCCGGCGTCACCACCCCCCAAACAATGCGGGTCAAGGGTTAATTCAAGAAGCTTCCTCTTACAATACTCATTGATTCTAGTAGCACTCATAACTTCATTGACCCTCGGATTGCCAAACAGGCTGATTGTTTTGTCCATCCTTGCGCCAACTTTGAAGTCGTGGTTTCCAATAAAGGCACCTTACCTTGCAAGGGGAAGTGTCACAATGTGCGTATCTCTCTGGAAGATTATAACCTACGATCTGATATGTCTGCCTTGTCCCTAGGTGGATGTGATGTGGTTTTGGGTGTTCAATGGTTATGCACACTTGGCCCCATCTTATGGGATTTTGTTGAACTTTGGATGCAGTTTTCAGTCAATGGGAAAGAACACAAATTTAAGGGCTTACAGCAAGGGTCTCTCCGCATCATCAGTTCACATCGTCTGGAAAAGATCCTTAAGAACAATTCACATGGTGTCATCGCTCAACTCCATTCCATGTAGCTGCACTCATCAATGGTCTCCCCTACTACCTTGGATAGATATGCAGGTGTCTTTGTTGAACCAATGGGTTTGTCGCCTTCAAGAGACCTTTCCAGTAAGAATTTAGGCCCATCTACATCTCAACGGGAAATGATGGATATTTTGCATGTAGACCAGAAGTGGCCGCCATACCTATTCGGGAATTATTTCTGCATCAAGACTAATCTTCAAAGTTTGGAAAATTTCCTGGAACAATGGGTCTCCTCCCCAACACACCTGAAATGGGTTATCCAACTCATGGGTTATGCCTATGCGATCACTTACAAGAAGGGTAAGGACAATATGGTGGTAGATGCTCCTTCTCATACATTTGATGACCCAGTTTCTCTTACAACTATTTCTCTGCTTGTTCCAAATTGGTTGCAATCTGTTCAACAGAGCTATCTCTTCGATGAACTCCATGCTTCTTCATCAGCAGGGCACTTTGGGTTCCTCAAAATGTATGATCGAGAACAATGTAACTTCTTTTGGCAGGGACTAAAAATGAAAATTCAATAGATGGTGGTTGATTGTGATACTTGCCAGGTCAACAAGGGTGAAACGATACTCCTTTCGGGACTACTCAAACCCTTGCCCATCCCTACATAGATTTGGACAACTATTTCTATGGATTTCCTAGAAGCACTCCAGTGGTACAATACCACATCTTAAAGGACACCATATGAAGCAGTCTATGGACAGGAACTACCAGTTCTTCTTCCATACACCCTCCGCAGCTCCCCAGTTCAAGCAATTGACTCGGTTCTTCAAAACCGCGATCCGATTCCTCTCATTCTATAGGACAATCTTCACATGGCAAGAATTTGACTGAAACAACAACTTGATCAACGCCATTCTGAGCGCACTTTTCACATAGCTGATGTGGTCCTTCTTCATCTAAAGCCTTCCAGGCAATCCTCCTTGAAACTCAGCGGGCATCAGTGGGCTGGAATGCAACCCGAGGATGGTACAGAGGAACCACTCCTTCAGATTCTGCATCAATTTCCACATCTAAAGCTTTGAGTACAAAGCTTTTTCTAAGGGAGAGGGGATGTTAGGAACCCATGTCAACCCTTCTATTTACTTTGTTAGTATATTGTTGTTGGATGCATATGCTTTGTAATTCGTCCCGTAGTATTTGTTGATCCATAGTTTGTATTATTGTTGTTGGATGCATATGCTTTGTAAGTTGTCCCGTAGTAATTGTTGATCCATATTTTGGATTGGCACATGGTTTGTATTGACACATGGTATTGACCCATGGTATTGGTGCCTAAACTTAGTATATAAGTTTGTGTTGAGACCAATGAAGGCACCGTGAAGTTATTTGTATTGAGCTTGCTCAAAGGAGGTTGCCCCCTTGAAGTGGCCTACGATCAATATAAAAGTGATTCTGAGTTCTGTTATTTCTGCTTCTTCGTGTGTTTTCATTAATTAATTATTGCAGGTTCTTCACAGGACATGATTAAGGTAGAACATTTGAGCTTGAGGTTGTAAGAATCGATTCTAAGCATCCCGAGCTATGGATAATTCCTTAAAGAATAAGAGTTGACCTCTGAAGGGTATCCTTTTCCTTTGATTGTTGACCTTGATGCAATAAGTAGTTTGTGGACATTACTTATGGGTCTTGGGACCATGAACATGTTCAATGGAGGAAACATATGCCTTATTCACTAAACAAGGATTTTATGCATTTAGTACCAAGAATGATGCGTCAAATCACAACACATCTAGGATCGAGGGATATTTGGCCTCCATATGGAAATATTCAAATATGATTAGGAGGTTATGAACACCAAGTGTTGGTGTTGAGGGCCTAGATATAGCTATGAATATTTAGATTATTGGTGAGGATATGGACACTATTTGGAGTTTCTGAACACCAAAATTGATTCCTAGGATATGGAAGTAGTCAACGGATGAAACGTAGGCCATAGATCATAAGATAAGCTTCTAGGGATTGACGACCATGGGAAAGGTCTTGGACCATAACACTTGGCATCTACTAGGTGTATTTTTTCTCTTTGTGGGAATACAAGAGGAATAGAATAACCACTGGGAATTTTTGAGCCCCATATACAAGTCATGAATTGATACATGGTAAATGTAGGAAACCTAGGAGTTATTCCCTAAATGCACAAACTTAGCGATCAAGAACAAGAAAGGAGATTTGAAACCACCATATAGGACATGTCTTAGGGTTCTTTGGCTTCCAAGTGTTGATACATGCTTCATTAAGATATTTTGAGAACCATTTATGGATATTATGGCCTTGTACATGTTTGGGAGGAGGAATACAAACCTTAATAAAAATAAATATTCTAAGGGAAGGGAAACGTGAGGCTTCGACCTTACAGGTGTATTAATTACATAGGTTCACAACCATGAAAGAGGCCTCAAATAACAAGGATATGTTTAGCCTCCAATAAATGATATGGGTGCAACTAGGAGTATTTTATAACTTAGTAAGGGTTTTATGGCACTAAACATGGTCAAACGATGAAACCTTGACCTTAGGCTCAAAAGGAAGTTTCCAAGGATAGGGAAAATGTGAAGCCTTAACCAACCACATAAGATTGGTCTAGTATAACTTAAATATTTGAATGCCAATATGGAAACCATTAGTAGGTTTTGAGATTTATGGGTGGACCTCAAATCCATAAACATGATTCGAGGAGGGAGACCAACATCTTGAGGCTAGAAATATATATTTATGGCTTAGGACCAATGATCAATTTCATGGGTCATTTGTAATGCTTGAGGGCATCATTCATGAACCTTGGTCCCTAGAAGGTGCCTTTAGAGCCTAATGCATAATTCAAAATTCAAAATATTTGAAAGTGATATTTAGGTGTGTATTTGTGTTTGAAAAGATTATGTTGTTTGTTATTTTATACTAATATTTGTATGGTTTTCTCTGTGCAAGTGTGTGTGTAAATATTTGTCTATGTGTGTTTTTTCAAACATGTAAATTTTTGTATATGTGCAAAGATATTTGCTTGTGTGCATGTATTTTTTGTATATTTATGTATAAATCTTTTTATGTCTATAGGTTTTTGTAGTGTAAATATATATGTATCTATACATCTTTAATATGTGTGTAAATATAATTATGTGATCTAGCTTGTGTGTGTTTGTGTGTAAATGACTAGGGGTGGTAGGTACACAAGGGGGGAGTCTAGGGGTGGTAGGTACACAAGGTGGATGACTAGGGGTGGTAGGAACATAAGGGGGGTCCTTGATTAATCCATAAAGAACTCAATAAATCAAAATATCACAGGGTCTAGGGAATGATTCAAACAATAAAGTATATACTTAAATGCTCTCTGTCAAGAGATTGAAATCACATTTTCAGAAAACATAAGGAACCTTTTGGTATTTGGGAACATCGCCATTATCATTCATCACTTACACAACAATTTCATATACAATGAAAACTCTTTAGCAAAAATTGTCAAAATAATAAGGTATAGGAAAAGGTCAATTATCTCCCTAGTCAACATATCAAGGGGCCCCATAAAATTTCACCAATAACTACTTAATGCATTGAATTTTACCATGGAACATTCATCCTTACATTGCGATGTATACAAACTAGTTGGATCTTCTTATAATGAAATTTTACGATCAAAATAACTTTCATAATACAAAAAAATTGATGTCAATTCTAAATCTAGAGTCACACTTAAACCTAACAAAGCATCCATGCTAAGAAAAACACAGTGGTAGAGGGATGATGGCCCCTTCACAAGGAAACATTCCAAGTGAAGCGGATGGGGAGATATTTTTCATATCTTTGACCACAATGATGATAGCATAGGTTTTGCACACCTAAGTACAATCGACAAGTCCTTATTGATTGGTATATCATCAAATATTAAACATCAGTGGAAATAATTATTTTTACAGTTCTAACATTGGTTCCAAATGCTATGAACATGGTCAAGTGAATATGTTTCGTTAGAGTTCAAATACAATTTTTTTTCAATAGACCATCCAACAATGACTATATCAGGCAACTAGAGATCAACATTTATCTATTTTATCATAAATGAAGAAAATCATATCAGAATCCATTCAAACTCAACCATTTGTTTTAAAATCACAATGTTGTTTATTAGGAAACTACACACAACAAGAGACAACAAGTTACAAATATAGAAAACATGTATATAAATCACATAACTGAAAATCCATGTACATCATAGCTACAAAACTCGTACAAACATATAAATTTTCTAGAAAATAGTGGAACATGGTTCCCAATGTCCACATGGTGGAACCTCATGCGCTATACAAAGTCCAACAACTCGTGCCCTAGATCCAAAATACATGGAAACTCGTTTCCTAGATACCAAGTACATGGAAACTGGTTCCCAAAAATGCCACATTAAGGCTAATGTGCATAACATGGTATGTCAAGCATCGTGCCCACCCCCGGCACTCCCAGGCGCATCTCTAAAATCGATCTTCCTCTTCTTGGAGCTAGTGGAATCTTGGGCATTCTTCCATCTAGGAGTAGACCGTCTCTCCGAGCTATGAAACAAAGGATATAATATATAATCATTTTCAAGCATTTGTAACATTTACCACATTTATAAAATGAATGTAGAATTCAAATATTAAATAAATCACCGTTGATGGGAGTGGGAGATGTGAGGCAGGTGCCCTCCTCTATCTAATGAGCCTCTGATCAATGCCATCCTACAACATTTATGACAATCATTTCATTGAAAAAAATAATTGATTCAATTGATTTTCGTTAATGCATCACAATATTTTAATAAATTAACTTGATTCTCACGGTGAATACCTTAGGAAATGGCGATGACTGGGATTCAGGGCTAGTAGAAGGAGCAGTTGGTTGGACAACATGCTCTGATGCATTCAGGGGGGGTAGATATATTTGCATCAAATACTTGTGCAAACACTATATATGTATCGACGGATGTTGCAATAGTAGTTTCCACAACAGTGGCAGGAAATGAAGAAGGTAGGGTGGAAGAGGGAATGGTGGTATGGGGTGGAGGAGGATGTCATGGATGATGAACCCATACCAGTTGTACGATAGAAGGAATTGACCTAAAAGGGCTAGGGGGGATATTGAGGGATAGTGTATGGGGTGGAATTCTGGAATAGAGGTAGGAGGATGGATCCAAGGGGGATCGTGGACGAAAAGGGGAAGCTAGATGGAAGGGGGGGCATGGACGAATGGGGGAGGATGGATAAGTGGGAGGACATGGATGAATGGAGGAGGCTGGATGGAGTGGGGAGGATGGATGGAGGGGGGAGTATGGAAGGAGGGGTGAGTATGGACAAAGGGGGGGAATTGAGTATAGACAAAGGGGGGGAGTTGTATGGAAGGGAGGGGGTGGACAGAGGGAGGGGTATGGATGGAAGCAGGGTGGGGGGGGAACTCATGGGAGAGGGTGGAAAAATGGGACTGAAGTGGGGAGGTGGAATGGTGGAACCTGAAGCTGATGGTGGCACTTACATATATATTTGTAATATCATAGTTTAGTAGAAAAAAATCAAATTAAATAATAGTAAGTCATAACAATTCAAATTAAAAGCGTTCTTTTACATACACATTATACCTGTGTGTATGGTGACCTTCTGATCCCTAGTGGGGATGGTTGGTCATCATAGTCTATGCATACCTGTGGACACCAACATGCATGCACATTATGAACATATTAAACAAGTAACTATTTAGGCAATCAAAATATTAAAAAATATTGTAGGAACTATCATTGTGTATGTCATAAATATAAATAAATAAATTAAAGAAATGACATAAGTAATAACAATATTGTGTGAGGTACTGAAAATACCTCTGTGTGAGGTGATACAATTTCAGTTGCAGCTACCATTGTTGCATCTAGGTTAGGAGATCCTACGTTCTCTCATGTCAGCGTCTCCTCTCTAAATAAATATACATTGAAATTATAGTTTAATTCATACACAACTGATTTAAAATTACCTTACAATTTCTCAAGCGATGATTGAAAACTCATTAAAAAAAATTATAACCTGCTCCATATAGAATCCCTCGATTGGTCTAGGGAAAGTGTGCCCGTAATGGGGACAAAGATGTGGCACTGTACCCGTTGAACTAGAAGGCCTAGAATGGCTACCACTAGTCACAGGTCTATATTGACTCTGTCATGAAGGCCCTGCACATGGGTCTCTCTCATAGTCAACCTATTTCTCCATTGTAGTCATTGCTACAAACATGGTGTGTCTAAGGAGTCCACGTGCAACACTCCTCATAGGCCCCTTGACTTGATCAATTATGTGGGGTAACTGAGGTGGCTGGGGAGGGGGGTTGGGCTCACATCTAAGATCTGGTGGCCCTCTCAGTGGGTTCTTACTACAACCAGGTCGATCTTGGGTAGAGCTAATCCCAACACATTTGAATTTAGTTATGTCAAAATAGTTGACATGTAAACCAAACACAAAACACAACCCACAGTTGTCGAAGGAAGTATTGTGGAACCTCCCTATTATTGCAGATATTTTTATCATAAACCATGAACCACCTCTGCATCGAGTTGTCCCTCCATGGTTGGAAATGACACCAATCCATGCAAACACTTGGATTTCTAATGTCCAGTGGTTGTTTTGTTGTTGGATCGGTGAACATATTGTATAATTGGGCCTTCGTAATATTCAATGCTTTTGTGTCCTCCTTGGAAATGCCAGTGGAATAATACTCCCGCATCCTAGCTGTATATTTGTTCATGTCAGTCAACTGGCGATGTGCATGGATGAGGGATTCAACTGAGGTGGCAATGGACACTCGAGATGGTTCCCTTGTGTTTATTAATTCTCGGTTGTGCGCTCTCATTTCATTTAGGTAATGGTTCAAGTCATCTTGGTCCAAATTTTGTTGGGGGTTTTGATTTTGTTGGGAATTTTGATTTTGTTGAGGGTTTTCATTGGTTCCAAGATTTATGTTTTCTTGTGTTCCACCATAATCCATGTTAACTTTTTTTCATTCATTATATAGGTTTAGACTTTGCAATTCAAAAAATTTCTATATTTTTCCAATTTGGGAATTATTACAAATTTAATAAACAATAAGAAAATCAATAAAATGACAATTTGTTTTATCTTACCTATCCAATTCAATGGATGATCACTCCGTAGATGGATTGATGGATTTCTTGAGTGCAATGGGTGAGTGTGGTGGTCTCTTAGTCCGCATATGCACCGAGTGGATGAATCTTGGCCATTTGGAAATGAAATAGACCACGATGTCTGCCCCCCCTTTTTTATTTGGTTTAATAGGAGCGAGTGAGCGCCCTTGGGTGCGTACGTGATAACAACACAAACGCACAGTAGGGTCCACGCACCGTGATTTAGTACCGAACCTTGAGGCGCATGCACACTTCCTTAGCTACATGTGCATCCTTGTTTTTTTCCTCTAGCACACCCCCATTGCAATGGTTTTGGGGAGTGACTTTGTGCGCTCACCCATAACGTTGACCAAATAGGTCAAGGAACCTATAAAATAAATCTCTAATGTGGGGTCCACCCTATCTAAATTTGAAGTTGCGATCTTATTTATATTGATGATCACATGCATTTCCAAAGGTTTGTATTCGTCCATATGAAATCTCTTAAGGATCTTGTCTACATACTTACCCTACAGAAGAAAAATCTCCCCTATTGTTTTCCAAAACTCCAACCCCTAGAATTAATGCATCATGGAAATTTTCTCCATCTCAAACTCAACCTCCATATATACCTAGAACCCTTCAATGAGTTTCTCTAAACCTTTAAGAAACATTTGATATGCATACAACACCAATATAGGAAGACCAACTTGAACAAATATCAAATATATGTTGGGATTTGCTTCACTTTTGGAGAATATTATACTTTAAAGGTGTCAATAAATCCTAAAATAACATGTTCTAATTAGTGCCTTCTTGAATATATATAAGGATTTTTTTAGCCTACAAACATTGGATAGATTCCCACTTATCTCAAAGCCTTGAGGTTTCTCTATGTACACTTCTTCCTCAATTATCCCATTGAGAAAAGCTGTCTTAAAATCCATTTGTTGTATCCTCCATCCCATAATAGAAAATAAGGACATCACTACTATAATGGAAGTGTACCTATGAACCAGAGAAAAATTCTCCTCATAGTACACTCCCTCTTTATGAGAGAAACCTCTTTCAACAAACCTCACATTGTACTTCTATGTGCTCCCATATTCTACATGATTGGTCTTGTAGATCCACCTAGAAGTCACTACTAATTTCCCCTTTAGTCTAGGCACAATCTTGCATACACCATTAGTAGTTTTTTGGGGGAAAAATTTCCCTTGAGTTTTTCTTAAGATTAACTATTTTATTATGCATCGTTTTAATGATTCTATGTAAGTCCTCCATATCAATGGACTGCACTTCCTTTTTCTCATTAGGGATTTTAACATGGGAAGCCCTTTTCTTGGAGGATGTTGAACCTTGTTCTTCTTCATACCCAATATTACCTTTAAAACTAAGCATATCCCTCCCAAATTTAATTTCTAAATCAAAGTTCACATTGAGCGTCCTTTTCTCATTTCTTTTAACAAACATGGAAATGGAAATGGGTAAGGTATAGGTGTAGAACTCGATGGTTACATCTATTGGAAGACTAGATGTGTCTAGAATTGTTTTCATTGAAGTTAAGAATGTTTGGTTAAAGTCTTCCATTTCTTCTTTAATCTCCATTTTTTTGTATATAGTTCCACGACTAACAAAACATGGATTTTATCTTCGCTGAATTTATTTCGAAATTCCTTCTCAAAATCGTTCTCGTTTGTAATTGATTATTTCCTCAAAGAAAAATACCATGTTGAATATTTTACTTCGAAGGTGTACGGGAATAATATGCATAAAACATATTTGTGTTCCACATTCATGAGCTTAACCATCATCATAAAATTCTTGATGTAATCGTTAGTGGAATCTTTACTAGCAGGGTCGAACTTAGGGATAGACTTTTCAGTATGTTTGGGAAGCTCATGGACATCTATCACTACAACTGAATCTTGGACCATCCAAAGATTGTTAGCATATTCATTAGTACGAGACATGTTTCCTAATAGTCTTGGACTTCCTCCATAATGATTTATAGAGGAATTTACCTAAAAGTGTTCTTCTTCTAAATATTCTTGACCCAAATTAGTTCATGGAGAGATAGAAGAGAATTGAGAGTACTTATAGGTTCACTTGCATCGTTTATCACCTCGAGCTTTCCCATCACAGGGATTTGTAGTTGTTTTTAATGATAATCACTTGAGTCCTGGCAGTAGGGGTGTCAATATGAACCCTCCTTTTTGCTCGAGGTTTTTTATTTTTAACATGGATAGGATATTTGGTAGGTGAGAGAAGAATTTTTCTACCCAAATATTGAGTTACGACTTGGGAGGTCTAGAACATTAATTTAGGGATCCTCACTGCTATCCTATCCACAATGAGGTGTGAGTTGTAGTATGTTGTTGGGATTTTCCTTGATGATTAAGGAATTGTACAGGGGTATGGACCGGTTTCATCCATGGGTTGAAATTTAGTTCGATTTTGAAAGTTTGGGGATCAATGAGCCATGTGTAGTTTTGTTGTAGAGTAGAAGAGGAATGGGTAAGTTCAGGGTTTAATTATTATTCATCAGCCATTGATCTTCTAGCCCTCCTTCTAGGACCAATTTGTTGATAGTTTGAAATGACCAACACCAATAGTAAGTTAGAATGTCTAATTGCAATCCCCAATGAGGCTCAGTCATATTTGGTATGATACCCTCCAACTAGTATGAGGGTCCAATTTCCACTGTAGTTTTGTTGTTATGTTTTTTTTGTTTAATTCAATATAACTAATAGCCTAATATAAAATGAATTTTATTTTCTAAATATAAATCTATTCTACAAGTAATAATTAAAAATAAAATTAATCCTATCTTGATGAGGAGCAGAATTGTAAAGAAGGTAGATTATGTTCCAGAGATGAATACAAGTAAACAAATATTGAAAAGTAATTTATTAGAACTTGTGTATTTGTACTTATTTATGCAATACTAATAAATAAATAATTGAGTATCACATAATATGAAATATAATTATAACTATAGAAGAACTGAGTTATGCATCATGAAATGAGAAGAAAATAATTCCCATTCACATTCAATAAAAACACAACCATAAAATAATTCACCAAGACATAGAATATCGGTCTTTCTATTTAGGACACAAAGATGTATCCAATAGTCACATGAATAATTCCTTCCTGGTCGATTTTGACAAAATGTACATAATATTTTGAAAACGAATCTCCAACCACCACCCCCTTTTCAGCATCCTAGGATTTTCCTTTTAAAGACCAAGCTAGGGGTCATTCTGATAACTATTTGTAACTAGAATATACAACTAAATTTTGGTTATACAAAAATTAAAAAAAAAACACAAAATGAATCTATTTTAATCCTTCCTTGAAGGATCTCCATAGTGCATGAATCTCAAAGATTCAAGCTACCCCTATCAGAATTCTTTCTTTCCAACTATAACTCTCCATCATAAAAAAGTTTCACTACAACATCTTACTCTAATTCCTTTTGGGATATATTTACATATGCATTAGATAAAGTGGCCAATTTCATTGCCACCTCAATAAGAAACTGTTTAATTCCTCTTCATTTTCTTTAGCGAGTTGACTTATTGATAATTTATTTTCATCTTGATTCTTCTCTACATTAGCAATATTCAATTTTATTGGGTCTACTTGACTCAACTCATCTAATGTAGGCATAGTCAAATTTATGAAGAATAACATCAACATAATTACAGATCTTAAAATAGGATCAGTTAGCAACATGAATAGTTTCAATGATTTCTTTGCAAGAACCCTCACATGAATCCATTAATATTCAAGTTTTTGATCTTTCCTATTCATCTATACATGGGATTGATTTTGAATCCCCTTTATACTATTTATGCCAATCCATGATTTCACCAAACTTGTCTTGTTCAATATTCCATTCATCTTCCTATATTTCAACTTGATCTGAGAATTTAATTATCGCTTGATCATCATATTGTTGAATCTCCTCCAACTAAATGAATAATCCTTTATGTGCTTCCCTTAGTTCTTCATTTTATTTGAGTGATTATTCCTTCAAAATAGTGATGATTGACTAATTCTATCCCTAAACAAGTTATACAAGTTAGTGTCTTTATGTGCTTGTGTTTAAACAAAAGTGTTTCTTGGGATATACATTTCTAAGGAATGGACAATACAGTTAGCTTGCTAAATAATCAAATGTTGAATTTTGCAGGACTATATAAATCTTTTTATCTAGTGCATATATCCTAGTATAATTGAAAATTTAGTGATATGATAAATGTTTTTTTTATCAATTTTCGATGAGAAATTTATACTCAAAATGAGAACTCTAGCCATAAAAACTCATATTTTTGCATAAAAAACACCAAAAAACAACCCCGAATCAAAACGTGGTGCTACTGGTAGCACCACGTTTTTTGTGGTTAAAAATATAGACAAGGACGACAACAATACTTATTGACGTTGTTTAAAAAATATTAAAATCAAGCCCTGAATTAAAAACTAGTGATACTGGTAGCACACTTTTTCAAAAAATGGCATTATTATATCATTTTGACATAATTTAAAATTGTATTTATTAAATCTCTTAGTAATTCTATATAAAACTTGCACTTTGTTTAACAAAAATTATTCATGAAATTATTTCACCACTCTTTCTACATAAAATAAAAGAATTTCTAATAATATTCATAATAATAAAAAATGAAATTAAAAAACTCTTCCAAAAATGTATTTTTAAAAATCTTTATAAAAAAAATATGATAAAAACATTGAAAATAAATCATTTTAAAAAATTATAAAAAAACCGTTTAAAAAAAAATTATAAATTATAAAAACTAAAAAAAAAAACAATTTTAAAACACTCTAAAAATTAAAAAAATAACAAAAAAACAAAAAAAAAAACTAACACCTCTCCCCCCACCATTACACCAAAATGTTGTCACCCTTGTGCAAGTGTCGCAAGTGTTGCAAGTGTCATCATCATGACCTAGTGTCATCACCATGATCGTTGCAAGTGTCATCATCATGACCGTTGTGATAATGTCGTCATCTTGACCATTGTGTAAATTCTTTGCTCTGACTCCTAAACTCATTCTGGGATAAAACACATCCAACTGAGAGATTTCCCTTCCTAGTTGACCTCTTTGAGTAGGTTGTCACACTTTGTCTTCCTACAAGGTGAGACAGACCCCCCAGACCCCCTCTGTCACAGTTCTTGATCAACTATGGTGAGACACTGTCACAGTTTGTCTTTGTACAAAGTGTGACAGACCCCCTTTGTCGTTATGTGTCCTCTACCAGGGTGCGACGAGGTTGGTTAAAGGCTATTTTGGGGAGTCTCGAGGTCTTTCTAGAATTTTTTTGAGGTGGAGACCTATCCCTAGACTTTATGTGAAGTGGCATTTCAGTTCCTAACCTAATGGGATGATCCCTTAACCATCTTCCCCTAATCCTCAACCTACCCTATCTCTTTAGCCCTATATAAATGAAGCTCCTCTCCAATCCAAAGGGGGGAAGGTCTATAGTATCCTTATGCTGGTAGAATCCACATTGATGATCCCTTATCATATTGGGAAGCTTGTACCATCTTGGAGGTTTTGGCTTGGACATGTTGGATGGAGGATGCGATGTTAAGGATTTGGTTGTGTTCTTCTCCTTTCTATGTATTCCCACTTTTAATACAATAATACAAACTCTTTCCACAAATGTTATCGTGTTGATTATTATTTGTAGTTTACTTAGATAATTTATTGTTTAGATATATTGTACTGCTTGTATTGTTTCCATATTATCTTAATAGGTCTTGCAGCTGGAGATATGACAACCGCGGGACTTGGAGCAACAACAAGAGGAGGGATCCACGATATGAAAGGTATGATATCTAAGTACTCGATATGTAACTAGATCTAGGAAATTAGTCTTGTATTCTGTCCTATTTGTTCTAGATTCACTTGAACTAGGGAGATCTGGCTTGCGTCCACTCAAGTGGATTGTCCGATAACAAACTTGGCAACTATACTGGGGAATACCAAACAGTAGAATTGATTTCATTTATGTTTGATTTCATCTCTTTTGTCTAAGCTATTTCTATTCTTTTGAGCCTCCTTACCATCAGATCTCTGTCATTAAAGAGTTTCTTATGTGTCCTTTATTCTCTTTGGGATCATCATTAGGCCTCCTACCCTTCTACCTTGAGAGATCTCACACTTTTACTGCTCAAAATTCGACTGGCACACCTAGGTTGACTCTTCCCTCCGCCACTATCTAGCCGTCTCAATTTTCCTGAAGCCAAACTACGATGGTGTCGCACCTTGCCTGTGTACAACCTGCAATGGACCCCCTCTGTCGCACCTTTCCTGTGTATAGGGTGCGACGATCTCTTAAAACTTAGGTATCAGCAAGGTTTTCCCCTTTTTTTTAGTTTTTGGTCTAATTGCTTGAGGCCTATAGGCTGTGTATTGTGGTCACACACCCCCTAGATCTAGCATAGTCCTTGTTCGGATTTGTTTTGGTCGATTTTAGGTGCTTAGTTAGTCAAGTGTTTGGCTTGGTTGTGGTGAGAAATTTTGATCCCCCACCGGTTGGTTTGACCTTTCCACCCTTGATCACCCCACCAGATCTTGTTGGATCTGTTCAGATCATTACATCCGATCTCCAAACCGTTTCTCCCGCTCAATCATTGAGTTTTGTTTGCATTTGGTAGATTTTGAGCCTTTCTTGAGTACTTTTGAGTTGTTTGGGTTCCTGTCATTCTTTTCTTTGGGGATTTATGAATGAGTAGTGTTGTTGATATTCTCTTGCTTTTTGTATGTAGATATGAAAAGCGTTTAGTTATCAAGCTCCATTTTTTATACATACATGTGAAAATTGAAAGCGCTTCGTTATTTTTATCTTATGCATTGTTAAAATTCGTAGCATCTTTCATTTTCTTTGTGCTTTTTAGCTTATTATTGCGGAAAGTTAGAGTTATTGAACTCTAGGAAAGAATTCTTCTTTTCATTGCTATTTGAGTACTTTTTGGTTTGAAAGAAAGAAAAATCTCTCCTTACCTTAAGTAGTTTTCTTCGAAAAGTAAAGAAAAGAGTGCATTTTTCATGTAGTTGAGGACTGCATTATGTTTACGTTTATGTACTCACCTTATGCATCTACCTAACCGTACAAGATAAAATTAACGCTAGCTTAGGTTAAAATAATTTAGTAAATGTGTGTAAGTTAGAGACATGTTCCGGCGTCGTAAAACGTGGCAGCTGTCATTACATTCCAGCATTGTATTCCAGGGGTATTGTAGTCTTCCACGTACCAACCTATATATCGAAGCTCTTTCACGTTCCAACCAGGTATATCAAATTTCTTTCATGCACCCACCAAGTACTTTGCGTACTTGGCGTATATCGAAAGGTGTTTCACGTACTCTATAGTATATAGGAAGGTCTTGTGCTGTACGGTTGTGCATTAGACAGCACCACTACAGATTTGAGCTCCCACGTACCTTGAGTATATCGGGAGACACCATTAAGATTCCTGTGACCAACTGAGTTAGCAATTTGGCCTTTTTGGCATCACAATACACCGAGAATAGCACTCAGGGAGATTACTACGCATGTACCTTCCAGGTATTCGAGTATTCAGGAAAGGGTACGGTCCCAATCCTCCTTGTCGCATTTTACTGTTGGACCCTGCAGTATATAGCGAGTTGTGAAGCCTTGATAATCCTGTGAGGATCCTGACTTTTCATCCACTCCTATTCACACAGTTTGCTTGTTTCTTTTAGACTTAAGTATTTCTTGACTTGTGTGGTACTTTAGAGACCCTTATGGAGTTCAAATATGGAAGATTCTTCTGGGACTACCAACCAAGGAGCCCCTTTCTAGGGTGTGCCATTTGTTATTCCCCCTTGTGGAACTGTTGGTCCTCCCTTTATGGCTACATTGAGTCTTCTTGGATTGACGATAGGATTACCAGTATGGTTATTCTCCAGTCGAGTTACACCAAGTGCACCAATTGTGTTGGACCTAGGTCCTTCATCACATGAGCCTCAATCTCATGATGACCCTTCTCCTTCGTCCTCGAAAATTGAATCGGCTTCCCTCTCTTCCTCTTCTCCTACTGAAAAATATGATGTTAGTAAGAAGGAGAGTGAGAAGAAGAAGAAAGGGAAAACTAAGAAGAAGAACACCAGGTAGAAGGTCACAATCCCAGCCTCTGACCATCATGCTAGGGACTCACCAGCCACTGATCATCATGCTGGGAACATCGATGCATCTGTTTTGAATTTGCGTAAACCGAAATTCCCTTGCAAACTTTGCAAAGGGTCCCATTTTCTTAAGAGATGCCCTAGTATCTCCAAGGTATTAGAAATATGGTCGCGTTCCAAACAACCCATGTCATCAGTCTCTGGACATCATACTAATGATACCCCATCAACTAGTGACGTTGTAATTAAGGGTCGGAAGGGTAGAGCTGCAGACCCATGCTAGTTATGCAAGGGAATGCATTGTACTTACCTTTGTCCATGCATGGATGAAGCTTCACAATTATTGGAAGAGATTACTTTATCTCAGAACCACCTTCCAACTAGATATCGTAAGTTTTCCCTTGACCCCGCATTGATTGATGAAGTAGTCGATCCAGCTCCATCCTTGGTCAATCCCACTCCTTCAAATAGTGAAGTTGAATTGGTCGATTCGATATCAACTCCACTCGATCCCACTCTTTCATTGGAGAATGTCCATACTGAAGCAGTCACCATGACACAATCTTCATCTCATTCTAGTTTTCCAGTTGAGAGTGAAATAGAAACTGCTGATGTTTTTCTGGTTAGCTTAGATTGTTCTAGGCAAGGGGAAACCATGTCCATTTCCAAGGAACCCCTCCAAGTACTGAGGTCATTTACTTGGATTGGAATGGTCTAACAGAATCTCGTCTTCCTTCAAGTGTTCCTTTCCAAATATCTGTAGGAATTTTTGATAAGGAAATATTTCGCACTATAGTGGATGAGGGAGCTTTTGTTAGTATTTTATCCTCAACTGCTTGGAAAGCTATAGGTTCTCCTCGGCTTGTGCTAGTCACTGACCAGATACTAGCTTTTAATAGAAGGCCTAGAGGACCTTTAGGGATCCTTCCTCAGTTACCTATCACTTTGGGAGGTAAAACTGTTTATATTGATGTCATGGTTGTCCAACGTCCCTTAGATTTCAATATTCTCCTTGGATGTGATTATGTCTATGCTATGAGAGTTGTAGTGTCCACACTCTTTCGAGTGATGTATTTTCCCTATGATGGGAAGATTGTGACCATTGATCAGCTTTCCTACATGACACCCACTCATCACATGGCTTGTAGTCATCAAACTTCCCTAAATGTTCCACATGTTTTAGTGGTTTCTTCCCCCTCATGATGGGGGGCAAGTCTCCAGCCTCTGGGCATCATGCTGGAGTCGTTCCCCTAGATTATTATTCTGGGGGCCACTTTACCAACCTCTGGTCATCATGTTGGGTAATTTCCAACCAAAGTTTCCTTTTTGGTTTCAAGCTTGTGTAAACATGAAATAATTCCCAAGCAATGTTTCCCTTTTGATTTCAAGATTCTTTAAAAATGAAACCAGTCCCAAGCATGGTTTACCTTTGGTTTCAAGCTTGTGTAAAAATGAAACCGTTTATGAGCATAGTTTGCTTTCTATTTTAAGCTCATTAAAAAATGAAACAGGTCCCTCCAACATAGTTTCCCTTTGGTTTCGAGCATGTGTAAAATGAAACCATTCATGAGCATAGTTCTTTTCCTATGTCAAGCTCGTTAAAAAATGAAACAGTACCCAATGGGCATGGTTCCCTTTCTGTGTCAAGCTCGCTAAAAAATGAAACAGGTCATACGAGCAGAGTTCTATTCCTGTGTCAAGCTCGTTAAAAAATGAAATAGATCCTTTTCCATTGAGTCGAGTCTTTCCATTGATTTAGTACCTAAACCTTCTTTTCATCTAGCTAGGGGTAGCTTAGGCGAATGGAATGAAGCTTGGGGGCATCTCTTCAACATCGATACGTTATGTTAAAGTCACTTACTTCTAGCAATCATGATGGGGGGCCTAGTTCCCTTTCTATGGAGTTAAGTCACTTACTTCTAGCAATCATGCTGGGGGCATATACCAACCTCTGGATATCATGATGAAAAAAATTTGGCCAATGGGAATATTTCTAAGCATACTTTCTTTTGAATTTCGAGCTCACTAAACCATGAAAATAATCCCAAGCATAGTTCATTTTCTGTTACAAGATCATTAAAAAATGAAGCAGACATCATGAGCATTCTTTCAACCTATCTTCAAGCGTGATAAAAACAGTAAGATGGTGTTTAAGCTTACTTTTCACTTTTTTCGTGCTCTGGTTAAAACATGAAAAGTGGTTTGAGCTTACTTTTCACTTTTTTGATTCCGAGTGCTTTCGATACCATAGTCGTGCCCGTTAAAAATTTGGGTAAAAAGGTGTGTCTACCGAGTATAGGTTTATCACTTTATCCGGCCTCGCTAGACTATTTATGGAAAAGGAACTGTGTCAAGTTTACTTTTTGATTTGTCGTACTCGGTCATCAACCATGAAAAATTTGTCCATGGAGTCCTCTTTAAGCTCTTTTTAGACTCCCTAAATACGAAAATATTGCAAAGACAACTTGATGTGTCCACACTTGTAAAATTATTTGAATGATCGTCTCTCTGGTGGTAGTTTATTCCTTTTTTGAACTAGGGGGCACTTTTTATGGAAAAGGAGCACTTCAATCGATCATGATTGGAAGAGTTAACACTTGCATTGTTTTATCCTTTTCCGAGCAGAGGGACTAACTTTACGAAAAAGAACCTCATAGAGTCTTCTTTAGTTCTTTTCAGAATCTCTAAACATGAAATGACAACCGAGTTTTCCTTCCCTGGACTCGTTAAAACTCAACACTGAAGGGCCCGTTATGGGATGAACCCCTCATTTTCTAGGTTCGTAAAATGTGTGGAAATGGACTCATCTATGAGATGAGCTATACCGAGCATCTGGTCACCCTCATAAAGCTCGTAAAAAACACATGAGGTACTCATCAATCTTGATGGGGAAAACGAGCAGATTGTGTGTTACATCGTAAAAAACATAGAGTTAGGGTGAGACACAATCGCACTTTGTCTTCCTACAAAGTGCAACAGACCCCTCTGTTGCTCTGTGTCCTCTACCAGGGTGCGGTGAGGTTGGTTAAAGGCTATTTTGGGGAGTCTCGAGGTCTTTCTAGAAGTTTCTTGAGGTGGAGACCTATCCCTAGATTCTAGGTGAGGTGGCATTTCGGTTCCTAACGTAATGGGAGGGATCCCTTAACCATATCCCCGAATCCTCAACCTACCATATCTCTTTAGCCCTATATAAATGAAGCTCCTCTCCACTACAAGGGGGGGAAGGTCTATAGTATCCATATGCTGGTAGAATCCACATTAGTGACCCCTTATCATCTTGGGAAGCTTGTACTATCTTGGAGGTTTTGGCTTGGACATGTTGGATGGAGGATGTGACGTTAAGGCTTTGGTTGTGTTCTTCTCCTTTCTATGTATTCCCAGTTTTAATACAGTAATACAAACTCTTTCCACAAATGTTATCGTGTTGATTATTATTTGTAGTTTACCTCCTTAACTGTTTACTTAGATCACTTATTGTTTAGATATATTGTACTGCTTATATTGTTTCCATATTGTCTTGATAGGTCTTGCAGCTGGAGGTTTGATGACCACGAGACTTGGAGCAACAATAAGGAGAGGGATCCACGATCTGAAAGGTATGATATCTAAGTACTCGATCTGTAACTAGATCTAGGAAATGAGTCTTGTATTCTGTCCTATTTGTTCTAGATTCACTTGAACTAGGGAGATCCAGCTCGCATCCACTCGAGTGGATTGTCCGATAACACCCACCCCCTCTTCATCCTGCCCCCCAAGCTTACCCATCCTCCTCCATTCCCCATTCACATCTCCCATCCTCCCCCTCCCTCTCCCCCATCCTACTGCCTCCCTCCTACCCGCCCCCCCCCTCGTCCCACTCTGCATCCCTCATCCTCCTCCCTCTCACCTCTCCCCTCCCTCCCCATTCCCCTCCCCTTCTACGTTCTCCCCCTACCCATCCCCCTTGGCCAACCCTTTTGCACATGAGGGGAAATGATGTCGCTCCCTCGTGCGCCCAAAGGGCCTCCCAAAGTTTGTCCAAGGGGGAGGGGTGGGGGGAGAGCATGGAGGGGGAGGGGAATAGGGAGGGGGAGGGGAGACAGGGAGGGGGAGGGGAGAGGGGAGAGCATGGAGGATGGGGAAGGGGGATGGGGGCGGAAGGGAGGGGTAGCAGAGAGGGAGGAAGAGGGGGATGGAAAAGGGAGGGAGTGGGGGATGGGGTAGATTGGTTAGTTTTTTTTTTTTAATTTTTTTTTTAAGTTTTAAATTTTTTTTAAAATGTTTTTTCTTTTAAGTTTTAATAACTTGTTTTATTTATAATTTTTTATTTTTTTTAAATTGTTTTTTAAGTTTTCAAAATTATTTTTTGTAAATTTCAATGTTTTTAAAAAAAAAAATTGTTTTAATTTTTTTAGGTATTTTTTATTTGGATTTTATTTATATATATACCTTTTTATTTTTATTTTTAAATTTTGTTTTAATTTTATTAAAAAAATTGTTTTGAAATTGTTGTTGATAAAATTTATAAATTTATAATTTTTTATATTTTTTTTACTTTTTCTAAAAAAAATTAATTGGTTTTCTCATTTTGGTTTTTTCATATTTCTTTTTTTAAATATTGATCTTTTTTACTTTGTTGTGCCCAACCCCTTGAGCTGTAGGGAAAATATGTACTCCTCCCCTAAGTCCTCTTTGGGTGCCCAATGCGTCGCTCCAATGGGTGGCATGATTGTGAGGAAAATGTCAAACTTGACAATTTTTTGAGAATATATTTTTGTAATGTTTTCAATTTAAGATTTTATTTTGAGAGTAAATATTATGTTTTTAATATGTTATTTATAAATATATGGTGTACCTTTTGTTAATTTTATGTGAATCAACACTTTATAGAAAATAATGTTAAATATAAACATTTTTAAACATAAAATATTTGAAAATATGTTAAAAATGGTTTGTAATGTCTTTATTTTCTCATTTTTTTTACAAATTTGCGCAAAAAATGACTTATTTAAGAGAAAAGTTCAAAGAAAAAAATTCCAAAATGTATATATTTTTCATTCTAACTAGCTTCTTATTGTTAACAAAGTTCAAAAATGTATATGTTTTTTCACTATAAGTAGCTACTAAATGTATAATTTTTAGTAAACTTTGAAAAAATTCCCTTGTAAATAAAATTTATAGTTTTCTTACGACCAAGAAGTTTCAAAATCACAAAAAAATGGCTAAAAATGAATAATGGTGTTACCAGTATACACACCTTTTGAAATAAAGGTAAAAATAGCTACTAAAATTGACCCCCCCAAAAACAAGAACAATGTCGAGTTCTCGTCAAGTTGTATAACTTGTTCCTAGTAGTCGATGAATTTTTTTTAATGTTCTTCCTGCATTTTTTGAATCTCATATTCATTTTCGGTTCTTAAGGATGCAACATGTTCTCCATGTTCCCTTATTTGTTGATCGATTTCTTCCATGTGTTGACATTGAGCTTCTACTAGTTGTTCTTTAAGGGAATTAAAATGTTCTTTATATTGATCCACTAATACACTAATATCACCGACTGTCATAGAATTAGCATTAGTAATTTCCCCTAATAAAAAAAATTGACTACAATTTCTTGGCAATCTTTATTGGTAATGTCCCATAATATCAGATTGTTTGGGTTCCTCCTATTGTATATCATTTGTAGGGTATTTTTCCAATACTTTTACTAGAGTTATTAAAATAATAATCACCAAATGAAACCATGGTATCGTCAATGCCCATAATTTCTGTAGAAGAAGATCCTGCCAATAATATGGATAGAGGGGTACCACGATTGAAAAGGGAAGTAGTGCAATTTTATTTTATTTTATAGCTTCGGCTTCTTCTTCTCTCTTCTTTATTTTATCTTCCTTTTCTTTCTTCCCTTCATCCTTTTTTCTTTCATCTTTGGCCTTTTCTTCTTTCATTTGTTGTTCAAGTTGTTGCCACCTCAACGTTTTAGTTTCATTATGTTTAATTCTTTATCTTTCTAAGTTGCTTCCTTTTTTTTCCTTTCTTCTTCTGCCTTTATCCTTTCATATTCCTTTTTCTTTTGGGCATATTATGCATACCTTCTACCTTTTTTTGTTGCTTCATTTTCCTAACATTATTGTGTATTTTTGTCTATTGTAGTTTTTCCTCATCCTCTATCTTTTTTTTAATTAGAGCTTCTATTTTATCATTTTTTGCTTCCTTCTTGTTGCATCATGTTCTGTTTCATCATAAAAAAAATTGTTTGCCTCTCTACCCTAGCCACATTTTGAGAGGATACCTGAAATAAATGAAGTGTTTCCTTCTAGTGATTGTCCTAGATTTTGTCCATCACTTCATCACAATTAACATGTCCTTGGAATATGAACTAATGTGGTTAATCCCATGTTTATCTGGGAGTTTAAACCAACATAGCTTAAATTCTCTTTGATCACTCTTGATGGGTCATGTTTTTTTATCATGAATAGAGGTTTGGTTCTTTGAGGGTAGAGTCTCTTTTTTAGCACAAGGGGTATTTTTCAAAGTATACAAACCTACTTTAGTAGATAATTTTCACAATGCTCTCTTTTCTTGAGTTGAAAAAAAGGTTGTAGTTCCTTTCATCATAGTTTGATAGGAGATCTCCTTGAGGAACAACCTATCATGGACATATATAGGAAATAGATGAACGGTGGTTGAGATTTTAAAAACCCTAATGTAAGTGAAAAAATCATAGATGTACTCATCACCAATTCTTTGCACATTCTCTATGACTTCCTTGGATAATCTTCGAACAGGTTTGTTGAAGATAATAGTATGCAACAAGGAAATGAAATAATCACAAATGTCATAAAAGTAAATTCTAAAATTAGATGCCGACAACTGTGACAATAAATGTGTACAATGGGGTAAACTAAGATCCTATTCCCAACCCATATGTAGAAAATCATTGGTAGAACAAATAGAGTCAATGAGGAAAGAAGACATGAAAAAATTAGGAGCTTTGGTTGTATGTACGTCTTTGGTATATCTAGTAGCCTTCAAGATGTTTGATGACAAGATGTTGTCCCAATTGAATACCTTCCCTATTTCTTCTACATGGTGCAATAAAAGTGTCCATTCAAGCCTAAAATGTAAAAACCCAATTTCTCCTCACATTCAACAAATCATTGACATGAGTAATCTGTATGGGAATTTAAATTATTGGACATAATACTTGTGATTTTCCTTTTCTATGAAAGATCTGTCCTGTAACGCCCCATATTTTACCACATGCATTTATCAATTAAGACACACTATACTTTCTTACTATCTATTGAACTCAACTCGACTGGGTAAACTATATTACGACATGACGGACCTGATTATATAATGTTACCTTGTTTTATGATTTCACTATGATTATGATGTTACTATGTCATGCGGTTACGATGTCATGATTATCGTGTGATTTCTTTATCTTACGATTACAGTATATGTTTATATGTTTTCATTAACAAGATGTGAAATATAGGAATCGGTACGTGGATACCACCTTCTTGTATGAATTATTGAAGTATTATAAGTCATACGCATCTATGATGAACTAAAAAGGTTACATGAAATAAAATGGTTTTGATAACATGGATCAATTGGCGATCAATGGGAAATGCTTTCTATAAATTGTATTTTTGTGAAATACTAACCTACAGGACACGAGGGCTATGGGATAGCCAGTTACTTGATCCAATATATTGGGAAAAGAACATGTTCGTCCAGTAAACCTTAGCAGCCAAGAATGATGATACGATAACACAAACTGATAATCCTGATAGCAGCAAGGTATGAGTCGATAAGGGCGTAGGCCCAGTATGTTGAGAGGGATGGATGTGTTTCCCATCCTATGTTCCTATGATACCCGAGATCGTGGGAGTGCCGTGCTGAGACACGCTCCCCATGTATGTGTGATGACGATGGTCGGATGCCTGCTAGGAGAGGATAGGTCCGCTGTTCAGCCGATGCTATCGCTCTCAAGTTCTATGTGGTCAGGTCGATGAGTCCAACATCCACTTTTGTACTAGCAGAGGATGGATAGGGAGGATGTGGCAATAGGTTAGGATGGGAGGATATGATAGTTAGTACTGTTGAGGGTTGGGTATTCCTGGACCTGGAGTTAGTGGTAGTAGGTAGCTTTCCTTGTACCTGATTGAATAAACTAAATGTAAAGATAAAGATAATGATGTAAAGTCGTAAAGAATTGACCGTTAAATAACTGGGGATGTTAAAGTAATTGTACTATATATATATTATTCTTGTTCTTTTACATGAGGGTAGATACTAATATGAGTTAGCAGGTATGCATAGGAGGGATGGGGTTTGTCTATAGTACATTTATGATCTGTGCATACGCTAGCCACGCATGCACACCTTGCACATGTACACTAGTATCGATATTACAACACTTAACCTGTTGAATAAATGTATAAGTCATTATAAGTAATTATGTTAATCATGCATTGATCGAATTCAGATAATGAATATAAATTTATTTAAGATGTGCAAACCAAGTCAATTAAGCTATGTATTACTTGTTGGTAAACATTGTGATGAACCATTGAGACAAGTGTCGTCAGTTCACATTGTCATCTGAGAATTGTTGTAAATAAGGCAATGGTACTGCCTAATTAATTAGTAAGATTGTTTAAGCACTTAAGGGTGCTTGTTTAGTAGAACGACGATACTATGTAAATGTTAGGGTACTCATGGGATAAACAATTGATTTAAAAGACATTTATTTAAATTCACCATTTATTATTACCTTGTGGAGATTTAATTAATATTATGACTTAATTAATGTTATTTGAATAAATACCCATGTCATAACAATTGCAATATGGGGAAAAATGTAAATATTGATTAATAAATGATTAAAGTGTGATTATTTCCATTACTAAGTCAAACATAATAAGATAACAATTCTTAAATGGAAGTGACGTGGGGGAAAAATGGTTAAAATTATTTAACTATTCAATGAGAATCTTAGAATTCAATTCTCAAGATAAGTTATCTTGACAAATGTGGTAGACCATTAAAACATATCATGTCCAAGTGAAAAGAGTCAACTATGCATATAATATTTTATTTATGACATTAATAACATTCAATACAAAAGGGGAAGGATTTAATGGTTGAGGGGATCGAGAGGGGAGTTTGGGGGGGCGGTGGAGTAAGCCCAAGGCCTTCTCGAGCAGGGAAAAATGTATATAGAGGGGATGAAGTGGTAGGTAGGGGGGGTTGGTTTTGGAGGAGAGGAACACTTAGTATTTTGTGAAAAAGGAGGAATGCCGAGGAGGGGGTTAACTCGAAGCTTTGAGGAGGTGGGAAACTCAAAGAAAGTCTGAGGAGGGGGTTAACTCAGCAGATTATTACCATGGAGTTATGGAAATAAATGAAGGATGTTTGCTCTCAGGATTATCAGTTTGTGGGCTCGGGGGCTTGGAAATCCTTGAATTTCCAAGGGCCAGCAAGATAATAGCTGGTCGGTAGGGTGGAAACTTCGTTTGGCTGGCTAAGGAGTATATCATCACCTGCTACAACCTACGGTCTACTAGCATTAGCATCAGGTAATCTCCGTGTTATTTTATTGAATTTAATCACTATGCTGAGACTTACTCTGAAACCTGCAAATACTCTGCTATTTACTGCTTATTTACTGTGAAAATACTCATATGCTGGAATAAATTGCTGAAAAGAAAATAGTAATATGTTAGTTTATTTTAAAATATGCATGTATGGACAATAAGGACAAGACTGTAAACTTAGTTTCATTTAACAAAATAGAGATTTGATTGGAAATTCACTTCCGTCCACCTGAATAAAGTTTGATACATAGAAAATTAACCCTAAAATTCCACCTAGTGCTTTGCTGTAAAACCAGGGCACTACATGTCCTCAATCCACTATTCTTAATTACTATAATTGGGATGGGGTTTTTTGCATAAAAATTGTCAGAAAACTACTTGTTGCACAACACCTCAAGTTCCTTCAACTTATACATTTGTAGAAAGGAATCTAGTTTTGGGGAGGCTACATGAAATCCAAATTCATTTACTACTGCTTCATGCTCCAATTTTATGTGGTCAAATATCCATTTCATTGCATCGTTATAAGGCATAATTGCTATTCTAGTAGCGATAATAAAAATTTCTTCTTAATATTTTCATATATTTATAACTTGTCATCATCTTGGGGAAAATCACCTTTGACAAACATCTGGTGCATTTCATCCCAATTGTGTTCACCCTAGAAACCAATGATATGACGTGTACCATTCATTAGAATTCCCTCTACATCCTTCGTTGGATTAGGGACCTATTCCCCCTTTCTCTGAGAAGCTCTCCAGTGACCATGTACCTTTGACATCTTGAATGTGACAATAAATACTCATAAATAGGAATAAATTTTTTTGTATTTAATATAAAAACTGAAAACAAAAGGATGTGATAAGCAACAATTTCATAGTGAAGGAAATGGGGAAGTAACAATGCGATGTAAGCTTTCTCAACACATTAAAAGGTAAAGATCTATGATGAATTTCCTTCTTTACACTCCTAAGGTTCAAAATATTTTTTCAATTAATATCATGATGATGGCATGTTTATGATAGGTCTCATCTCACATGTAGGTTATCCCATTCTTTAATTTCTTGGTATATAGCATGGTAAATGTTATCTTTTCTCAAGATTGTCAGAATTGAATTTCGTGCAACGACTAGTTTGTGAGTTTGATTAGGCGATCCAATACTCTATTGGTCAAGATATTTTGGGGTTGGTAAAGAGATTTTGGGGGTGAATCATTAGTGGTTATAGGAGGATTGTATAGGATAACTCTAACATGTTCAGGTCGATCTAAATGGCAAGGGATTTTGAGCAAGGGTCTGATGTATGGAGGTTTGATCTGAGCCTTTTCAGATATGCATTTTTAGAAATATATTTGATGGAATTCTATCATAAATATGAAGTGAGAATTCCAATGGGACAATTCCAATTAGACCTTTTTGGGAGATTCTCATCAAGGATTCATAAAAGGTGTATCAAAATATATCTTGATAAAGAAACCCCGATATAGTGGTTTCAAGAGACACCTATTGAGGATCAAAAAATTATGTATTGGAGAGTGTCTCGATGAGGAATTTCTAATAATTCAGTTTTAGGAGAAACTCATTGAGGATTTATAAAAGGTGTATCGAAATTCATATTGACAAGGAAAGTCCAATATCCTCATGTCTAGAAACAAATTTTGGGAGTTTGCAAAAGGTGTATAATAAAGGGTCCTAATAGGGTGTATCTAATGAGGCAATGCTGATGTTGAGGATAAAATTTCAACAGTTCAAAATAGCATAGTTATTGAAAACCCTGATGTGGGACCTTCGAAAAGGAAACATCCAACATCGATATTTCACTCATAAGGATTTTCTATAACTAAGGTATGATTAGGTATCCTAATGTAGCTCATCAGACGAAATTCTATCAGGAAGGGCATATCAAGGTTTTTTGAACATGATCCTTAATGAGGTATCTGATGAGACAATAATTATACGAGATATATGATGAAGTATACAGGGTGATGGGTGTTAAGGAAATTATTGTCTGAGTTTAGATTGAAGGATTACTTGCATATTTTTTGATACACTAAGTCCGATGAATCTTAAGGAAATATTGACTCCAAGGCTACATAATTTGAGGGTTAAGCAAGTGGTTCAAAAACCCAATGAAGGAAATCTATCTAAGGGAATCTAAGCTAAATAAGGTTGAGACAATGGACCTGATTGAATGCAAGATTATTTGGACAATACACGAGGATGAAACCACAACACATCTTTGATCTTAAGTATTGCTCTTCCCAATCCATATTCAACCATAAATTTTATTAAGGGGGCTGATAGATTTCGACTTTGAAAGGAAAATATCTAATGGGATTTCTTGTGGGAGCAACATACCCAAGCCAACAATACCAGCATAGATTGGTAGAATGGGTTTTTATTAGTAATGATCAAAGCAGTGACACTCCATAGAAAACACCTACCCACAATCTTGCATGTTTCTTTCTTCTCCTTTAATTTAACCACTAGGGCCCAATAGAAGGTTGTGCACCAACCATGATTCTTGTAATAGAGAAAGTTGTGGCAATTAAGGGAATCATGGAACTAGAATCTAAGTCTAAGAAAATGCTCACTTCTTGTTCTTGCAAATCTTCATGCTACAATATTATTTTTCATTGCTATCCTCATGTCCCTCATTTAATCCATATCCTATTTGAATTATTGGCAATGCAGATTATTTTAAGGGTTATTTTTTCACAAAATCTGAATTCATATCATGGAATTTGTGTAGGGTGTTAGTTCAAGTGGTTGATTCACCTTATCATTTTCTTTCCACACAACTTGCAATTGAACACTTGCAATTATTCCCATCTACAATATCACCATATTCCTACATATAGTCTACTTATTTTTCCATTTTTATAGCAATGATTAAACACATGGTAAAGAAAAATGGAAACTGAAATCAAGGTTCAAGATACTTTGATTTTTTTTTTTAAATCCTACAAATTAAAAAATAGATCTAGATTTTAAATAAATGGTAGATCTCCCCTTACAATATGGCAAGAAGTGGGAAAAATGATTGGAAAATCCTAAACCTATAAGAAAAACTAAAATGAAACAAAATACATGTATAAATGATTATTCCTACCTACAAATATGGAAACCAAGGATGGGAATCAATCCCCGATCCACAATAAACTAGTGATGGACAATGAAACAGAGTTTTTATAGTCCTTAGCTCCAAGAAAAATGGTGGAGACCTCATTTTCTCTCATGTCCATTTAATATATTTGTAAAGTAGGAAAAAGGGTAGGGGGCGATGAGTTATATGCTAGCATGTTTGCTGCTCGACGACCTTTTCCATCAACTTTCCATCTTTGCTACAAAAGTACAAATTTTCTAAAAAAAATTGTGACTTTTGAAAATGGGTTCATATCACATTTTTTTGTGAAACTATTAGTGTTTAGATGAAATCATGATATATCACGATGTCAGAAATATTTCATTGATGTTTGCAACATGGGTTTCTATACTCTTAAGCTTATTCCTTTGTTAAATAGAAAATATACTTCAGGATGCATTTAGGTCATTAACTCATCCAAAACCATGTATTCATTATGATTTTAAAGTTCTTAATAATATATTTGCAATCAAAATTTGTGGAGTCATACTGAAAAGAGAAAAATGATTCAATATAATGACGATTATTCTTTGGTTAGTGTAATACCCCTAGTTTTGAACACAAGGCCAAGGCTTGATTAGTGAATGATTGGGGATGTATAATGTAAATATTTATATATGGGTCGTGTGGTTTGCTTTCCATGCTAACTTGAAAGCTATGTAAATATTATGTTGGAAAAATAATAAAAATGGTCCAAGATGTTTGTGTAAAGAGAACTAGAGGGGCTAGGATTCTACTAGAGGGGAAGAGGAAAGGGGGCATATGGGAGATTACATATTCTATTGCCAAGTGTCAACCTTAGAACTCATCCATTTCTACCCACATGCCTTAAATGAGAAAATTACTTCCTTTTGACTATTAAATTCATTCATTGAATGCATGTGTGAGGTTTGTGGGGGAGGTCACCTCATGTAGTTATGGAAGCATGGAGTGAATGTACTTTTATGATAGTTATGTTAGTTATTTTTTCACAATTCTCTCAAATCCTTTGGAGTCAACCACTCATTCTATTATGTAGATTTACACTATGTAGAGTTTTTTCCTCTTGTTGTTCATTACAATTACCATTACTAGGATGTGCATTAACCACAAAATCAAATTTTGAAGGATAATTGCAGATTTGAGGGAAAACAAGATGGGTGTAAGTGAGCATAAAGGTTGGGAAAGATAGGAACATTTACCTATTTATTTTTTCAACTTTTGCATGCTTAAGAAGCCATGAATTAATGCTACAGGATGTTCTCCAACATCACACACCATATTGGACTCTTACTGCACACACTGGTAAGCACTCTAAGGGTTGGATTTCCTTCGGGAACTGTGGATCAATAAAGGGAAATGAATTCCTTGATTTGTGTGGGGAAGTTGGAAGTATTTCCATTGCAGTGACTGAGATTCATATAGAGCTCTAGATGAACATTTCACTAAGCATTTAGAATATAATGGGTTGTGGGATGAGAGAGAGAAGCATATAGGTGTTTCCTTCTCCCCAGTGGCCTCATAGCCCAAATTGGGGTGGCCTCTCAATAGAAGGAGTATATGTTGGACATAGTGCTTATGGTTGGGTGGAATTTTTCTCTTACACAACCAATTGCTTGGATATTCTTTGTATTTGGATGTGAAATGATTTTGGTTTATATCTGTGATAAGTATGCTTGTATGTGGGCCCTCACATGAAGTTGAGGGTCCTTTTAGATGCAATCATGCATTCACAAAACATGCTAGGATTCAATAAAATGAAAACGCGTGCACGTTTCTTAGAACTAGGCATGGGCGGGCTCCGAGCCTACCATGTCAGTTAACATGTAGGATAGGATTCAATAATGTGCGCACGTTATGTATCACTATAACGTGTGGGAATTTTGGTTAATATAACCAACACCAGCAAACAGGCCACAGACAATGGCTACTTTTTGTCCACAGAAAACCAAAACACTCGAGCGATTAAAGCTTCCAAAAACGTCTTGGAGAAGTGAAGGGAGGGAAAATTTGAAGAGCAAGGAGGGTGATTTCGTCTTGCAAGGAGGATTGGAAAGGTAGGCATACAAACATTCATCCTTTCATCAATACAAATATAAATTTTTATGTTTCCATAAATTAAAAATCCATGTAAATGAAATTCCAAAACTAAAATTTTTTAAAATTGTTATTTAACATATGGAAATTCCTCCATACTATCAATCCCCTTAATGAATTTTTCATCCACCTACATAGTAAGGGATTTGAATCCCATCACCAACTTTTCTTCAATATTTTTCCCACATCTATTGCAAATTTGAAAAGAAAAACCATCCACCATTTGGATAGGAGGAGGAACTATGGACTATAACCTAGGCTTGGTTTCTAGACTTGACTCAACCAAACCCTATGTTTTTTCCCCATACATTCTTTAACTCTAAAAATGTCCAACCAATACTTGTGAAGCCAACCCAATGGCATAATGGATTTTACATCATCCCCCAAGTCCCAAGGGACTAGGTTCCCCTCCTTTGCAGACACACCACTTACTTTGTTGCTAAGATGAACTACCACATGTTTTTTGACCTCCTTCACCACCAAGAAACTCAACTAATGGTTTTGGGTATTCATACCTAGCAACTGATAAGAGATTTAATTCATGGAAAAAGCATAGATCAACCCTCACATTCAAAATCTTGCCCCTTCTTAATGATGTAGAGGACTTCACCACCAAATCTTCCTCATCATACACTAGATTATGAGCAATGAAAGGGCCACAAACATGAAATGAATTAGATACAGAAGATAAATTTTTGAAGGTAGAGTATGACGAATAACATCTTCCCCAATACCTCAGCTCTAGAAAGGTGTACATAAAGTTCTTTTAAGGTCCCCATTGTCTCGATCCTTCATTAATAATTGAATTAGGAGCTCTCTGACATCGATCATTAATCGATTTACATGTACTTGATCCTCATGCAGATCGACAAAAAATATATCGAAAAAAAAAGTTAGACGAATTGACAATAGAAGAACAAGAGGAACAAAGAAAACGAAACCTTGATCGACAAAGAGTGCATCGAGAGAGAAAGTTGAAGCAGTTGGAAGAACAAAGAAATAAAGTTGCAAAACAACAAATAAATCAAAATGTATGAAATGACACCAGAAGAAGGATAAGAATGAACAAAACAAAACATAGATCAACAAAAAGAATATTGAAAAAAAAAATTAGGCGAATTGACAACAGAAGAACGAGAAGAACAAAGAAAACGAAACATTGATCAACAAAGAGCGTATTGAGAGAGAAAGTTGAAGCAATTGGAAGAACAAATAAATTAGTTTGTAGAATAACAAATAAATCAAAATGTATGAAATGACGGCATAAGAAGGAGAAGAACGAAGAAAACAAAACGCAGATCAAAAAAAAGAAAATTGAAAAAAAACCTTAGGCGAATTGACAGCAAAAGAACGAGAAGAACAAAGAAAACGAAACATTGATCGACAAAGAATGTATCAAGAGAGAAATTTGAAGTAATTGGAAGAACAAAAAAATCAGTTTGTAGAACAACAAATAAATCAAAATGTAGAATGACAAAGACAATATTCAACGAATATACAAGTAGTACCAACTGTGGGAGATGCTTGATGTGTAATGGTCAGAGATCGATGTGTTGATGACATGGTCCCATTCCAAGCAGTTCCAATTACTAATATGGTCTGAGATAAGGAGATTGAAATTGATGATAATATATAGGCACCATCTAAAGAAATGTATACTAGACATCGCAAATTTTGTGAATGAATTGATAAATTAGCAGAAGTGTAAATGTGTTATGTTTGCCAGGATTCATATGTTGGAATACAATTACGTAATACAAGTATAGGTCCAATGTGCATGCGATGTCTCAGAGAGGGATCTAATCACAGATTCTTAGCTTAGAACCACATGGATCCAGGAACTCAACCGCATGTCCTTGAACATCTCACACAAGTTGATGAGATGTTTATAGCACATGCAAGTCCAATTTTGTAGGTGATGCATTCAATAGGTGGACAATACAAATATCGAGGACACACCATTAGTTTTCCACAAGAGATTAAATACATTGACAAGAAATTTCTACAACATATTAACAACTTAGACTTAATGGTTGTTGTGCGAAAAAAAGGATGACAAGGTTCTAGTTATGATTTCACTGTTAGAAAACAAAGAGTTATGGATGCATTATTATATAAGATTCAGAATGATCCATATTATCGATATGTTCAAGTTGATTATGACACAGTACAAGAGTTACCTGAAAATGAAATAGATATCTCACATATGCTTAATTCGGTTACTCTTCCCGATATTGACGACAACACAAAATTTGCAATGTTGGATGGGATACCAGGAGTTGATGGCATGTTAGATGGTTTACAAACAACTTCTTTTTCATCAAGGCTTCCAAGTGCACCATGAGAGATAGAAATTATTGGAGCACAAGAAAATAATCCTAATCCCGATGAAAATAACACGAATGATGAATCGACTAATGTGCTTAACTGGCTTGGCATTGGCTCATCTCTGATTAATGAGTATAATGTTGTTGGATTATTTGATATGGCATTTCCAACATTGTTCCCTAAAGGAGAGGATGATTGGTTACAACCGCAAATGCGAAATGTCCATCTACATGACTACGCAAAACATCTTCTCAGATATCGTGATAACATATTTTGAAGGCACCCTCGCTTCAGATATTTTTTACTAAATATCATAATGAAAGATCGTACTCAAGATTCCTCAATATTTTTTGTCAAAAAAAATATTACTGAACTACCCACAACAATGGAAGAGTTATGACAACATTTATGAAATCTTCCATATTCAAGATTGGGAGAAAGATTAATGAGATTTGGAACTGTATTAAGAGGTACACGTGCATATTGGAGCAAGTGTCATCAAGAGGTATCTGACTTGATTCAACAGATAGGTTGTCCAACAATATTCTTCACACTAAGTGCAGCGGATATGCAATGCCCTGATTTGAATAAATTAATGCTAGGCACAAGTCATACAGATCCACATGAAGCGAGAAAATGATGATGTAAAAATGTAATTTATAACACTCACATCATGGCACATTATATGGACTTGATACATACAATGTTTCGAGAAGAGGTTTTCGAACATTTTCACCAAGATAAAGATTATTGGAGTCGCTACGAATGGAAACATCATGGATCTCCTCATGTCCATGGGTTTCTTTGGTTAAAAAATGCTCCCAACATGGACACTATGAATTAGGATGATCCTAGAGAAGTTATATCTGCAAAAAATTATTTCGAAAGATGTGTGCATGCGATAAATCCACGTGAGGGACATCAACGAAAGATTCAAATTGGAGATAATGTAGATGATCATCCTTGTGTAAAAGGTAGATAACAAATATTTCAATCGGATATAATGACTGATTATGAAGAACTTCTTAACTGTGTTGAGCGTCATATTACCTGTAATGACAGAAGTTGTCTTTGAAAGAAGGGAGGAAAATTGGTATGTCGGTACCACACACCATGGGATCTATGTGATGAGTCAAAACTTTACGTGGATGAACAAGGAGAAAAAAATTATGAACCTAGATGAAATGATGATAGAGTGAATACATACAATCATGAAACACTAATGATGTGGAGGGATAATATAGATTGGCAGCCTGTACTTTCCAAGCGCATCGTTATTAATTACATAGAAAAATGCATTGCTAAATAAGAAAAGGGATGTGAAACTTTCCACAATATTTTGATGCTAGTCTCTTCTATCCAGAATCCGAATGAACCAACAACACATGCATATAAAATTTTGTTGTGTGAATCCATTGTTTATAGGGACATTGGTGCACAGGAGACATGCCATTTGCTTCTAGAACTTCCTCTTTTAGAATGTAGTCGTCATTTTTTGGTTTTAAATGTTGGTATGAAGGTTTTCAAACAAGTACAAGTTGATACATATAATGCCGACAATGATAATTCTCTGATTGATGCATATACTAAGCGGCCTGAAAATATGGAGCAACTTACATTGATAGACTTTGCAAAATATTGGTCATATGAAAAACGTCGATGCGGGGGGGGAAGTGTTACCACAAGGGAATGCATCTATTGTATGTGTGTTTCCTAGATTTAAATATATTCTTGATCGAAAAGATGAGAAGTTTGTCGAATTCTATTGGTCTGAGTTGGTTTTGTACAAGAAATTTGGTGACTTTCGAAAAGATATAGGCCACACATATGATGAAATAGTACAGAAGTGGAAAAATTTGCAATATATACCTTGGCATGTTGATCACAAACCTGTGCCTACAGATGCTCGATTTGAATCCGATGAAGAAAAATAATATCCAATTCCGCAAAGAGATTCCAGGCAACATGAATGGGAGATCATATGTGGATTATATAAAAATCAATTGATAAATTATAATGAGTTTGAGATGCTCGGACATAGCGATCTTGATCGTATGAATGATTGGAACATTGCTTTTCTAGATGAAGAGACCTCTAGTCGTGCAATTCATTTCATCTCTGATATGCGAAAATTGAAAAATATTCCTACTAATCAACATGCAAAGTCTTACTCAATTGATAGTTTGGGAGATAAGCAAAGAATAGCATACAATGTTATCCTTGAGCATTATAGAATGGGTCTCAATCCTTTGCGCATGATAATCCAAGGAATTGGAAGTACCAGAAAGTCATATTTGATTGGATCCATTAAAAATAAACTTGAAAATCTCTCGCATCCAGGGAAAAGTCCATTACTTCTTCTAGCTCCTACAGGGGTGGAAAATTTCAACATATCCACAAGAACAGTTCATTATGCACTTCATATACCAATCAAAGAAATTAATCCTTTATGAGGACCGAGTTTAATTAACTTACAGGAAGAGTTGAGGAATGTTAAATATATTTTGATCAATGAAATGGGTTTTATTGGAAAAAATATATTGATCAAAATAGATTCAAGACTTCGTCAAGCCTTCCCAGAAAATGCTAATATACCTTTTGGTGGAAGATCAATTATATTGGTCGGTGATTTGGGACAATTGACACCTGTCATGGATAAGCTTATATATGCATTGGAAGGTATTTCAAAAGAATTGTGGAACACATTCACAACAGTTGTGACCCTTGATACTGTGTTTCGACGAATGGAAAAAGAAAGGAACAAATATATTTTCATAATGTGTTAATGAATATTAGAGATTAAATTACAACAATAGAGGATTGGAAATTACTGATGACGCGTACAGATACTTCCTTACATGCTTCAATGAAAAATTCCTTCGATAAGGCAATGCATATATTTGCGACAAATGAAGATGCAAACTGTCCTAACAAGCATTTAATAAGAATCCTAAACTGTCCCATTGCGACCAGTATTGCTACATATGTAAGAAGCAACTATTCTATGGAAGGATATGAAGAAGGGTTGGAAGTTAAATTAATTATAGCCATAGGAGAAAGGGTAATGCTCACATCAAACCTATGGATTGATGCAGGACTCGTCAATGGTGCTCTTGGAGTTATACAACAAATTGTATATAACCCTAGAATTTCGCCTCCAGAACCACCCACGTATGTTTTAATAAAATTTGATAATTATGTGGGGGGACCATGGGATGAACCATTTCCTCAAGTTGTTCCAATTACATCTATTGAAAGAGGTAATAAATAACAACTTCCATTGAAACTTGCTTGCGGTTTAACAATCCATAAGTCATAAGAATTGACATTGGAGAAAGCTACTATTAGTATTGGAAAGCAAGAGAGGCAGGGTATGCAATTTACAGTAATATCTCAAGTTAAAGATTTGGCAGGTCTACGATTTCAACCTCCATTCCCATATGATCGATATGAGAAGATGTCAAAACTACCAGGTGTGAAGATAAGAAAAGATGAAGAAGATAGATTGAGAATGATCACGATGTGAACCATATTTTCATTTATTTAATCCTTACAAAATTATTGTCTCTATTTTCCAGTTTAACAATTTGCTCAATCCTTAATACTAATTACTTATATTATGATAATACTCGTAAATGTATCTATATTTAGAACTTAACCTATTCCTTATAATGTTGATCAAACTCTAGTTTTGTGTCACCGCCCACGACTGAAACCAGCCAAGATCCAAATCCTTGGCTCTATCAAGCACTGAGGGGGATCAAATATCCTGAGGTGCAAACCTCTTCTCAAGTATTGTACTCAAGGAGATTTTTGAGGAGATATTTTAGTTGTCAAAAATATAAAAAATACACACAGCTAATTAGACACAACTAGTTGTAAAAAAGATAAAAATATAAAAATATTAATCGAACCTAGTTGTACAAGATCTTATATATGGTCATAATCTAGTGAAATACTTGATTGGTCCTCCTCCAACTAGGATAATTTTGCAGATATCCATCGAACAATGGGGAATGATACAAGTTCCCCACTATTAACCCAATCCATGGATTAACATTCGTCCCATTCACCACTACTACATGGAGAACAAAAACATGAGAGTTTCCTTGTCCACATTTTAAGTATAGCATTGTCTGACATTCTAACTGATTGAAATGCATGCATTATTTGGATGGTCTTGCACTTATTTAAATGTGATCGATCTACATACACCACCTCTTAAAAATATCTTTGTACATGTGCTTTCCTGGTTGAGTGATCTTCCCGCCTTCTTTCTCCCTCCCCCATGATTGAAGCACACCATTCAACGATGGTTTTTGCATCTCGGATGAGTGATACATTTGTGAACTTCATTTATTGCCTACGTAATGGAGTCTTGATGCATGCACCTACTCCATCATGTTCACCTTTTCCCTGTCTGGTCTCAAAATAGTTCCAAATATGTGGCACCTTGTGCTTTTGTGGAGCATACACAACCATTGGAAGACACGGGCATTTTTGAATTGCCTAGCACAACCACTAGACCAAATCCAATTTTATTCCATCTGTATATTGTTATCCTTCAAGTGATTGTAGAACATTTGAAAGCTGTGTTGTACAAAATCCAAGTCGTGACACCTGTCATCACTTATGTAAAAGTGATACTCCTTCAATATGACCCTGTTGTATTCAGTACTATCTTCCCCATGTCTATAGGTGATATGGACCATTATGTTGACCTGGTCTAAGTGATAGTATTGACTCTGAATCTCATTTTTTGGTGGAAGAGTGTATTTTTCTGCAAAATCAACCACTGACAAGACAATCCCAATAGGAAATGTATCCCTGCACGTTCTAAATTGCTCATCTTTCCAATGAGCGACATGTACATGATTTAAATAGTGTTGTGTCTTTTCAAAGAATTTCTCCATGAAGTCGCAAACCCATACCTGGTAGATCAACAATAAAGACATATATCAATAGATTGTTACATATGAAATTGCAATCTAAAGAAAAAACAATATTCAGTAACTCATTACCAACCTAAGAAGTGACCAATTGTATTTTTTTTTCTGTCATTCCCTCCATCAATATCATACGTGACATATTTGAACGACCACAAGTTCACCTCCTTCCTCCCAAGTTCATGTTCATCGGTCACATGTATGCATTTTTCCAATAATTCCAATCCACCACACCCTAGGCATGTCGCATCTATGCAAGTTTTTTGATAAAATGTGCAATCATTCGGCCTGCTACAAAAAATGCTATGAATAAACTCTCTAGATGACATCGGTGGTAATGTAGCTGAGCATTCCCGCACAAGAGTGTTATGCAATACACAAAAAGTATATGTATATGTGTCATAATAGTAACCATACTCAATGTGGTATCGAAAACAACATGTGTTACAAATTGTGTTTATTTTAACATACCATGGTTTGCATTTTTCAAAGGATCTTTAGCCCAAGTTAAGTTCGTTATGTTCATTCCTAAATCTCTCATATAATTCTATTTGTGTCATATCAATAAAATTCTTAATGTGTGGTTCACGATCCTTTGGAATCCTTCTACATTTTAATACATCTTTTTCGTTGGAAGAAGGTCTAGTGCTCTCATGCCAAAAAGATTGCACTAATTCCTTTACCGCATCAATGAGCTTCATATCAGAGCATGGCAACTTGCCAATGAAGGCCCAAACATCTATTTGACTAGTTTCAAGTTGTTCTCTTCTAACAAAATACCTACGAATTGTCTTCACATTCAAATTAATAATTTCAGAGGTACGTTTAAGAAAATGAAGTTCCCTAGTTTTTTTGTTCACAATTGATTGTGACAACACACGACGAGCCGCATTTTGATCGTTTGAGTGAGATTTATTTCCAATTGTACTAAATGCATATACTAAAATTTTAACAACATGAGAACTTGGTTCTAACTTTTTGGTCATATTTATCCTTAACATTCTTCTAACAACAACCATATACCTAGATTTTAACAATGATAAAAATAATTTGCACTTGTCCCCATCACATTTAGAATTAAAAATGTTATCAAGTATTTGTCGAGTTTGATAAGAAATAGCACGTTTAGACAACATACCTCCAAGTGAACTAATGAAAGTTTCATCAACCTGTATACGTTTCAGAGTTCTTTGGCATGTAGTGCCTAATGGAGGTAAGGGTGTTGGAACTGAAGCATGTACAACGCCACCAGGATGCTCTGATGTTTCAATAGGAGCATCTTGTCTTTCATTCTATTGTTGGTAGTTGGATGCGGGAAATTGGACTTTCTCTTGGACGGTCTCCATAACATTTTCTTCTTTCATTGTAAATCCTTCATGCAATGCCTCCCTAACTTCGTCGCTTGTATAACCACAAAAAAAAAGACATTCACTACCATAGTTTGAGGTTCAATTCATGTGGCAATTTAACCATCCCCCCGATGAGAAAATACATTTTACTTCTTAACTAGTGCCATGGGGTGTTGATTCATCAAATGTTGTTGAAATTGAGGGCCCCTCTAGTGAATTTTTTCGTTTTTCTTGAGGTGGATGGGTAGGAACGACCGTGGCATCATCTACGGTTGGAATTGGATGAGTTTTCCATGGAATGCCTAATGTCCAATATTTTCTTTTCTCTAACTTCTTCCATGGTTTCTTGAGGCTTCTCTTTGCTTGCCGATTTCTTTTTTCGATTGCGTGAATTCCCCATGACCACAATGAGCAATACTAAGAAAATAGTTTCTATAGGTGTGCTCAACTATTCAAATATCCAAATTCTTTCTCAGTTGTGAATATAGGTTCATCAAGCTTGCTAAATCGTGAATATAGATTCCTCAAGCTTGCTCAAATGCAAAAGTAACTTCTACCTCACTTGTGAATATAGAAAATTCTTCATTTTTGAATATAGATTCTTCAAGCTTGCTCAATCATGAATGTAAATTCTTCTTCAATTTTGTTCATATAGATTCCTCAAGCTTGCTTGAGATTGTGAATGTAGAATCCTCTTGAAACTTAAAATTGTGAATGTAGAATCCTCTTGAAGCTCGCTAATTGTGAATGTAGAATCCTCAATTCCCAATGCTAACTGTAGAATCCTCTTCAAGCTTGTTGATTGTGAACATAGAGTATCAAGCTTCCTCAATTTCCTTGATTGTTGATTGTGAACATAGAGTTTGAAGTTTTTTTGCAGCGCTGTCAGGGAGACGGGGAGACAAAATAAAAACTTCGGGTATGAAATAGGCAGAGTATTCTACTGAATTTTTGCATAGACAAAACGCGCTAGCGTTATGGACACAAAAAACGCGCGCGTGTTTATTGAATGTTAAAAAAAATACTAGGAATTTAATATGTTTGGTGCACGACTACATAATGCCTAATGGAAAAAATTGCGCGAGCATTTCTGCATACAAAAACATGCTAGCATTATGGTAATCTACAAAATTTGTATTTTCATCAAAACCTTATTTAATAGTTTATTTAATAGTTTCTATGGGTTAGGAGGTTAAATAGGGATTTGGTGTTAGGGTATAAGGGCTCAAGGGGCTTAGGGGTTAGATATGTGGTGTGGTTAGTGGTAGGGGAAAGGGGATTAGGAGAGAGCGAGAGAGAGAGAGAGAGAGAGAGATGGGGGGTTTAGTTAGTGGTAGGGGGCTAGTAGGGGGGGTTAGAGAGGGGGGGGGGAGAGAGAGAGAGATAGAGAGAGAGAGAGAGTGAGTTGGGATTAGTAATGGTTATGGGGGGGAGAGGAGGGAGAGGAGGGAGAGAGAGAGAGGAGAGGGTGTTAATTGTAGGGAGTGAGGAAGAGAGATGGGAGGTGTGGTTGGAGGTAAGTGGAGGTTTAGGAATAGACAGAGACTAGGAGAGGGGGTTAGTAAGGGATAGGGAGAGGAGTGGAAAGAGATATAGAAGAGGGGGTTTTGGGCTAGGGGTAGTATCAGAGAGATATAAAGAGTAGGATGGTTAGGGATGGGGGATAGGTTAAGGAGAGGGAGAGGGGGTTTAGAGAGAGAGAGAGAGGTGTAGAAGCAGGGAAGAGAGAGGGAGAGGGGGTTTAGAGAGAGAGAGAGAGGTGTAGAAGCAGGGAAGAGAGAGTGAGAGAGGGGGGGTTAGTTAGGGGTAAGGGGCTAGGAGGGGGGTTAGCAATGGGGAGAGAGAGAGAGAGATTGAGAGAGGGGTTTAGTAATGGTTAGGGGGGGAGAGGAGGTAGAGAAATAGAGAGAGGAGAGGGTGTTAGTTGTAGGGAGTGAGAAAGAGAGATGGAAGGTGAGGTTAGAGGTAGGTGGAGGTGTAGGGAAGAGAGAGAGACTGAGATATCCCGGGTTAGTAAGGGATAGGGAGAGGAGGGGAGTGGTGGGCTCTTAGATTGGATGCCTAATGAGGGAAGCTAGACTAGGAGCCTACTTTAATTATCAACCCGGGGGATGTACAAACTTCAGAGGTGTTGACACTATATGCGCTCTTATAGGATAGTATTTGTCGTGGTTGGGTGTTGGTATCAATGTTTAAAAGGTTTCCTAACCTATGGATGAGAAATACCTATGCTAAGAAGTTTAAATGATGGAAACAGTAAATCTATGTTAAGAAGTTTAAATGCTAAAAATAGTAAATGTACCTCACGAATTAACTTGTGCAAAATAGTAAATCTATACTATGAATTTGAATGTTGAAAACTTGGCAGATCTATTCTAAAATACCGAAAGCTAGATCTCTAATATAAGAAGTAAATACTGTAAATCGAATACATAAACTAGAAATCTGATCTAACATATTCAAGTGCCAAAAACTAAGTTCAGAATGCAATTATCTAATGCTACGAATTAATCATCAATTAACCAAAGTACTGAAAGTAATCAATCTTCATGAGCAACTATAATAATGGAAAAGTGCATGAGCTTCAAGATCTGGATCACTATGTCATAAGTAATGCAAGCACATAGGAAAATAAGTGTCGAAATATGTCTTGGAAGAATGCTGCTACAGGACTACGGAAACAACGTTACCGAACTACAGAATGCGCTATAACCAACTACGGAATCAGAATGGTCGCTTTACTATAGAAATCAAATCGTGTTATTTTAAATGCCTTCAAAAATAGTTTCACATGTGATATAGATTAAGTCAATACAAAGCACATAATGAAAAATACCTGAACAGTAAAATCTCCTGACTTACGTGTTGGAGGGGCCCTCTCCAACCCGTACTCAGGAGTGAAGAAACTTATAGACACGGAATTGAAAGCAACATCAATCTCTTTATTCAAAATAGTAACTTCATGATTTAATAAAGGTCTATAACACAAATTGTCTCAGTAGTATAAAAACGTAAAACGATAGTTCTAAAAAATGGCAGCAGGATCCCCTCACTACCTGAGAGGTCCATATAGATATGCCTCGAATGCTTAACCTAATTATATGTCTAATTTCCGATCCTGCTGAACAGGATTTCTCTCTATAAATCAGGAAAAAAGGCGTTGAGCTTTGTATGAACTTTCAGTCCTTCACTTGAGTTGCGTGTTTGTCCCTTAGTGTACTTGCACCTACCCAATCATACTCATTTTTCATATAATTAGTTTATTGAATACGCTTTCAACATAAAAAGAATAATCTTTAAAACAAATTCATTAAATAATCAAGGTAAATCATTTCTCCCACAAAACAAGTGTATTTCTTCACCCTTTCTTGTGCTTCACTATGGAAAAGAGGATATCAGATACCTGTAATTTGGACTCATCATCTCTTCCATGCTTGAAGGATTCACCCATCCTTAGGTGACATATTTAGCTCTTCGACAACTTCTCTGATGTCCCATGCTACCACCTTGGGGGTCCATGCCTGCCTATAGTATCCCGTGCTTTGATCCTCCTTGAACCGTGGTCTCCTCTCCTCTTCCTTGTTAATATGTTCCTTAATAACCGGGGGAAGGAAAAATGGGGGATTTAACCTCAGTCCAATCCATTTGAGCTGATTCTTTATCAAGGATTCCCGGTACAGTTTAGCTTTGACGAGATCAGCTTCCAGTCTGAAAGGGGAGTAAAGCTCTTTTCTTTTTAGATCACTTGCTACTCTACGCCATATTTCATTAATAGACTCATGAACCTCTTTGTGTGTGCTTTGAAGAGTAGCATCAAAGTGTGCCACAACCTCCTGTTGCTTTGCAAGGAGAATGGGGATCATCTCCTCATCCTGGGTGATGTTCCTATGGTTCTAAATTATTCTTTCAGGGTGAGTCAGCTCTGCCCTGAACCATAATGGATTTTGCCATTTTGCTACAACGTAAATGTGGTAGTCCTGAGCTCATTCAATTTCGTGATTCATCCATGAACATAGAGCCCTCAACTAGAAATCGCCCATGTAAGGGTTTGGCGACCTGTTGGGTGAGATAGGAACTACAAAATTGTGCAAGAAAAATTCACTTAGCTGGTCCTTCTCCAACTCTATGGAGTTTAGATATGTATCCACAAATTCCTTGGGGGAGTTTATCTCTATCGGGAGTCCCTGGTTTAACCTTTGGAGTTGGAATTTGCCCCACTTTTCTTATAGATAAACTAAATAAATTGCTGATGGCAGCCTGAGCTCCAATAGTTTATCATATACTTTAGTGGTAGTAGCCAAAATGTCCTTCAATTGGAAATCTCCTGGTCCTTTTTGTCTAACTCCTCTTGTGCCTCAGCCAATTTCTCTTTAAGTGCTGAATTTTGCTGCTCAACCGGTTTTAGCTCCCCTGCATGATGCATTTTCAAAATTTCTGTCTTTTTAGGTGAAAACAGTGGATACATTGGCCGGCTTTGCTATATTCTGGATTCAACTTTCAATGTTGCCCGCTCCTCTCTGAGCTTTTCTAGTTCTTCCTGTGCCTCAGCGAGTTAGTCAGCGACCCCTATTGAGATATTGTAACTTCAAGGAATATTATATTTGTACTTTATTATTCCGGAAATGATTCATTCCTCCGTGAAGATCTTATTGTATATCTGGAGATGTTTATTCCTCCGTCGGAATGTGATAACTTGGGTTATTAGACTTCCCTAGTGGGGGTCGGCCCGGTATGTGTTATGTGGGTCAAAGGGTTATTAGACCACCCTAGAGGGGTTGGCCTAGTCAGTTGTAGTGGGGTATTTAACCCATTGGTTAAATACGAGCCTACATGTCTTGTGTAAAAGACAAGTCAGAGTAGTGTATAAATAGAGGAGGTGTATTCCTCATTTAACACACACACTCACTCACTTGAGAGTGGCGCACTTGTGGAGGAGAGGTTTGCTATGGTGGAGGAGGAGATCATGTCTTTGGTTTGCATCTTTGTATATTGCTGGTCATCTATATTGAGGAAGCTTTGCTGGGTTTTCTAGCCCATGAGGGTTTCCCACGATAAATCTGTGTCTCTTGTGTCTATGCTATGCTTGTTGTTTCTTCAGTGATCCTGTATATGCTATTATTGTGAAATGGAATGTAATGCTGCTATTTTCTGTCTTAGCATATTAAATTTTAACAACCCCAGGGTTTTCATTGTGCTCAGGAGGGTTCCCCTAGAAGTTGTCTTGCTCTTCTTGTGCATTTTGTTCTTCTTGTGCATCATGTCCTTCTTGTTCATCCTACTCCTCTTCTTCATCCTACTCTTCTTGTTCATCCTCTTCTAGTGTAGTGGGACCTTCCTGATCTACCCCAAGATCATCATCATCATCAGACACATTTTGAACTAGGGGGATGGGTTCCCTTTTCACCTCCTTGGTAATTTGGATTCTAGATTGTTGTGTGAATATTTTACTTCGTCTCTTCAAACCTTGATCACTGGTTGAAATCCCTAGTTCTGTTTTGGGGGAGTCATCCCGTGAATGCTTTATCTTCATTAGGATATTAGCCACACTGTCCAGGTCGATTTTCCTCTTTGTCCCTAATGTAGAGGCCATCTTGTCCTTTGATCCAAGAGGTAGGGGTATGCTGACTGTGGGTGTACCCTCCATTCTTTGAACATCCTCAGCTGATACCAACACAAATTCTTCCCAAGAAAGTTCTGGGATCTGCACTTTTAATTCCTCACAAATGATCAATTTGATCATCCCATGGTGGGATAACACGTCCTCTTTTCCTTGAATCACTTTCCTTCTCATTTCTCCCAAAGATAGGAGAAGATAGTATGGAATGCTAATGTTGTTGTTCGGTGGAAGATGGCCCCTGTGCCTCAGTAGCTCCAGAATTCGAAAATGAAAAATAGGGACATAACATAGCCTACCAGTGCATGTAATGTATTTCTAGACGATTGCAGCCATTTCATCCCATGGTGCTAACATGGAGAATCTTTTGAATCCATTTTTAACTTCATCGTAGACCTCTCCTCATTCAAAAAATGCTGCCTTTGCTTCATGGTTTGCCTCCCGGTGGTCTCTGCTCCAATGCAGACCCATTGGTAGACCAATGAATTTGGAAATCGCTTCATCATCCATCCTTATATGTTATCCCTTCACTCGGGTGACGAACTGTTCATCCTTGATATTCTTTAAATTTCTTGCAAATTCCATAGCCACCTCTGTATTGTATCCTTTCAATCCTAAGATGAAAGGCATCTAGACTGCATTACGAATGATTGGTAAGATTCGTGAGCTTTGAGAAATAGAGTTGTGTTCCTCTAGTTTGCTCTTTTTGAACCCTTTTGTCATCTTAAAATCCTTTACTATAAACAATAAACCAACACTTGGAGCGTGGCTATCTTACCTCAAATGGTCGAGGTTGATTTGAGGTTCAAGGGCTAGATTGATGGTTGCACTTGGAGCGTGGTTATCTTATCTCAAATGGTAGAGGTTGATTAGAGGTTCAAGGGATGGATTGATGGTTGAGTAACCACACTAACTTTCAGTTTCTTTCTTTGGGAGAGTTCTGAGAGGTTTTGCATATCCAAAAACTGGCTCTTTTGGGAGATTATGCTTCCTTACTTAACTGCCTTTCTGCACCTATCCTCATCATATTTCCTTGCACTTGCTGATTTATCCACTTCTTTCCATAATCGAACCATGTACTTCGTTTCATCATTGTACATTGTGCTTCTGTTCCGATTATTGGGAAATATGGTGGCTAGATGTGGGTTTATCATTTGCTGACATGACGAAGGTGGCTAATCATGATCTCGTGAGGTAGTCTGAACCTTGCCGCCGACTTAATTTAAAAGTTGTCCTCAAATTTAGAAATAACCGTCTTGCGGGATAATGATTTGAACTTAAAAATAAAACAAATATGTTTAGAGATTACCTCGTTATGTTTTAGCGTACCTGAGTTCATGATCTCACCCAATTTTTATGTGCGCTGGATTTTGTAGTAGATTTGGCATTGTCTGTAGTAAATTTTGGCATGTCAGTAGTTACGTGCGTTTGCTGCTTTTTCCTTTGGTTTGTTTGAATTTGCTGTATTAATTGCTTTTGATCTTCATGACCTATTTTCTTATTTGACTTTGTGATGATGCTTTTGCATTGGGTTTGTGAATCTTTCCTGTATTGTTGTAATCTATGCTCACTCTCTTGAATAGCTGGTAGGCTCGCGTGAAGTTTTTGCATATATGATGGAATAGTTTGTTTGCTATGATTGAATTTTGTAGTAGTTGATACCTTCACTTTCTTCCTTGAATACATAGCTGGCTCGCTTGATTGTTGTCTTGGTTGATAAGTTTCAGGCTCACTTGATTAGATTGATGGCTCGCTTGTATTCTGATGACTAGCTCGCTTGATTTTTTATTTTCAATGTGCCTGTTGCTTCTTCATGGGGATGTAGGATGCCCTTCAATTTTACCTGTGATTATCTAAATGCATCATGTTGGATGGTTATTTAAGTTATGTCTCCTTTTTTCTTTTTTTCTCTTTTTTCTTCTTTTTTTATTTTCTTTTATTTTCTTTTTTTTCATCATTTTTTTTCATTTTCATTTTTCTTAAATTTTTTCTTCTTTTTTTTTGGAAATTGGAAAACAATGACATTCCATATTCTCTATCAGCATCAATTGTTGTTGGTAGAGTACTTGTGTCAATTCCTCCCTTGACTGAGGCTTTTTGTAAATTTTTAGCCTATGTCCATTCACTATCATGGGAAACTCTTCTTCATCGATTGTAATAATCTTAACAGCTCCATTTTCATATATTTTCTCAATGATGTAAGGTCCAAGCCATCTAGTTGTTAGTTTTCCCTTGAAAGTATGGAACCTGGAGTCATAGAGTAGTGCCCGGTCACCTTCCTTGAACTTGTTATCTTTTATGTGTTTGTCATGCCATTTCTTTCTTTGCTGCTGGATTATTTCAGTATGGCCAAGTGCTTGTTGGCGTTGCTCATCCAGTTGATTTAATTGTAGCATGCGTTCTTGTTGTATCTATGATAGTTCCATATTTAATTTTGCTACAATTCTTAATGTATTTATTTCAAATTCAATTGGTAGCATGACTTGATTTCCATAGACTAACTCATAAGGTGTGAAGCCTGTTGTTGTCTTCCATGTGGTATTGTTGGCCCAAACTGCCTCACTTAGTTGGTGTGCCCAATCTCTTTTGTGGATTTGGACAGTCTTTTTCAAAATCCTTCCCAATTATCTGTTGGTTACCTTAGCTTGACCATTGGCTTGAGGGTGATAGGAGGAGGACTGTCTCTGTTTTACATTGTTTCTCTTAAGCAGGTCTTTTATTAACTTGGATGTAAATTGTGGGCCTTGATCAGAAACTAATTCCCTTGGGACACGAATCTTGTGGAAGATTTGCTCAGTGAAAAATTTTTCCACATTGGTCTCGTTTGATGCATCAAGTGCTGCTACCTCAGTCCACTTTGTAAGGTAGTCAGTGCATACCATGATGTATATTTTCTGATTTGACTGTAGGTTGATTTGACCAACGAAATCAAATCCCCATTTTTTGAATGCCTCCAAGGAGATTTGTTGATGGAGTGGCATTTCTTCTTTTTGCATTGGTTTCCCCATTATTTGGCAGTCATAACAGTGTGACACATATTCATAAGCATCCTTGTGGAGTGTTGGCCAATAATACACTGTTTGCAAAATTTTATAGGTTGTCCTCTTTGCAGCATAGTGTCCTCCACATGGTTCATTGTGAGTGGCATGCATTATGTCATGCAGTTTAGCTTCTCTAATGCACCTTTTGAGTATTTGATCTGGTCCTTGTTTGAAGAGCATGCCCTCTATCCATGTGTATGTGGCACTCTGCCTTATTACTTTATTCTTCTCTTTGTAACTATAATGTTCTGGAAATTTTCCAAACACTAGATAGTTTGCTATGTCAGCAAACCATGGAATTCTTGTTGATATGGAAAAAAGGTGCTCATCAAGAAAACTGCCATTTACCACTTCACCTGTCTTGGACATGTGTGAGCCTAGATAGAAAGTCAGCCACTACATTGTGTTTTCCTAGCTTGTCCAAAACTGTGATGTCAAAATCTTACAGGAGGAGTAGCCACCTAATTATTCGAGCACTTGTATTAGGTTTGTTTGTGAGATACCTTATTGTTGAATGGTTTGTATGGAAAAAAATTTAGTAACCTATTATGTAATGCATGAACTTGTTAATGGCATGGATGACAGCCAAAAATTCCTTCTCTGTAACAATATAATTTAATTCTTCCCCTACCAAATTTTTACTGATATAATATATAACATAGGGATTTTTGTATCTTTCTTATCCAAGGACAAATCCAATGGAATTATCTGATGCATCTGAGTGGATGTGGAATGGGAAGTTCCCAGTTTGGTCCTTGGAGTATTGGAGCTGTAATTGTTTTCTCCTTAAGGTTATCAAATGCTTTCATGCAATTGTTTGTCCATATGAACTCAGTGTCTTTTGTGAGAAGGGAAAACATTGGTGCAGTAATCCTGCTATAATTTTCAATAAATCTCCTGTAGTATCCTGTTTCCCTAGGAAACTTCTCACATCCCTTTGTTTGACAGGTGGTAGCAGTGTTCTGATTAATGAAAATTTTTCTTTATCAACCACTATCCCCCTCTATGTTATATGGTTCCCAAGAACGATTCCTTCTTCCATTAACATTTTGCATTTGTCATTGCTCATACATAAGCTCATCTCAATACATTTTTTCAATACTAATTCAAGATGGTTCACTGCCTAATCAAAGTTTTGTCCATAGGGTGTGAAGTCATTCCATGAAGACTTCCATTTGATCATTTATGAAATCAGAGAATATACTTAATATAACCCTTTGAAATGTTGCTAGAGCGTTACATAACCCAAAGGGTAGTACTCTGTATGCATAAGTTCCCCATGGGCATGTAAACGTTGTCTTATCTTGATCAGTTGGATGTATTAAAATTTGGTGTGTCCCACTGAAGCCATCCAAAAATGAGAAATGCTTGTTCCTAGCTAATGTGTCGAGTACTTGATCTATAAATGGCAGGGGGAAATGATCCTCTTTAGTGGCCTTATTAAGCTCTATGTAGTCCATGCATATTCTCCATTTGCCTCCTTTCTTAGGGACTATAACAAGGGGTGAGACCCATTCGCTATCAGATATGGGATATATGAACCTTGCATCCAATAACTTTTGTAGTTCTACTTTGACAATGTCCTTTAATGTTGGGTTCATCCTCCTTTGTGGTTGCCTGATAGGAATAGAAACTTCTTTTATGTAAATGTAATGTTTGCATATATCAGGATGTATACCCTTCATGTCTGCATATGCCTATGCAAAAGCTTTATTTTGTTCTGATAGTACCTTCATTAACTATTTTTCTTTCTCTGGCTTCAGATTTGAATTATTGTTGATTGTCTTTCTAGGCATAATTTCCACTGTCTTTGCTTTTTCCAATTGTGCTTCCAGAGGTAGCACTTTTGCCAAGATTTTATGTAAGTTATGGTGTGAACTTTTGTCTTCTTGTTGCTGGTATGTGTCAAAAAATTCTTCAAGAATATTATCATTAGAAGATGCATTCTGTATAAACCTATCTATATGACCATATTCGTCTATGGCTTTTAGAGATAGTGCATCATCAATTGTAAGGACAGGTCGTAGGTTTTGATTTGATGTGTTGATATAATCATCAGTCCAATTTTGATATTCTAAGTCTAAAGATTTCCTTGCTAGTGGGTAAATCATGATTTTCTTGCTGGCATGCCCACTGGTGATAGTCATGTTGCCTGATCTGCAACCTATATAAGCATCTACAATTTCCAACCAAGGTCTTCCTACTATGATTGGATAACCACTAAGTTTACCTTTTACTTCTATGACTATGAAATCAGCTGGCTATTCCCAGGATTCAATATTGATAATTATGTCTTTGAGCATTCCTTCGGGTTTCACAGTGGATGTGTCAGCTAGCTGGAGTACTGTAGTTGTCGGTCTGACCATTGATTGGAGTCCTAGGTATATCATGGTATCCTTAGTCATCACATTTATAGGAGCTCCCAAATCAATTAAGCTTATATTTATTTGTTTGTTATTGATGGTGACGTTTACTATAGGATTGCTTGGATCAAGATATTTAGGGTTAATAATAATACCCAGCATTAAATCAGCTAATTGTACCACTACATTTATGGTTGGTGGGTCACGCTTCCTTCTACCAGGTTTCTTCATAAAATTTTCTCTAATAAATTTGTTATAGATGGGCACATCCCTTATGGATTGCAAAATCAGAATTTGGATGTCTAAGTGCTTCAATTCTTTTAAAATTGCATTTTCTTCTTCCTCTTTTGTACTTCGTATAAGTTTCTCTGGAAATGGACGGTTTATGTTTCATGTGAGTAATTGAGTATCCTCATCGTGAGGGTTTGGTTCATCTGGTTGCTAAATATGGGGTTGTGTCATTTGTTTGTGAGCCTTAGGTTCTTGTATATTCTGTGTGTGTGTGTATTTTGCAACGTTTTCCCAGACCTGAGGTTTATTTCATTTATTTCCATGGTGTCTACTACATAGGTAGGGAATTGTGTGATTTCAGCGTTATAGGTCTGTTGCTATTGTGTAGGTCTATTATTATTAGGGTTTGGGATGGGTTGGGATGGAATTGGTGGGGGTCTGGGGGGTGGTTGATTCTGTCGGGGCAGCATAATAAGTGCCTATTGTAATGGGACTCTCCAATTTGATGGATGGAGGTATTGATTTGCATAATTTGTGGTTGATGGAGGAAAAGGTGGGGGGTATGGAGGGTAAGATGGTGGGTAATAAGGTTGTTGATAGGCTGGTTGATAAGTTTGTTGATTTTGATAATAAGTTTGTTGATTTTTTCTGATTTTTTCTACCATTGGTTTGGATTTGGCTGTGCTTGCCATGGAGTGGGTGCAGAGTTCCAATTTTGTTGTCCCTGATTATAGTAGGCTTGATTTCTAGGTTGGTATGGTCTAAAAAAATTACTGCTCCTTTGATTTATAAAATAGAGTTGTTCTATTGCACCTTCAGTTGCGGGATCTTGAATAGCAGCCTTACATGAGGGTAAGAGAGGACATTTATCACTAGAGTGATCGTTAGTGTAGAGACCACATATTTCTATGGTGTTTAATGTGCACTGCCCCTTCTCATGTTTCTTTCTACAATGAGGATATAATACTGCCAAGGCTTGGTTAATTTCATCATGCTTCTTCTTTATTTGGAGTGCATCAAGTTGCATGGCCAAGGATTGTAGGATGTCAGTTTTCATGTCATCAAGGAAGTTCCCTAGATCAGATTTTGTAAGGTTTGGTCTTGAAGATGATGATGATCCTATGGATGGATGTGTATCTCTTGTCCCATTTTTTCTTTTCCTAAACGTAGTATGGTTTTTGAAGATCTGTAGTATCTGGTCATAAGTTTTCTGGAATGTGTCTCCATCTCCCAAGAGGTTTAAGATCTCAAAATTATCTTCTTTGATCCCTCTAAGAAGGACAAGTTTCAGCAATTCAGGTTCTAGGGTGCAATGGTTAGCTCGTTTGTAGCTGAGCTGAAAACGTTGGGCATAGTCTTCTAAGTATTCACGGTCTCCCTGCTGCATCCCAAATATTTCATCCCTTGTATCTTTTTCTTTGTAGTAGTCCCTATATTTTTATAGGAATGCTTGTTTCATTTTGTCCCAGCTGAAAATACTATTTCCTTCTAAACTCATTAACCACCTAAGTGATCAATCTTTTAGTGTGCAGGGAAAAAGCCTCATCTTTTGTGCATCTGTAGTGTAATCAAAGGATCTGCAAACTACCTCAAACTCAAACAGGAATGTGTCAGGATCTTCTGAATTCAAACCATGGAAGTTTGGAAGATTGTTAGGGTTGATATTCTTTATCCTGGAATCTCCAAGAGATATGCTAATGGGAAAGGTGAACATTTCTCTAGGTTCCTCTTCTTCATTTGCCATGGTGGTGTTTGAGCTGGAACTAGCAGAGAAGTTGTCTCTATTTGGATCGTATGTAGAATCAGTTTCATTTTCAGAGTTTAGGAATTCAAATTGAGGGTGGTAGAAACTGTTGTTACCCGTTGTTACTCATAGGATGCCTAGGCAGAAAGTGTCCATCCAAACTTATCCCTTTGCCGATGAGGCATTCATTGGTAAAATATTTAGGTTTTTTTTTGTGTTTTATGTATGTTGTTTTTTTTTCTTTTATTTTGTTTTTGAAGATGTCTCCTAAAAGATTTAGCACCTCCTTGGCAATGGTGCCAAAAAGTGGTGGGCTCTTAGAATGGATTCCTAATGAGGGCAGTTAGACCAGGAGCCTACTTTAATTATCAACCTGGGGGATGTACAAAATTTAGAGGTGTTGGCACTATATGTGCTATTATAGGATAGTCTTTGTCGCGGTTGGGAGTTGGTATCAATGTTTAAAGGGTTTCCTAATCTATGGATGAGAAATACCTATGCTAAGAAGTTTAAATGTTGGAAACAGTAAATCTATGTTAAGAAGTTTAAATGCTGAAAATCGTAAATGTACCTCAAGAATTAACTTTCAGAAAATAGTAAATCTATACTATGAATTTGAATGTTGAAAACTTCGCAGATCTATTCTAAAATACCAAAAGCTAGATTTCTAATCTAAGAAGTAAATACTGTAAAACGAATACATAAACTGGAAATCTGATAAAACATATTCAAGTGCCAAAAACTAAGTTCATAATGCAATTATCTAATGCTACAAATTAATCATCAATTAACCAAAGTACTGAAAGTAATCAATCTTCATGAGCAACTATAATAATGGAAAAGTGCATGAGCTTCAATATTTGGATTACTGTTTCATAAGTAATGCAAGCACACAGGAAAATAAGTGTCGAAATATGTCTTGGCAGAATGCTGCTACAAGACTACGGAAACAGTGTTAGCAAACTACAGAATGCGCTATAGTCAACTATAGAATCAGAATGGTCGCTTTACTACAGAAATAAAATCATGCTATTTTGAATTCCTTCAAAAATACTTTCACATGCGATATAGATTAAGTCAATACAAAGCACATAATGAAAAATACCTGAACAATAAAATCTCCTAACTTACGTGTTGGAGGGGCCCTCTCCAACCCATACTCAGGAGTGAAGAAAAATTATAGACGTTGAATTGAAAGAAACATCAATCTCTTTATTCAAAATAGTAACTTCATGGTTTAATAAAGGTCTGTAACACAAATTCTCTCAGCAGTATAAAAATGTAAAATGATAGTTCTAAAAAATGGCAGTAGGATCCCCTCACTACCCGAGAGGTCTATATATATATTCCTTTAATGCTTAACCTAACTATATGTCTAATTGTCGATCCTGTTGAACAAGATTTCTCTCTATAACTCAGGGAAAAAGGCGTTGAACTTTGTATGATCTTTTAGTCCTTCACTTGATTTACGTGTTTGTCACTTAGTGTACCTGCACCTTCCCAATCATACTTGTTTTTCATATAATTAGTTTAGTGAACACATTTTCAACATAAAAATAATAATCTTTAAAGGAACTTCATTAAATAATCAAGGTAAATCATTTCTCCCACAAAAAAGTGTATTTATTCACCCTTTCTTGTGCTTCATTGTGGGAAAGAGGCCATCAGATACCTATAATTTGGACTCATCAGGGAGAGATATAGAGAGGAGGGGGGTTTAGGGATAGGGTGAGTAGGAGAGAGATAGAAAGAGTAGGATGGTTATGCATGGGGAAGAGGTTAGGGAGAGGGAGAGGGGGTTTAGAGAGAGAGACAATGAGAGAGGGGGGTTTAGTTATTGGTAAGGGGGGAGAGAGAGAGAGAGAGAGAGAGAGAGAGGATTAGTAATGGTTAGGGGGGAGGGGAGAGAGAGAGAGAGAGAGAGGAGAGGCTGTTAGTTATAGGGAGTGAGAAAGAGAGATGGGAGGTGCGGTTAAAGGTAGGTGGAGGTGTAGGGAAGAGAGAGAGACTAAGAGAGCTCGGGTTAATAAGGGATAGGGGGATTAGGGCAGATAGATAGAGAGGAGGGGTTTTTGGGCTAGGGGGGAGTAGCAGATAGATAGAAAGAGTAGGATGGTTAGGGAGAGGGATAGGGGGTTTAGAGAGAGAGAGAGGTGTAGAAGAAGGGAAGAGAGAGTGAGAGATAGGGGTTTAATTAGGGGTAAGGGGATAGGAGGGGTCTTAGAGAGAGGGAGAGAGAGAGAGAGAGAGAGAGATTGAGAGAGTGGGTTAATAATGGTTAGAGGGGGGAGAGGAGGGAGAGAGAGAGATAGAGGAGAGGGTGTTAGTTGTAGGGAGTGAGAAAGAGAGATGGGCGGTGTGGTTAAAGGTAGGTGGAGGTGTATGGAAGAGAGAGAGATTGAGAGAGTCCAGGTTAGTAAGGGCTAGGGAGAGGAGGGGAGAGAGATAGAGAGGAGGGAGCTTAGGGCTAGGGGGAGTAGGATAGATATATAAAGAGTAGGATGGTTATGGATGGGGGAGAGGTTAGGGAGAGGGAGAGGGGATTTAGAGAGAGAGAGAGAGCGAGGTGTAGAAGAAGGGAAGAGAGAGTGAGAGAGGCGGGGTTAGTTAGGGGTAAGCGGATAGCAAGGGGGTTAGTGAGGGGGAGAGAGAGAGAGACTAAGAGAGGGGGTTATTAATGGTTAGGGGGGGAGAGGAGGGAGAGAGAGAGAGAGAGAAGAGGGTGTTAGTTGTAGGGAGTAAGAGAGAGATGGGAGGTGTGGTTAGAGGTAAGTGGAGGTGTAGAGAAGAGAGAGAAACAGAGAGAGGAGGTTAGTAAGGGATAGGGAGAGGAGGGGAGAGAGATATAGAGGAGGGGTTTTAGGGCTAGGGGAAGTAGGAGAGAGATAGAAAGAGTAGGATGGTTAGGGATGGGGGAGAGGTTACAGAGAGGGAGAGGGGGTTAAGAGAGAGAGAGAGATGTGTATAAGTAGGGAAGATAGAGTGAGAGAGGGGGTTCATAAGGGTTAAAAGGACAAGGGGATATAGAGAAGGGTGTTAGGGGTATGGGCAGTAGGAGAGACGATAAGAGAGGGGAGGTGGTTATGGGTGGGTGGGGTGGGGTGGGTTAAGGGGTTATAGAGAAATAGAGAGGGAGGAGGGTGTTAAGGGGTTAGAAGAGAGAGAGGGGTGGGGGATAGGTGTTGGTGGAGGAGTACAGAAGAGATATAGAGAGAGTGGGTTTATAAAGGTTAGGTGTAGGAGGGGAGAGAGTGAGCAAGTGTTAGCTGTAGGAGGGGAGAGAGTGAGAAAGGGTTAGCAGTGACAGGATTATGAGAGAGATAGAGGGAGGGGGGTTTAACAATGGTGGGGATTAGGGAGAGGGAGAGGAGAGGTTAGGGAGTGGTGGGTATATAAATTTATTCAACACTTAAAAACATAAATTTGTGAAGTTAATAACGGGCGCGCGTTATGTATATAGAAAATGTGTGCACGTTTTGTATATATAAAAATGCGCGCCAATCAAAATATTTGAATTTAAATAGAACGCATGCACATTCCGGAACACATAATCATGCACTCCTCCTGTGCTTGCATGTCATCCATATTCCTATGTGGTTGGTTCGGACATACCAAACATCTGCCATGGAATTTATTGAAGCATAGCTAATTAGCCATTTCCACCAATTTTCTCAATATGTCTGTTTTTCACTGCTCTCTACAACATAACATACATGACCATTATTGATGAAATTTTAGGCATAGATAGCATTTTTTAAGTAGATTCCAAATATGTAATTTAAAAAAAAAAATATTGAGATTTTCTATTTCTTTCCTAAATTTCTTGTGTCATTACTCCTTAAGTCAAAAAACATACTGTTAGTGTTTGTTCCGTAACTTTTTCATTTCACAACCCTTTTAAAAAAAATTGTATGTTGCACTAGTAGACACTGACCTCTACATGCTATAAAAAATCCAACTCAAAATAACTGCATTAAGAACTTCAAAGGCTGCACCCACATTTGGCGTACCATTCTCGAGGTTTGATCACTTACATAATTAAAAAAAAAAAATTAAACATTTAATTTTGGAAAAATAGTGTTGCACTAGTGCTATGGGTTCGATACATCTATACCAATTTTTGTATCCTAAAACCATCATTTAGGCACTGCAAGGATGCACCCAAAAAATCATATACCTTATCATTTGCCAAAAAAATCAAATGTGACTGTTAGAAAAAATGAAATTTGACATATTTATGTAAATTTTCAATACTTAAAACTTATATATTTGGAAACGTTATTCAATTTCCCACGTTTCATCTTTTTTACTCAATGCAATATATCTTGTGTATGTATCTCAAAAAAACCAAGTAAGTTGAGGGATGTCTGATTTTTTAGTTTTCTATTGCATCTAACTCCCCAAAACTGACCTTCATTAGCTTGCACATGCCCATGTGCATGATGTGTGTGAGGATAGATTTTATTTCCATTGTGTTCTCAAATTATACATCTGTACATGGATTTTATCATTTATGACTTCTTAATATGGACATGGGTTGGAATTTCAAAGCCTAGAATTTGCAAACATCCCCCTCCATCGATTAAATCAATGGATGGGAACATGAAAATTAATAACTTCCATTGTTTCAATTGATGCAACATTAAGGAAACTTCTATGCACAGAGAGGCACTCTACAACCCAGTATGAGGGAGATCTTGTAATGCATGTAACATGTAGAATTTTTCGAAAGTAATAAAAAGTAATAATATGAGGGATATCTTGTAACGCATGTAACATGTAACATTTATCGAAAGTAATAAAAAGTAATAATAAACGTAATATATATTATGTCGGCCATTAATAAACGATGTGTATTTTCATTTGAAAAGCACCTTCGGAATCAATGGCTATATAATGGTAATCAAAACAACATAAAAAATATAGAAAAAATTAATTTGGTCTACAATCTACGGTAGGGAACAAGCTAAGAGAGAATCTGATATGCAAACGAATAGGTAATTTAATTTTTTTAAATTTAGCTCTTCGCTCTCATGCTTTAGCTCTTCACTCTCACGTAGCTCTTCAATAGACCTCCACTCTTCTGCAGTTATTCCAACCCAGCTCCACTCACAGCTCCAGCTCTAGCTCTCCTCCTCCTACGCAACCCTCCCCTCCTCCTCTCCTCTAGTGCACCCCTCCCCTCCTCCACTCCTCCTGTGCATCCCTCCTCCCGTCCTCCTCCAGTGCATCCCCTCCCCTCCTTCCCCAGCGCATCCCTACTCACGTCGTCCTCCAGCGCAGCACAATCCTCCCCTCCTCCCCTCCTCCTGCGCAACCCTCCTCCCGTCGTCCTCCAGCGCATCCCCTCCACTCCTCCTCTAGCACAACCCCTCCCCTTCTGTCATCATCCTCCAGCGTAGCACCTCCCATCCTCCTCCCCCCATGTCGTCGTCCTCCAGTGCATCCCCTCTTGTCCTCCTCAACCGCAGCCCTTCCCGTCCTCCTCCACCGTAGCCCCTCCCGTCCTCCTCCATTCCATTATTTTGATAATATATAAAAAAATATAAATTGAATTCACAATAGTATATATATATATATATATATATATATATATTTAAATTGTGATACTGAAATTAAAATTATATTTCGAAGATATATAAAAAATATTATTTATATTTATATTTAATTTTATATTTCGAATATATATATAAATATTTTTTAAATTTAAATATATTTTTATATTTAAATTTATAATTAAAATTAAAATTTATATTTAGATTAAAATTACAATATAGTGTAAGATATATATTAAATTTATATTTATAGTTAAAATTAAATTAACATTTAATTTAAATTTAAATTTAAATATATATTAATATTTACATATATGTATATAAGTTCTTTACTATGTATAATAAGAACTACATGTGGTATAGTGGTAAGGGTGTTGGGATAATGGGCGTGAGTCCAAGGATCAATCCTCCCAGATCACCTACTTTTTATTTAAAAATATAGAATTTCGTAAATATATTGAATTTTATTATCATGTAAAGTGAGTTTTATACTTGCGTAGATTTCAGTGTATGGGGTCTTTTTATTGCATATTTTTCAGTGTATATGCTAATGTTTGACTTTTTTGATATAGAGTCTAAACTAGAAATGGAAGATCTCCATGTGAAAGATATGACAACAAAAGAACGGGAAGAAGACTTGAAACAAAAAGTAGAAGAACAAAAAGAATTTCAAAAAAGGAAGTTGGACATAATGATAGCAGAAGAAAGAGAAGAACGAAGAAAATGAAATGTAGATTGACAAAAAGAAAGTTAGACGAATTGACAGCAGAAGAACGAGAGGAACAAAGAAAATGAAACATTGATCGACAAAGAGTGTATCGAGAGAGAAATTTGAAGTAGTTGGAAGAACAAAAAAATCAATTTGCAGAACAACAAAAAGAAAATCGAAAAAAAAAAAATTAGGCGAATTGACAGCAAAAGAACGAGAAGAACAAAGAAAATGAAACGTTGGTCAACAAAGAGAGTATCAAGAGAGAAATTTGAAGCAATTGGAATAACAAAAAAATCAGTTTGCAGAACAAAAAATAAATCAAAATGTACGAAATGAAGGAAGAAGAAGGAGAAGAACGGACAAAACAAAACGCAGATCAACAAAAAGAAAATCGAAAAAAAAAATTAGGCAAATTGACAACAGAAGAACGAGAAGAACAAAGAAAATGAAACTTTGATCAACAAAGAGCATATCGAGAGAGAAAGTTGAAGCAATTGGAAGAACAAACAAATCAGTTTGTAGAACAACAAATAAATCAAAATGTAGAACGACAAAGACAATATGCAACCAATATACCAGTGGTACCAACTGTGGGAGATGCTTGACGTGTAACGGTCATAGATCGATTTGTTGATGACATGGTCCCATTTCAAGTAGTTCCAATTACTGATATGGTTCGAGATAAGGAGATTGAAATTGACGATAATATATCGGCACCATCTAAAGAAATGTATACTAGACATCACAAATTTCGTGAACGAATTGATAAATTAGCAGAAGTGAAAATGTGTCATGTCTGCTAGGAGTCATATGCTAGAATAAAAGTACATAATACAAGTACAGGTCCAATGTGCGTGCGATGTCTGAGAGAGGGATCTAATCACAGATTCTCATCTAAGAACCACATGGATCCAGGAACTCAACCGCATGTCCTTGAAGATCTCATGCAAGTTGAAGAGATGTTGATAACACGTGCAAGTCCAATTGTGCCGGTGAGGCATTCAATAGGTGGACAATACAAATATCGAGGACACACCATTATTTTTCCACAAGAGATTAAATAAATTACCAAGAAATTGCCACGACATATTAACAACTTAGACTTAATGGTCGTTGTGCGAAAAAAAGGACGACAATGATCCAATTATGATTTCACTATTAGAAAACAAAGAGTTATGGATGCATTATTATATAAGATTCAGAATGATCCATATTATTGAGATGTTCAAGTTGATTATGACGTAGTACAAGAGTTACCTGAAAATGCAATAGATATCTCACATATGCTTAATTCGGTTACTCTTCCTGATATTGATGATGACACATAATTTACAATGTTGGAAGGAATACTAGGATTTGATGACATGTTAGATGGTTTACAAACAACTTCTTTTTCATCAAGGATTCCAAGTGCACCACGAGAGATAGAAATTATTAGAGCATGGGAAAATATTCCTAATCCTGATGAAAATAACGTGAATGATGAATTGACTGATGTGCTTAACTAGTCTGGCATTGGCTCATCTCCGATTAACGAGTATAACACTGTTGGATTATTTGATATGGAATTTCTAGCATTGTTCCCTAAAGGAGAGGCTGATTGGTTACAACCACGAACGCGAAATGTCCATCTACATGAGTACACAAAACATATTCTCAGTTATTGTGATAACAAATTTGGAAGGCACCCTTGCTTCAGATATTGTTTACTAAATATCATAATGAGACATCATGCTCAAGCTTCCTCAACAGTTTTTTTCAAAAAAAATATTAGTGAACTACCCACAATAATGGAAGAGTTATGACAACATTTACGAAATCTTCCAGATTCAAGATTGGGAGAAATATTAATGATATTTGGAACTGTATTAACAGGTACACATGCATATTGGAGCAAGTGTCGTCAAGAGTTATCTGACTTGATTCAACGGATAGGTTGACCAAAAATATTCTTCACACTAAGTGCACCGGATATGCAGTGGCCTGATTTGCATAAATTAATGCCAATCACTGGTCCTACAGATCCACGTGAAGTGATAAAATAGCGACGTCAAAATGTAATTGATAATCCTCACATCGTTGTACATTATATGCACTTGAGACATACAATGTTTCGAGAAGAGGTTTTCGAACAATTTCTTTAAGCAAACAGATTATTGGAGTCACTATGAATGGAAATATTTTGGATCTCCTCATGTCCATGGGTTTCTTTGGTTAAAAAATGATCCCAACATGGACACTCTCAATTGGGATGATCCTAGAGAAGTTATATCTGTAAAAACATATTTTGATAGATGTGTGCATGCAATAAATCCACGTGAGGGACATTAATGAAAGATTCAAATTGGAGATAATGTAGATGATCATCCTTGTGTAAAAGGAACAGAACAGATATTTCAATCGGATCTAATGACTGATTATGAAGAACTTCTTAACTATGTTGAGCGTCATATTACCTGCAATGAGAGAAGGTGTCTCCGAAAGAAGGAAGGAAAATTGTTATGTTGGTACCACGCACCAGGGGATCTATGTGACCAGTCAAAACTTTACATTGATGAAAAAGGAGAAAAAAAGTATGAACGTATACGAAATGATGATAGAGTGAATACACACAATCGTGAAACACTAATGATGTGGAGGGATAATATAGATTGGAAGCCTGAACTTTCCAAGCGCGTCGTTATTAATTACATAGCAAAATACACTGCTAAATCAGAAAAAGGATCTGAAACTTTCCACAATATGTTGATGCAGGTCTCTTCTATCTAGAATCCAAATGAGCCAACATCACATGCATATAAAATTTTGTTGTGTGAATCCATTGTTGATAGGGACATTGGTGCACATGAGACATGCTATTTGCTTCTAGAGATTCCTCTTTCAAAATGTAGTCGTCATTTTGTGGTTCTAAATGTTGGTATGCATGTTTTCAAACAAATACAATTTGATACATATAATGCCAGCAATGATAATTCTCTAATTGATGCATATACTAAGCGACCTGAGAATATGGAGCAACTTACATTGATAGATGTTGCAAAATATTGGTCATATGACAAACGTCGATGGGGGGGTAAATGGTTACCATGAAGGAATGCATCTATTGTACATGTGTTTCCTAGATTTAACTCTATTCCTGATCGAAAAGATGAGAAGTTTGTCGAATTCTGTTGGTCCAAGTTGGTTTTGTACAAGACATTTCATGACTTTTGAAAAGATATAGACCACAAATATGATGAAATAGTACAGAATTCACAAAATTTGCAATATATACCTTGGCATGTTGATTGCAAACCTATGCCTACAGATGCTCGAGTTGAATCCGATGTAGAAGAAGAACATCCAATTCCACAAAGAGATTCCAGGCAGCATGAATGGGAGATCATATGTGGATTATATAAAAATCAATTTATAAATTATAATGAGTTTGAGATGCTTGGACATAGGGATCTTGATCGTATGAATGATTGGAACACTAATTTTGTAGATGAAGAGACCTCCAGTAGTGCAATTCAATTCATCTCTGATATGAGAAAATTGAAAATGGTTTGTACTAATCAACATGCAAAGTCTTACTCAATTGATAGCTTGGGGGATAAGCAAAGAATAGCATACGATGTTATCCTTGAGCATTATAGAATGGGTCTCAATCCCTTATGCATGATAATCCAAGGAACTACAGGTATCATAAATTCATATTTGATTGGAGCCATTACAAATACACTTGAAAATCTCTCGCATCCAGGGAAAAGTCCATTACTTCTTCTAACTCCTACAAGGGTGGTAGCTTTCAACATATCCGCAAGAACAATTCATTCTACACTTCATATACCAATCAAAGAAATTAATCCTTTATGAGGACCGAGTTTAATTCACTTATAGGAAGAATTGAGGAATGTTAAATATATTTTGATTGAATTAATGAGTTCTATTGGAAAAAATCTATTCATCAAAATAGATTCAAGACTTCGCCAAGCGTTCCCAGAAAATGCTAATATACCTTTTGGTGGAAGATCAATTATATTGGTCAATGATTTGGGACAATTGCCACCTATCATGGATAAGCCTGTATATGCATCAGAAGGTATTGCAAAAGAATTGTGGAACACATTCAGAACAATTGTGACCCTCGATACTTTGTTTTGACAGAATGGACAAAGCAATGAACACATATCTTTTCATAATGTATTAATGAATATTAGAGATGCAATTCCAACAATAGAGGATTGGAAATTATTGATGACACGTACAGATACGTCCTTACATGCTTCAATGAAAAATTACTTCGATAAGGAAATGCATTTATTTGCGACAAATGAAGATGTAAATTGTCATAACAAGTGTTTAATAAGAAGCCTAAACTGTCCCATTGCGACCAGTATTGCTACATCTGTAAGAAGCAATTATTATATGAAAGGAGATGAAGAAGGGTTAGAAGTTGAATTAATTATAACCATAGGAGCAAGGGTAATTCTCACATCAAACCTAAGGACTGATGCAGGACTCGTCAATGGTGGTCTTGGTGTTATACAACAAATTGTATATAACCCTGGAAGTTCGCCTCCAGAACCACCCACGTATGTTTTAAAAAAAATTGATAATTATGTGGGGGGGACCATGGGATGAATCATTTACTCAAGTTGTTCCTATTACATCTATCGAAATAGGTAATAAAAAACAACTTCCATTGAAACTTTCTTGGGGTTTAACAATCCATAATTCACAAGGATTGACATTGTAGAAAGCTACTATTAGTATTGGAAAGCAAGAGAGGAATGGTATGACATTTGCAGCAATATCTTGAGTTAAATATTTGTTAGGTCTACGATTTCAACCTCCATTCTCATATGAACAATATGAGAAGGTTTCAAAACTACCAGGTGTGAAGATAAGAAAAGATGAAGAAGATAGATTGAGAATGATCACGATGTGAACCATATTTTCATTTATTTAATCCTTAAAAAATTATTGTCTCTATTTTCTAGTCTAACAATTTACTCAATCCTTAATACTTATTACTTACATTATGATAATCCTCGTAAATGTATCTGTGTTTTCAACTTAAACTATTCCTTACAATGTTGATCAACCTCCAGTTTGGTGTCACTGCCCACGACTGAAACCAGTCTAGACCCAAATCCTAGGCTCTATCAAGCGTCGAGAGGGATCAAATCTCCTGAGGTGCAAACCTCTTCTCAGGTATTGCACTCAAGGAGATTTTCGAGGAGAGATTTTTTCATGTCCCAAATTTTGCATTGGGTCACAATGGACTAATCCCATTTGTCATATTAATGAGAGTTTGTCAAATTGATGCTAAGGGTCAAATAATTGACAAGGAGGAAAATTACAAGTTTCCTAGGTTAAGGGTGGAAGCTTTGGGATTTGAGATAAGGGGAATAATAAATGATGTTTGAACATTAGAATGGCATAAATATTTAATAAAGGATATAAATAAATAAATACAAGATAAATTCTAGGTGGCAATTGGTTTTGAAGACATATGGAGGATGTGGGACCTACACTAGCTTGATTTTTCAATGCCACATGGCATCTCTCTCTTGCCATTTTGAATCCGTGAGAAGGAAAAAATCCTTGGATGAGTTAGTAGGCTCATACACATAGCATGTAGCATCATAGGTCAAATTTGGACGGAATGGTAACCTCCATGGAAGAGGAAGAGTCAAACTAGATGTTTGGGGACACTTGGGCTAGATTCCCTAACTCCGATGACAACAATGATGAAGAATATATGAAACATATGACACAAGTCAGAACTGAAGGTTGAAATATGACATATATGACATTTCAAGGCTAAACATAGCCTCCAATAGGGTGCTCAAGTGAGTTAGGGCAGCCAAAGACACACCAAGTCGAATTTGGAGAAGGAGGGAGCTAGAATTGGAAGGACAAGTGGCATACTTGGGAATCTCTTCCCAACTTGAGTTGGCATGAAGCTCTTGGAAAGAATTAAACCCATGTAGGACATTAGAATTTTATAAAAGTAATGAACAAATAATAATGGCATCTTTTGATCATTTTTATAATTTGCTATTGCATTTGTGAGAGAGGAGCTAGTGGATAACTAGTTTCTTGCCTTAGCCAATTTCGAGGGTGAAAGATTCCCATCCAAGTTGGGGTTTGTAAAGGCCATTAAGGTATTTCATGGATATTTAATGGAGTATTTATTTGAATTTGTAATATACATGGCAGCTCATGGTTTCTTCTAGTGCAGCTCGCTCCTTCAACCATTTCCAGTTTTCATTGCATATTCTTGATCCTTGAGGGAGGGCATTTTTGGTGAGCTATTGTACTCTTTGGGGGAGCTTATAATGCCCCATTTATTTTTTAATATGAATTAAATACTCTTTTATTCAGCTTCATAAATTTTCAGGTCGAAATTCTAAGTGGAAATGTATAAATCTGATTTTTAATGAAAGAATGGTGCCATTTCCCCACTACCTTGATGTGTAGCAATGATGTATTGATGTATTCAAATGAAAGATCATTCCTATGATGTATTTATGATTCAGGTACTGTAATCTATGATATTAACAAGTTTAATGTTCAGTACTTAATCATTTGGAGTCATTTTGATCAGTTTAATACCATTTGAAGAAGATTTAATGCCATTTCCACCACGGTTCAAACTAGTCTTTTTGCATCTGATTTAAGGGAGTTATAACAGACATTAAAATTTGAATGGTGATGCATATGAATTCATGTTTATTTCCTTTATATGTAACCTTCTTCCATTCATAAATTCGAGTTGAATTGAGTGCATTTGGAAAGTCATTTTCATCATCTACCCCTAGGGGATTTGAACCACAATTTACTAGTAAAAATCCCTATCTTGACCAGATTTGAAAGAGGAGTTGAAGAAGTCATATGAACACTCCAAAGAATCCATAAAAATTATAAATATGTATTAATATCATCCAAGTACCTTCTGTATCAATTTGGGAGAATTTGGAGTCATTTGGAGACCAAGGGACCAATACTAGTCAAAGAGAAATTGCTAGTCAAACTCCCTACTTTGGCCAGAATCTTAAAGGGGTTTTCAGAAGTATTTTTTTGGTCCTATATCATCCTTGAACATCATAATCAAGTCCTAATATTATTCATATATATTCTCATAATATTTGGGAGCATTTGGAGCAAATTGGAGACCTAGACATCAAAACTAGTCAAAGGTCGAACTAGGGAAAAAAGTGAAAATTTTTCCATTTTAATAAAATTATTAAAAAGGGACATTACAGGCACCTCGGGATATTTGATCCCTCTCGGCACTTGATAGAGCCTAGTATTTGGATCTAGGCATTATAGTAGATGTTATTCTTCTTCATTGGATTCAACTCGAGCATTTCATCTCATATACTAAGCCTAGTATAACTGCCCTCGAGAAAATATAGTGCCAACATTTCAATCAACTAATTAGACATAACTAGTTGTCAAAAACATAAAAAATACACAAAGCTAATTAGACACAACTAGTTGTCAAAAATATCAAAAATATAAATATATTAATCGAACCTGGTTGTACGAGATCTGATATGTGGTCATAGTCTGGTGAAATACTTGATTGGTCCTCCTCCAACTAGGATAATTCTGTAGATATCCATTGACCAATGGGGAGTGATACACGGTCCCAGCTATCAACCCAATCCATGGATTCACATTCATCCCATTAACTACTACTACATGGATAAAAAAAACATGAGAGTTTCCTTGTGCACATTTCAAGTATAGCATTGTCTGACGTTCTAACTGAATGAAATGCACAAGTTCCTTGGATGGTCTTGCACCCATATAACTGTGATCGATGTGCATACACCACCTCTCAAAAATATCTCTATACATGTGCTTTCCTGGTTGAGTGATGTTCCTACCTTCTTTCTCCCTCCCCCATGACTGAAGCACACCATTCAACGATGTCTTTTGCATCTCGGATGATTGATACATTTGTGAACTTCATTTCTTGCCTACGTAATGCAGTCTTGATGCACACACCTGCTCCATCATGTTCACCTTTTCTATGTCCGGTCTCAAAATAGTTCCAAATATGTGGCACCTTGTTCCTTTTGTGGAGCATACACAACCATTGGAAGACATAGGCATTTTTTAATTTCCCTACAAAACCACCAAACCAAATCCAATTTTGCTCCATCTGTATACTGTTATCCTTCAAGTGATTGTAGAACATTTGAAAGTTGTGTCGTACAAAATCCAAGTCGTGACACCTGTGATCACTTATGTAGAAGTGATACTCCTTCAATATAACCCTATTGTATTCAGTACTATGTTCCCCATGTCTATAGGTGAAATGGACCATTATGTTGACCTAGTCTAAGTGATAGTATTGAATCTGAATCTCATTTTTCGGTTAGGAGTGTAGTTTTCCGAAAAATTGACCACTGACAAAATAGTCCCAATAGGAAATGTATCCCTACACGTTCTAAACTGCTCATATTTCCAACGAGCCACATGTACATGCTTTACATACTGTTGTGTCTTTTCAAAGAATTCCTCCATGAAGTCGCAAACTCGTACCTGGTAGATCAACAATAAAGACATATATCAATAGATTGTTACATATGAAATTTCAATCTGAAGAAAAAATAGTATTCAATAACTCATTACCAACCTAAGAAGTGACCAATTGTATTTTTTTTCTATCATTCCCTCCATCAATATCATATGTGACATATTTGAATGACTGCAAGTTCACTTCCTGCCTCCCAATTTCATGCTCATCAGTCACATGTATCTATTTTTTCAATAATTCCAATCCACCACACCCTGGGCATGTCCCAACTATGCAAGTTTTTTGATAAAATGTGCAATCGTTTGGCTTGCTACAAAAAATGCTATGAATAAACTCTCTAGATGACATCGGTGGTAATGTAGCTGAGCATTCCCACATAAGAGTGTTATGCAATATACAAAAAATATATGTATATGTGTCATAATAGTAACCATACTCAATGTGGTATCGAAAACAACGTGTGTTACGAATTGTGTTTATTTTAACATACCATGGTTTGCATTTTTCAAAGGATATTTGGCCCAAGTTAAGTTCGTTATGTTCATTCCTAAATATCTCATATAATTCTATTTGTGGCATATCAAGAAAATGTTTAATGTGTAGTTCACGATCCTTTGAAATCCTTCTCAATTTTAATACATATTTTTGGTTGGAAGAAGGTCTAGTGCTGTCATGCCCAAAAGATTGCACTAATCCCTTTACCGCATCAATGAGCTTCATATCAGAGCATGGCAACTTTCCATCTAAGGCCCAAACATTTGTTTGACCGGTTTGAAGTTGTTCTCTTCTAACAAAATACCTACAAAGTGTCTTCACATTCAAGTTAATAATTTTGGAGTTAGGTTTAAGAAAATGAAGTTCCCTAGTTTTTTTGTTCACAATTGATTGTGACAACACATGGCGAGCATTGCGATCCTTTGAGTGATATTTATTTCCAATTGTACTAAATGCATCTACTAAACTTTTAACAATATGGGAACTTGTTTCTAAGTTTTTGGTCATCTTTATCCTTAACATTCTTCTAACAATAGCCATAGACCTAGATTTTAACAATGATAAAAATAATTTGCACCTGTCCCCATCACATTTAGAATAAAAAAAGTTTCAAGTATTTGTCAAGTTTGATAAGCAATAGCATGTTTAGACAACGTACCTTCAAGTGAACTAATGAGAGTTTCATCAACCTGTATACATTTCAGAGTTCTTCGGCATGTAGTTGTTAATCGAGGTAAGGGTGTTGGAACTGAAGCATGTACAATATCACCAGGACGCTCTGGTGTTTCAATAGGATCCTCTTGTCTTTCATTCTCTTGTTGGTAGTTGGATGCGGGAAAATGGATTTTCTCTTGGATGGTCTCCATAACATTTGCTTCTTTCATTGTAAATCCTTCATTGCATTCCTCCCTAACTTTGTCGCTTGTATAAGCACAACCAAACAAGTCATTCACTACCATAGTCTAAGGTTGACTTGATGTGGGAATTTAACCATCCCCCGATGAGAAAATACGTTTTACTTCTTGACTAGTGCCATGGGGTGCTTGTTCATCAAATGTTGTTGAAATTGAGGGCCCCTCCAATGAAATTTTCCGTTTTTCTTGAGGTGGATGCGTAGGAATGACTGTGGCATCATGTACGGTTAGAATTGGATGAGTTTCTTTGGAATGCATTCGATTCCACATGTACAATTATCTAACTTCTTCCATGGTTTCTTGAGGCTTCTCTTTCCTTTCCGATTTCCTTTATCGACTGCGTGAATTCCCCATGACCACAATGAGCAATACTAAGGAAATAGTTTCTAGAGGTGTGCTCAACTATTCAAATATCCCAATTCTTTCTCAATTGTGAATATAGGTTCTTGAAGCTTGCTCAATTGTGAATATAGATACTTCCTCAATTGTGAATATAGATTCCTCAAGCTTGCTCAAAAGTGAAAGTAACTTCTACCTCACTTGTGAATATAGAAAATTCTTTATTTTTAAATATCGATTCTTCAAGCTTGCTCAATAATGAATCTAGATTCTTCTTCAATTGTGTTCATATAGATTCTTCAAGCTTGCTTGAAATTGTGAATGTAGAATCCTCTTGAAACTTGAAATTGTGAATGTAGAATCCTCTTGAAGCTTGCTAATTGTGAATGTTTGAATCCTCAATTCCCAATGCTAATTGTAGAATCCTCTTCACGCTTGTTGATTGTGACCATAGAGTGTCGAGCTTCCTCAATTTCCTTGATTGTTGATTGTGAACATAGAGTTTGAATTTTTTTTGCAGTGCTCTCGGGGAGACGGGGAGACAAAATGAAAACTTCAGGTATGAAATAGGCAGAGTATTCTGCTGAATTTTTGCACAGACAAAACGTGCTAGCGTTATGGACACAAAAAACGCACATGCATTTATTGAATGTTAAAAAGGTCCTAGGAAATTAACATGTTTGGTGCATGGATAAATAATGCCTAATGGAAAAAAAGTGCGAGCATTTCTGCATACAAAAGCGTGCTAGTGTTATGGTAATCTACACAATTTGCATTTTCATCAAAACCTTATTTAATAGCTTATATGGGTTAGGAGGTTAAATAGGGATTTGGTGTTAGGAGATAAGGGGTCAAGGGGCTCAGGGGTTAGAGATGGGGGGTGGTTAGTGGTAGGGGAAGTGGGATTAGGAGAGAGCAAGAGAGGGGGGTGGTAGGAGAGAGGGAGAGGGAGGGAGAGAGAGAGAGGGGGGGGGGGGGGGGAGGGTTAGTTCGGGGTAAGGGGCTAGGAGGGGGATTAGGTGGGGGGGGGAGAGAGTGAGAGGGGGTTAGTAATGGTTACGGGGGGATAGGAGGGAGAGAGAGAGAGAGAGAGAAGAGGGTTTTAATTGTAGGGAGTGAGAAAGAGAGATGGGAGGTGTGGTTAGAGGTAGGTGGAGGCTTAGGAAGAGACAAAGACTGAGAGAGGGGGTTAGCATGGGATAGGGAGAGGAGGGGAGAGAGATATAGAGGGGGGGATTTTGGGATAAGGGGAGTAGTAGAGAGATAGAAAGAGTAGGATGGTTAGAGATGGGGGATAGGTTAAGGAGAGGGAGAAGGGGTTTAGAGAGAGAGAGAGAGAGAGAGAGAGAGAGAGGTGTAGAAGCAGGGAAGAGAGAGTGAGAGAGGGGGTGTTAGTTAGGGGTAAGGGGCTAGGAGGGTGGTTAGCGAGAGGGATATAGAGAGAGAGATTGAGAGAGGGGTTTAGTAATGGTTAGGGGAGGGGAGATGATGGAGAGAGATAGAGAGAGGAGAGGGTGTTAGTTGTAGGAAGTGAGAAAGAGAGATGGAAGGTGTGGTTAGAGGTAGGTGGAGGTGTAGCGAAGAGAGAGAGACTGAGAGATCTCGGGTTAATTAGGGCTAGGTAGAGGAGGGGGTTTAGGGATAGGGTGAGTAGGAGAGAGATAGAAAGAGTAGGATGGTTATGCATGGGGGAGAGGGGTTTTAGAGAGAGAGAGAGAGAGAGAGAGAGAGATAAAGAGATGTAGAAGTAGGGAAGAGAGAGTGAGAGAGGGGGGTTTAGTTATTAGAAAGGGGCTAGGATGGGAGTTAGCGAGGGGGAAAGAGAGAGAGAGAGAGAGAGAGTGAGAGAGGCGGTTAGTAATGGTTGGGGGGGGGAGGAGAGAGAGAGAGAGAGAGAGAGAGAGGGGGTGTTAGTTTTAGGGAGTGAGAAAGAGAGATGGGAGGTGCGGCTAGAGGTAGGTGGAGGTGTAGGGAAGAGAGAGAGATTGAGAGAGCACGGGTTAATAAGGGCTAGGGAGAGGAGGGGAGAGTGATAGAGAGGAGGGGGGTTTGGGATAGGGGGAGTAGTAGAGGGATAGAAATAGTGGGATGGTTAGGGATGGGGGAGAGGTTAGGAAGAGGGATAATGGGTTTAGAGAGAGAGAGAGAGGTGTAGAAGCAGGGAAGAGAGAGTGGGAGAGGGAGGTTTAGTTAGGGATAAGGGGATAGGAGGGGTGTTAGTGAGAGGGAGAGAGAGAGAGAGAGAGAGAGAGAGAGAGATTTAGAGAGTGGTTTAATAATGGTTATGGGGGTGAGAGGAGGGATAGAGAGGGAGAGATTTAGAGAGGGGTTTAATAATGGTTATGGGGGTGAAAGGAGGGAGAGAGAAAGAGAGAGAGAGAGAGAGAGAGAGAGAGAGGAGAGGGTTTTAGTTGTAGGGAGTGAGGAAGAGAGATGGGAGGTGTGTTTAGAGGTAGGTGGAGGTGTAGGTAAGAGAGAGAGACTAAGACAAAATAGGTCAGTAAGGGATAGGGAGAGGAGGGGGAGTAGGAGAGAGATATAAAGAGTAGGATGGTTAGGGATGGAGGAGAGGTTAGGGAGAGGGAGAGGGGGTTTAGAGAGAGAGAGAGAGAGAGAGAGAGAGAGAGAGAGATGTAGAAGCAAGGAAGAGAGAGAGAGAGATGTAGAAGCAAGGAAGAGAGAGTGAGAGAGGGGGGCTTAGTTAGGGGTAAGGGGCTAGGAGGGGGGTTAGTGAGGGGGGGAGAGAGAGAGACATTGAGAGAGGGGGTTAATAATGGTTGGGGGGAGAGGAGGGAGAGAGAGAGAGAGAGAGAGGATAGGTTTTTAGTTATAGGGAGTGAGAAAGAGAGATGGGAGGTGTGGTTAGAGGTAGGTGGAGAGGTAGGGAAGAGAGAGAGACTAAGAGAGGGTGTTAGTAAGGGATAGGGAGAGGAGTAGAGAGTGTTAAGATTTAATATGCTAAGACAGAAAATAGCAGCATTACATTCCATTTCACAATAATAGCATATACAGGATCACTGAAGAAACAACAAGCATAGCATAAACACAAGAGACAGAGATTTATCCTAGGAAACCCTCATGGGGTAGAAAACCCAGCAAAGCTTCCTCAATATAGATGACCAGCAATATACAAAGATGAAACCCTGAGACATGATCTCCTCCTCCACAATAGCAGACCTCTTCTCCACAAGTGCGCTATCCTCAAGTGAGTGAGTGTGTATAATGAGGAACACACCTCCTCTATTTATACACTACTCTGATATGTATTTTACACAAGTACATGTAGGCTCGTATTTAACCATTAGGTTAAATACCCCATTATAACTGACTGGGACGACCCCCACATGGTGGGTCTAATAACCCTTTGACCCATATAACACATACAGGGCCGACCCCCACTAGGGAAGTCTAATAACCCAAGTTACCAGATTCCAACGGAGTAATAAACATCTCCGGATATACAATAAGATCTTCACGGAGGAATGAAACATCTCCGGAATAATAAAGTACAAATATAATATTCTTTGAAGTTACAATATCTCAACACTCCCCCTTAACGAGAAGGATATTATAACAGCATCTGCAAGAGCAAGGAGTCATCAACATCATACATGATACATCTATAAATCATTGGAAGCTTTCTCAACATCATCAGTAACTCAAGCAATTACTGGAACATCTTCAATACTGGAACATCAACATCTTCAGTACTGAGTCTTTATCTTCTGCAGCACTCGAACAACTACAGCAACATCAACATCTGGATCCTCACGATCATCAGCATCATCATCTCACGATCATCAGCATCGTCATCACACGATCATCAGCATCGTCATCAGCATCATGATCATCAGCATTGTCATCACACGATCATCAGCATCGTCATCACACGATCATCAGCATCGTCATCACATGATCATCAACATCGTCATCACACGATCATCAGCATCATCATCACAGGATCATCAGCATCGTCATCACACGATCATCAGCATCATCATCACACGATCATCAGCATCGTCATCACACGATCATCAACATCGTCATCACACGATCAATCCAGTTCTCTATGCAAACCAGTCATGTACCTTTTGAACCGAAGTCCAGGGACGATCCAGTCCTATCATGTACCTTTTGAACCGAAGTCCAGGGACGATCCAGTCCTATCATGTTCTCGGAGACCACATGTCTACGGCTCAGTTTACAGGACCAAAGTCCAAGGATGATCCAATCCTTACCGTACATTTAGGACAGCGTCCAAGGATGACTTAATCCTCCACTGTACATTTAGGACCATGTCCAAGGATGACTTAATCCTCCACCGTACATTTAGGACCACGTCCAAGGATGACTTAATCCTCCACCGTACATTTAGGACCATGTCCAAGGATGACTTAATCCTCCACCGTACATTTAGGACCACGTCCAAGGATGACTTAATCCTCCACCGTACATTTAGGACCACATCCAAGGATGACTTAATCCTCCACCGTGCATTTAGGACCTACGACCAAGGATGACTTAATCCTCCACCGTGCATTTAGGACCTACGTCCAAGGATGACTTAATCCTCAACCGTACATTTAGGACCACATCCAAGGATGACTTAATCCTCCACCGTGCATTTAGGACCTACGTCCAAGGATGACTTAATCCTCCACCGTGCATTTAGGACCTACGTCCAAGGATGACTTAATCCTCCACCGTGCATTTAGGACCTACGTCCAAGGATGACTTAATCCTCCACCGTGCATTTAGGACCTACGTCCAAGGATGACTTAATCCTCCACCGTGCATTTAGGACCTATGTCCAAGGATGACTTAATCCTCCACCGTGCATTTAGGACCTACGTCCAAGGATGACTTAATCCTCAACCGTGCATTTAGGACCTACGTCCAAGGATGACTTAATCCTCAACCGTACATTTAGGACCATGTCCAAGGATGACTTAATCCCTCACCGTCCACCAAGGACTTCATTCTCGAAGACTTACATCTACGGCTCTTCTTTAGGACTGAAGTCCAGGAATGATCCAATCCCTTCATATGTTCACCAAGAACTTCATTTTCGAAGACATACGTCTACGGCTCTTCTTTAGGACTGAAGTCCAGGAATGATCCAATCCCTTCACATGTTCATCAAGAACTTCATTTTCGAAGACATACGTCTACGGCTCTTCTTTAGGACTGAAGTCCAAGAATGATCCAATCCCTTCACATGTTCATCAAGAACTTCATTTTCGAAGACATACGTTTACGGCTCTTCTTTAGTACTGAAGTCTAGGAATGATCCAATCCCTTCACATGTTCATCAAGAACTTCATTTTCGAAGACATACGTCTACGACTCTTCTTTAGGACTGAAGTCCAGGAATGATCCAATCCCTTCACAACATGTATAACAAAACATGTATCCTCATCATCAAAACATGTATAACCACAACATGTATCATCATCATCAAAACATGTATAACCACAACATGTGTCATCATCATCAAAACATGTATAACCACAACATGTGTCATCATCATCAAAACATGTATAACCACAACATGTGTCATCGTCATCAAAACATGTATCATCTATCATCAAAAACTAACATAAAAAAACATGTATACATCTATCATCAAAAACTAACATCAAAAACATGTATACATCTATCATCAAAAACTAACATCAAAATCATGTATACATCTATCATCAAAAACTAACATCAAAAACATGTATACATCTATCATCAAACGCATGTATACATCTATCATTAAAAGAAAGAATATAAGAGTCTTAAATCTAAATAATTCTAGGTAACTAAGTGCAGTAAATAGGTAACCTCATCATTGATGAGATAGACTTGTTATCGGATACTGTGCTACTCCCCCTTTCGAGGAGAGTCCTTCTGAACTACACCAAGCTTGTCTCAGAAGTGTTCAAACTTTACTCGAGACAGAGGTTTGGTCAGGATATCATCAATTTGATCCTCAGTGCTTATATACTCGAGCTTGATAGCTCCTCTCTGCACCATATCTCGTATATAGAAGTATCGGATCTCAATGTGTTTTGACTTATCGTGGAATACAATATTTCCTATCACCTTGATGCAGCTTTGATTGTCACACATAATCACAGTGGAATCCATTTCTAAGTCAAACACTCCATATAATAGCTTCTGAAGCCACATTGCTTCACAGCTGGCAGAGCAGACAGCTATATATTCTGTTTCAGTAGTACTGAGAGCCACACTAGATTGTTTCTTGCTAAACCATGAGATCATGGTAGATTCAAGACTATAACATCCACCTGATGTACTCTTTCTGTCTGAGACACCTCCTGCCCAATCAGAATTTGAGTAACCATGTAATCGGAGTTCATGACCTCCAAGATAATATAGACCAAAATCTAAAGTACCTTTTAGGTACCTCACTACATGCTTTGTAGCTATTAAGTGAACCTTTCTAGGTTCTACTAGATACTGACTTAGGGTATTTACAACAAAGCATATATCTGGCCTAGTATTTGTTAAATACATCATTGGCCCAATGATTTGTCTATATAGGGTTAGGTCCACTAAATCCGATGAGTCATTAACTAATAACTTCAAGTTGGAGTCCATGGGAGTGGCCATGGCTTTACACTCCAACATATCAAATCTTTTTAGAAACTTCACAGCATACTTACCTTGAATTAAAAGATTCCTTTTGGATATTGCCATACTTCTAGACCTAAGAAGTAGTGCATTAATCCGAGATCTTTCATTTTCATTTCTGCAACCATTTTCATGACCTGTTTCTCATTCCTTGTCAGAAAGAGATCATCGTCATACAATAATGGTATGATAAGTTCATCATCTACTTAAGGTAAAGGTTAGGAACAGCTTTACTTCTGGTAAAGCCCAAGCTTTGTCATGAAGCTGTCAATTGTCCATTATTCACACTCTGCATTGAGTGATCTTCTGCATATCTATCTGTGCCATCTCTCGTCAGATGGGTCTACTAATATGAGCCTCAAAGTCATTCGAACTCTATGGTGAGTTCCTTCTTGCATCCATGTCATATGTGTATAGAAGCCATATTCAACCTTGTAGCAAGGGTTGAGATCCACATCACCCATGATGATCATTAAGCTCATCAATTAACTACCGATCCTGGGAACCCATACAAAACCTAGTCCCTTGGAGCAAAACATCTCATCATGATTCTCTTCCTCTTTCTAAGAGAATCTCTTAACCACAAGCTTTCTATAGTGTGTTTGATTTGTAAATCTTTTGTTGAACATCCATCGCTTGTTCAGAGTTCATCATTCATCATGATCTTTCCTACAAATCAAAATTAAATACATGATTAGTAATACTTCATAATCATCAAATCATATTTGACATGATAACCTATTATGCATACAGATATCATTTACATAGTTATGCAACTATTTTGACCAATACTTTGGCACAACACTTTCCCATATCCTGTATGCATACAGTGGCTATCTAGATGCCTTCCATCTCTACCAGAACATACTATCGAGAGTGTGCACAGCTCTCAGCATGTCAGCAAAGAGGTTGCATTCTAGACAAGCAACAATGGAATGTTTGTCCAACTTACCAATCATATGCATATTAGTAGTATACTATTCAATGCTTTATGAATGTTTACACTCAGCATGATATATTCTAGGGATACAAATATGCATACAAGCAATATCATTTACTATTTCTAATAACAACTCAAATACTTATCTTTTATGTTTGTGTGGTCGCCTCCCGCTTGATCTTCTGTATGTCTTCTGAACTTCTATTCATTCTGTACCACTATGCATGCTCAAGTGTACACTAGTGTCATCCTCATGATCTCATACACAAACATACATTCATTAGTATATTCTCAATATTATCAAAACATTCTAATTCTAAATAATCTTGAATATGTACAGTCATGATCATTAGTATTCAGGGTTTCAAGGAAGTCTTCTTTTACTCATGCATATTCTTGTTTGATCTAGTTAGTTAAATCATCAACCAAGATAAGAGACATAATATGCATAAACCCTTGATTACTAACCAATCATACCAAGTATACTTACACAAGCTAAGATTCTAACATGACATAGGAAAACATACCTAGATTAGTATACCTGCTTAGTTATGTACAACATACCTAAACAATCTCTTCAATGATTTAGAGATCCTGAGCTAGAACCTGCATGTCTTGTAGGTTAAACATAATATAACAAAGTCATACATACCTCGTGAGTCTTTGTCTTCATGTTGTCATGGTCATGGGACTTGATTTGTCTTTTGTAATGTACCTGTGTCTTGTTAGCAGACAACATCAACCTCACACAACACCATAATGCATAAGTACAATCATATAGCCCTAATCAATGAATGTCTTTAATCATTCACATGCATTCATATTATTACTAGGGTGATAAGACAATTAATAACATTAATCAAGATTGTACTAATAAATAACAGGAAGACAAACACATTATGAACTTAATCAAGAATCAGATTTCAAGGCATACCTGAACCTCCTTAAGTCATACCTGTTGAGACTTTTTGTAGTCTTCTTATGTAAGGCCTTATCCTCAACTCCCCCTGAAACTTGATCTTGAGCTTGATTAGGGTTTGCTAGAAAAACCCTAAAAATTCAATCTTTGACTTTCACACTTCTGAATGGATGAAATAATATGTCTTGCTGAGCTAATCAAACTGGCATACTTCAATTTTGGAATCTCCAAAAATTTGACCCCTCAAAATTGCCTTTGAAACTTATGGATCTTCTAGACAGGACCCCGAACTAGGGTTTGATGAAGCCCACCCTTCTGTCCAATCAAAAGTTTCGATCCAAGGCTCTAAACTCTTATTTTTCTAAGGAGCTTCCAGCCGTGGTTACAGACTTCAAAAATTCCAACTTTTGCTGAAGCCCTAATTTTCCATTTTTCTGATCAAAATCCCGAACTAGGGTTTGATCAAGCCCGGGTCTTCTACCCAACCAAAAAAATTGATCTTGGTCTCTAAATTTCGATTTTCTTGAGTATCATTCAGCCGTGGACTCCGATTCAAAAATTCTAACTTTCTCCGAAACCCTAAATTCCGGAAGCCATGAATAAAGGTGCTCCAAAAATAATTCTGTTTTGACAGAAATATGCACCTGATTGTTTCTGCTATAACTCTGAAATTTGTGCTCCACAGGGTCTGAAACCTTCTTTCTGCAGTAGACTGACCTGTCATCTTTCCATCCTGATAGGTCTGACCTCAATTGGGTTTTCTGAGAGAGAGTTATGCCAAGTGTCGCAACGTGACCTATTTATGGGATAAAACAGGAGAGCGAACTTGTACGACATGCCACGTATCACTGTTTGAACTTCGGCCTCTGAAAACTTTTCCTGAGATATATCGACCTGTTATATTTCCATCCTGACAGGTCTGACCTCAATTGGACTCTCTGAGAGAGAGTTATGCCAAGTGTCGCAACGTGACCTGTTTATGGGATAAAACAGGAGAGCGCACTTGTACGGAGTTCCACGTGTCACTGGTTCACCTTCGGCCTCTGAAAAAGTTTCCTAAGATAGTACAATCTGTGTACTACCTGTCACTTTTTACGAAATTGAATTTGGATCTTGCTAGCCCAAGTTATGACCTTTTTTCCAAGGTCACCTGATTTTGACTGAGATCTGGAAGAGGCAGAAACCCTAACTTGTACTAATCATAACATACAAAGTACAACGAATCTGAGGATTCCCTTTGGACACAAGGTACCTGGGGATGTTATCTTCTACCTGTAAACTTTTCAGACCCTGAACCTTCGCCAAAATGGAGTTATAGCGAAAGTGCCACGATGACTGGTTTTTGCTATGTAAAACCCTAACCTTCAAATTGTCATAAGTAAAGCAAGTGTCGTAAGTGCCATACCTTGTCTTCCTTCAGGTTAGCTCTGATACCATGTTAATATTTAATATGCTAAGACAGAAAATAGCAGCATTACATTCCATTTCACAATAATAGCATATACAGGATCACTGAAGAAACAACAAGCATAGCATAAACACAAGAGACAGAGATTTATCCTGGGAAACCCTCATGGGGTAGAAAACCCAGCAAAGCTTCCTCAATATAGATGACCAGCAATATACAAAGATGAAACCCTGATACATGATCTCCTCCTCCACAATAGCAGACCTCTTCTCCACAAGTGCGCTATCCTCAAGTGAGTGAGTGTGTATAATGAGGAACACACCTCCTCTATTTATACACTACTCTGATATGTATTTTACACAAGTACATGTAGGCTCGTATTTAACCATTAGGTTAAATACCCCATTATAACTGACTGGGCCGACCCCCACATGGTGGGTCTAATAACCCTTTGACCCATATAACACATACAGGGCCGACCCCCACTAGGGAAGCCTAATAACCCAAGTTACCACATTCCGACGGAGGAATAAACATCTCTGGATATACAATAAGATCTTCACGGAGGAATGAAACATCTCCGGAATAATAAAGTACAAATATAATATTCTTTGAAGTTACAATATCTCAACAGAGAGAGATATAGAGGAGGGGTTTTAGGGATAGGCAGAGTATGAGAGAGATAGAAACGGTAGGATGTTTAGGGATGGGGGAGAGGTTAGGGAGAGGGAGAGGGGGTTTAGTGAGAGAGAGAGATGTGTAGAAGTAGGGAAGATAAAGCGAGAGAGGGGGTTTGTAAGGGTTAAGAGGAGGAGGGGATAGAGAGAGGGGGGTTAGGGGTATAGGGAGTAGGAGAGACAATAAGAGAGGGGAGGTAGTTAGGTGTGGGTTGGGTGGGGTGGGTTAAGCAGTTATAGAGAGATAGAGAGGGAGGAGGGTGTTAGGGGGTTAGAAGAGAGAGAGGGGTGGGGGATAGGGGTTGGTGGAGGAGTACAAAAGAGATATAGAGAGAGAGGGTTTGTAAGGGTTAGGTGTAGGAGGGGAGAGAGTGAGAAAGGGTTAGGTGTAGGAGGGGAGAGAGTGAGCAAGGGTTAGGAGTGATAGGATTATGAGAGAGATAGAGGGAGGGGGGTTTAACATCGGTGGGGTTTAGGGAGAGGGAGAAGAAGGGTCTTGGATTGGTGGGTATATAAATTTATTCAACACTTAGAAAAATAAATTTGTGGAGTTAATAACGGGCGCAGGTTATGTATATTAAAAAACGGTGCGCGTTTTGAATATGCAAAAACGCGCGCCAATCAAAATATTTGAATTTAAATAGAACGCATGCGCGTTCCGGAGCACCTAATCACCCACTCATCCTGCGCTCACTTGTCATCCATAGTCCTATGAGTTTGGTTTGGACTTACCAAACCTGTGCTATGGAATTTACTGAACCATAGCTAATTAGGCATTTCCACCATTTTTCTCAATATGCTTGTTTTTCACCGCTCTCTATAGCATGACATACATGACCATTATTGATGAAATTTTAGGCATAGATAGAATTTTTTATCCAGATTCCAAATATGTAATTTTTAAAAAAAATATTGAGATTTTCTATTTGTTTCCTAATTATCTTGTGCCATTACTCCTTAAGTAAAAAAACATACTGTTAGTGTTTATTGCCTAACATTTTTATTTCACAACCATTTAAAAAAAAAATTGTACGCTGCACTAGTAGACACCGACCTCTACATGCTATAAAAAATCCAACTTGAAATAACTGCATTAAGACCTTCAAAGGATGCACCCACATTTGACATACCGTTCTCGAGGTTTGATCACTTACATACTTAAAAAAGGTTAAAAAGTAAACATTTAATTTTTCAAAAATAGTGCTATGGGTTCTATACATTGATACCAATTTTTGTAGCCCGAAACCATCATTTAGGCACTGAAAGGATGCACCCAAAAAATAATATACCTTATCATTTGCCAAAAAAATAAAAAGTGACTGTTAGAAAAAATGAAATTTGACATATTTATGTAAATTTTCAAAAATTAAAACTTTTATATTCGGAAACATGATACAATTTCCCACGTTTCATCTTTTTTACTCAATGCAATATAACTTGTGTAAGTATCTCAGAAAAACCAAGTAAGTTGAGGGATGCCTAATTTTCAGTTTTCTATTGCATATAACGCCCCAAAACTGACCCTCATTAGCTTGCACATGCCCATGTGCATGATGTGTGTGAGGATAGATTTTATTTCCATTTTTTTTTCAAATTATACATTTGCACATGGATTTTATCATTTATGACTTCTTAATATGGACATGGGTTGGAATTTCGAAGCCTAGAATTTGCAAACATCCCACTCTGTCGATTAAATCGATGGATGGGGACATGACAATTAGTAACTTCCATTGTTTCAATTGATGCAACATCAAGGAAAATTCTATTGATGTAATGACGAGCTTAGATCCAAATCCTAGGCTCTATCAAGCACCAAGAGGGATCAAATCTCCTAAGGTGAAAACCTCTCCTCGAAAAGCTCCTTGAGTGCAATACCTGAGAAGAGGTTTGCACCTCAGGAGATTTGATCCCTCTCGGTGCTTGATAGAGCCTATGATTTGGATCTAAGCTGGATTCAGTTGTGGGAAGTGACACAAAACTGGAGTTTGATCAGTATTGTAAGGAACAGGTTAATTTGAAAACACAGATACATTTATGAGGATTATCATAATGTAAATAATAAGTATTAAGGATTGAGTAAATTGTTAAACTGGAAAATGGAGACAATAATTTTGTAATGATTAAATACAAATGAAAATATGGTTCACATCGTTATCATTCTCAATCTATCTTATTCATCTTTTCTTATCTTCACACCTGGTAGTTTTGACATCTTCTCATATTGATCATATGAGAATAGAAGTTTAAATCATAGACCTGCCAAATATTTAACTCGAGATATTGTTGTAAATGTCATACCATGCCTCTCTTTCTTTCCAACACTAATAGTAGCTTTCTCTAATGTTAATCTTTGTGACTTATGGATTGTTAAACCCCGAGCGAGTTTCAATGGAATTTGTTTTTATTACCTCTTTCGATAGATGTAATAAAAAAAAACTTCCATTGAAACTCGCTTGGGGTTTAACAATCCATAAGTCACAAGGATTGACATTGAAGAAAGCTACTACTAGTATTGGAAAGCAAGAGAGGTAGGGTATGACATTTACAGCAATATCTCGAGTTAAAGATTTTGCAGGTCTATGATTTCAACCTCCATTCTCATATGATCGATATGAGAAGATGTCAAAACTACCAGGTGTGAAGATAAGAAAAGATGAAGAAGATAGATTGAGAATGATCACGATGTGGACCATATTTTCATTTATTTAATCCTTACAAAACTATTGTCTCTATTTTCCAGTTTAACAATTTACTCAATCCTTAATACTTATTACTTACATTATGATAATCCTCGTAAATGTATCTATGTTTTGAACTTAACATGTTCCTTACAATGTTGATCAAATTCCAGTTTTGTGTCACCGCCCATGACTGAAACCAACCTAGATCCAAATCCTAGGCTTTATCAAGCGCCGAGAGGGATCAAATCTCCCGAGGTGCAAACCTCTTCTCAGGTATTGCACTCAAGGAGCTTTTTGAGGAGAGTTTTGCACCTCGAGAGATTTGATCCCTCTCAAGGAAACAAGATAATGTATTCTCACTCACATTATGATTTAAGTATTTAGAAGATTTTGTCCAATTGTCAGTTCTCTGGTTTCAAATGTTCTCTAATCAACTTATATGGTTCATCTTGCCTCACAAATAGTATGGCCTTCTAAAAGTTCAACATCTCTATTTCCAATAGAATACGTTTTTGAGCCTTTGATGATGCCTAAGATCATTTCCATCATAACTACATTGATGCTCGAAATCTAATCATGAAAATTGATCACTTGTGATTCCTAAAGTTTATGAGGAAAAATTCTAGTATAAGATTGTTCAATGTGTTTTATAGGGCCTCCCCAATGGACTTCCCTTACATGATTTGAAGTAGATCTACTTATATCATTTCCCTTTTATTTGGTTATATTTGACACGAAAATATTATATTTGAGAGATCTCTTTATATAGATCACATGGACAATCATTTTCGTTATTAATATACGCACTACAAAAATTTGAAAAAAAATATAAAGCTATTATTATATTTTTTATTATAAATAAAATTCTAATTTTAAATTTTAAATTTCATTCATGAAATGGTGATAATATGATAAACTATTTTAATAACCATATAAAAATAAACCCTTTTCAATAAAATAGATTATTTAAGAAACTACATTCCACGTGTAGTGTGTACCATTGCCACCCGTCCTTCATATTACAACCTTCCACATCTTCTCTTCAAAATCAACTTTATATATCTATATCATTTTTCATGAGTATGTCCATCCTTTTGTCTTTTATGTCTACGATGAGTATGCCCATCCTTTTGTCTTTTATTTCTACCACCCTTAAAATTATTTTATTCTTAACAAAATCTCCAACATGTTCAATTCATTAACCCTTCATAATTAGATCAAGTACATATTTTGTCGATATATGCAATTGGTTCAATCATCACAATGGTGAATTAAATGAATTTTATGTTGCACAAAAGACATACAAGGGCATAGGATGAAGCAAATATGTTGCGGGTTTATAGGAATTGAGTTTCCTCTTCTTAAGCAACTTCTTGTTATCTATATTCATGTTTAAAAAATCTCTAACAAGTTAAATTCATTAAGCCCTCTTAATTATACCAATTACCTATTTTGCAACTCGTTTAATTGATATAATTGTGAACTAAATATGTTGCACAAATAACATACAAAGGCATAGGATGAACTGAAATATCTTATGGGTTTAGTTCATTTGTGGCATTCGAGGTTATTCAAGAATTTGGAGTTAAAAAAAATGTTATCATGAACATAATTTGTGGTGACATGAAATTAATCAATAATCATTAAAAGTTTGTTGATTAAAAATAAATATTTTAAATAAAATTGTAATTTTAAATTTAAATATAAAGAAAATTATATTTATGAAAATTGATTGTCCATTATTTTTTTTAAAACAATGAAATGTGGAACATGGGTGAAAAATGTTCCAATCTAGATTCCAACTTTATCCTTTGTAGATCTTTCATGAAATATTGAAAGGCATTGTAGTTAAAATAATTAATGTGGGTGTGAACTTAATCTACAAAAAGCTAACTATGTTGATAGTGATAGGGTAATTAAATATGGGGTCATAAAGATATCTTATGAAAAGAGTAATTTTATATATAATATTTCAATGTAAGGAACAATATGTGGTGTGTTATTTATGTTTTTCTTTTTAAATATTGTATTTTTTTTGTTAATAAATAAACATTTTAGGGGTTTGGTGTATTAGAAAGAAATGCCATAACATAATTTTGGATTGGCTCTAAAAAGTGTTACAACTTATGTTTAATTACTTTGTCAAATATGATAGATGTAAAATTATGTTTCCCTATTATCTTCCCCCCTAATTCATAATAGGGAAAACATATATGAAGGTGGGGATAGGGGAGACATAATAGGGAAATCATAATATAACATGATTTCCATATTATCTCCCTCACACCCCTAGTTTTCCCTATTATCACCCCAACCTCATCATCATATTTGAGGGTGGGGGTGTGAGGGAGATAATAGGGAAAACATGTTATGTTATGTTATCTCCCCCCACTCCCACCTTTCTCAAATATGATAGATGTACAAGAGAAGATAAGATGGACAATCAAAATTATGAAGTAATGCAAAACATATACAATATCCAAATATTGTATGCAAAATTAACTCTCTATCACATCATTAAATTAAATGTCATTAAAATGTTTTGGTTAAACTAAACAAATAGATTAAAATGAATTCAAAAAGAAATGATATTACTAATATGTCTAAGCAATTATGTATGTGTAATCACTATAAGATGTCTTCTAAATATCACAATATTACTTAAATGATGGTTAAAAAAATAAAGTGGAAAGATTTTGACTTTTGATATTCATAAAATTGAATCAAAGTATATGTAAACCTTTATATATAAACTTTTTCAAACTAAACTCTTTATATACAGACTTCTTCAAAATAAATATCTACAATTCTGTCACCATAACTTCCAAAAAAAGAAACTAACATCAAATACAAAATTCAAACCCTCTAAATTACAAAAAAAAAGAAACTAACATCAAATACAAAATTGAAACCCTCAGGAAATTAAAAAAACTAACCTAATCAATATCTATACAAATCAAAAAAGTAAAACCATCCATATAAAAATACATTCCAAAACAAATCAATTATCAAAACTCACCAAAGAAATTATACCGTATTCCTCCTAAATGGATGAATAAAAAAGAGAGTAACAACTAACTTTGAAAATAGCTATGAGAAACCACCATATTTACAACATGTGTTATCATGAATTATTTCCATTTTAAAAAAGACGATTTATCATCAAACTTCCAACTTGTCTCCACATAATAAAAAAAAAATAATAGGTTTAACTAATTGTTCTGCAAAAAAATATATTGCCCGGGCTTGTGGCCTTTCACTGAAAGCAGAGTCCCTAACTTAAACATTACAAAAGCTTATATAATGAAAACATGTGAATTTGCATTTGGAGCTCCAATTTCCACACCGACCAGATTATCTGTTTCTGCAAAAACACATTGAAACAAATACTAGAGCTTTGAAATCTATTCATCAAATCAAGTTTCACAAACATATTGAAACAAATATATATCTATTCATCAAATCAAGGATCTACAAGACAATACTTACTATTTACTAGAGCCTGTGGCAGCGGCCAACATTTGATACTGTTCTACAGTTCCCGCGCATTTCTCTTCACGGAAGAGCTTTCTCTGAACTGTCGGCGAAGTGACAAGAACATGTAGTAAGTCGAGATGATCTTTTGAACCGAGCGGAGATGGAGATGAAGGCATATGTTTCAGCACGTGCACTTGGGCCTGCAAAAATTTCGCTTATAGTTGGAATCATTTTTTGATGTAGAGGAGCTCTCGTAGTTGGAACCATTTTTTGATGCAGAGGAGCTCTCGTAGTTTCGGCGGTTGCGCAGGCCGAGGGCAGAATTGCTACCGAGTTTTGTGATAACATCCTCCATCCTGTAGCCGCATAAAATTGTTGGATGCACAGCTTGCTCTGCCTTCAACGCCTCATTACCGTTGCATGACATTCCACTACCAAGAACTTGAGAGAGCAGTCCGGCTAGGTGCTCTTCGAAGGTTATAGACACTGAAGAAGACATTGCCCCTTTCAATGTACTGTAATTTATGATATTAACAAGTTTAATGTTCAGTACTTAATCATTTGGAGTCATTTTGATCAGTTTAATACCATTTGAAGAAGATTTAATGTCATTTCCACCAAGGTTGAAACTAGTATTTTTTTCATCAATTTTAAGGGAGTTATAACAGACATTAAAAGTTGAATGGTGATGCATATGAGTTCATGTTTATTTCCTTTATATGTCACCTTCTTCCATTCATAAATTCGAGTTGGATTGAGTTCATTTGGAAAGTCATTTTCATCATCTACCCCTAGGGGATTTGAACCACAATTTACTAGTAAAAATCCCTATCTTGACCAGATTTGAAAGAGGAGTTGAAGAAGTCATATGAACACTCCAAAGAATCCATAAACATTATAAATATGTATTAATATCATCCAAGTACCTTCTGTATCAATTTGGGAGAATTTGGAGTCATTTGGAGACCAAGGGACCAATACTAGTCAAAGAGAAATTGCTAGTCAAAATCCCTACTTTGGCCAGAATATTAAAGGGGTTTTTAGAAGTCTTTTGTTGGTCCTATATCATCCTTGAAAATCATTATAAACTCCTAATATCAGTCATATACCTTCTCATAATATTTGGGAGCATTTGGAGCAAATTGGAGACCTAGACATCAAAACTAGTCAAAGGTCGAACTAGGGAAAAAAGTGAAATTTTTTCCATTTTAATAAAATTATTAAAAAGGGACATTACAGGCACCTCAGGATATTTGATCCCTCTCGGCACTTGATAGAGCCTAGTATTTGGATCTAGGAATTATAGTATATGTTATTCTTCTTCGTTGGATTCAACTCGAGCATTTCATCTCATATACTAAGCCTAGTATAAGTGCCCTGGAGAAAATATACTGCCAACATTTCAATCAACTAATTAGACATAACTAGTTGTCAAAAACATAAAAAATACACAAAGCTAATTAGACACAACTAGTTGTCAAAAATATCAAAAATATAAATATATTAATCGAACCTGGTTGTACGAGATCTGATATGTGGTCATAGTCTGGTGAAATACTTGATTGGTCCTCGTCCAACTAGGCTAATTCTGTAGATATCCATCGACCAATGGGGAGTGATACATGGTCCCAACTATCAACCCAATCCATGGATTCACATTCATCCCATTAACCACTACTACATGGATAACAAAAACATGAGAATTTCCTTGTGCACATTTCAAGTATAGCATTGTCTGACGTTCTAACTGAATGAAATGCACGAGTTCCTTGGATGGTCTTGCACCCATATAACTGTGATCGATGTGCATACACCACCTCTCAAAAATATCTCTATACATGTGCTTTCCTAGTTGAGTGATCTTCCTACCTTCTTTCTCCCTCCCCCATTACTGAAGCACACCATTCATCGATGGCTTTTGCATCTCGGATGATTGATACATTTGTGAACTTCATTTCTTGCCTACGTAATGCAGTCTTGATGCACGCACCTGCTCCATCATGTTCACCTTTTTTGTGTCCGGTCTCAAAATAGTTCCAAATATGTGGCACCTTGTTCCTTTTGTGGAGCATACACAACCATTGGAAGACACAAGCATTTTTTAATTTCCCTACACAACCACCAAACCAAATCCAATTTTGCTCCATCTATATACTGTTATCCTTCAAGTGATTGTAAAATATTTGAAAGCTGTGTCATACAAAATCGAAGTCATGACACCTGTCATCACTTATGTAGAAGTGATACTCCTTCAATATAACCCTGTTGTATTCAGTACTATCTTCCCCATGTCTATAGGTGAAATGGACCATTATGTTGACCTAGTCTAAGTGATAGTATTGAATCTGAATCTCATTTTTCGGTTAGGAGTGTAGTTTTCCGAAAAATCAACCACTGACAAAATAGTCCCAATAGGAAATGTATCCCTACACGTTCTAAACTGCTCATATTTCCAACGAGCCACATGTACATGCTTTACATACTGTTGTGTCTTTTCAAAGAATTCCTCCATGAAGTCGCAAACCCGTACCTGGTAGATCAACAATAAAGACATATATCAATAGATTGTTACATATGAAATTGCAATCTGAACAAAAAATAGTATTCAATAACTCATTACCAACCTAAGAAGTGACCAATTGTATTTTTTTTTTTCTGTCATTCCCTCCATCAATATCATACGTGGCATATTTGAATGACTGCAAGTTCACTTCCTGCCTCCCAATTTCATGCTCATCGGTCACATGTATCTATTTTTCCAATAATTCCAATCCACCACACCCTGGGCATGTCCCATCTATGCAAGTTTTTTGATAAAATGTGCAATTTTTTGGCTTGCTACAAAAAATGATATGAATAAACTCTCTAGATGACATCAATGGTAATGTAGCTGAGCATTCCCACATAAGAGTGTTATGCAATATACAAAAAATATATGTATATGTGTCATAATAGTAACCATACTCAATGTGGTATCGAAAACATGTGTTACGAATTGTGTTTATTTTAACATACCATGGTTTGCATTTCTCAAAGGATATTTGGCCCAAGTTAAGTTCGTTATGTTCATTCCTAAATCTCTCATATAATTCTATTTGTGGCATATCAAGAAAATGTTTAATGTGTAGTTCACGATCCTTTGAAATCCTTCTCAATTTTAATACATCTTTTTGGTTGGAAGAAAGTCTAGTGCTGCCATGCCAAAAAGATTGCGCTAATCCCTTTACCGCATCAATGAGCTTCATATTAGAGCATGGCAACTTTCCATCTAAGGCCCAAACATTTGTTTGACCGGTTTGAAGTTGTTCTCTTCTAACAAAATACCTACAAAGTGTCTTCACATTCAAGTTAATAATTTTGGAGGTAGGTTTAAGAAAATGAAGTTCCCTAGTTTTTTTGTTCACAATTGATTGTGACAACACATGGTGAGCATTGCGATCCTTTGAGCGATATTTATTTCCAATTGTACTAAATGCATATACTAAATGTTTAACAATATGGGAACTTGTTTCTAAGTTTTTGGTCATCTTTATCCTTAACATTCTTCTAACAACAACCATAGACCTAGATTTTAACAATGATAAAAATAATTTGCACTTGTCCCCATCACATTTAGAATAAAAAAATTTATCAAGTATTTGTCGAGTTTGATAAGCAATAGCATGTTTAGACAACATACCTTCAAGTGAACTAATGAGAGTTTCATCAACCTGTATACATTTCAGAGTTCTTTGGCGTGTAGTTGTTAATCGAGGTAAGGATGTTGGAACTGAAGCATGTACAATATCACCAGGACGCTCTGGTGTTTCAATAGGAGCCTCTTGTCTTTCATTCTCTTGTTGGTAGTTGGATGCGGGAAATTGGACTTTCTCTTGGACTGTCTCCATAACATTTGCTTCTTTCATTGTAAATCCTTCATTGCATGCCTCCCTAACTTTGTCGCTTGTATAAGCACAACCAAACAAGTCATTCACTACCATAGTCTAAGGTTGACTTGATGTGGGAATTTAACCATCCCCTGATGAGAAAATCTGTTTTACTTCTTCACTAGTGTCATGGGGTGCTTGTTCATCAAATGTTGTTGAAATTGAGGGCCCCTCCAGTGAAATTTTCCATTTTTCTTGAGGTGGATGGGTAGGAACGACTGTGGCATCATGTACGGTTAGAATTGGATGAGTTTCTTTGGAATGCATTCGATTCCACATGTACAATCTTTTATGTTATCTAACTTCTTCCATGGTTTCTTGAGGCTTCTCTTTCCTTGCTGGTTTCCTTGATTGCGTGAATTCCCCATGACCACAATGAGCAATACTAAGGAAATAGTTTCTAGAGGTGTGCTCAACTATTCAAATATCCCAATTCTTTCTCAATTGTGAATATAGGTTCTTGAAGCTTGCTCAATTGTGAATATAGATACTTCCTCAATTGTGAATATAGATTCCTCAAGCTTGCTCAAAAGTGAAAGTAACTTCCACCTCACTTGTGAATATAGAAAATTCTTTATTTTTTAATATATATTCTTCAAGCTTGCTCAGTAATGAATCTAGATTCTTCAAGCTTGCTTGAAATTGTGAATGTAGAATCCTCTTGAAACTTGAAATTGTGAATGTAGAATCCTCTTGAATCTTGCTAATTGTGAATGTTTGAATCCTCAATTCCCAATGCTAATTGTAGAATCCTCTTCAAGCTTGTTGATTGTGACCATAGAGTGTCAAGCTTCCTCAATTGCCTTGATTGTTGATTGTGGACATAGAGTTTGAACTTTTTTTGCAGTGCTCTCGGGGAGACCGGGAGACAGAATCAAAACTTCAAGTATGAAATAGGCAGAGTATTCTGCTGAATTTTTGCACAGACAAAATGTGCTAGCGTTATGGACACAAAAAACGTGCACGGGTTTATTGAATGTTAAAAAGGTCCTAGGAAATTAACATGTTTGGTGCATGGCTAAATAATGCCTAATGGAAAAAAAGTGCGAGCATTTCTACATACAAAAGCATGCTAGTGTTATGGTAATCTACACAATTTGCATTTTCATCAAAACCTTATTTAATAGTTTATTTAATAGCTTATATGGGTTAGGAGGTTAAATAGGGATTTGGTGTTAGGGGATAAGGGGTCAAGAGGCTCAAGGGTTAGAGATGGGGGGTGGTTAGTGGTAGGGGAATCAGGATTAGGAGAGAGCAAGAGAGGGGGGGGTAGGAGAGAGGGAGAGGGAGGGAGAGAGAGAGAGAGAGAGACGGGGGGAGGGGGGGGGGGGTTAGTTCGGGTTAAAGGGCTAGGAGGGGGATTAGGGAGGGGGGGAGAGAGAGTGAGAGGGAGTTAGTAATGGTTAGGGGGGGAGAGGAGGGAAAGAAAGAGAGATATAGGAGAGGGTTTTAATTGTAGGGAGTGAGAAAGAGAGATGGGAGGTGTGGTTAAAGGTAGGTGGAGGCTTAGGAAGAGACAAAGACTGAGAGAGGGGGTTAGTATGGGATAGGGAGAGGAGGGGAGAGAAATATAGAGGAGGGGATTTTGGGATAAGGGGAGTAATAGAGAGATATAAAGAGTAGGATGGTTAGGGATGGGGGATAGGTTAAGGAGAGGGAGAGGGGGTTTAGAGAGAGAGAGAGAGAGAGGTGTAGAAGCAGGGAAGAGAGAGTGAGAAAGGGGGTGTTAGTTAGGGGTAAGGGGTTAGCGTGAGGGATATAGAGAGAGAGATTGAGAGAGGGGTTTAGTAATGGTTAGGGGGGGTGAGATGATGGAGAGAGATAGAGAGAGGAGAGGGTGTTAGTTGTAGGGAGTGAGAAAGAGAGATGGAAGGTGTGGTTAGAGGTAGGTGGAGGTGTAGGGAAGAGAGAGAGACTGAGAGATCCCGGGTTAATTAGGGCTAGGGAGAGGAGGGAGTTTAGGGATAGGGTGAGTAGGAGAGAGATAGAAAGAGTAGGATGGTTATGCATGGGGGAGAGGTTATGGAGAGGGATAGGGGTTTTAGAGAGAGAGAGAGAGAGAGAGAGAGAGAGAGAGATGTAGAAGCAGGGAAGAGAGAGTGAGATAGGGGGGTTTATTTATTGGCAAGGGTCTAGGATGGGGGTTAGTGAGGGGGCGAGAGAGAGAGTGAGTGAGAGATGGGGTTAGTAATGGTTGGGGGGGAGAGGAGAGAGAGAGAGGGGGGGTGTTAGTTTTAGGGAGTGAGAAAGAGAGATGGGAGGTGTGGCTAGAGGTAGGTGGAGGTGTAGGGAAGAGAGGGAGACTGAGAGAGCACGGGTTAATAAGGACTAGGGAGAGGAGGGGAGAGAGATAGAGAGGAGGGGGTTTTGGGATAGGGGGAGTAGTAGAGAGTTAGAAATAGTGGGATGGTTAGGGGCAGGGGAGAGGTTAGGAAGAGGGATAATTGGTTTAGAGAGAGAGAGAGAGAGGTGTAGAAGCAGGGAAGAGAGAGTGGGAGAGGGGGGTTTAGTTAGGGGTAAGGGGATAGGAGGGGTGTTAGTGAGAGGCAGATATAGAGAGAGATAGAGAGAGAGAGAGATTTAGAGAGGGGTTTAATAATGGTTAGGGGGGTGAGAGGAGCGAGCGAGCGAGAGAGAGAGAGAGAGAGAGAGAGAGAGAGGAGAGGGTGTTAGTTGTAGGGAGTGAGGAAGAGAGATGGGAGGTGTGTTTAGAGGTAGGTGGAGGTGTAGGGAAGAGAGAGAGACTAAGAGAGCCTAGGTCAGTAAGGGATAGGGAGAGGAGGGGAGAGAAATAGAGAGGAGGGGGAGTAGGGTTATTGGGAGTAGGAGAGAGATATAAAGAGTAGGATGGTTAGGGATGGGGGAGAGGGAGAGGGGGTTTAAAGAGAGAGAGAGAGATAGAGAGAGAGATGTAGAAGCAGGGGAGAGAGAGTGAGGGAGGGGGTCTTAGTTAGGGGTAAGGGGCTAGGAGGGGGGTTAGTGAGGGGGGGAGAGAGAGAGACATTGAGAGAGGAGGTTAATAATGGTTGGGGGGGAGAGGAGGGAGAGAGAGAGAGAGAGGATAGGGTTTTAGTTGTAGGGAGTGAAAAAGAGTGATGAGAGGTGTGGTTAGAGGTAGGGAAGAGAGAGAGACTGAGAGAGGGTGTTAGTAAGGGATAGGGAGAGGAGTAGAGAGAGATATAGAGGAGGGATTTTAGGGCTAGGAAGAGTATGAGAGATATAGAAAGAGTAGGATTTTTAGGGAAGGGGGAGAGGTTAGGGAGAGGCAGAGGGGGTTTAGTGAGAGAGAGAGATGTGTAGAAGTAGGGAAGATAAAGTGAGAGAGGGGGTTTGTAAGGGTTAAGAGGAGGAGGGGATAGAGAGAGGGAGATTAGGGGTATGGGGAGTAGGAGAGACAATAAGAGAGGGGAAGTGGTTAGGTGTGGGTTGGGTGGGGTGGGTTAAGCAGTTATAGAGAGATAGAGAGGGAGGAGGGTGTTAGGGGGTTAGAAGAGAGAGAGGGGTGGGGGATAGGGGTTTGTGGAGGAGTACAAAAGAGATAGAGAGAGAGAGGGTTTGTAAGGGTTAGGTGTAGGAGGGGAGAGAGTGAGAAAGGGTTAGGTGTAGGAGGGGAGAGAGTGAGGAAGGGTTAGGAGTGATAGGATTATGAGAGAGATAGAGGGAGGGGGGTTTAACAGCGATGGGGTTTAGGGAGAGGGAGAAGAAGGGTTATGGATTGGTGGGTATATAAAATTATTCAACACTTAGAAAAATAAATTTATGAAGTTAATAATGGGCGGAAGTTATGTATACAAAAAACGTGTGCGTGTTTTGTATATACAAAAACGCGCGCCAATCAAAATATTTGAATTTAAATAGAATGCATGCACGTTCCAGAGCACCTAATCACCCACTCATCCTATGCTCACTTGTCATCCACAATCCTATGAGGTTGGTTTGGACTTACCAAACCTATGCTATGGAATTTACTGAACCATAGCTAATTAGGCATTTCCACCATTTTTCTCAATATGCTTTTTTTTCACCGCTCTCTACAGCATGACATACATGACCATTATTGATGAAATTTTAGGCATAGATAGAATTTTTTATCCAGATTCCAAATATGTAATTTAAAAAAAATATATTGAGATTTTCTATTTGTTTCCTAATTATCTTGTGCCATTACTCCTTAAGTAAAAAAACATACTGTTAGTGTTTATTGCGTAACGTTTTTATTTCACAACCATTTTTTAAAAAAATTGTACGCTGCACTAGTAGACACCGACCTCTACATGCTATAAAAAATCCAACTTGAAATAACTGCATTAAGACCTTCAAAGGATGCACCCACATTTGACGTACCGTTCTCGAGGTTTGATCACTTACATACTTAAAAAAAGTTAAAAATTAAACATTTAATTTTTCAAAAATAGTGCTACGGGTTCTATAAATTTATACCAATTTTTGTAGCCCAAAACCATCATTTAGGCACTGAAAGGATGCACCCAAAAAATAATATACCTTATCATTTGCCAAAAAAAAAAAAGTGACTGTTAGAGAAAATGAAATTTGACATATTTATGTAAATTTTCAATAAATAAAACTTTTATATTCGGAAACATGATTCAATTTCCCACGTTTCATCTTTTTTACTCAATGCAATATACCTTGTGTAAGTATCTCAGAAAAACCAAGTAAGTTGAGGGATGCCTTCTTTTTCAGTTTTCTGTTGCATATAATGCCCCAAAACTGACCCTCATTAGCTTGCACATGCCCATGTGCATGATGTGTGTGAGGATAGATTTTATTTCCATTTTTTTTTAAATTATACATTTGCACATGGATTTTATCATTTATGACTTCTTAATATGGACATGGGTTGGAATTTCGAAGCCTAGAATTTGCAAACATCCCAATCTGTCGATTAAATCAATGGATGGGGACATGACAATTAGTAACTTTCATTGTTTCAATTGATGCAACATCAAGGAAAATTCTATTGATGTAATGACGAGCTTAGATCCAAATCCTAGGCTGTATCAAGCGTCAAGAGGGATCAAATCTCCCGGGGGTGAAAACCTCTCCTCGAAAAGCTCCTTGAGTGCAATACCTGAGAAGAGGTTTGCACCTCAGGAGATTTGATCCCTCTCGGTGCTTGATAGAGCCTATGATTTGGATCTAAGTTGGATTCAGTTGTGGGAAGTGACACAAAATTGGAGTTTGATCAGCATTGTAAGGAACAGGTTAATTTGAAAACAGAGATACATCTATGAGGATTATCATAATGTAAGTAATAAGTATTAAGGATTGAGTAAATTGTTAAACTGGAAAATGGAGACAATAATTTTGTAATGATTAAATACAAATGAAAATATGGTGCACATCATGATCATTCTCAATCTATCTTCTTCATCTTTTCTTATCTTCACACCTGGTAGTTTTGACATCTTCTCATATTGATCATATGAGAATAGAGGTTTAAATCGTAGACCTGCCAAATATTTAACTCAAGATAATGTTGTAAATGTCATACCCTGCCTCTCTTGCTTTCCAATAGTAATAGTAGCTTTCTCTAATGTTAATCCTTGTGACTTATGGATTGTTAAACCCCGAGCGAGTTTCAATGGAATTTGTTTTTACTACCTCTTTCGATAGATGTAATAAAAAAAAATTCCATTGAAACTCGCTTGGGGTTTAACAATCCATAAGTCACAAGGATTGACATTGAAGAAAGTTACTATTAGTATTGGAAAGCAAGACAGGTAGGGTATGACATTTACAGCAATATCTCGAGTTAAAGATTTGGCAGGTCTATGATTTCAACCTCCATTCTCATATGATCGATATGAGAAGATGTCAAAACTACCAGGTGTGAAGATAAGAAAAGATGAATAAGATAGATTGGGAATGATCACGATGTGAACCATATTTTCATTTATTTAATCTTTACAAAACTATTGTCTCTATTTTCCAGTTTAACAATTTACTCAATCCTTAATATTTATTACTTACATTATGATAATCTTTGTAAATGTATCTATGTTTTCAACTTAACCTCTTCCTTACAATGCTGATCAAACTCCAGTTTTGTGTCACCGCCCACGACTGAAACCAACCTAGATCCAAATCCTAGGCTTTATCAAGTGCTGAGAGGGATGAAATCTCCCAAGGTGCAAACCTCTTCTCAGGTATTACACTCAAGGATCTTTTTGAGGAGAGGTTTGCACCTCAGGAGATTTGATCCCTCTTGAGGAAACAAGATAATGTATTCTCACTGACATTATGATTTAAGTATTTAGAAGATTTTGTCCAATTGTCAATTCTCTGGTTTCAAATGTTCTCTAATCAACTTATATGGTTCATCTTGCCTCACAAATAGTATGGTCTTCTAAAAGTTCAACATCTCTATTTCCAATAGAATACGTTTTTGAGCCTTTGATGATGCCTAAGATCATTTCCATCATAACTACATTGATGCTCGAAATCTAATCATGAAAATTGATCACTTGTGATTCCTAAAGTTTATGAGGAAAAATTCTAATATAAGATTGTTCAATGTGTTTTATAGCACCTCCCCCAATGGACTTCCCTTACATGATTTAAGTAGATCTACTTATATCATTTCCCTTTTATTTAGTTATATTTGACACAAAAATATAAAATTTGAGAAATCTCTTTATATAAATCACATGAACAATCATTTTCATTATTAATATACGCACTACAAAAATTTGAAAAGAAATATAAAGCTATTATTATATTTTTTATTATAAATAAAATTCTAATTTTAAATTTTAAATTTCATTCATGAAATGGTGGTGATAATATGATAAACTATTTTAATAACCATATAAAAATAAACCCTTTTCAATAAAATAAATTATTTAAAAAACTACATTCCACGTGTGGTGTGTACCATTGCCACCCGTCCTTCATATCACAACCTTCCACATCTTCTCTTCAAAATCAACTTTATATATCTATATCATTTTTCATGATTCATATCAAAACCTTCCACATCTTCTCTTCAAAATCAACTTTATATATCTATATCATTTTTCATGAGTATGTCCATCCTTTTGTCTTTTATGTCTACGATGAGTATGCCCATCCTTTTGTCTTTTATATATCTAAACAAAATCTCCAACATGTTCAATTCATTAACCCTTCATAATTAGATCAAGTACATATTTTGTCGATATATGCAATTGGTTCAATCATCACAATGGTGAATTAAATGAATTTTATGTTGCACAAAAGACATACAAGGGCATAGGATGAAGCAAATATGTTTGGGGTTTATAGGAATTGAGTTTCCTCTTCTTAAGCAACTTCTTGTTATCTATATTGATGTTTAAAAAATCTCTAACAAGTTAAATTCATTAAGCCCTCTTAATTATACCAATTACCTATTTTGCAACTCGTTTAATTGATATAATTGTGAACTAAATATGTTGCACAAATGACATACAAAGGCATAGGATGAACTGAAATATCTTACGGGTTTAGTTCATTTGTGGCATTCGAGGTTATTCAAGAATTTGGAGTAAAAAAAAATGTTATCATGAACTTGTGGTGACACGAAATTCATCACTAATTATTAAAAGTTTGTTGATTAAAAATAAATATTTTAGATAAAATTGTAATTTTAAATTTAAATATAAAGAAAATTATATTTATGAAAATTGATTGTCCATTATTTTTTTAAAACAATGAAATGTGGATTATGGGTGAAAAATGTTCCAATCTAGATTCCAACTTTATCTTTTGTAGATCTTTCATGAAATATTGAAAGGCATTGTATTTAAAATAATTAATGTGGGTGTAAACTTAATCTACAATATGCTAACTATGTTGATAGTGATAGGTAATTAAATATGGGGTCATAAAGATATCTTATGAAAAGAGCAAGTTTATATATAATACTTCAATGTAAGGAACAATATGTGGTGTGTTATTTATGTTTTTCTTTTTAAATATTGTATTTTTTTGTTAATAAATAGACATTTTAGGGGTTTGGTGTATTAGAAAGAAATGCCATAACATAATTTTGGATTGGCTCTAAAAAGTGTTACAACTTATGTTTGATAACTTTGTCAAATATGATAGATGTAAAATTATGTTTCCCTATTATCTTCCCCCCTAATTCATAATAGGGAAACATATACGAAGGTGGGGATAGGGGAGAGATAATAAGGAAATCATAACATAACATGATTTCCATATTATCTCCCTCACACCCCTAGTTTTCCCTATTATCACCCCAACCTCATCATCATATTCGAGGGCGGGGGTGTGAGGGAGATAATAGGGAAAACATGTTATGTTATGTTATCTCCCCCCACTCCCACCTTTCTCAAATATGATAGATGTACAAGAGAAGATAAGATGGACAATCAAGATTATGAAGTAATGCAAAACATATACAATATCCAAATATTGTATGCAAAATTAACTCTCTATCACATCATTAAATTAAATGCCATTAAAATGTTTTGGTTAAACTAAATAAATAGATTAAAATGAATTCAAAAAGAAATGATATTACTAATATGTCTAAGCAATTATGTATGTGTAATCACTATAAGATGTCTTCTAAATATCACAATATTACTTGAATGATGGTTAAAAAATAAAGTAGAAAGATTTTGACTTTTGATATTCATAAAATTGATTCAAAATATATGTAAACCTTTATATATAAACTTTTTCAAATTGAACTCTTTATATACAGACTTCTTCAAATTCAAATATCTTTCACCATAACTTCAAAAAAAAGAAACTAACATCAAATACAAAATTCAAACCCTTTAAATTACATTTATAAAAATTAAAAAACTAACCTAATCAATATCTATGCAAATCGAAAAATAAAACTATCCATAGAAAAATACATTCCAAAACAAATCAATTATCAAAACTCACCAAAGAAATTATACAGCATTCCCCCTAAATGGATAAATACAAAAGAGAGAACAACTAACTTTGAAAATAGCTATGAGAAACCACCATATTTACAACATGTGTTATCATGAATTATTTCCATGTAAAAAAAAACGATTTTTCATCAAACTTCCAACTTGTCTCCACATAATAAAAAAATAATAATAGGTTTAACTAATTGTTCTGCAAAAAAATACATTGCCCGGGCTTGTGGCCTTTCACTGAAAGCGGAGTCCCTAACTTAAACATTACAAATGCTTATATAATGAAAACCAAAACATCTACAAGACACGTTATAACTTCTGAATTTGCAGTTGGAGCTCCAATTTCCACACCGACCAGATTATCTGTTTTTGCAAAAACACGTTGAAACAAATACCAGAGCTCTGAAATCTATTCATCAAATCAAGTTTCGCAAACATATTGAAACAAATATAAATGTATTCATCAAATCAAGGAGCTACAAGACAATACTTACTATTTACTAGAGCCTGTGGCAGCGGCCAACATTTGATACTGTTGTACAGTTCCCACGCATTTCTCTTCACGGAAGAGCTTTCTCTGAACTGCCGGCGAAGTGACAAGAACATGTAGCAAGTCGAGACGATCTTTTGAACCGAGCGGAGATGGAGATGAAGGCATATGTTTCAGCACGCGCACTTGGGCCTGCAGAAATTTCACGTATTTGCTGGCTACCTCCAGAAATTCATAGGTTTCCAACTTGGAACGTAGAGGAATAATCTGCTCAAGGCAGTTGATTTTTTCACGGAATTCCTTCCTCCTCTTAGGCGCAGCAACACACTCAGGATTTGACGAAAGGCCGCGGTTCGCAAAATAACTTTTGACCGGATACTGGTGCTGCGCCTGTCGCTTATAGTTGGAATCATTTTTTGATGCAGAGGAGCTCTCGTAGTTGGAACCATTTTTTGATGCAGAGGAGCTCCCGTAGTTTCCGCGGTTGCGCAGGCCGAGGGCAGAATTGCTACCGAGTTTCTTGATAACATCCTCCATCCTGTAGCCGGAGAAAATTGTTGGATGCACAGCTTGCTCTGCCTTCAACGCCTCATTACCGTTGCATGACATTCCACTGCCAAGAACTTGAGAGAGCAGTCCGGCTGGGTGCTCTTCGAAGGTTATAGACGCTGAAGAAGACATTCCCCCTTTCAACTTCACATTTTCAAACACTGCCTGGGATTCGAAACATGATTGCTGCTGGGATTCGAAACCTGATTGCTGCTGCTGCCCGAGCGGTTCGCATTCGAAACTTGATTCTGGCTGGAATCCAAAATTTTCGAAAACTGATTGCTGCTGCTGCCCGAGCGGTTCGCAGAGCAAGATAGGATCCGGTTGAAAGTAGTTGTGGCTTGTCTCACTAGGTAGAGTAACTTCTCCAAAGAGAGGAACAGCATCCATCGACAACATATCTAGAAGCTCCAGGTCCTCCGCTGCAACGTAGGAAGGAGCAGCATATGCATTATTGTCGATCGGCAACATATCTAGAAGCCCCAGGTCCTCCGCTGCAACGTAGGAAGGAGCAGCATATGCATTATTGTCGATCGGCCCAGTCCCTTGATCGTCAAAACCGCCCATATCCATTTCTTGCAGTTGATGGTAATAGCTATGGAGCATAGTACTCACAAATAGTAGCCACCGAAAGAGTAGACCCCAACCTGAAAAGCAATCCTTACTTATAATCAGTTTTTAGGTCCGCCAAAACTCAAAGTAGGGTTTTTTGGACGGTGTCAACAGGGCACTTAGCCGTTTTTTCCTGCCGCTTTTTATTTATTTTCAAAGTAGGGTTTTTTGGACTGTGTCAACACGGCATTTAGCAGTTTTTTTTTCCCGCTTTTTTATTTATTTTCAAGTAGTGGAAGCGGTGTTTATCCTCTTCTAATAAGAACCTCCTTAACCCTTCATTAACCTTCTTGCACTTAATACTTTATGTAGTGTAAGTTAAGGGAACCAATTTTTAAGTAGTTTTTTCACATTTAATATTTCATTGGTATATATTGTGCTGGGATAATGACACATAAACAAGAATCGAGTTTTCTAAAACTTGTTCACATTTGATATTTGAATTGGTATTTGTTGACACGGATAAGGGGTATTTAAGTGGAAGTGAGTTAAGGGGCATTTATTGATATTTTTATTTTTATAGTATTTTGGTATTTAATATTTAACTGATATTTATGAGTGTAGCCTAAAGAAGAGTGGAGAGAGTGTTCAAGTTATTTTTTCACTATTGACATATTTGAAATATAAATTTTTCTATAAATAGATATAAAGTTTTTATTTATTTTTTATTTTTTATAAGTTTATTTTTTTAAATAAATAGATAAATTAAAAAAAAATATTTTACATGTATTTAAAAAAATAATTTTGTATTGACCTTTAGGGGTAAAGTAGGTGGTTGGAGGGGTAGAGTAGGTTGTTGGAGTTTTGAGTTCACACCAAAACAAATGTATTACAAAGATTTTCCATTAAATTTAATATATATTTTACAAATCTTAATTTTGTATAATAAATCATATGATCAAAATTTTGTTTTCATTAAGATTCTTATTGAAAAAATAATTCTACATGAATTATTAAACTATAATTTTAATTATAAATCGGTAAGGAGATTTCACCTTCCTCCCCAATTCAAAACACACTAAATCTATAAGAAAGATGAAATTTAGTTTCAAGAGGGGTTTTTTAAATCTATGACTACACCCAAGTGCAAAACCTAAAATACATCCATTAAAGTATAACTCAAATTTTGTTGTCTTAAATTTTAATATTATTTTTATAGAAAACAATTCCACGTAAATCAAATTCAAATTACACTACCACAAACCATCTCCATCTCGTTATGCTTAGGGGGATTGTGGAGGAATGCCATAATAGTAAATCCAATCTCTTTTTGTTCGAAAAATATTATAACTTAGTATCTTAATTATTAATTAATTAATGGTTATTAGGTGCTAAATTGGTTAATAATTACATCCCTAGGTTGTTAGGAAGTTGTTCTAAGTTGGTTAGAACTTGTTTGGGCAAACTTGTGAACTAGATAACAATGTATGGGAAAAAGTATGGGCCAAGGGTGGTCAAACTAGATGTTAGGTGCTCTCCCACATGCATTTATTACCACGAGCATGCCTAAGGCCACATGCATTGAACCTAGTCATTTTCTCCTCTTTTGGCTATTTTGGCCTACCCTAGCCTACCTAAATTCCAACCAACCACCTCCTCAACATGTGTGAACATGATTTTGGTCTCCCATGCTCACCCAACGTTCACATGCACAATTTAGAAATATTTGGGATATTTTGGAACCATTTGGTCAACCTAGGGGGGTTTGGGGATAAATCTAAGCTAGCTAAGTGTGGACACTCCAAGTGCATCCTATTTCTTCTTATTTCTATATAAGGATGATCCATTTCATTGTAACATTGGACAGTTAATAAACTTTGATATTTGATCATTTGTGTTTCCTAGTTTTTTATCATTTGTGCTAATATTTGATCATTTATGCCAGGTTTTTTATCATTTGTTTTCCAGAAATGTATATGCACTTGTTTTTTGCATAATAAGTTAAATCTTTCAATTGTAAGGCATCTATAGTAGCCAGATCCTACTGTGATAGATATTTTACACTTTTGTTGATTTGTGGAATTACGAAATAGTGCCAATAGATTAGGAGGTAAAGGTTCATTTCGAATTGAGAGTTGTTATGATTAAGTTGTACAACATTGTCATTGCAAAATTTAAGAGCATTGATGGGTGGTGGAAAGATATTAAGTAATATTGGATTTGAGGAAGGTTCCCTCATCTCCTCTTCCCTTGTCAGCATATACATCGATAAGCTAGAAGGTTGTTTAGAAGAATCAAGTTGTGTTGGCATGAGCTTAGTTGGAATACTTGTGTAATACACCAGAATTTAATAAATTATTATTAAATACTTTTGAATATTTTATTATATTTTAGTGTAAATATTTTTGAGAAGAAGTAAAAAATAAAACAATGTAAATGGATTATTCTTTTATTAATAAAAACACTAAAGGGGGACATAAATGAAATAGTTGTTGAATGAGTGATTGCTAACCCATAAGAGGAAAAGACAAGTGGCTAAAGATGCTGAGTGAGAACACAAGGTGCAAGAGGCATCTTCCCCAAAATCAGGTCACAACTCTTAGTTGAGTGCTAAAGAGCAGGAGGCTCATAAATGACCAAGTCCTATGCAATATACTATATAATAGTATGCCCATAAGCAGCAGGAGGCTAGCATTGGATGGGGATTGAATCGAAAAATGAAAGAGATGGTGGATTAAGTGGATTTTTCTCTTGTGGTTCAGCGATCAGGCTCGGGGGTTCCAGAGCAAGTGAGACTTGGTTGCTCTAGGAGTTGGTTGGGAGGAACAACTATTTCATCTTTTTTTTCTCGATAGTGGTGCCAGGCTCCTTGTTCTGTTTCTTATATGTCTAGAAGTAATTACGATAGTGTTAGTAATATTATCCGCAAATAACTCGGTTGCACTGAAAAGGAGAATCACCACCTTTAGAAATGGGAATCTCAAGCAACACAGTTGTCATGCAAAGGTGGGAAGAGCCAGTTAAAGTTTCAGCGGGGGATTCGAAGGACGATCCATCAATGAATGAGACCCAGTCAGGGATGAAGATAAGCTTGGGTTTTAATCTCATGAGAGTGCCCTTGATTAAAAAAACCTCTAGGGACAGGTGTCACCTCTCTAGTCATTCAAGGGGCGAAAGATGGTTTGTCCAAACCACATCCTTAATCCCCTAAAACCACTGGGAGGCAATCAGGGTGGTTTTCATAGGTGGGAGACACCAGGAAGTTAGATGATGAGGAAAGTGGGTCACATGCTGAAAGGAATATTAATGAGCACTCATCCCAAGGATACAACCCAAAATATTGACGACAGTTAGTGTTTCAGGGCACCCAAGCTGCCCGATTTTTAGTCCGGCAAGACCGCCCCTGAATAAAAACCACCAGGTCCATGTGGCGCCTTGTCCTGCATTCAGGACCCCAAAGATGGTTTTCCATACCCACTCTGAAGAAGCCCTGAAACCACCTTTAGCCACCACTCACCGTTTCTCGACATTCTGTACTCCTGTCCCTTCACATTAACCCTAGACATGCGTAAATGGTCATTCCTTCAACCATCTACGTCATTCAACTCCTAATACATTTAAAGAAGCTATCTATCCCCATCCCTGAAGCCAATCTGAGCACCCCATGTACTGCCCACATTTATGATCGACTTGCCCGAGGTTTTCCTTATAAATACTCACCTTGAGCAGCCATTTGATTAACTATTATCCTTGACTCTGAGGCTCTCAGATCATTTCCCACCTTCGTTAAAACATCCCCGAATCTGTAGTCTGCAAGCTCCCCTTCTCCAACATGACCTCCGAACATGTCCCTGAAGGTGCCTCTACACCCTCAACCAGCAGTTCAGATGACCATATCGGTGACGCGTTCTTCAATGTCCATGACCTCATATCGTCCTTCCATAACCTGCACTCGTTAGCTCTGGAGGCCCAGGAGCAATCAAGAAATGGAAATGAACTGTTTAAGGCGTCAACTTCCGGATTAGCTAAAATGATCCTCCCGACGACCAAACCTTTTCCTGAGTTAATACATTGGTGCACGTCTTGTTATGTGCTTGAGAAGAGAGCCATCATGTCTAGAAAGGGAAATGTGGTTTGTTCCATAAGCAGGCGTCCTATTATGGAGATGAAAAACACTCGAGAAGAGTCAGGTTTTCAATTTGATGAAGAAGTGCTAAGCAATAAAATGCAGGAACTCCCTACAAAGTGAAGGGATGCTTTCATCCGATTTCTTTTACCACCCGGGGAAAGCTTTCCAGAAAATAGCTCTCTGTGCAGCCTAGATGAGTTTTTGGAATCGGCTAAACCGATTTTATCGATTATCTGTGTTCTCCTCGGATATGAAAACGATCGGATAATAGACGATGCAGTGTTCGATTCAATATTCATAATGAACCTATCACAGCAGGAGAATCCAGTGAAGCTAGATTGGGTTGGCTTCTTGGCTCAGTCCATCTATCTCCAGCTAAAAGATTTCTCATCTAAAAATTTGTTCCGTTTCTACTCTGTCCTCTTATATCTTATCATCTTTAGTAACAACACCTTGTTGAGTAAGGGTGATCTAGAAAGGGTGGTATTGATAGCCTCCCCACAAGAATATTTTACCCTATTTGTGGATACTGTAGTGGCCTCCATCTATACTCTACTTTTCGATTCACCTCCCCCATGAGTCTTCCCAAAAAGCAAGCAGTTGTTGCAGCTAAATTCTAAAGAGCCGATGGGTCATTTGTTTTGTTTTGAGAAGCACACGGAAATTCGGGTATATGGGGCAAAGCTAGCTCCATACAAATTGCCTATGTTTATGACCCCTTGGTTGTTTGCACTAGAACATATTCGTCAAATATTCAACTGTGATGATGTACACTTCATGAGGGGAAATAGTGCCAGAAATTTCAAGGTCCCTTGTGAAGCAGGACCATTTAAAATAAAGGGCAGAGCCGCTCAGAAGATAGTCGATGGATGTTTGGCTGATTACAACTTTCCAAAAATTATGAAGAGTAATTACGATCCCAAAGGCATCATTTGTTCAAAAAGACAGTCATCTCGCTCTATGGTTTATCATCATGTGCCACACCCTTTGCTGGATAAGATAGAAAATTTGAATCGTTGGGAGGAAGGTCTGGTTGTGTTGAACCCTGGTAGGGTCACGGACACAGAAGTTATCCCAACACCCCTCAAGCTCAAGGAATCCAGGGAAAGGGAAAGGTCATAACCATCTCACTCAACCAAGAGTGAGACATCAGGAAGCAATGGGACTAGTACAAAGAAGTTGAAATTAGAAAATACCTCTACCCCAACTTTAAAAGGTATGTCAACATCCACCCATGTAACACCTGTCATTATTGAGAATTTTCCCTTGGCTACGTGGCCATAGAGTCAGAAAGAACAACCTACTATAGGATCCTTAGTCGCTACTTCACCCTATAAAGCCGGCATGTTCAGACATTACTCTCAAAAAAAGAAAGACAGTGCAGGCATGGAGAATTCCCTTTTTCCGAAGCAGGAGTTAGATGCTAGAAGGTAGTCCAGGATGCTATCAACTCTTGACCTTAAGGAGGGAGCCCTGAAGATGGTCGTCTTGGAACAAATTATGTTGGGAGGAAAAAGACGCCCCTCTAATTTTAAGGCCACCAAAATAATCATAAATTTGGATGAGATTTCATCTAGAGATACTATAGAGCTCCATCAGCAAACAGGTGAAGCCGTATACAAAGATCTGCGCAAATTTACTCTAAGCACTCATAGGTTGCAGGTTGCGATGCATAAGCTACAGAAACAATTGAAGAATGAGAAATCCTCAAATAAGGCCAAGCAACTAAAAATAGCTGAGCTTGAACAACAGGTCGTAAGAGTAGTACAAGATACCAATGACCGGTCTCCCTTATAGGCTATGTTGAAAGAGAAAGACAAGGAAATTGTGACATTAAGGAAGAGCCTGAACATTCCTACTACCGAACACTCGCAGACTACAGAGGTGGTTGCAATACAGACCGAGCTAGATAAATCAGCAGCTGCCAGTCAAGCACGCATAGAAAGGATTTCCTCACTAGAAGGCGACTTGGAGGTCGCCAAGAGAAAAAATCAGGAAATTCTTTAGCAGAAAGCAACATCCCTCCAGGTCTCTGCAATATCAGACCCCACCGACAAGTTAGTCCAAGCAATGGCCGAAATGAGTCTCAAGGAGACCAAGCACAACCAAGTACAAGATCAATTAAAGACCAAGTCGGATGATATTTTTGCGGTTAACGAGAAGCTTGCCAAAAGGGATCAACTCATCATGGAATTGCAGTAGACGAGGTACGAGCTTCGGGTTGAAATCCAATACTTGACCAAGAAGCTCACTGGAAAACCATTAATAAAGGGTGTCAAGACTACAATATGGAACGAGATGGCAGCACTGATACATGCACAATGGACCCGTTTCACTATCGTTCAGGAGGAGACTGAAATCTCAAGTACTGCTGCAAAAGATGCGCGGGCTGCAGAGAGAAATATAGCCAAAAAGGATGAAATCTCCCAGGAAGTAATTGAGTTCCTAAATGAGAAGACATTCGAGGAGCTTCAAGCCTATTCCATCAAAGACCGTACCAGTATAATAATGGATGCTAACAGGGTAGTCACCAAAGCATCACTAGCCCAGGACGTGGCTGATATGGCTGCACAGCTGAAGCATGAAGTGCGTATTTTTAAGGAGTAGTTCCAAATAATTTTCACATTAGGCCTCCCATCTTTCTGGGATGGGAATGGTGATTGATATCCAAAAAGAGATTACCTTTCCCAAATGGCAGAGGCGCGAAATTCTAAGATTCGTCTGACAGATACCCTCCAGGAGCTCAGTGGGAAGGAGGTAGTGGATAAACTACATTCTAATTTCAAGATCCTAAATCGTCTCCATGTTATTTTCAAGAGCTTACCGAAGGCCTCTTTCGAATGATGTGATGAGTTGGATGCTGCTTTAAGACAACTCAAGTATTACAACTATCCGATGGGTAAGCAGTGGAAAGCCATCGCCAAATTCATCTTGACCAAGAAGTCAGAATAGTTCACAAAGGAGCAGGTGGAGGCCGCAGCTTCAAAGTAGCTATCCATAGCTGAAGTATCCTCTAGCCAGCATGGCATGCCCCTACAATAGGCAAGCGCATCCTAGACTATCTGATCATTTCTAGTTCTCAAGGTTGTTAGTTCTGTAACAGATTTTTGGTTAAGAATCATGAGTAGTCCTGATTAAGCTGTTGGGATGAAACAAACTTTTGTATTTTGTATTTTCGTTTACTAAATGCAGTTGGGAAAAAGCATTTAGGGGATAGCTATCTAAACTTTTGAAAAGGCTATATAAGGTGAGAAAAGATTTAGCCAATGGTCGGCTCTTTGATGTAAGAAGTATTTCTTCTATGTTAGATAGTTGATCAATATACAGAGACATATTTTACCCTATCTTGGAGCTTTATGGATTCAAAGTTTTGATGTGCATAGTTAGTATCTCCTGTTGTATTTCATATCTTCATTTATCTATGAGTTACAGAACTGTTTTGAATTTATATGAGCGCACTTGCTTAAATTTATTTCTTTAATGATGATTAGTACTTGAAGTTTTCATGATGATTTATCTTGAAGTTATATCCTCGTATTATTCAAATGGTGTTATGTATCCATTTTGTTAATGCTGTCGAATTCCTCTCACAGGCTCAGCACGCCATTCTGTAAATGTGAAATAAAGATTTACTTATACAGTACCTTTATCTTGCACCATTCCTTTTTCATCTGCTACTTTAAAGTCTGATTTCTTTGCACATTGGAATACTGCCCATTAATGTTTCAAGATCGGAATCCTCTATTGTTTATGTTCATTATTATAATTTCAGTATAGTTTTTGTTGAAGTGATTATTGATGCCCAGGCACAGTTCTAAAAAACAACTTTAGAACGTCTCTAGGACTAACATATTTTTTGGCGCCGTTGCCAGGGAACACAATCAAGAAGATATATCTTCCCTGGGTATAATGACAAGATCATATGCTCTCATTTTCATGGTGGATGAAATTGAGCTACATCTTGTTATCCACCTGGAGACTCCACAATAGAAAACCTGGCATCTGGACGAAGACACACTTGCCAGAATCCCAGCCACAAAGAATTTGTGGCCCTTGAAGATTCAGTCTCTTGGAGACAGAGACGTGGAAGATACCAATCTACCTCACTAAGCTATCAACACAGTTTCTCCTCACCTTTGTTCGGCCCCCAATTTCCCCAGTCTAAATTTATTGTCCCATCTCCAGCCAACGAAGCTCTTTCCCAAGACCCACATATTCCCTGTAATCTCCCTAATTTCCAAAAGTTTCCCGCTGAAAACCAAGAAGGTTTGGTTCAAGTCAATCTACTCAAAACATGTTTTACCTCACAATCAATGATCCTGAACACCAGTCACCTCATGTCAGGAGGAGGAGGACCACCTCCACCGCCACCCAGAACGTATAGATGGGTGGAAAGCCATCATGGATACCTGCAGTTATGCACACCCCTAAATGATAGGCCTACCCAACATCTGAATCCACTTCAAAAGCATGGCATGATTAATAAGACCAAACCTAAAGAAAGTCACGCAGCTGCAGCTATGGGAGATTTGCGAGGCGCAAAGATTGACAAAAGGGCCTGCATTGTCATCCATTTGGCCATCGAATTTTTTTAGATAGAGTTAGACAGAAGAAGAATTAATAAGAAGGTACTGACCAAATACGGTATCTGCCATGATTGACCTCCCGATCCTCAGAAGGTACGCTGGAAGAAATAAAATGAACAACAACCTTTGAAACCACCTATTATCAAGAAAAGGAATGGCCTAGCCAAGAGCCCGGTGGGGGTGTTTAGTGAAGGATCAAATGGATACCTAGACTGGATGGAAGAAAATTCTTCCCCCGTTTACCTCACTAGAGAGGATTATGAGTCATCGTATGCATATAGACAGGATGCCCTTAAAGTCCTGGGATATAAATTCTCACAAAAAGAGCTATCAACAGAACTACGAAAGAGAGGTGATGAGAGGGCCACTTCCTTTTTGACATAGGAATCAAATGGTACCTCTCTCATGGATCCATCTCAGAAATCATTTCGAGCAGATGCTGGTCAAATAACCTCTATCTTTTTTAGTGAGTTAAAAATAGTTATTCCATTCATTGAATTAATAAAAAATCCACTGTATCGAAAGGGTATCAGAAGTTGGTTGATCAAGGCCAGCGAGGCTGGGGAAAAGGAAAAATGGGGCACTAAAAGAGGCAGTATGGTCGAAGCTAAAAAGACACATCCTGAAAGAAACTTAGCAGAAGTCAAGTTTGGGGAGAAAAGAAAACTGCTCTCATTGATCCAAGACGAAAATGAGGGGCCCAGTATACCAAGCTCCGCTAAGGCCAATGATATAAAAGAAGACGAGGCCATACACTCGGATCTTTGGATCGCGAAAATCTCAATCGATACTGGACTGAATGCCCAAGGAAGAGTTGGATTTCTAGGGAAGCACTGCTTGCTACTATGTTTGAAGGCAGAAGGAAAAACCCGCAAACTTTCCCTGGGAAGCCCAAATGAGGGTCAACCTCAGGGTGGTCACATGAATGTCAGGAATGATGAAAATAAACACCGGATCAAGTTTAAAGCGGAAACCAGTTGGAGGTTTCGGAATGGCTATTTTCGAAATGAATGTTTGGAGAAGAAGGCAAATCATAGAAAATGCTATGAGCCATGGGAAACTCTTTGAGGTTAACTCCAAGGAAGATGGGTGCGTGAATTCTTCATCCGTCGTGAGCAGGAATACCTCCCCCATGCCATAGATGTCACATCCAAAATTATGTACCATGACTATAACACTAGCATCCTTGCATGATCGTTGCTTCCCCAGCAACGACAGTCACGTGTCATAAAGAAGAAAAAAGGGAAAGGGACATGACTCCATAACCCAATAGACTTGAAAGGTACTAGTCCACTATTCTCAGCCTCTCCCGGAGGAAAAGGCTATCCCCGTTGAAGCTGATGTTAGTATTATTATCCACAAATAACTCGGTTGCACTGAAAAGGAGAATCACCACCTTTAGAAACAGGAATCTCAAGCAAAACGCCTTTCATGTGAAGGTGGCAAGAGCCAGTTAAAGTTTCATGGGGGGATTCAAAGGATGATCCATCAACGAATGAGACCCAGTCAGGGATGAAGATAAGCCCGGGTTTTAATCTCATGAGAGCACCCCTGATTAAAAAAACCACTAGGGACAGGTGTCACCTCTTTAGTCATTCAGGGGGTGAAAGATGGTTTGTCCAAACCACATCCTTGATCCCTTGAAACCACTGGGAGGTGATCAGGGTGGTTTTCATAGGCAGGAGCCACCAAGAAGTTAGATTATGAGGAAAGTGGGTTACACGCTGAAAGATGTATTAATGAGCACTGATCCCAAGGATACAACCCAAAAGATCTACGACAATTAGTGTTTTAGGGCACCCAAGCTGCCTGATTTTTAGTCTGGAAAGACCGCCCCTGAATAAAAACCACCATGTCCACGTGGTTCCTTGTCTCGCATTCAGGACCTCAAAGATGGTTTTCCAAACCCACTCTGAAGAATCCCTGAAACCACCTTTAGCCACCAATCATCGTTTCCCGAGATTCCGTACTCTTGTCCCTTTGCATTAACCCAAAACAGGCATAAATGGTCATTCCTTCCACCATTTACGTCATTCGACTCTTAATAGATTTAAAGAGGATATCTACCCCCATCCCTGAGGCCAATCCGAGCACCCCACGTACTGCTCGCATTTATGATCAACTTGCATGAGGTTTTCCTTATAAATACTCACCTTGAGCAGCCATTTGATTAACTATTTTCCCTGACTTCGAGGCTCTGAGATCATTTCCCACCTTCGTTAAAATGCCCCTAAATCCATAGTTTGCAAGATCCCATGCTCCAACATGACCTTCAAACACATCGCTGAGGGTTCCTCTACGCCCTCAACCAGCAGTTCAAATGACCATATCAACGATGAGTTCTTCGACATCCATGACCCTGTATCCTCCTTCCATAACCTGCACTCATTAGCTTTCGAGGCTCACGAGCAATCAAGAAATGGAAATGACCTGTTTAATGCGTCAAATTCTGGATTAGCTAAAATGATCCTCTCGACAACCAAACCTTTTCCTGAGTTAATACATTGGTGCATGTCTTGTTATGTGCTTCAGAAGAGAGCCATCATGTCTAGAAAGGGAAATGTGGTTTGTTCCATAAGCAGTCGGCCTATTATGGAGATGAAAAACACCCAAGAAGAGTCAGGTTTTCAATTTGATGAAGAAGTGTTGAGAAATAAAATGCAAGAACTCCTTGCAGAGGGAAGGGATGTCTTCATTCGATTACTTTTACCACCCAAGGAAAGCTTGCCAAAAAATAGCTCTATTTGCAGCCTAGATGTGTTTTCGGACTCGGCTAAACTAATTTTGTCGATTATCTGTGTTCTCCTCGGATATGAAAACGACTAGATAATAGGCGATGCGGTGTTTGGCTTACTATTCGTAATGAACTTGTCACAATAGGAGAATCCAGTGAAGCTAGATTGGGCTGTCTTCTTGGCTCAGTCCATCCATCTCCAGCTAAAAGCTTTCTCATCTAAAAATATGTTATGTTTCTGCTCTGTCCTCTTATATCTTATCATCTTCAATAACAACACCTTGTTTAGTAAGGATGATCTGGAAAGGGTGGTATTGATAGCCTCCCCACAAGAATATTTTACCCTATTTGTGGATACAGTAGTGGCCTCCATCTATACTCTACTTTTTGATTCACCTCCCCCATGAGTCTTCCAAGAAAGCAAGCAGCTCCTGTAGCTAAATCCAAAAGAGCCGGTGGGCGATTGGTTTTGTTTTGAGAAGCACACGGAAATTCAGGTATATGGGGTAGAGCTAGCTCCATACAAATTGCCTATGTTTCTGACCCCTTAGTTGTTTGCACTAGAATATATTCGTCAAAGATTCAACTGTGACAATGTACACTTCATGAGGGGAAATAGTGCCAGAACTTTCAAGGTCCCTTGTGAAGCAAGACCATTTAAAATAAAGGGCAGAGCCGCTCATAAGATAGTCGAGGGATTGTTGGCTGATTGCAACTTTCCAAAAATTATGAAGAGTAATTACGATCCCAAAGGCATCATTTGTTCAAAAACAGAGTCAGCTCGCTATGTGGTTTATCATCACATGCCACACCCTTTGCTGGATAAGATAGCAAATTTGAATAGTTGGGAGGAAGGTCTGGTTGCGTTGAACCGTGGTAGGGTCACAGACACAGAAGTTATCCCAACACCCCTCAATATGGAGGCATCTGGGAAAATGGAAAGGTCAGAACCATCTCACTCAACCTAGAGTGAGACATCATGAAGCAAGGGGACCGGTACAAAGAAGCTGAAATTAGAAAATACCTCTAGCCCAACTTCAAAAGGTATGTCAACATCCACCCATGTAACACCTGTCATTATTGAGAATTTTCCCTTGGCTACGTGGCCACATAGTCAGAAAGAACAACCTACTGAAGGAGCCTTAATCACTACTTCACCCTATAAAGCCAACCTATTCAGACATTACTCTCAAATAAAGAAAGACAGTGCAGGCATGGAGAATTCCCTTATTCCAAAGTAGGAGTTAGATGCTGGAAGGCAGTCCAGGATGCTATCAGCTCTTGACCTTAAGGAGGGAACCCTGAAGATGGTCGTCTTGGAACAAATTACACTAGGAGGAAAAAGAAGCCCCTCTAATTTTAAGGCCACCCAAAGGATCATAAAGTTGGACGAGATTCCATCTAGAGATACTATGGAGCTCCATCGGCAAACAGGTGAAGCCATATACCGAGATCTGTGCAAATTTACTCTAAGCACTCATAGGTTGCAGGCTACAGTGCATAAGCTAGAGAAACAATTGAAGAATGAGAAAGCCTCAAATGATGCCAAGAAACTGAAAATAGATGAGCTCGAACAACAGGTCTTAAGAGCAGTACAAGATCCCAATGACCAGTCTCCCTTAGAGGCCATGTTGAAAGAGAAAGACAAGGAGATTGCGACATTAAGGAAGAGCCTGAACATTCCTACTACCGAACACTTGCTTTAATATCCTTGAGAAGATTTGAAAAAGATATTAACTCAACTTCAGAAATTTTAATAAAATTCTCTGGATAAATTTCTTAATAATTCTTTTAAACCGAGCAGGAGGTTAGTGATGGGGATGGAGACTGAATCTGAATATGGTGGGATGAAATTTCAGTTCTGGAATTTTTATGGAGAAATGTGCAGCAGCAAATAATAACATCATAGGGAGATTCCTAAGCACAAAGCACTGGGGCCATTTATGTTTCTGACATCAGCTACCACTGAAGCCTACCGCAAAGCTTCCTGGGCACACCAACATATGATTACTAGACTGGGTGGCTACAAAATAGAGTTATGAAAGTAAAATAGGTTCAATGGAAACAATGATAAGCTCACAAAATTATTTGGGAAGAGTAGGAGTGGTTTGGAAGTTTTAGGTCCCGCTAGGATGACAAAGCTAGTCAAATTGCAATCTTTACAAAAATCGGTTAAATCCTCCCAAATTCTTTAAGTAGGGACTGATATAGATAATATGATGTTTTATTGACCTCCTACAACTTACAGAAAGTAAATCTGACATTTAGAACAAATTTGGCAGTCATTCTTGCAAAACTAGTCAATAAACAATGCTCAATGAGCTAGTCTTCCAATCTGAGTTAATAAATGACTTGATTTAATTAAATGCTCTATTCTGAAATATTAATATGCTCTGATATAATGTAATTAACAAAATCAATTCTAATTATTACTCACTGAACCAATTTTGTACTCTTTAATTAGCTCCTCATCAATACAATGTCTTGTAGACTAGAAAAGCCCCTCATAGTGCCATGGAAGGACTGCAAGAAGAGATGTATTGGCTAAATCTATGTTCTAAAATTGTACTCTGGTCTTCTACAGATCTGATACAGAGTATTTCCTACACACTGAATCTCTAAGAAAGAATGGGGTGCTATCCACAGCTCTTCTCTTCCTTATAGGGAAAACACCTCCAAATCTAGCTGTGGTTGGGAGAATGAGTGAGAAGGAGAGAATGGATCAGTTCTGAGAATGATTTCTGATACTAGACATCATTGTTGGTTGAATATATGGCTTTACCAACCCTCCATCAATCCTTGGGCACATTCACTGGATCATTCATCTTCTACTAGAGAAGCTTCACCAAAACTAGCTAGAATTTCACTATATGAGAGATCCTTTCTCCAAACTAACTGTGTGACTTCAATGCTGAACTAATCTGAATGTGATTGGATGTAGCATCATTTTCTAGACCTGCATAACACTCACTAGAAACTCATAGGACCTTGGGGCACATCTCCCAAGAAAGACTTGTTGAGGAGCATCACTCAACTAGAGGGCTCAGAGCTCTCTTGCACAAATTTCGCAAATGATCAAAAGTTGTCAAATGGAGTTGGTTGGATTCTTTTATAAATTTCATGATGACTTGCTAAGCAAGTTCTTAGCTTGGTTACCTGTGAGAGTAGGTTACTCACTTTCCCATTCTACTCCAAATTCATGAGGGCACATTTCTTGAGGAGAATAGCAACTTCTGAGCTTTCAAAACTTTCTTTCCTTCACCTCCTTCACTAAATTTGGGCAAGTGCGCTTTAGGTAGCTCTTCTTGTTGTTGCTACTTTCTTTCTGAAAGATTTTCTGAATCTTTCCACTTTATTTACTTTCCTCTTTCTTGCTTTTGTCTGATTTTTTCATCTTTTGTCAGTTTCCTTTCTGGGTTCATCTTGCCAACTTGTCTCCACTAGATTCCTTAGCTTTTCTGAGATTTGTCACTTAAGCAAGTTTGGCCTACTTGACCAATTCAAATTTCCTATCCAAGTCATCAACAACTTGGCACATTTATTAGTAATAAACATTTAAATGACAATAATACAACTCAGAAATAATTTAGCTAAGGAATTTAATTAATTATCCAGTAATTAATTAATTACTATGGTGTAATTGCCTCAAAACTTTCCCAATTAATTAATTTCTCAATTAATTAATAAATCACCTTATCACTTGAATTGGGGGTTAATAATTTCATGGGGGGGCCTCCTTATCCATTTAATTTCTCAAATTCACCCTTAGGAATCTTCCATCATCCACCCATTAATTATTTAATTAATGCCTAGGTGACTTAGGCTAAAATCATCCCCATGGACCATAGGAAAATTTGGGAACATGACACTCATAGACTATAGAGGTGGTTGCAATATAGACCGAGATGGATAAATCAGGAGCTGAAAGTCAAGCACTCAAAGAAAGGATTTCCTCACTAGAAGGTGACTTGGAGGTCGCCAAGAGAAAAAATCAGGAAATTCTTCAGCAGAAAGCAACATCCCTCCAGGTCTCTGCAATCTCAGACCTTGGCAACAAGTTAGTCCAAGCAGTGGTTGAAATGAGTCTCAAGGAGGCCAATCTCAACCAGGTACATGGTCAATTAAATGCCAAGTCGAATGAGCTTTTCGCAGTTAATGAGAAGATTTCTAAAAGGGATCAACTCATCATGGAATTGCAATAGATGGGGGACGAGATCCAGGTTGAAATCCAAGACTTGACCAAGAAGCTCACCGGAAAACCATTAATAAAGGGTGCCAATACTGCAAGATGGAATGATATTGAAGCACTGATATGTACACAATGGACCCGTTTCACTATCGTTTAGGAGGAGATTGAAATCTCAAGGTTTGTTGCACAAGATGCGCGGGTTGTGGAGAGAAATATACCCAGAAAGAACGAAATTTCCAGGGAAGTAATTGAGTTCCTAAATGAGAATACATTTGAGGATCTTCAGGCCTATTCCATCAAAGACTGTACCAGTATAATAATGGATGCTAATAGTGTAGTCACCAAAGCATCACTGGCCCAGAACATGGTTGATATGGTCGTGCAGCTGAAGCATGAAGTGCGTATTTTTAAGGAGCAGATCCAAATAATTTTCACATTAGGCCTCCCATCTTTATGGGATTGGAATGGTGATTTGTATCAAAAAATAGATTACCTTTCCGAAATGGAAGAGGCATGAAATTCTGAGATTCGTCTGACAGATACCCTTCAAGAGCTCAGTGGGAAGGAGGTAGTGGATAAACTACATTCTAATTTTGAGATCGTAAATCGCCTCCATGTTATTTTCAAGAGCTTACCAAAGGCATCTTTCAAACGATGTACTGAGTTGGATTCCGCTTTAAGAGAACTCAAGTATTACACCTATCCAATGAGTAAGTAGTGGAAATCCATCGCCAAATTCATCTCGACCAAGAAGTCAAAAAAGTTCACAAAGGAGCAGGTGGAGGCTGTAGCTTCAAAGCAGCTGTCCATAGCCGAAGTATCCTCTAGCCATCATGGCATGCCCCTACAGTAAGAAAGCATGTCCCAAACTATCTGATCATTTCTAGTTCTCAAGGTTGTTAGTTCTGTAGCAGATTTTTGGTTAAGAGTCATGAGTAGTCCTGATTAATCCGTTGGGCTGAAACAAACTTTTGTATTTTGTATTTTTTGTTTTCTAAATGCGGTTGGGAAAAAGAATTTAGGGGATAGCTATCTAAAGTTTTGAAAATACTATATAAGGTAGAAAAATCATTAGCCAATGGTCGGCTCTTTGATGTAAGAAGTATTTCTTCTATGTTAGACAGTTGATCAATATACAGAGACATATTTTACCCTATCTTGGATCTTGATGGATTCAATGTTTTGATGTGCACAGTTAGTATCTCCTTTTGTATTTCATATCTTCATTTATCTATGAGTTGCAAAACAATTTTGAATTTATATGAGCGCACTTGCTTAAATTTATTTCTTCAATGGTGATTAGTACTTGAAGTTTTCATGTTGATTTATCTTGAAGTTATATCCTCGTATTATTTAAATGGTGTTCTGTATCCATTTTGTTAAGGCTGTCGAATTCCTCTCACAGGCTCAGTACGCCATTCTGTAAATGTGAAATAAAGATTTACTCATACAGTACCTTTATCTTGCACCACTCCATTTTCATCTGCTACTTTAAAGTCTGATTTCTTTGCACATTGGAATACTGCTCATTAACGTTTCAAGATCAGAATCCTATATTGTTTTTGTTTGTTATTATAATTTCAGTATAGTTTTTTTTGAAGTGATTATTGATGCCTAGGCACAGTTCTAAAAAACAGCTTTGGAAAATCTCTGTGACTAACATATATAATTTTTATTTTTGCTATAAAACACATCTAACCCTTAGCATAATTCGTATTATGCATCTAAATAGAAAATGGATTTATTATACATCTCTTCAATGTATCTTCTATTATGTTTTCAACTTTTAATATTTTGTGGCATTGATATCATTGTTTATAAACAATCGTATTTACAATTTATATTGCTTCCTAAATAAATCTTTGTTTTCTAATCTAGTATGGTTTAAAACTATTCAAAGAATAGAATCAAAATATGTTTCAACTTTTATAACCTAACCACAGCAAGATCAACAAAACTGAAGTAAAGCGGCGGGTACTGTCAAATATTGTCATATGCATAAAACTAACAACAACGATTACTAGAATCAAGAGGGTCAAGAGGCCTCTGCTATATCAACTTAATTAATACGTTATTCATTTTTATAAACCATGATACAAATCAATATTTCCATAGCTGGGATGATCTTAACTTACGCTAAATAATTATAAGTGCCAGAATTTATAAATGTGCTAACTTTACCATATTTCATAATTAACCAAAATCTAATCTACATGATACAATCCTTTGTAAAAACAACGAAATGATCAAAGCATTCATATATCAATAATACCATCGAGGATGGAAGCATTGATCCAGTAATAAGAAAATATCAATAAAAAGGATAACCAAATTGAAAGAAACTTATTCAAATTAACAGAACCGACTAAGAGCGGTCATGCTAGTTTTCCATAACATTAAATTTATGATAAGTATTACTTTAATCTTCCTTTAAAAACATAGAAAATGCCAAACAAGAAATTGGTAAGGAACCTAAGGGTCGTATTAACAAACACCCATGTAAATAGGTGGATCTCTAAGACCATCCACGATGGCACCCATTCTTTAAAAATCAAGAATTAAATAGATTCCAGGTTAACCAACGGGATGGTAAGCCATCCACGTTGGCACCATAGTTAAAATCTCAAACCTTAAACAAGGCGATAAATGCACAAACATATTACACATACTCTTATATATAAATGCTAGAGCAAAGATGATGCGACCCCACATAGTAAACTTATCTTTCAAGCTAGTGGAAGCCTAAAATCTTTTCTTACGGCTTCAAAACCCTGCCAGCGCCACTTGCATCATTTTATCTTTCGGGTCAGTCAAATGACCATGTATAAACAAAAATAAAAACTAATAGTGTAAGTAGATTGGAGCTCTTGTTTCTACCTAGGAGTTTTAAGATGCAGTCCTCGGAGAAGGTGACCCTATCGCCTTTCCCCACTGGTGCTGCTTAAAACTACAAACCACCAAGTTGTGTTTAAAACTTTAATAATTATTGAAATGAAGGGTTATTGTAAAACTAGTAACATGCCTTACCTTGTACATTTCGCAGAGAAGGCCAAGGGTCGGCTTCTCCTATCTCCCCTTATTTCTCCTCTGCTTGCAAAAAAATCATCAATCTTGAGTCTCAACAACTGAGAGTTCAACAATGGAAAGGTGGGTTAAGAAAAATTATAAATGCTAAGTTTATTTCTTCCTTACCTGGTTAAGGGAAGCCTACGGCTGACAAGGTGACCCTGTTCAATTGCAGCAACTAGCGATCGTTGGGATGGTGGCCATTAGCACCGGGAAAGACCTCCCTTGCACCTTGGTAAACAACCAAGCAAAATGCCATTAACGTTGAAGTGGCGGTTACAGGAAATCACCATTGACAGAACAGAATGCAGAGCTCACAAAACAAACATGCAATAATGAAGCCTCGACACCAAAAGAACACACTAAACCCCATACCAAACCCTATGACATTTGGCTGTCCAAATGGACGACTAATATTTCAATCTAGCATGAGCCATAAAGGCCTGGCCGTGTTGTCAACTCGCAGCTATGATAGCTCTTAAATTCGCCAACAATACATAGTACAAACCTTTAAACCATCCCAACAACCAACAATTTGAATGACCGTATAGCCATAACATTATTTTTAAATGAAATCATTTCAATATTCAACTATGGTGTAAACCCATAGTCCCATCGATGTGTTAAACATTGAATTAGCGCAATCTTGGTTATGTTTTTAATCCTTGCGCTTAGGGCTTGGTCCATACCCATGGTCCTCCATAGTTTAATATAATGGGATCAAGACTATGACCATAGTCTCCCACTAAAATCTAATGTATGATAGTTAAGGCATGGACCCAAGAATTTGAACTTATACCAAGCATTGAGCAAGGCCCTTTTGCAAACTAATAAGCAAGACTAAGATAAAAAGGAACATAAACATCACCTCTATGTATGATAGTAGCATGACGATAACCTCACTAAATATCCATGATTATGCAACCTGTCAAGTAGAAGTTTTAAAAATTGTGTAAGCAATTATGGAAGGCACGATAGCTTTTACTTATATTAGGGTAACCTTTACATGCTAGGAAATATAGTGATGTTTTTCATATTTATTATGTTATAAATTTTTTATTTATTTATGAATTTTGGAGGCACATTAGAACTTGTCATCCTCCATCTCTATGTTGACGATATCATTCTTATGGCAACGTGCCCCTTTGATCTTGATAAGAAATTAATAATTCTCAAGGAGTTTTGCTCTAATATGAGTATGAGTGTTAACAGTTGGGTGAGTGCAAGCTAATGAGGGTAACTTTTGGAGCATTAGATGCAATAGAAAACTGAAAAATCAGGCATCCCTCAACTTACTTGGTTTTTTGATATACCTACACAAGATATCTTGCATTGAGTAAAAAATATGAAATGTAGGAAATTGAATCAGGTTTACGAATATATAAGTTTTATGTATTGAAAATTTACATAACTATATGTCAAATTTCATCTTTTCTAATAGTCACTTTATACTTTTTTGGCAAATGATAAGGTATATGTTTTTTTGGGTGTAGCCTTTGAGTGCCCAAATGATGGTTTCGGGCTACAAAAATTGGTAGGCATGTATAGAGCACGTAGTACTAGTGCAACACTATTTTTCCAAAATTAAATGTTTAATTTTTTTTTTTTAATTATGTAAGTGATCAAACCTCGAGAATGATACATCAAATGTGGGTGCAGCATTTGAAGTTCTAAATGTAGTCATTTTAACCTGGGATTTCTATAGCATGTAGAGGTTGATGTCTACTAGTGCATCATACAATTTCTTTTTTAAATGGTTTTGAAATGAAAATTTATGGAAGAGACACTAACAACATGTTTTTTGACTCAAAGAGTGATGACACGAGAAAATTAGGAAAAAATAAAAAAAATCAATATATATTTCTTTTAATTAAATATTTTGAATCTGCATAAAAAATTCTATCTCTGCCTAAAATTTTGTCAAAAATTGTTGTGTATGTCATGCTGTAAAGAGTGGTGAAAGGTGGAAATGGTGGAAATGCCCAATTACCTATGGTTCCCTACATTTCATAGCACAGGTTTGGTAAGTCCGAACCAACCACATAGGTCTATGGATGACATGCGGGTGCATGAGGAAGAATTTATTAGGTGCTAAGGTATGCTCGTGCATTTTGTTTAAATTCAAATATTTGTTTTGTGCGCTTGGTGTTAGAAGAAACAATTGAGTTTTTTTATATCCAAAACGCTCGAGTGTTATTATTCACATAATGCTCGAGCATTATTATTTACATAATGTGCAAGTATTATATAAATAATAATGCTCGAGTATTATGAACTACATAAATGATGTGTTTTAAGTGTTGAATGGAGATAAAGGGGGTGTGTAACATACCCACCCATCCATACAAGGCAAGGGAGGGAACGTGATGCCAATCTCTAGAGCTTTTACATAAGCTAAGCCCATTCATTAGATTCACAACAATAAAGATGAGGTGTGTAGATGCAAATCACTTAAACATGCAAAGCAGAATAAAACATATTCATCCACACACTCTTCATATGCATTCAACATATCAATAACAGTCATTAATTTAACATTTCAGAAGTAAAATACATAGATAGAGAACACTTATCTTCATTGTGAAATTGTCCCAAACAACTACCTATGTCGATGCAACATTCCACCCAACCATAGGTCTATGCCCAGCCTGTATTCTTTCAGCACTCAGAGACCACCCCCGAGCTGGGCATGATTTCTACAAGGAAAAGGGGACATTCCAGCTCATTCATAGCCAATTAGTAATTTCATCTCAGCCAAGCCAGTCCACAGCTGGGTTTATCAGGCTACATTTGAACTCTAGATGCTTACTCTCAAGCTCAAGCCAAAGCAATGGATACCCATAACCCATACCCCAACATATTCATTTCTCACACAGCAAGCACAACCATTGGGCATGGATACACATTTCCAGCAATGGAATTCACAACAAGATAGCCATATATTTTCCCCAAAACGTAGGCACACCAAAATGGACTGTGGAAAGGGGAATTCGACCACAGGGAGTAAACCCAATTTCTCCCACAGGCTATGAACATTTCAACTTGACAAAATGGCCTCATTGAAACTCCAAATCGAGCTCCTTCTTCTTCCAGCAGATCTGCAACACTAAAACACGCTCTTCCCCAATGAAAACAAGGAAACATAGGAAAAACATGGAGGAAAAACGCCCAGGCAGCTCCAAAAATGTGAGAGTGGAAAAACGCGTTGATGGGTAATGGCTTGGGGAGCAATTCATGGCTATTTTCTTTCCCAATAATCCAAACACGTTTTTCCATGTAGGGTGGCTTTCCCATACTCGAATTTGGATAGCCACACCTCCCATTCCCCAAGGCATTAACTACTTCAACCAACTCTTGGGAGAAATCAATGATTGGGTACAAAAGTCAACATGGGTAGTTGAGGGTTTGATGGGTTCTCTCATTGACACTTGTCTTGACTTGATTGGATACAAGGGTTTGAATGTTCCCCCCCCAAATTCCTTGAAAAATCATGCCCCCATCTCTTTGTTGCATTGCATAGCTAGTTGTGGGTATTTTATTAAAATGCATATTTACATAATATCCACAATTCCACTATGCTTGGCTAGCACGTAAACCATATGCATCAATAAATCGATGGCGGGGCCTTGGCCTTGACCTCCTCACCATGATTTCATAACAATATTACATCATTTACAATTTTAAATTCCATGGAGTTAAGATGGGGACATTACTTACCCCTCCCCTTGGAATAACATCGTCCTCGATGTTCCAATACTTAGGAATAAATACCCACTTTATACATTTTTCAAAATTCTCAAATGGTCGTAGGTTTGTCCTACATTTCATCTCTTTACTTTGAACTTTCAGGATCAAGTCCTTTGGCTTCCACAAGCTGCTCCTTCTAGCTTTGATCTTCCATCTCTGCAGGCAGGCATCGCTCCACAACAATCCCTTCCTTTTATTCACCTTTCAACTGATCTACAAGTCTAGAACTTCATGGTTTCCATCTTCCTTCTTGTCCCTGGCAACTATTTGAGGAATATTTTCAACCAAATCAAATAGATTTTGGCCTGCTTCCAAGATCAATGTGCACAACTGGCTCTCGCTTTTCTTACTAGCAACACTTGGATAGTACTAGCTGCACTAATGGATTTAAACATCTCACCTATGAGACTCATTATGGCAATTCCTGTTAGGACAAGCATAACACAATATTAAAATTAGTAAATTATTTTCCCAATTGACATGGAACGTCCATGCTTTACTCATGAGACTTCCACACTTTTCATGCTTTCCCAACATACACATGAACTCATTCATGTTCATCCTTTCACAGGTAAATAACTAATTCAAAATTCACAATTTATTTCAAGCAATTAAACACAATCTATTTTTAGCTATGACATGCACTCAACAATCCTTTGTTTTTAAGATGCATCAGTCAAAAAGGAAAGATAAGAGTAAGAGTTTCCCCCTCTTAGTCTTGTTCCAATCCGGAGCCACACCATCACTTGTGGTTCTATGCTCCTTAGCCTCTTTCACTTCAATGTGAATGCTTGAATTTCCCTTTCTTGGCTATGACACTTAGTGTCTAGGGTTTGTCTAATTCTTTTCAGCTAGGAAACCCTTCCCCATTGTTGCTTGCAGAACCTTTGGCTGCTAGGACCCACTCATGTTCACTAGCACCATCTTTCATTACTACTCATACTAAGCTCTTTAGGATGCTCACATGTCCACATGCATCCTTATGATGCCTTCATAGTCCTTGCTCCTAGCAATACTTACACTCAAACATTGAATCAATTCCCATGTTTAGTGTATTTTCATAAGGTTTATATCTAAACAAGAGTTGAAGAAATCATAATTAAATCATATACACACGTATATTCATAAGCAAGAGTTGCAAGATAACCAAATACTTATTTGTATTGGATGTCTTCTCTTTATTCCACGGGATACGTCTTTGCTTTACTAGCTTTGGATTTCCTGTGGGTACAATAATGAATGTTGGGCCAGCACGCAGGCTACTCGAAAACCATTCGAATAAGCAATGCCAGGCCAGTATGGCGACTGGGTTTTTATCAATTAATTAATGAATGTTTGGCCAGCATGCCAACTGCTCCACAACATCAAGTGGTTAATGCTCCCACCAGTTATTCTCTGAATTTATTGTGCATCAGTTACCCTATGGATTTACCAAGAATTTTATAGTGCACAACTAGTTACTCTCTGGTTTTATCAAGAATTTCGTAGTGCACAACCAGATACTCTCTGGTTTTATCAAGAATTTCATAGTGCACAACCAGATACTCTTTGGCTTACCAAGCATTTGTGGCTCTTTCAGGGTCCTTACTTCCTGCAATGCCCAAATTTTCCAACAAAGAAACAATAGTGTATCAACTTAGCTGTTAGAAGAATTATACCTGAAATCTTCATTATTCCAAACAAGAACTAAATGAAAATGAATACTTATATGTATTGTGCATTTCCTTTCTGGTCCACAGGATCCTGCTTCGCTTTGCAAGCCTTAGGATCGCCTATGGACTTGGATGTTTGGCGAACATGTATGCTTCTCCATAACATCAAATATTTAATGCCCAAACAGTACACCTTCACGTCGACTGGATTTACCAAGTATTTGTGGTGCCCAACCAGTCCCATACCTGGTTGGCCCTCTCCATTGCTGAACCAACACATTCATCTGGGTCATCGACCAATGGAAGGAAACTGCGCCACTGACCATTATAGGGCAAGGCTCTACCACTCTTCCTTAGGTTTGCATCGGCCTTTCACATGTTTCACAACCATTCATGTGCATACCAATTCTTCACCCACACAAGGATGGCACTCCTTCTCTTGTGCAAAACCGGCGGTTCCCTATAGGAACTCTTTAGGTGATTTCCTTAACTGCAGGCCAACATGGACCCATAATACCCACAACATCCAGGAAAATAATTCCAAACCAGTGCATCGAATGGGTTTATTAGGCATGTAACAACCCTTCATCAATACCTCCACAACAACCAAGTAACTAATGCCAAACTAGTACACTGACTGGGTTCATTAGGCATGCAACAACCCTTCGTCAATGTCCCCATAACAACCTTTCATTTTGCTTCATTCGTGTGCAAAACCAAATTGCATCTGTGTAAGTTGGTAGCACAAGTAGGATAAGCAAGCTCATCAGTATTACTGCTCTAAAATTGTAAACATATTTCATAACATTCACTATCAAGTATTGAAACACCAAGAATGCGTCCATTCCCTTAGGGTGTAGTCAATATTGACAACCCTATCATAACCCATCACCAGAAAGGTGTGCACTTCCTTTCGGATGTGAGACATCTAGGCCCTAATCATAGTCAAGCAGTCTGGAATAATAATGAAACAATAAAACATGCCCTGCATATTAAATCTAATAACCAGACATGCATATTCTAAGTTAGGGTTACAAAATACTTATCCCTTTTCAGATGTATCTTTCCTTCATTTGCGAAGGATGGGGCTCCCTTCTCTGAGTCAACAGTACTTCGATTTTCCACCCCAATATTTCCACGTTCCATAACCCACACATGCCTTCTTGGCATAATTTTACTGTCTCACTCACATGGTTTACCAACATGTAGTTCGGCTGAGACATTATCAACATTTACAATGGTGTTTCACCCGAAACCCATTTCCAAAGCATGGGATCCTTCCCATCTAGTTTGGCTTTTGTAGGCCACCACACATGGTCTTCCTGCAATGTGTCATCCTAGAACACGTATCAAATAGCCAAATAGTCAACAACATTTAACAATAAACTTCAAATGTGATGGTTCCATAACCAATCAATGTTATTGATAATTAAATTCAATATGAATTTGCAGTTCTGTCTACTACAAAAATTAATTTTCTCAGCAATGAGGCTATCCCCATATTGTTTGGATCTCGTAAGTGGTATCACTCTATCCATTATGGTTTCACCCTTGCTACCATACATGAACATCCACCTACAACATGTCCTCCTGACACAATTTTATATAAGCCAAACAGTCATTAGCAATTATAAGCAAATTCTCAAATCTGAAATTTGTAAATCTATTTTCCTATAGAAATTAGATTTGCAACCATTCATTTATTCTCATAAAATTAAACCAGAGAATTTTCATATTTGTTTCATGCATAATTTACAACCATGAGAACCTTCTCATAACCTTTGGCTTCTGCACATGGTAGATCCTGGTCTTTACTATGGACATATCCTCATTTCCATACGCAAGACTTTTCTACATGAAATCTAAACTTCAATCAGCCAAACACGTTGTGAGTATCTATGCATATAATCCTTTCATTGCCACAACAGTCACTGAAGTGATCTCAGAATTATAACACTCAATAATTCAAACACCTTCAGCTGTTAACATTTGAAATGCAATGAAATGTATATCCCTGTATATGCATCATTATCATAATAAAATTGCAAGACACGGGTACACTGCCCATGTAATGTAAATAAATTGTAAATACTCATTACTTTGCATTCTATGCAACTCTGTCCTTCCAACAGAGTGCTCTGGTAGCCCATCACATGTCTACCTTCTTCATGCAGTCTTTCTCCTGCATTCCTAGCAGCTCATGAAATGGTCTCAGGATTAACAATATTCCACCATTTCATCAATTATCTAATTGTATTGAAACATACATAACACAACCATGCATTCACACAATGCATCTTAACATGTGCACCCGCACATATGCATGCACATTCACAACAATTACATAATATTTTGATGTGCATTCACTTAATGTATAACCCCTCAATACAACCTTGCATTAATCCATGAATGCTATACATTCCAACATATTATGGCCTAACCATGCCTATCTCATATGACATACAATACAACAGGACCATAAGTCATCACTTGCTTTGGTTGTTAAACTCACAACCGACATACACAAATGGCATGATATAATTTCATATGAATGCATTGAGGTTTCTAAGAAACTATAGGGTGTAAGGCTCCTTGCCTTCACTTACCCACACCTGACCATACTTGGTAGGTTGAAATTCACATTTAGGAACTCAGTACCACATGCAAACCAATCAACATAGTTTAAACATAGTTGAAGGGATATTACCAAATATCCTTTCAACATTCATGCAATTTAAGGACAAATAACAATTACCTGCCTGGCTGTCATTAATATCACTGGATGTTACCTAATCAGTTGGCCTCTTACCAAAGCTACACATTCCTTTTTCCAACCTCATGATCACATATTTGTTGCACCATCTTTTCTTCATAAGGTTGTTGGTCATATGCAACAATCATCATCCACGCCCTTAGTCATGCTTCAGTTGTCTTTGGTCCTATAACCATTGCAAACACGACTAGTTATTTAACAACCACCATAATCATCTTTAAGTGGCTCATTGCATATGCAAAACCTCACTATTCTACCAGTATGCAATATCATATATATACAGAAGTATTTTTACATGCACTGTGCAATGTTTATCAATATGCCATCTAATGCATATTCATTTCAGCTATCTAATCTCTTACATTTTCAATCATGCTTCTATGGTTTGATTCATACAACCATTATCAACAACATTACTGGTGATCAACCATAAGCAATACCATTAATGGGCTATTTCATGTGTAACTTTCACTACCTTTACCCATATGCAACATCATGCCCATGCATAAGCAATCCACATGCACCATGCAATGATTCTTTAATCATGCCCACTAATTCATATGCATTACTCTCTTGCATTTCCAGCATCCCTATGCCATAATTTTCAGTATATAAACTCGAGAAATATAAATACAGTAACAAGAGAGGAGTTAAGGAATTCTCCCTTTTCAATTTCCCCTCATGACATGGAGTTCCTCCTCCACATCATAGCTGATCCTTTTCTTGGCTTCCCTACCAAGCATACAAGCAATCATTAGCTATGATCTCCTCATGAATTAGCAATTCAGCATAGACATACATGTATAACATTCATTTTTGCTATTTCCCAAACATGCAATTCTTATGTGATAAACATAAATAGTTTAAGGTGAGGAATTTCCCTTTCATCCTCCATAATGGATATTACAACCCATTACTCTTACTGAGATTCCACAACCCCTTCTATGCATTTCCTGCTTCTCATCCCAAGCATAGAGAATGCATTTCACACTTTAAATGACTGTCTCCATGGCATTTTTCAACTTTTGACGCTTGAAAAATCTCCCTGGAAAATAGCTGAAATTCCTTGTTTCGAAGCAACTCACCAAGTTCTTTTGACTTGTTTCGGGCCAATTTGTCGAGTTCTATCGCAGTTTCGGGCCAACTTGCCTAGTTTTGCCACAGTTTTGGGCCAACTTTCTGAGTTCTGCCACAGTTTTGGGCCAACTTGCCGAGTTCTGCCGCCGAAAACACTTAGAAAAATTTTCAAACCAATTCACCGAATCTTTTCGCTCTTGCGTACCAACTTGCCGAGTTCTTCCGCCATTGCGGACCAACTTGCCGAGTTCTTCCGACGAAAGACACTTAGAAAAATTTTTGAACCAACTCGCTAAGTCCTTCTGCCGTTGCAGACCAACTGATCGAGTTCTTCCACCATTGCGGACCAAATTGTCAAGTTTTTCCACCAAAAGACACTTAGAAAAATTTTCGAACCAACTTGCCGAGTCCTTCCGCCATTGCAGACCAACTTGATGAGTTCTTCCGCTATTGCGGACCAACTTGTCGAGTTCTTCCGCCGAAAGACACTTAGAAAAATTTTGAAAATTTTCTTCCTTTCCCTGGGCATTCCGCAACTCCGTCGGCGCAACTCAGCCAATTTCTCCAAACGTGTCGGCTCCACTCAGCGAGTTCTACCGCCATTTCGGGCCAACTTGCCGAGATTCACTGGCACAGTTTTTGGCAGAAAACTCATAGACACTTAAAAAAAAATTTGAAAATTTGAAAATTTTGAAATTTTTCTTAATTATCAGTGCTGAGCAGGAAGCATACTTACCTCTGCAATTGTGATAGGTAGCCCATAAAGGCCCAATTCTACAACCAACAGCTCTGATACCATTATGTAACGTACCCACCCATCCATACAAGGCAAGGGAGGGAACGTGATGCCAATCTCTGGGGATTTTACATAAGCTCATCCCATTCATTAGATTCACAGCAATAAAGATGAGGTGTGCATATGCAAATCACTTAAACATGCACAGCGGAATAAAACATATTCATCCACACACTCTTCATATGCATTCAACATATCAATAACAGTCATTAATTTAACATTTCAGAAGTAAAATACATAGACATAGAACACTTATCTTTGTTGTGAAATTGTCCCAACAACTAGCTATGTCGCTGCAACGTTCCACCCAACCATAGGTCTCTGCCCAGCCTGTATTCTTTCATCACTCAGAGACCACCCTCGAGTTGGGCATGATTTCTACAACAAAAAGGGGACATTCCAGCTCATTCATAGCCAATTACTCATTTCATCTCAGCCAAGCCAGTCCACAGTTGGGTTTATCAGGCTACATTTGAACTCTGGATGCTTACTCTCAAGCTCAAGCCAAAGCAATGGATACCCATAGCATACCCCAACATATTCATTTCTCACATAGCAAGCACAACCATTGGGAATGGATACACATTTTCAGCAATGGAATTCACAACAAGATGGCCATAGATTTTCCCCAAAATGTAGGCACACCAAAATGGACTATGGAAAGGGGAATTCGACCACAGGGAGCAAACCCGATTTCTCCCACGGGCTATGAACATTTCAAATTGCCAAAACGGCCTCATTGAAACCCCAAATCGAGCTCCCTCTTCTTCTAGCATCTCTGCAACACAAAAACGCCTTCTTCCCCAAGGAAACACAGGAAAAACATGGAGGAAAAATGCCCAGGCAGCTGCAAAAACGTGAGAGGGGCAAAACTCGTTGATGGGTAATGGCTTGGGGAGCAATTCATGGCTCTTTTCTTACCCAAGAATCCAAACACATTTTTCCATGCAGGGTTGCTTTCCCATACTCAAATTTGGATAGCCATACCTCCCACTCCCCAAGGCATTAACTACCTCAACCAACTCTTGGGAGAAATCAATGATTGGGTACAAAAGTCAACATGGGTAGTTGAGGGTTTGATGGGTTCTCTCATTAACACTTGTCTTGACTTGATTGGCTCCATGTTGAGATATTTTAACTTCAAAGAATATTATAATTTTACTTTATTATTCCGGAGATGTTTCATTCCTCCGTAAAGATCTTATTGTATATCCGGAGATGTTTATTCCTCCGTCAGAATGTGGTAACTCGGTTTATTAGACTTCCCTAGTGGAGGTCATACCTTTATGTGTTATGTGGGTCAAAGGGTTATTAGACAACCCTAGAGGGGTCGGCCCAGTTAGTTGTAGTGGGTATTTAACCCATTGGTTAAATACGAGCCTACGTGTACTTGTGTTAAAGATATGTCAGAGTAGTGTATAAATAGAGGAGGTGTATTCCTCATTTGATACACTCACTCACTTGAGGATAGCGCACTTGTGGAGAAGAGGTCTGCTATTGTGGAGGAGGAGATCATGTCTCAGGGTTTCATCTTTGTATATTGCTGGTCATCTATATTGAGGAAGCTTTGCTGGGTTTTCTACCCCATGAGGGTTTCCCAGGATAAATCTCTGTCTCTTGTGTTTATGCTATGCTTGTTGTTTCTTCAGTGATCCTGTATATGATATTATTGTGAAATGGAATGTAATGCTGCTATTTTATGTCTTAGCATATTAAATATTAACATGGTATCAGAGCTAACCTAAAGGAAGACAAGGTATGGCACTTACGACACTTGCTTTACTTACAACAATTTGAAGGTTAGGGTTTTACATAGCAAAAACCAGTCATCGTGGAACTTTCGCTATAAATCCATTTCTACGAAGGTTCAGGGTATGAAAAGTTTACAGGTCGAAGCTAACATCCCCAGGTACCTTGTGTCCAAAGGGAACCCTCAGATTCATTTTACTTTATGAGTTATGATCAGTACAAGTTAGGGTTTCTGCCTCTTCCAGATCTCAGTCAAAATCAGGTGACCTTGGAAAAAAGGTCATAACTTGGGCTAGGAAGCTCCAAATGAAATTTCATAAAAAGTGACAGGTATTGCACAGAATGTACTATCTCAGCAAACGTTTTCAGAGGTCGAAGGTGAACCAGTGACACGTGGAACTCCGTACAAGTTCGCTCTCCTGTTTTATCCCATAAATAGGTCACGTTGCGACACTTGGAATAACTCTCTCTCAGAGAGTCCAATTGAGGTCATACTTGTCAATATGGAAAGATAACAGGATGAGCTATCTCAAGAAAAGTTTTCAGAGGCCGAAGTTCAAACAGCGACACGTGGCATGCCGTACAAGTTCGCTCTACTGTTTTATCCCATAAACAGGTCACGTTGCGACACTTGGAATAACTCTCTCTCAGAAAATCCAATTGAGGTCAGACCTATTAGGATGGAAAGATAACAGGTCAGTCTACTGCAAAAAGAGTTTTCAGACCCTGTGGAGCAAAAATTTCAGAGTTATAGCAGAAACAATCAGGTGCATATTTCTGTCAAAACAGAATTATTTTTGGAGCACCTTTATTCATGGCTTCCGGAATTTAGGGTTTCAGAGAAAGTTGGAATTTTTGAAGTCTGTAACCACAGCTGGAAGCTCCTCAGAAAAATAAGATTTTAGAGCCTTGGATAAAACCTTTTTATTAGACAGAAGGGTGGGCTTCATCAAACCCTAGTTCGGGTTCCTCTCCAGAAGATCCAGAAGTTTCGAAGGCAATTTTGAGGGGTCAAATTTTGGAGATTTCAAAATTGAAGAATGCTAGGTTGATCAGCTCAACAAGACACATTCTTCCATCCATTCAGAAGTGTGAAAGTCAAAGATTGAATTTTTAGGGTTTCTCTATCAAACCCTAATCAAGCTCCAGATCAAGTTTCAGGGGGAGTTGAGGCTAAGGCCTTACATAAGAAGACTACAAAAAGTCTCGACAGGTATGACTTAAGGAGGTTCAGGTATGCCTTGAAATCTGATTCTTGATTAAGTTCATAATGTGTTTGTCTTCATGTTATTTATTAGTACAATCTTGATTAATGTTATTAATTGTCTTATCACCCTAGTAACAATATGAATGCATGTGAATGATCGAAGACATTCATTGATTAGGGCTATATGATTGTACTTATGCATTATGGTGTTGTGTGAGGTTGATGTTGTCTACTAACAAGACACAGGTACATCACAAAAGACAAATCAAGTTCCATGACCATGACAACATGAAGACAAAGACTCACGAGGTATGTATGACTTTGTTATATTATGTTTAACCTACGAGACATGCAGGTTCTAGCTCGGGATCTCTAAATCATTGAAGAGATTGTTTAGGTATGCTGTACATAACTAAGCAGGTATACTAATCCAGGTATGTTTTCCTATGTCATGTTAGAATCTTACCTTGTGTAAGTATACTTGGTATGATTGGTTAGTAATCAAGGGTTTATGCATATTATGTCTCTTATCTTGGTTGATGATTTAACTAACTAGATCAAACAAGAATATGCATGAGTAAAAGAAGACTTCCTTGAAACCCTGAATACTAATGATCATGACTGTACATATTCAAGATTATTTAGAATTAGAATGTTTTGATAATATTGAGAATATACTAATGAATGTATGTTTGTGTATGAGATCATGAGGATGACACTAGTGTACACTCGAGCATGCATAGTGGTACAGAATGAATAGAAGTTCAGAAGACATACAGAAGATCAAGCGGGAGGAAACCACACAAACATAAAAGATAAGTATTTGAGTTGTTATTAAAAATAGTAAATGATATTGCTTGTATGCATATTTGTATTCCTAGAATATATCATGCTGAGTGTAAACATTCATAAAGCATTGAACAGTATACTACTAATATGCATATGATTGGTAAGTTGGACAAACATTCCATTTTTGCTTGTCTAGAATGAAACCTCTTTGCTGACATGCTGAGAGTTGTGCACACTCTCGATAGTATGTTCTGGTAGAGATGGAAGGCATCTAGATAGCCACTGTATGCATACAGGATATGGGAAAGTGTTCTGCCAAAGTATCGGTCAAAATAGTTGCATAACTATGTAAATTACATCTATATGCATAATAGGTTATCATATCAAATATGATTTGATGATTATGAAGTATTACTAATCATATACTTAATTTTGATTTGTAGGAAAGATCATGATGAATGATGAGCTCTGAACAAGCGATGGATGTTCAACAAAAGATTTACAAATCAAACACACTATAGAAAGCTTGTGGTTAAGAGATTCTTTTAGAAAGAGGAAGAGAATCATGATGAGATGTTTTGCTCCAAGGGACTAGATAAGACCATTCTCGTAATAATGTAATCAGGTTTTGTATGGGTTCCCAGGATCGGTAGTCAATTGATGATCTTAATGATCATCATGGGTGATGTGGATCTCAACCTTTGCTACAAGGTTGAATATGGGTTCTATACACATATGACATGGATGCAAGAAGGAACTCATCACAGAGTTCGAATGATTTTTGAGGCTCATATTAGTAGACCCATCTGACGAGAGATGGCACAGATAGATATGCAGAAGATCATTCAATGCTGAGTGTGAATAATGGACAATTGACAGCTTCATGACAAAGCTTGGGCTTTACCAGAAGTAAAGCTGTTCCTAACCTTTACCTTAAGGTTGTGGATGATGAACCTATCATACCATTATTGTATGACGATGATCTCTTTCTGACAAGGAATGAGAAACAGGTCATGAAAATGGCTGCAAAAATGAAAATGAAATATCTCGGATTAATGCACTACTTCTTAGGTCTAGAAGTATGGCAATATCCAAAAGGAATCTTTTAATTCAAGGTAAGTATGATGTGAAGTTTCTAAAAAGATTTGATATGTTGGAGTATAAAGCCATGGCCACTCCCATGGACTCCAACTTGAAGTTGTTAGTTAATGACTCATCGTATTTAGTGGACCTAACCCTATATAGACAAATCATTGGGTCATTGATGTATTTAACAAATACTAGGCCAGATATATGCTTTGCTGCAAATACCCTAAGTCAGTATCTAGTAGAACCTAGAAAGGTTCAATTAATAACTACAAAGCATGTAGTGAGGTACCTAAAAGGTACAATAGATTTTGGTCTATATTATCTTGGAGGTCATGAACTCCGTTTACATGGTTACTCAGATTCTGATTGGGTAGGAAGTGCCTCAGACAGAAAGAGTACATCAGGTGGATGTTATAGTCTTGAATCTGCCATGATCTCATGGTTCAGCAAGGAAAAATCTAGTGTGGCTCTCAGTACTACTGAAGCAGTATATATATATAGCTGTTTGCTCTGCCAGCTGTGAAGCAGTGTGGCTTCAGAAGCTATTATATGGAGTGTTTGACTTAGAAATGAATTCCACTATGATTATGTGTGACATTCAAAACTGCATCAAGATAGAAAATCTTGTATTCCATGATAAGTCAAAAACACATAGAGATCCAATACTTCTATATACGAGATATGGTGCAGAGAGGAGCTATCAAGCTCGAGTATATAAGCACTGAGGATCAGATTGCTAATATCTTGACTAAACCTCTGTCTCGAGTAAAGTTTGAATACTTCCAAGACAAGCTTGGTATAGTCCAGAAGGACCCTCCTCGAAAGGGGGAGTAGCATATTATCTGATAACAAGTCTGTCTCATCAATGATGAGGTTACCTATTTACTGCACCTAGTTACTTAGAATTATTTAGATTTAGGACTCTTATATTCTTTATTTTGATGATAGATGTATACATGTTTTTTTTAATGTTAGTTTTTGATGATAGATGTATACATGCTTTTGATGTTAGTTTTTGATGATGATACATGTTGTATGTTATACATGTTTTGATGATGATGATACATGTTGTGGTTATACATGTTTTGATGATGATGATACATGTTGTATGTTATACATGTTTTGATGATGATGATACATGTTGTGGTTATACATGTTTTGATGATGATGATACATGTTGTGGTTATACATGTATTGATGACGAGGATACATGTTTTGGTTATACATGTATTGATGATGAGGATACATGTTTTGTTATACATGTTGTGAAGGGATTGAATCATTCCTTGACTTCAGTCCTAAAGAAGAGTCGTAGACATATGTCTTCGAAAATGAAGTTCTTGGTGAACATGTGAAGGGATTGGATCATTCCTGGACTTCAATCCTAAAGAAGAGCCATAGACGTATGTCTTCGAAAATGAAGTTCTTGGTGAACATGTGAAGGGATTGGATCATTCCTGGACTTCAGTCCTAAAGAAGAGTCATAGGTGTATGTCTTCGAAAATGAAGTTCTTGGTGAACATGTGAAGGGATTGGATCATTCCTGGACTTTAGTCCTAAAGAAGAGCCGTAGACGTAAGTCTTCGAGAACAAAGTCCTTGGTGGACGGTGAGGGATTAAGTCATCCTTGGACGTAGGTCCTAAATGCACGGTTTAGGATTAAGTCATCCTTGGACGTGGTCCTAAATGTACGGTTGAGGATTAAGTCATCCTTGGACATAGGTCCTAAATGAATGGTGGAGGATTAAGTCATCCTTGGACGTGGTCCTAAATGTACGGTGGAGGATTAAGTCATCCTTGGAAGTGGTCCTAAATGTACGGTGGAGGATTAAGTCATCCTTGGACGTGGTCCTAAATGTACGGTGGAGGATTAAGTCATCCTTGGACGTGGTCCTAAATGTACGGTGGAGGATTAAGTCATCCTTGGACGTGGTCCTAAATGTACGGTGGAGGATTACGTCATCCTTGGACGTGGTCCTAAATGTACGGTGGAGGATTAAGTCATCCTTGGACGTTGTCCTAAATGTACGGTGGAGGATTAAGTCATCCTTGGACGTGGTCCTAAATGTACAGTGGAGGATTAAGTCATCCTTGGACGTGGTCCTAAATGAACGGTTGAGGATTAAGTCATCCTTGGACCCTGTCCTAAATGTACGATAAGGATTGGATCATCCTTGGACTTTGGTCCTGTAAACTGAGCCGTAGACATGTGGTCTCCGAGTACATGATAGGACTAGATCGTCCCTGGACTTTGGTTCAAAAGGTACATGACTGGTTTGCATCATCCTTGGACATAGAGAACTGGATTGATCGTGTGATGATGATGCTGATGATCGTGTGATGACGATGCTGATGATTGTGTGATGATGATGCTGATGATCGTGTGATGACGATGCTGATGATCGTGTGATGATGATGCTGATGATCGTGTGATGATGATGCTGATGATCATGTGATGACGATGTTGATCATGATGCTGATGATCATGTGATGATGATGTTGATCATGATGCTAATGATCGTGTGATGATGATGTTGATCGTGATGCTGATGATCGTGTGATGATGATGCTGTTGATCGTGTGTTGACGATGCTGATGATTGAGTACTATCAACTCTGATGATGTTGATGTTCCAGTATTGAAGATGTTCCAGTAACTGGTTGAGTTACTGATGATGTTGAGAGAGCTTCCAATGATTTATAGATGTATCATGTATGATGTTGATGACTCCTTGCTCGTGCAGATGCTGTTATAATATCCTTCTTGTTAAGGGGGAGTGTTGAGATATTGTAACTTCAAAGAATATTATAATTGTACTTTATTATTCTGGAGATGTTTCATTCCTCCGTAAAGATATTATTGTATATCCGGAGATGTTTATTCCTCCGTCAGAATGTGGTAACTCGGGTTATTAGACTTCCCTAGTGGAGGTCGGCCCTTTATGTGTTATGTGGTTCAAAGGGTTATTAGACCACCCTAGAGGGGTCGGCCCAGTTAGTTGTAGTGGGTATTTAACCCATTGGTTAAATACGAGCCTACGTGTACTTGTGTAAAAGATATGTCAGAGTAGTGTATAAATAGAGGAGGTGTATTCCTCATTTGATACACTCACTCACTTGAGGATAGCGCACTTATGGAGAAGAGGTCTGCTATTGTGGAGGAGGAGATCATGTCTCAGGGTTTCATCTTTGTATATTGCTGGTCATCTATATTGAGGAAGCTTTGCTGGGTTTTCTACCCCATGAGGGTTTCCCAGGATAAATCTCTGTCTCTTGTGTTTATGCTATGCTTGTTGTTTCTTCAGTGATCCTGTATATGCTATTATTGTGAAATGGAATGTAATGCTGCTATTTTATGTCTTAGCATATTAAATATTAACACTCCAAGGGTTTGAATGTTTCCCTCCCCAACTCCTTGAAAAATCATGCCCCCATCTCTTTGTTGCAGTGCATAGCTAGTTGTGGGTATTTTATTAAAATGCATATTTACATAATATCCACAATTCGCCTATGCCTGGCTAGCACGTAAACCATATGCATCAATAAATCGATGGCAGAGCATTGGCCTTGAGATCCTCACCATGATTTCATAACAATATTACATCATTTACAATTTTAAATTCTATGGAGTTAAGATGGGGACGTTACAAGGTGAGAGAGAGAGGAGAGATACGAGAGGGGGGGGAAGGGACATAAATTTAAGGAGTTGGAGAGAGGAATGATGAGGGAGGGAAATTAAATGCCTAAACCCATAATTCCTAAGTCCCAAACCTCCTAAATCCCTACAACCCTAATCACCTAAGCCCGTAACACATAATCCCTCACCCCATTAATAGTCGATCCCTAAATCCCTAAAAATATAAAGTTATTGCTCCTTAAATCCCCAGTCCCTTAATTAACCCTTTATCTCCCCTCATTTTTGTACGTATCCTCTAATGCCCTAATTCCTTAACACTATAACACCGTAGACCTTAATGCCTAACATGTTAAAAGCTAACCCCTAAGCTCAGACCCCTAAATCCCTTTACCCCTAAAGCCCCTAACTGCTAAATCCCTTAAGTCCTTTAATTTTTTACCTCTAATCCTTTAACCATTAGCCCTCTAAGCTCTAGTTTACCCTATATAGGTAAAATAATTGCTTACCTCTACACTATGTTTTCATGTGCAACCTCCCTTGTTCTAGCATGTCCTGCATATGCTTTTGCGCTATACGTTTTCATGGGTGCTCTTCGTTTGCATGAGAGATCTATGTTTTCTTGATATCTCTCTCTATAGATTGGTCGCTCCTCCCTCAGCTTTGGTATTCTTGCTTGGGCTTGTGCATTAGTCTCTAAGCTCTAATTTACCCCTTATAATCATTTAACCCTTTAACCCCTTCACCTTTAATGGATAACCTCATAAACCCTAACACCCTAACCCTAGCGCACTAAATCAATTAATCCCTAATTCCCCTAACCCCTAAACCCCCTAGCTACTTTATCTCTAATCCCACAACCCCTAACACCTAAGAACTAGTCCACACCTAACCCCTAAACAATCTAACCCATATTACTTAAATCCCAAATCCCTAAATCCCTAAGCCCTTAACCCCTAGAAAAAATTAAACCTTTAACTGCTTGGGTTTTAACCCCTAACCCCTTAAACCCTATCACCCTAACCATGGAGCTCTAAATTCTTGAACCCCTAAATCCCATAACCCATAAAACCTCCTAACCCTACATATGCTTAACTCCCCAACTCATAAATATTTAAACTTGTTAACAACTTTATTCCTTCACCTCTAAACTCTTAACCCATAACACCTAAGTCCTAATTAACCCCCAAACCCTAAAACCACTAACTGATAATCTCTAAATCCCAAAGCCCATAAATCCCTAGAAAATCCTAATTCCTCATATCCTAGAATCCATTAAGCCCTTAACTCCCAATCCTTTAATCCTTTAACCCCTTGACACTTAACTCTTAACCAACTCAACCCTAACATCCTAACCCTAGAGTCTTAAAACCCTTAGCTCATAAGTTTTCTAACCCTTGAAGGCCTCACCTCTTAAATAACCACCAATACCCTAACCCTTATGTCCTTAACCAGTAAGCCCCTAATCCCTTAATTCTTACAAACCATTATCACTTAAACCCTTCACCCTTAAGGATTAACCTATTGAACCCTAACCCCCTAACATTGGTGCCATCAATCCCTTAACCCCTAAACCCCTTTTATCTCTAAGAACTTAACACCCAACACCTAAGACCTATCTTATCCACAAATACTTAAGCCCTTAATGTCTAACCTCTAAAACCCTAACCCCCTAAACCTGGATCCCTCATGACAGAAAGAGTATATGTCGGATGAGCGCCTACGGTTGGGTTGAACATGGAACCTGAACACCCAATTTCCCTTATTTAGTCAAGTGTTCTTAATTTATGGTCTCGATGCATTAAAATACTTGTTAGGATGTATTTGTAGTCCTTACACCTTATGATTTTATGTAATTTGTTGGGTTTTCCCAACTTGGTATCTTCAAGACTGTATGTGTTGGTATAATAATTAATGTTGTATACATTAGCATGTGATCATGTTGTTGTGATGTACTTGAAACTAATACATATATTGCCTATGCAGGTTATGGGTATGCATATGGTTATGTAAGCATGTGCTTATGTGGCTATGGTGTACACATAAATTCATACACTTTGTATCTATCTTATGATCATGTGAATAAGTGTACATCATCATAAGGTCATTTAAGTTATGATAGTACTATAAAGGCTATGTGCATCATGGGTGTATATGATAATTGGGGATGTTCTAGTGGTTATGAATGTATAATAAAGCATATATAGCCAGGATAATCCTATAGAAATAATGTTTATGTGGTTTTTTAGTCTAGTTGTTGATCTTTTATCCTTTCTCTCTGGACAGACCCGGGCTGGCGGTAATCTTTTAGACCAACAGAACCCTTAGCTCACTGGCCCTTTCGGCAACAGGTCGCAGAAGCAACCTGAAGTCTCACCCGAAGTGATTCTAATGGGAGGCAGAAGACTCAAGTGTCCTCAGCCAAGTTCCGAGGCATCCAGGGTGGTTAAACCCTCCTTAACCCCTTTCACAGAAGCTGTCTATCTCATTCCATTACTCCGGCTACGCCTCTGTCTTATCGCAGTACGCAGGGAATGCGATAAGTCTTTCCCTATGTGAAACCGTCTAGCGATACCCAAGATATCGTAGGTGCGATATCTTCCCCTTCTAGTTCCTGCGGCAAGCGAACTTTGACCGCTTCCTGGGTTAATAGGTGGTCTTAGCTATCCTTATCCTGGTACTGCAGTTAGCAACAACATTCAGCCTACAAGCCTAACCCTCACTAATGAACTCGACCCTTGATATCTCGCAACACGTAACTAGGTAGAACATTACTTTGCGCAATGTCTAACTAAACCATTCATGCCTCATATTCAGTTCTTACTCGCACATTAACCTCTGTTTAACGATTATCTAGTTCGCAAAGAGGTTAGCTATGATTATCGCAATTGTTATACATCATTCAGAAGTTAACTGACGACCATGTACATTACTTATAATAGATTGAAGCATTCATATATAGCACAAACACGTGAATGAGAACAATGGCTACACAATTACAATAGTGCTACTTAGATAAGCACATTGATACTCCCAGGGCAAAGACTACGCCCAGGGGAACTGCGGTTCTTGTTTACAACTCTGGGGAATAAACACAGCTCCGTTCCACTCTTTACAACAGGGGTCTTCTGGGAAACTCCACCTCAGTGGGAGCCCTTCTCTATAGACCTCTTTTCTCTTCTTGCCTTTATAGTGCACTCTCTTCCTCTCGCAATCCCTGCGGATTGCACTCTCTCAACAGGTCGGCCCTTGTCTTCTCAGGGATGTTCAGGCTTGCAACAACAAAAGACTTGACTAGCATCTACCTGATGTCTCTATCGCTATGTGGCCAACCCCTTATCCTATAAAAAGACTACTATATATAGATGGCCCGAAGGTCTCATCGCAGTTACAAAACTGTGGGCCTTATCCCAACAGTGACTCAACCCTAACCACTTACAGTCAACTGGCTGTACTTCCATGGCCGCCTTCTGTCTCGTCGCCGCTTCCTGCAGTCCTTAGTCTTTAATGCATCGGCCCGTCGCTTCTTCTTGGTTCAAGCAACGCTGACTGTGGTCCTTCTTCTTTAATGAGGGTAGCTGAACCCTCTCTTCATCTCCGGCGCCTTTATTGCGGTGGTTGAGCTCTCCCTTCGGCCTCTTCTTCGTACCACATGCTTGACTTTTCTGTACCTATCGCCGTGATTCCCGCCGGAATTTGTGCTACGGCGATATCTTTGTCTTACCGCCAAAATTGGTACTTTCTCTCCAAAATTAGTTATCCTTCCCAAAATTAGCAGCTTCCTAAATGCTGCGGAAGTTCTCTCCAACAACTCCCCTAACACTTACTTGTGGCTCGTCCCCGAGCCACTTGCAACAACAGCCTGATTCATCTGCCTAAGCTTATCCTTTGCTGCTCGTGAGATTGCTGCGAATTGTGCCTTAAGCGCTTTAATACTTTCATCCATGTGTGTTACTTCTTCCTGCGCTGCGCTGAGCAGCTCAGCGGTTACCAAGGAGTCCTCTGTGCCCTCAATGACTCCTTTACTTGAGGTGAAGCTTTTCACCTTTTGCTCCAGTTCATCAACCAGATGTGCGATGTTGCTTTCATGCGGGCTAACTTCGTTAGCCAGGTTGATCTGCTGTTCTCTGTATTTCTGCACCTGCTGCTGAATTTGTGTGATTTCTCCTTTCTTTCTTATCTTCGCAAGAGCACTCAAGCCCTTGTACTCTTCTTCAGCTCTCGATATCGCATCTTCACAGTGCTTAATGTGCTGATCGAGCTCGGCTTTCTGTGGGAGCTCCTCTAGCTCCAGCCATGTCTTTGATGTATCCTCCAGGATGGCCTCTGCTGCTTCCACCCGACAGTGCATCTGTGTCTGTACAACTCTGAAAGCTTGCACTCGTGCTTCTTGGATTTCCTCTGGAGTAGGTGGCTTATTTGCTTCTAGTGCAGCAATCCTTGCTTCGTATTCTTCCTCCATCTTTCTCTTCTCTTCATCTAGAGCCTTTGCTCTTTCCGCTATTTTTCTGATCTTTTGAGTTATTTCTAACTCAGGCCTGATATCGCACTGCGGAAGCTCTGCTGCGATATTCTTTAAAACAAGAGAGACATCCTGCTCTCACTGAACATATTGCGTCAACTGGGCACTCTCTGCCTCATGCTGCGCAATGAGCTGCACATTGTCGTTAGATAGCAAAACATTTTGCTCATATGTGACTTGTTCTCTGTGCCTCAGCTCCGTGCCTATCTGCTGGAAAATTTCGTACAACTGATCCATAGGTACTTCTGGTAGGTTCACCTCAAGAGGATGAACCATCTGCACCTCCATAGGTACAGGGAACTTAATACTTCCTGGCGGTATACGAACAATGTTCGTGCGGTCCCTTGCAATGCTTTCTTCTCTGCTCTGTGGAGGGGGCTGCGAACTTTCTGCGACTGTAGTTGGAGCTGGCTGAATCTGCATGGAAGCAGTCTTCTCAGTGATTGCCTTCAACTCTCGCAATTTGTTGTCAAGGCTGATGCGCATACGATCCTGCGATGACTGAATCGCAGCGAATTTATCCCGCATCTTCTCCTGTATTCGGCTGGCGATGAGATCATACTCATCCTCTGTCATGACTGGTGCCTGCGGTTCGTCGGAAGTAACCGCCTTTGTTCTCTTCTTCTTTGCTCGCACCGGAGAAGGGCCTTCAATAGCCTTTCTCTTAGAACCCATTGGTTCTTTCTCTTTGTCTTTAGGATCTACCTCCTGAACATCTTCTGGGTCCTCGGCTGGTGGATCAACTGGAACTAGGCCAGAGGATAGATCATCATACATTTGTTTCATGTCCTCGTCGAAACAGTTCTTAATGGTATCTTCGACCTGCTGGATTTCCATGCGATATGGGCCGGGGGCCCATTCGTTATGTTTCCTGAACCCTTTGGGTCTGATGTAGGTTTTATCCCTGTCGACTTTAAATTCCAGCTTGGACTGATAAAGATCAACGACCGGCGAGTCGACACGCGGAATCGTTGCGACGGATTCAAGCAATAGCGTATAATATTCATGGAATACCATTGCGTTATTCTTGTGCTTCTCTGGGTGACTACTCGCCCAAAGATTGGAGTACCTCGACCCTCTGCATGCCCCTGGCGGCAGTTGTGGAAACTGCAAATTGGGCGGCTCTTTCCATCCAATGAAAGCCATAAGGATCAGCAGCCACGAGAAGTGGAAGCTGTGAAGTGGATCCTACTGCGCCTGCGCACAGTCTTGAAAGAAACTATTTAACAAAAATAAACTCCAGTTGTAAGGTTTACCGTTTATGACTTCGATCGCTAGGCGGATAACTGAGCCTGTGACCTCCTTCGGCCTCACCTTGAGAAGGAGTTTTCCGGCCAACAGACTAACAGTAAACCGCAAGGCGTCATCCTGTATTGAATTGACATCGTAGGCGCGACCTCCTCTTTGCAGCTTATACTCCGCAACCTGCTTGGTTGAGAGCCTGGTATCCTTTGTGGCGCCATCAATATTTATCTGTGGGTCGAAACCAGTCTTCGACAGACCGGTAATGCGGTGAATGAGGTCAACATTGACATCTATTCGGTTACCCAACCATAAGTAACCGCCATGCACGCATGAAAGTAGCGTCCGCACCACAGCATTGACCTCCGGGCCCCGTCCAAAGTGTGGGATCTCCAGGAGATTGAGCAGTCCCGACGGTACTAAATGGCTTACATGGTCCATGGGGACGAACTCATCGTGCTGTGTCCTTGGGTTCCTCTGAATCGTCATATAACGATCGCGGCGGAATTGTGGGTACGGCGTATAATCTCTCAGATTATAATCAGTAAACTTAACAGCATGCATATTCCCCCACAAGTTACCTTCTTCCTTCACTCGGTTATCCAGCAGCGGGAGTATGAGTTCATATTTAAAGTCTCTTGGAAGGACAATCGCTGGCGCATTCTCTACTCTCGGTGGGAAGTATATGGTAGTGACTGTAACTTCTTCCGGAAGTTCCTGCTCCGGTTCTTCTGACTCTGTGCTATTCAGGGTCTCGCTACGTTCCATATTAGCTAAGGTTCTCGGCGACTGGCGTATGGTCGAAGAGCCAGCAGCAATTTTCTTTCCTTTCTCCGCCACAACTGAAGTCATAGCGCACTCAATTCCACCCCTTTGGAATCTCTGCAACATGTCTTCGAGAGGCTCGTCTGGCGCGAGGCGCCTTCCCCTGTGGTACTCTGGACTTCCTATGATTGCTAATCTTAATGCAAATCAGAGTCTGCAACTGTTTCTAGTTTCCCTGTTCGGAACTCTGCTAAGAATACGCTTGGCTCGGCTCAACTGCGCTCAACTCTTTTGGTGAAAATGACTAAGTAGCCCCGTGCTTTGAATAGAACGTGTATTTATCATCAGGCGGAATTTCAAATGGCAACGGACCAGTGACTGGACCCGTTGGCGGTATTTAATGCATAGACAAGACAACACCCCGCGCCTATTTATTGCAAACACCGTTTGAAATTTCGCTGGGAAACTGTGCGCCGGAGTGGTGTCGCATCGGATTTTCCAAATCTAGAAGAATCGTCGTACTGCTGCCAAATCTTAGTACAACAGATACTTGTCAGCCGTGCAGTTAATGCTTGTCAGATGGCGAAGTGACTAGCCCTCTGATCAATTCAAAATTTGATATCGCATCAATCTGTTTTCTGTCCTCTGCGATAAGATATCGCATCGTCTGGAAGTGGAAAGTGCCAAAAACTCGCCTCTTATCAAAATTATCGCAACCACCAGGAAAACTGGCTGCGAATTCTTATCTGAAGCATTTCCCGGTGTAGACTCCTTAGGGTGCGATGCTTCATTTCAACTACACTGAGCATCTGCACCATTTGCTTCCTTCCTGGGCTAGGGCTAGGAGGTGGCATGGCCTTCGCGATACAGCTTAAGCCGACTGCCATTGATCAGGGTAGGAAGAAACTCCCCACTCATAGTACAAAGCTGTATAGCACCTCCATCTGTTATTTGCTGGATTTGATATGGTCCTAACCAATGAGTTTTGAATTTTCCAGGGAACTTTATAAACTTACTGTCATAAAGGAGTACCAAGTCTCCAAGCTGAAAGGTTTTTTTCTTGATATGCCTATCATGCCAAGCTTTTTCTCGTGCTTTCTGCACTTTTTGATGGAATCCTGCGATAAATCTGTCTTCCTCCAGATTGAGCAGCTGTGCCAATCTCTCCTCTAAAGTATCAGAATCAGCCATCTCTGTAAGCTGAGCAATCCTTAGACTGGGTAAGATGTATTCCATAGGCATAACAGCCTCTTGTCCATATACCAGGCTGAAAGGTGTGTGCCCTGTTAGTTTCTTACACGTGGTCCTGTAAGCCCATAATACAGCATTAACTCTGAGGTCCCAATCATCCCTTTGACTGTTACAAATCTTTGTAAGAGCATGTTCTAATATCTTATTGAAAGCCTCCACCATACCATTAGCTTGAGGGTGGTAAGGTGTACTCTTATGGTGCTGTATTTCAAATTCCTCTGTCAAGGCTTCTATGGTGCTATTCAAAAAATGTGTGCCTTGATCACTCATCAAAGTCACTGGGCATCCAAATCTAGTGATGATGTTTTCAAAAATAAATTGTGCTGCTGTAGCAGCATCACAATTCCTGACTGCTTTTGCCTCAGCCCACCTGGTGAGGTATTCTGTTGCTGTAATTATATATCTCGCACCAGTTCGTTTTCCTGGGGGGTTAATAGGACCCACGAAGTCTATGGCCCACTTATCGAATGCGCGTAGCGTTATTTGTGGTCGCAACGGCATTTCATCTCTTCTGGAGGGCTTTCCTGTCCTTTGGCAGATATCGCATGATCTGCAAAACTCTTTACTGTCTTTATGTAATGTAGGCCACCATAGTCTTGCTGCTAGGATCTTCTGAGCGGTAGGCTTCCCTGCGAAATGGCCTCCTGCGATGCCCGAATGTGCTTCCTTAAGAATGGTCTGTTTTTCGTGGGGCATAACGCATCTGCGCAAGATTTCATCTGGTCCTAACTTATAGAGGTGTCCTGCAATCAGGGTGAAGTCTGCTGCTTTCACCACTAATTGTTTCTTTTGTTGCTTGGTAAACTCAGGTGGTGCCCACCCTGTAGTAAGGAATTGAATTATGTCTCCATAATATTCATCTGCGACCTGAATGGAGAACAATTGCGCATCAGGCAAGTTGTCCTCTAAATTACTTGGTTCTTCACCTGAGTCTAGCCTTGACAGGTGATCTGGTCCTGCATTTAGTCTTCCTGGCTTAACAATGATTTCGAAATCATATTCCTGGAACAACAATAGCCATCTGCATATTCTTCCCCCTAACACTGGCTTATTGACCAAGTACTTTAATGCAGAATGGTCGGTGAACATCTTGAACGGGGCACCCAATAGATAGTGCCGAAATTTCTGTAAGGCATACACCATTGCTAACCCTTCTCTCTCTGTGGTGGTGTAATTCTTCTCAGCTGTCGATAGTCTCCTGCTCGAATATGCGATAGGGTGGTCAATACCCCCTTCACCTGGTTGCGTGAGAATAATGCCCAGTGCGATGCCAGATGCATCTACATGAACATGAAAAGGCTTGTTCCAATCTGGAAATACCAGAATAGGTGCTGTAACCATTTTTTCTTTTAGAGCGTCAAGACTCTTCTGACATTCCTCATTCCACTGAAATTTGATATCCTTCTTTAATAATTTCTCCATTGGTGCGGTAATCTTGGCATAACCTTTGATAAACTTTCTGTAATACCCAGTATGACCAAGTGTAGTTCTCAGCTGCTTTACTGAGTTAGGTGCTAGTAAATTGACAATGATGGCGATCTTCGCAGGATCTACCATCAAGCCTTGTCTGCACACAATGTGACCCAACAATGTACCAAAAGGCGCACAAAATATACATTTTTTTAAGTTAAGGGAAATCTGGTGCTGTCTGCATTTTTCAAACATTAATCGCAGGTTTCCTATGTGCTTCTTGACTAGTCCAAATACAGTCCAATCATCAAAATAAACTTCTAGAAATTGATGGATGTATTCCTTAAAGACAGCAACAACTACTCTAGAAAAAATTGCTGGGGCATTCTTAAGACCAAAGGGCATTACCGTATACTGAAAGGAGCCCCATTCTGTCGCAAATGTGGTCTTGTGCCTGTCGTCTGGATGGATTCTTATCTGGTGATAGCCTGAAAAGCCATCAGTAAATGAATAGATTTCTTGTCCTCCAACATTGTCTAAGACTTCATCAGTGAATGGTGTCGGAAATGGGTCATGCAGCGATGCATCATTCAGTTTGCGCAAGTCGACACAGATCCTGATGTCTCCTTTTGTTTTCTTTTCTTGTACTACCATGGGACTAACCCACTCACTTTCTTCAACAGGTTCAATGATGCCTGCTGCTAGCATCTTATCTATTTCATCTTTTACTTTTGCTTTATACCGCGGATTCAACCTGTATGGGCGTTGCTTAACCGGCTTAGCGTCCTCCTTAAGCGGTATTCTCATGACTCCGAGGTCACCCACTATTCCCTTCATTTCTGTAAAGTTGGTAGGAAATAGGTCCTGATACTCATGTAATAGGTCTGTGATTTGGCCAATTGTCTCATCATCCCAATAATCTCCAATAGAGGCAAACTTAGGGTCTGTTTCTGTGCCAATATTGCTCTTTCTAATCTTGATTGGTTCTGTTACAGCTGGGATTTCTAAGTGCGGGCCTTCAACTTCACGTGTACCTTCTGTTTCTGCGATATTGATACTGCGAGGATCTTCATCCTCATCGCTTAAGTCTTGTGCGCAGTTGTAACATTCTAGTGCATGTTCCATCTGGATAGCCCACTCGGGTTGCGAATCCGCTGGTAATGGGCAATCCTCAAATATTTTAGTCTTTATGATCTTCAAGGCCCGATCAATGCTTGGATGCTCAGATTCAAAACTGAATGTGACCAAAAATTTTTCAATCATAATAGGCCATGAGATAGTTCCTTTTCTTAGCTCTGTTTCTGTATACCAGTTCCGTGGAACTGTATCCAGTGTATGGATAAACAAATGAACCCATTCTTCTGCTGGAATTTCTAGCCAACTCTGTTCACAGTTCATAATGTGTGCTCTGGGATCACTCTCCCCTGTATATTTCCGCTGTGTACAGTCTCTTTCTTTAGAGAATCTAATGCGCATCAATCTCTTACAATCATACCATGATGCGATATGTTCCTTGTGTGTGTACCACCATCTTGCAGGTGTGGCTCGAACTGCAAGGTCAAAAACCTCCATCCTCTGCTCTTGAGGAATCTCTTCTTCAAACTGCTGCAAAAAATCATTGACATCTGCTAATCCATCAAAAGTTGGAATATACCTGCTTTCTGTCCCAATCCATCGCAGTGATTTAGTCATGAATGCGCATCTGCGGATAGAAACTTCGTGGAGTCTATTTTGCCAATTCTCTAAGACAACATCTGAATCTGATGTGCATGAACTATCACATCTCCAGCTGATATGTCCATCAGCTGTAGGATCAATGTAATCTGTCTGATTAGAAGTCATTTGGTACAAATTTTCCATGTTATGCACCTCCTCTTCTGCTTTGATTGGCTCAATGTAGCGAGGACCCTGTAAAGGGTCTAATGGTGCGATAACCCGGACTTGAGCATCTTCAAATGTCATCTGCCTTTTCTTTAAGTTGATAACAGCCTTGTTATCAAAAGCCCAATCAATACCTAATAGAGCTGGATAGGGTTTGGTGTCACCAATAATTTCTATGATCTCAAAATCGGCATATGTGTGAACTCCGTCGATGTCCACTGGGACATGCGATAGGCGACCCATCGGTGATATTCTCTGCTGATTAGCTAGTCTGAGATGGATAGGGGATCTGCTTAGTTTTGGACTTCCCATCTGTTCCCATGTCTGTTTAGTCAAGACATTTACTTCTGAACCTAAGTCTAGGATAACCTCATCGATTTCAAATAGTCCGATCTGCGCTGTGAGCCTCATCTCTCTTCCTGTCCTTGTATGGCCCATTATATGGTGAATGGTGCGCTGTGTATTGCTCACAGAAGGGCTCTGTTGACATTGGTCAATAACTTTCTGAAGTTCCTCTACAGCTTTCCCATTTCTTAGAAGTTTCAAACAACTCTGCAAGAAGGACTGTACACTCCCGGTCAATTCCTCTTCGTCACATCTTCCAGATGTGCTAGCCTGTGGTATCTGCGTAGTACTAACATCCTGCGGTGGTTTCCGTGGTATACCCTGAGATGGTAATAATAGTGATCTGGGCGGTGTCTGTTCAGCAAAGGAAGTCTTAGTTTGTTGAAATGCCTCCTTATTCTTCTGTAGATCAAGTGGGATAGGTTTTCCTGGAGCTTTGCGCACCCACTGCGTTCCTGTCGTTTTTTCCACGTCCTGCGATATGTTGCTTGTGGAGAGACCACTGCGAGTTACAATATTGACCCGTGGTTCGGTTTCGTTCTGCTCAACAGCGATAAACTGGATAGTCTGATTGGTTGCTGGCTTGGCGTCCTTGATCTTAGCTATCAGTATGGGACATTCCTCTATTGTGTGGTCATAAGATTTACAATACTTGCACGTTGTAGTAGGGTTCTGACAGTCCCTAGCGTAATGTCCTGTGCCTCCACAGTTATAACAGGTGATAGTTCCACGGCCACGGCCAGATTCATAGCCTCCTCCGCGTCCTCGGCCTCTGAAGTTTCCTCCACGGCCTCCCTGATTCGGATCAGTTTGTGCACGTACTGCTGGTCCGGATGCTTCTAACTGAACTCTGTAGAGGTCATGCTTCCTTTCTATCATTAACTCATAAGCTCTACAATTGTTTTCGTCATGTCCCACAGATTTACAGAAGTTGCAATATAGGTTCTTTGGTGTCTGCACATATTTCTGAAGGAGAGGGCATTCCTGAGGACTGTGTCCTCTGGTTCTACAAATCTCGCACCATGGCCCCTGGTTCTGCATCAACGGGTTAGGAGCTCCACTGGCGATATAGTCAGCAAAGACAGGGCAGTTATCCTTACTGTGTCCCTGCGCTTTACACTTAGTACACCAAATTTCATGCGCAACCTCCTTTCCTTTCTTAATTTCATGCAGCTGTAAGGTGAGGTTAGCTAGCTGATTTTGCAGATTAGTGATACCGGTGCTAGTTTCTGCTAGAGGTGAAGCCTCTAGTTTCATTGCCATTTCTAATGCTTCATCTTGTGTATTTAATTTCTGTTGCATTAGCGGAAGTCTGATGTGTGGTAATATTGCTGCGATAAACCATTCTTTATGCTGTTGAGGCGCAAGCTCAAAGCTTACCTGATCAATGAGGGTCTTGAATCTCTGGTCAAAATCCCAAACTGTCTCCGTAGGCGATTGTTTAATATCTTTAAGTTCTGCTATGCATTGTGACTCGGATTTAGGTTTTTTAAACTCTTTAATCATAGCAGTTCTAACCTGTGCAAGCGTTCTGTTATGGCCAGTGGTATACTTCATATACCAAGTTAATGCTCTTTCTCTAAATGTGGTGGCCAGCTGGACAAGCTTGACATTATCATCTTGTATTTGCTTAATGGTCCATATGGCTTCGCATAAGAACCAGTGTTGCTCAGGGTCCTCCGACCCTGTACCTTTGAATGTTGGTAGCTTCATATCATCTCCCATTCTGTTTCTAGATGGTGGGTTCTGGTTTGCTGTATGACTACCACTCGGCTGTGTAGATGTGGAGGGTGTAGCGGTAGTATTCGCTGTATAAGAGCTACTGGACGGGGTTCCTGCGGGATTATTCTGAGTTCCGACTGGCTTTTGAGGAGTCCTAGGGTTCTGACTCTGCTGTCTCGGGTGATCTGAGCTGTCTTCTTCAGAAGAAGATGAATCGTTGACTCTATATCTTTTACCACTACGTGTATGTCCAAGATACTCGTAATCACTTTCAGAGTCTACTGACATTACAATATCATGCTACTATTCATCTGAGAGTATATCCAGTACTCCTTTTTCATATAGTAATTGCTTAATGGACAGACTTAGAGAATTTAGGTACTTACCGCGATAACCCTTGAAGAAGTACCGTTCTGCTGCGCTGAAACTCTTTCTCTGATCAACCGCGAACTCTGTGATGAAGCCTTCCAGCAGACTCGTAAGCCAGAAGTCTACTGCGCGTGAGATGGGGTTATCGACACCTTTCAAGGTCTGAATCAGCTCTGCTGTCCAGACAACTTCTCGATTCTTCTTGACACCGCTGTTGTCAACAAGCTTTGATAACCAACCATATAACTCAATAGCATAAGTTACGAAGAATATCTCATGGAGATCTGTAAAAAGGTGCTTCTGTAGCCAAGCCTCAATGCTCAGTCTAGGATTCTTGTTTTCTTTTGCAGCAAACTCTCTTTCTTTTGACTCAACCCACTGGTTAAGTTCTTGCTTGGTAGGATGCCAATAGAACATCAGCTCAATGTGTTCAAACCGGCAACGGAACCATTTGTTGATCTTTTATCCTTTCTCTCTGGACAGACCCGGGCTGGCGGTAATCTTTTAGACCAACAGAACCCTTAGCTCACTGGCCCTTTCGGCAACAGGTCGCAGAAGCAACCTGAAGTCTCACCCGAAGTGATTCTAATGGGAGGCAGAAGACTCAAGTGTCCTCAGCCAAGTTCCGAGGCATCCAGGGTGGTTAAACCCTCCTTAACCCCTTTCACAGAAGCTGTCTATCTCATTCCATTACTCCGGCTACGCCTCTGTCTTATCGCAGTACGCAGGGAATGCGATAAGTCTTTCCCTATGTGAAACCGTCTAGCGATACCCAAGATATCGTAGGTGCGATATCTTCCCCTTCTAGTTCCTGCGGCAAGCGAACTTTGACCGCTTCCTGGGTTAATAGGTGGTCTTAGCTATCCTTATCCTGGTACTGCAGTTAGCAACAACATTCAGCCTACAAGCCTCCCTCACTAATGAACTCGACCCTTGATATCTCGCAACACGTAACTAGGTAGAACATTACTTTGCGCAATGTCTAACTAAACCATTCATGCCTCATATTCAGTTCTTACTCGCACATTAACCTCTGTTTAACGATTATCTAGTTCGCAAAGAGGTTAGCTATGATTATCGCAATTGTTATACATCATTCAGAAGTTAACTGACGACCATGTACATTACTTATAACAGATTGAAGCATTCATATATAGCACAAACACGTGAATGAGAACAATGGCTACACAATTACAATAGTGCTACTTAGATAAGCACATTGATACTCCCAGGGCAAAGACTACGCCCAGGGGAACTGCGGTTCTTGTTTACAACTCTGGGGAATAAACACAGCTCCGTTCCACTCTTTACAACAGGGGTCTTCTGGGAAACTCCACCTCAGTGGGAGCCCTTCTCTATAGACCTCTTTTCTCTTCTTGCCTTTACAGTGCACTCTCTTCCTCTCGCAATCCCTGCGGATTGCACTCTCTCAACAGGTCGGCCCTTGTCTTCTCAGGGATGTTCAGGCTTGCAACAACAAAAGACTTGACTAGCATCTACCTGATGTCTCTATCGCTATGTGGCCAACCCCTTATCCTATAAAAAGACTACTATATATAGATGGCCCGAAGGTCTCATCGCAGTTACAAAACTGTGGGCCTTATCCCAACAGTGACTCAACCCTAACCACTTACAGTCAACTGGCTGTACTTCCATGGCCGCCTTCTGTCTCGTCGCCGCTTCCTGCAGTCCTTAGTCTTTAATGCATCGGCCCGTCGCTTCTTCTTGGTTCAAGCAACGCTGACTGTGGTCCTTCTTCTTTAATGAGGGTAGCTGAACCCTCTCTTCATCTCCGGCGCCTTTATTGCGGTGGTTGAGCTCTCCCTTCGGCCTCTTCTTCGTACCACATGCTTGACTTTTCTGTACCTATCGCCGTGATTCCCGCCGGAATTTGTGCTACGGCGATATCTTTGTCTTACCGCCAAAATTGGTACTTTCTCTCCAAAATTAGTTATCCTTCCCAAAATTAGCAGCTTCCTAAATGCTGCGGAAGTTCTCTCCAACACTAGTCCTTAATCCTGTAATAATGCTTGATGCTCATCCTTCTTGTGTAAAGGTATGATTGATAAATAAATGGTGTTATGTGGCTCAACATGGATTTATTAGCAAGGACATGATAGTCCTATGTGTTATCATTGGGTGAGGATTGGCCTATATAATATCAATGCATATATATTGATCAATGTAAAGAGTCAATGTTAATGGTCAAAAATATGATTTTATAGCTTGATGCTTGTATTTACTATGTTAAGGACTAGTATCTATGTCGTATCTAGTCAACACTAAAAGTTACTAAGGCTCATGTGGAATGTGTGATACAGCTAAGAGGATATAGACTATATGTACATTATACAATATACTATGGAACCTTTGAGATCTTAGCTAGGATAGTTCTCATTGCATATGAGCTTGCATTTCCTGCTTGCATAAAAGTGCATAATGTATTTTGCATATCTTTGTTGAAAAAGTATATACCTAATGTTAATGATGTGATTGATTAGAATGTGACTCAAGTGGAACCAAAAGGGGATTTTCCTGTACAACCAATCCGCATATTGGGAAGAAAAAACCAAGGTGCTCCAGAATTGAGAGATCTGATAGGTAAAGGTATAATGGACCCAATACAGTCCTACTAATATGACTTGGGAGCTCGAAGATGCTATGAGGGAGGCATATCCTCATGTTTCTGAAAATGCATGAAGGCATGTACAAATAAAGGCATCCGTGAAGGCATGTATGAATAAGTATCCATCAGGGATGATGCATTATTTTAAGGGTGAGGGGGATGTAATACACTTTTTGTTAATCCTTGGAAATATGTTATTATTTTGTTTAGTATTGGGCACTAGGTGCTAGGAATATGGACTTTGGACATCATCGTCATCATCACTATTATTACTATTATTCTATTATTATTATTATTATTATTAAATTAAATAACTACCTCAACATGGAAAACTAACGAGAATGGTGTGTCATGAATTCCATATTTGAGTGGTTAGGGACTTTGAGTTGTTTCTCTCCCTAACATTACTCATTGGACCCTATTTTTGATTATTTTGGTTTATGGAGGTACTATTACACTCTATTTGATGTTTAGAGGGGCTTACATGAATAGTGAACCCTTATTGGCTATTCCAAGCCTCTTGTGATGCTTCTAATGTGCTAGTGTGCCCTCACTGTCTATTTTTAGCTTCCACTCCTTGAAAAATTCTAACTCCTCTCTCTATTTCATATTTTTCTATTCCAGGAAAGGAGATTTCTAATTATAACCTCCCTCTCATGAATTGAGTAACCACCGATAAAATTGAGTTACCTCTCTTGGAATTGGAGTTACTTCCTTGGGAATTTGAATGTCTATAGAAATATTGGAAAGGGGATCTCTTTCTTTCTTCTTCTCTCTATGAGCTATCCAGTGCAGAGGAATTCTCTCTTGTGTTGGTAAATACATGCTCTCGAGGAGAATATGCTTTGTATTGCAAAAGATTGAAGGCCTTGTAATGAGGTTTGAAGACCCTGTAATGGGGATTCAATATTGATTGTGCAGAACGCAACATGAGTCCTTATCCCATAGCTTGTCCCTATATGAATATTGGCACATGAATCCGAATGGTCGATGGTGATTTCTAGAGGGTCCTGTGTGGTGAGGGGAATCCCATTGCACTAGGTAGTGTAGATGGAAGGGAAATTTTAGACGGAGAAAGGTGTAGTTGTGGTTTCTAATAGTGTGGAAACGACGCAACCATATGTTTTGGTATTCCTATTTTTGATCATTTATAGGTTGTGATACATTTTACATTATTTCGAGAGAGACATTTCTGGTAAGGAATACTTTTCTTTACACTGAAAAATATTTCCGTATGACTAATATGTGGTCATTTTGTTGTGGCAAGGTTTTCTCATGGTGTTGATAAGGGCGCAACCATACCTTCTGGTTCAGATTTGTTTGAGCATTTTTGGGTTGTGATACCTATTGAATTGTGTCCATAGCAATGTTTTTAGTAAGTATTACTTTTTTTTTCATTGAAAAAACTTTCTGTATGACTGAGATACAGTTGTTTTTGGATGGCAATTTTCTTGGTGTTGAGATGAGCGCACCATACCTTTTGGTTTGAGAGTACCTCTCCTGTGGATCTATGGTCTCAACTCTAGGGTGAATATCATGTTAAAATATGCATGAGCATGGAATTTCTAGGTCATGTTGAAATTTTTTCCTATTAAAGCTAGTTGCTCCTTAATCATCTGAGTATTTTATTATGTGTTTATTTACGAAAATTTACATTTATATATGTGCTTGTGGATGTGACTTGCTTATGAATTGTATGGATGTAGGTGACAAACATGATATATGATGTTATATGGTTTTATATGAAATTCTTTAATATTTGAATTATTTATGTTGACATGGCTATGGTTGGTAGTCAGTGATGAGTATTTTACTATATGTTTATTTATTGCAATTTCTGATATGTGTATGTGCTCATTAATATGATTTTGTTGTCATTTACATGGTTATAGGTAGAATCCATGGGATTTGATCTATTTTTCATGTACATGGATGTAGATTAAATCCTTCATATCTAGTTTTGTTTATGTTAATATGGTTGTAGGTGGCAGTCAGTAGATTTGGTTTTAACACTATTAATATGGTTGATTGTGGCACTCTATAGATCTATTTGTTTGTCTTTTTTATGGTAGCTTGTAGATCTGATTTTATTAGTGTTTATATGCATGTAATAAATATGATATATCATGATTTATATCATGTTAATAGCTTGCTCAAATCTGGTTGCATTTCATGCTTGCTTTTACCTTGCATAGCATGTGCTTTGGGGAATGACCTGCATTGTATTTTTGTATTTATTTTTAAAGAGGATGAAAGTTTCATTTTAATTGGCTTGTTGGAATCCTAGCCTAGACTTAGATAACCTTCTGTTGTTGTGTATTTAAATTTATTCAGACTTTCCTTTGGTTTCCTGGTGACCTTGACATTGGTTTTGAATTTGGGGGCATCATAGAGTGGTATCAGAGCTTAGGTTTCAACAGTACGACTGTTGGGCCTTCTATAGATTTATAACTCTATGTTTATATTTTGGAATCATAATATATGTATTATGAAAGAGATGTGTAGTCTACTAACAATGGTTTAAAATGAACACATTGCAGCCCCAGTTATGTCATTTAATGAATGAGCATGGAGTGTGCTCATTGAAATACAATTTAAAACCCCAAATGAAGTAGTGTAGACTTTCTAGCAACTAATGAGTGCTTAATGCATGTATGACCTATAGTAAGAATGGGTTAATAATATGTGGCTGCTATAATTGAGATAAGTTATTATTTCATATATTAATGATAAGTAAGAAATATGATTATTAGATGATAAAGTAAATAATAATTCATTATTATATTAATGGTGGTATATGGTTATGAGTATGGATGTAATGCTATGTGGATATAGTATTATTATTACTAATTATTAATATGATTTATTAAGTGGATTTTATACTATGTATGGATTTTGGGATTTCTATTGATGGTATGATTTTATAGGTTGGATGGATGGCAGTGGTTACTTCAATGAGTAACTCCATGTCTATATGAGTAACTGCATGTCTATTTTGGTAAATAGGCCACTTGTCTTAATGGTGGTTCCATTTTTATTTTTATTTTTATTTTCAATATATGTGAGTAACTCCTTGTCTATTTTAGGAAATAGGTCACTTGTCTTAATCAGGTGGTTCCATTTTCATTTTTATTTTATTTTGAAAATATGTGGCATGTTTCATTTAATTATTCTATTTTTTTGGGGGGGGGGAGGGGTTGATGGCACACTTGTCAAAAGAGTGGTAATATATATATTTATAATTGTAAATAAGTATTATGTATATTGTTAAATATATGCATTAATGATATGATGTATTTGTGTGTAAGTTGTATTAATATTCGTATGTAACAATATATATATATATATATATATATATATATATATATATATATATATATATATATATATATATATATATATATATTGTATAATGTTATAATATTATATTATTGTATCATATATATTGAGTTGTGTATGTATAATCATTTGTATATATTATCTAAATATTGTATAGGTATATACCCTATTTCTCTTGGAACCTATGTCAAAGGGCTTAACTGCCTATATGTATATACTTATATTATTATTGTTTCCTGGTAATAGATTTGTAGGGCTTTGGAATTTTTGCAATATTTAAATTATTTGTTTGCATAATAGTTGATTATTGAGAGGGTGTAGCCCCTCAAGCTACACTACACATCCATTTATGATTTAATTGATTGGATGTGACAAGTGGTGAGGGCATCTCCCTCTATAGCTAGTTTGTTATCTTGTTGTACTTGTGCTTGATGTTGCAATAACAACAAGGGTGAATCCCTCTTTAATTGAGATGTTGGACTGTATATAGTATATGTGTATTGCATGTGATGGTGGTCTATATATTATATATATTATATAGATATCAATATAATTATATATGATAAGAGTGTGTATGTGTATCAAATAGTAATAATAGTTATGGTATGATTAGCGTAGTATATAATATAAATATGTAATAGGTAATGTATGCATATATAATGTATAGTGTATATATATACAAGATGGTATTAATAATAATAATTATTAAATGATATAATAGATATATATATCATAATTATTATGATAATGATCTATTTTCCCTTGCATATATAAATATTGTATATTTATGGTGGTGAAGGGACTATTCTTCTCACTATTGTGTTGGATTGATTATTTTCTATAATTAATTGTGTTATCATGGTATGCATTGGACGGATTATTCTCATATTTAGTTGGATGTAATACATATGCATGTCAAATATGCTTATGGATTGATAATGAGATGCATATGATGGTAGAGAAAGGGTGCAACCCTATCATTGTTTTATCTTGATAATTTTATTATATACTTATAGTGTATGTCATGCACATGTAAGGAATTGCATACATATGTATTATGTTTTTGATGGATGGGTAATTGCATTTATATGTACCATGTGTAGGATGTACTAGATATATTAATGCTCGAGAGAGGGATTTTCCCCTCCACGATCTTGTAGTTGGTTACTCTAACTCTGGGTGCAATGAATTTTATGTATGCATGGACATATGTCTATGATTTGGTTGGATATGGGTGAATTGTCATTTATGGATTGGTGTTAACTATGTTTTTTGGCATGGTAAACTAATTGGGAACAAATTGCTTCTCTTGTCCTTTTTATGCTTATTAAGTAGGCCCAAGTACTCTACCTATGTAGGATCGCGTCCAAGTAGATCCTTGTGTTTCTTAGCTGGAGATGGATGTGAAATTCGTGTCTAGTTGATGTGAACAATTATATGTATTCCCTTGGTCCTAGTGGAATTGTTGCCTAGCTTGGGGGTGGCCTAATGGTAGAAAGAATATATGTTGGATGAGTTCCTACAGTTGGGTAGAACGTGGAACTTGGAATCCTAGTTTCCCTTGTGTAGTCAAGTACTCTTAACTTGTGGTCTTGATGCATTAATTTTTTTTTTATGATGTATATGTAGTGTCCTTACATGTGATGGTTTTATGTAAGTTGTTGGTTTCTCCCAACTTGGTATCCTTAAAACTGTATGTGTTGGTATAGTGATTACTATTGTATGCATTAGCATGTGATCATGTTGTTGTGGTGTACTTGAAACTAATACATATTTTCCATGGAGGTTATGGGTATTCATATGGTTACATAAGCATGTTCTTATGTAGTTATGTTGTACATGCATACACTTTGTATCTATCTTGTGATCATGTGAATAGGTGTACATCACTGTAAATGCATTTAAGTTATGATAGTACTAGGAAGGAAATGTGCATCTGTTGGTTGTGGAGCCAGATATTCTAGTCTCATAGATGATATTGTATCAGCCGTGTTTGTACCCCAGTTTTATATGATATGTAGGTGGACTGTACACTCACCCCAGCGGGGGGGGTGTGGGGGGGCATCGCACCCCCACGGGGTTCTAGGGGGGACCATCCCCCATGGCTGGGGGTCTGGGGGCAACGCCCCCGAAGAAAATTTTTGGGGCTATTTTCGCCAGCTGTTTTGCGGGCCCATGGTTTTGGGTATTCCGTGGTATTTTCCCATTGTATTTCCCTTATAAAAGAAAGACATTGTAATACGGCTAGATATGATGATGTATTAGGTTTTATGCATTGTAAATATATCTGAGATCAGGAGAGAGATTGTGAAAACAGAGAAGAGGAAGTGCAGCGGTTGTGCTGCAGGTTGTATCCCTTCACCTTGCTGGATGGTAATAATAATAAGGACTGGCAAATTCAGTGTGGACGTAGCCCAAGTTGGGTGAACCACGATATATCTGTGTCTCTCTTGTAATGTGTATGTGTGATTATATTTGCATTTCTGTTTATTGTTATTGCTCTGTGATCCTGTTTTTCCTAACAACTGGTATCAGAGCCAAAGGTCTATTTGGCAGTTAAACCCGCAGGAAGCTAGGGTTTCTGGTTCGAGTGGGAGCAATGGTAGAAGAAGGAAAGTTTAAGGTCGAGAAGTTTAACGGCCAAAACTTCGGGTTATGGAAGATGCAAATGGAGGACTATCTGTACCAGAAGGATCTATTCCTACCGTTGGGAGGAAAAGCAAAGCAGCCAACGGCTATGAAGGATGAAGAATGGGAGGTTCTTGATAGAAAGGCTCTGGGAACAATACGGTTGAGCCTGGCTTTGTCGGTGGCTTTCAATATCTCAAAAGAAACGACAACATAGGGTTTGATGAGTGCATTAGGTAAGCTATATGAAAAACCCTCGGCCTCCAACAAGGTATTTCTAATGAAGCGTTTATTTAATATGAAGATGTCTGAAGGTCAATCTGTTACTGATCATTTAAATGAGTTTAATACGGTTACAAATCAGCTAAGTTCTGTAAGTGTGAACTTTGATGATGAGGTTAGGGCTCTTCTAATCTTGTGTTCATTGCCAGAAAGCTGGAATAGCTTGGTCATGGCTGTAAGTAACTCTGTCTCTGGTTCAAACACCTTGAAATTTGATGATGTTATTGGTGTTATTCTTAGCGAGGAAATGCGAAGAAAAAGCACAGGTGAGACATCAGGTAATGCGTTGACCATGGAGAGCAGGGGAAGACAAAAGGAGAGAGGAAAGAGCCAAGGTAATTGTGGAAAGTCTAAAACGGGCAAATCCAAGTCCAGACTGGGAAAGATAGAGTGCTGGAACTGTGGAAAGAAAGGACATCTGAAGAAAGACTGCAAATCTCTAAAGAAGAAAGGAGATGCACAGAAGGAAACTACCCAGGAAGCAAATGTAGTAGGTGATGTGTTACAAGATGCTTTGATTCTTGCATTAGATAATACTAGTGATTATTGGGTAGTAGATTCAGGAGCTTCATGTCATGCTACTCCCCATAGGAAATACTTTCATGAGTATGTTCCTGGCGACTTTGGACATGTTTTATTGGGTGATGATGAGCCATGTAAAATTGTTGGAATGGGTAAGGTATGGATAAAACTTAAGAATGGAACTGATTGGTTGTTGAAAGAATTTAGGCATATTCCTGCTATGAAAAGAAATCTGATCTCAACAGGGCAGTTGGGAGATGGTGGCTGTCTATCTACATTTGGTGAAAAGTGGTGGAAGATCACTAAAGGATCAATGGTGATAGCAAAAGGAGACAAAGTAGGTACGTTGTATATATGTCCTCATAATACTAACCATTCTATCTCTTTAGCTTCCACAGGAACAGATACAGCATTGTGGCATCATAGGCTTGGCCACATGAGTGAGAAGGGGATGCAGATTCTCCACTCAAGGAAGTTGCTGCCGGATTTAAAGCAAGTAAGTTTGGAATTCTGTGAAAACTGTGTTTATGGAAAACAGAAGAGAGTCATATTTCTCAGGGTTGGGAAACAAAAGAAGAATGAAAAATTAGAGCTTGTGCATACAGAAGTATGGGGACCGGCTCAGGTACAATCTCTTGGTGGCTCTCATTATTATGTTACATTTATTGATGATGCAACTAGAAAAACTTGGGTTTATTGCATTGGATAGAAATCTGATGTGTTTGCTACTTTTAAGAAGTGGAAAGCTTTGGTTGAGAATGAGACAGGGAAAAGATTGAAGTGTCTCAGATCTAATAATGGAGGTGAGTACTGCGGCAAGGAGTTTGATAGTTACTGTTCATACCATGGGATTCGTAGAGAGAAGACAGTCCCAGGAACACCACAGGAAAATGGTGTATCAAAAAGGATGAACAGAACGATCATGGAGCATGCAAGGTGTATGAGACTGCATGCAGGGTTGCCCTTATAGTTTTGGGGGGATGCTATAAATACTGTTGTTTAGTTAATAAACATAGGACCTTCAAGTGCTTTGGATGGTGGTATTCCAGAGGAAGCATGGACAGATAAAAAGGTAAACTACTCATTTCTGAGAACGTTTGGTTGTGAAGCATTTGTCCATATTGATAAAGAAATTAGAACAAAGCTTGAAGCTAAATCCAAGAAATGTACCTTTATTGGATATGGGGTTGATGAATTTAATTATTGTTTATGGGATTATGAAAATAACAAAATCATCAGGAGTAGAGATGTGATATTCAATGAAAAGGTCATGTATAAAGATCAGTTGTGGGGAAAGAAACGGGAAAAGGAAAACACAGAGTACATAGTGCTTGATGAAATTAAAGAAAATGAAGTTTCGAAGGTGCCAGAAAATCAAGAGCAGCAGCAAGTACCTGAAACTCCTGCAACTGTAAGAAGATCTACCAGGTTAAGTAGACTCCCTGAACGATACTCTCCTTCAATGTATTATGTATTAATGACTGATTCTGGTGAACCAGAATGTTATGAAGAAGCAATGCAGGTGGAAACTAGAAAGAAGTGGGAGCAAGGCATGACTGAGGAGATGGACTCATTGGTAGGAAACCAGAATTGGGATTTGGTTTAGTTGCCTGCTGGTAAAAGAGCATTGCAAAAAAAATGGATTTACAGGTTGAAGGAAGAAGAAGGAGGTAAGAAGCGGTACAAGGCCAGACTTGTTGTAAAGGGGTTTGCACAGAAGAAAGGTATAGATTTTGATGAAATATTTTCTCCTGTTGTTAAGATGACTTCAATTAGAACTATCTTAAGTCTAGTGGCAGTAGAAGATTTACATCTTGAACAGTTAGATGTAAAAATAGCTTTCCTCCATGGGGATTTGGAGAAAGAAATATATATGCAGCAGCCACAAGGGTATGATGTCAAAGGTAAGGAGGATCTAGTATGCAAGTTGAAAAAGAGCTTGTATGGCTTGAAGCAAGCTCCAAGGCAGTGGTATTTAAAGTTTGACAGGTTTATGACAGAACAAGGTTATAGTAGATGTCATTCTGACCACTGTGTTTATTTCAAGAAGCTAGACAATGGAAGATATATTATCTTGTTATTGTATGTGGATGACATGCTTGTTACAGGGTCTGACGTGCAGGATATAAATGTACTCAAAAGGAAGCTAGCTAATTCATTTGCGATGAAGGATTTGGGTGCTACAAAGAAAATCCTTGGTATGAGAATAACGAGAGACAGGAAAAATCACAAATTGACATTGTCTCAAAGTGAGTACATACAAAAGGTGTTGGAGAGGTTCAGAATGCAAAATGCAAAACCTGTAAGTACACCTTTGGCTAACCATTTCAGTCTAAGTAAGGAAACGTGTCCCAAGACACAAGAAGAGATAGATTACATGTCCAAGATTCCCTATCAATCAACAGTTGGCAGCTTGATGTATGCCATGGTGTGCACAAGACCAGATATTGCAAATGCAGTGGGAGTTGTGAGCAGATATATGAACAATCCAGGTAAAGAACATTGGAAGGAAGTACAGTGGATTCTCAGGTATTTGAGAGGTACTACCACTGAGGCATTATGTTTTGGAGGTTCAGACACTGTTCTATAGGGATATGTTGATGCAGATATGGCAGGTGACAGGGATAGCAGGAGGAGCACCATAGGGTATGTGTTTACTATAGGTGGAACAACAGTAAGCTGGATTTCGAAACTACAGAAGGTTGTTGCACTTTCAACAACAGAAGTAGAGTATGTTTCCATTACAGAGGCTAGTAAAGAGATGATTTGGTTGCAGAGGTTTATGGAGGAAGTGGGTAAGAAGCAGAAGGATAGCAGATTGTATAGTGACAGCCAGAGTGCCATTCACCTTGCAAAGAACTCGGCATTCCATTCTAGGACTAAACATATACAGCTCAAGTACCATTTCATACGCTCTGTTCTGGAAGATGAACTGTTGAACCTGGAAAAGATACATACTAGCCAGAATCCTGCAGACATGTTCACAAAGGTAGTGACCAGAGAGAAATTGAGTTCGTGCTCGGTTTCAATTGGCCTTCTAGCATGAAGGTGAAGAGGAGAAATTTGCCAAGTCCAAGTCCAGCAAGTACAACAGCGGTGGAGTTGTTGTGATTAGTCTCCAAGTGGGAGATTGTTGGTTGTGGAGCCAGATCTTCTAGTCTCATAGATGATATTGTATCAGCCGTGTTTGTACCCCAGTTTTATATGATATGTAGGTGGAATGTACACTCACCCCAATGGGGGGGGTGTGGGGGGGCATCGCCCCCCCATGGGGTTCCAGGGGGGACCATCCCCCCTGGCTGGGGGGTCCGGGGCCCAGCGGTCTCCCGGCGAGGGTTCGGGGGTAACGCCCCCGAAGAAAAATTTTGGGGCTGTTTTCACCAGCTGTTTTGCGGGCCCATGGTTTTGGGTATTCTGTGGTATTTTCCCATTGTATTTCCCTTATAAAAGAAATAAATTGTAATACGGCTAGATATGATGATGTATTAGGTTTTATGCATTGTAAAGATCTCTGAGATCAGGAGAGAGACTGTGAAAACAGAGAAGAGGAAGTGCAGCGGTTGTGCTGCAGGTTGTATCCCTTCACCTTGCTGGACGGTAATAATAATAAGGACTAGCAAATTCAGTGTGGACGTAGCCCAAGTTGGGTGAACCACGATATATCTGTGTCTCTCTTGTAATGTGTATGTGTGATTATATTTGCATTTCTGTTTATTGTTATTGCTCTGCAATCCTATTTTTCCTAACAGCATCATGGGTGTATATGATAATTGGTGATGTTCTAGTGGTTATTAGTGTATAATAAGGCATATATAGCCATGATAATCCTATAGAAATAATGCTTATGTGGCTTGTTAGTCTAGTCCTTAATCCTATAATAATGCTTGATGCTCATCCTTTTTGTGTAAAGCCATGATCGATAAATGAATAATGCTATGTGGCTCAGCTTGGATTGATTATCAAGGACATGATAGTCCTATGTGTTATCATTGGGTGAGGTTTGGCCTCTATAATAGCAATGCATATGTCTTTGATTATTGTAAAGAGACAATGTTAATGGTTGAAATATGATTTATAGCTTGATGCTTGTAATTACTATGTTAAGGACTAATATCTATGTTGTAGCTAGTCACCACTAAAAGCTACTAATGCTCATGTGGAATGTGTGATACAACTATGGGGCTATAGACTATTTGTACATTATGCAAGATATTATGGACCCTTTGATATTTTAGCTAGAATAGGTCCCACTGCATATGAGATTTCATTGCCGGTTAGAATAAAAGTGCATAATGTAGTTATTGTATCTTTGTTGAAAAAGTACATATACCTAATGTTAATGATATGATTGATTGGAATGTGACTGGGGTGGAACCCTATTAGAGGAGCCTAGTCGACTAGTTCATTAGGTCCTCCAACCGACCATAGTTAGGTTAGTCCATTTAGTATGTTAGACAAGCGAACTGACAATTATAACCGAATAACTGCCTGTAAATTGTATATATAGGCTAGTGATCCAAGGACATATAGTAAGAGTGTACAATATCTTTGTTAATACAAAGGCTTGGTGATGTTGTACCGCTTACTCTTTTATCTCTTAATGATATATATGTGTTCATGTGATATGTGTGTGTGTGTGTGTTTGATGTACTATGGTTAACCTATGCAACTCCTGAAACTACAACATTGGTTCCATTTCCGGTAGTATATAATCATGATGAAATGTTAACGAACGAGAGATTTGAGAGCGGTGGGACAAGAAAATAGCAAATTACATCCATAATTATGCAACACAAATCAAGATAACAATTGAAAAGGCAAGAGAGAAGTTCTTCATTAAGTCCTATGAAATATTTATAGAAGTAGTTCCCCATGAAATAAAGAAATTCCTTGACGTTGTTCATGACCAGGTTAAACTCCCATAATTAAAGACTTCTAATGCACAAGATCTACAATGGAGGTAGAAAAATTATATGCAAGTGGCTTGAAAAGATATGTAAATTTTTATGTGAAGAAAAAGTTGTAGAAGAAATATCATCCACTGACCAAGTTTGACGAGGATTCTACACCGAACTTCACGAAGGGTTCTTTTGTTCTATACTAAGTATGTTATACAAATTCCTAATTAAAAATGGGGCTGGTCATAAACTGAAACCATGACCTCCATTAGACGTTCCTATTGCATCATAATGGAATCAAAAGTAAAAATATTGGGAGAAATTCATCAACAAATGATAGTGGGAATATTTCTTAAACAAATGAAGTCCATTGTTGAACCAACCTTCATCGAACAATAAGAGTTGGGTCGGAAATGGGGGGTCACCATCCATGCATTTTTTAATAAAAGAATGATTCTATCTTAAGGAAGAAGAAAAGAATGAATCCCTACAAAAAGTTGATTCCACTCTGATGAACCAAGTGCCCAGCTGCTCATAAACAAGTAACAAACATTCAGAAATTAGAAAGAGAAAAAAGATACATGTGACGAGAAAAGATGAAAGATATTGATAGTCCATTACATGGAAAAAGAAGTATGAATACAATGGGTGAGATAATCGTTCAACCAAAATTCCTACCTAAGTTGAGGGAAATTAAACCAGATGGGAGAAAAGTGTAGGTGCCAACACCCATAGATTAGTCACATGCAATGGTGTTGACTCGGAAAACTTTGTGTATTGTAATCCTAGATGCTTTGACTCCCTTTAACTCTGTACCAATGATAATGATTATTGGGTCGATCATTAGAAAAATAGTCGAGCGTGACATGGGTCTGAATCTAGGTGATAGCAATACATGGAATTGACTAGACCAATGTGGATGAATTGTAGACAGGTTGATCATTCAGTGCCCATAACATGGTAATTGGATTACCTTCACACCTGAATTTGGAAGACACTATTTTGACTTATTTTATTCAAAACATATGGAGATAACCCCCTTCTAACAACATTATTGATAAAAGTGCTTTACCCATAGAAGAATCGACATTGTGCCAAAGAGTCTACATAATAAGTACATTTCTTGTGGTATCAATTACATCCTCAAGAAGACAATAGTAAAATTCAAGTAGTAAGTTTGTTAGTAGGTCAGTACACCATAGTAAGTATAAATAGCACTAGATATATTAATATGGCTTACTGTATTCCAGTTAATACTCCTATTTTTGAAGGGGATGGTGACCCTATGAAACATTGGTTTATATGTGAATCTCTTTGAAAAGCTAACCCCATTGATTATGAGAACAAAGGTATTGCACAATTTGGAGGAGGACTTACAAATAGAGCACTCACATGCTACATGAACTTTCTTGAAGAAGGTCAAAAGAAAAAGAAAAAAAATAAAAGATAAATTTCTAGAGTTCTTTAAGAATGATGATACCAAGCATATGGTTGGACACAAATTGAAGAAAATTAATCAAAGAATAGGAAAGTCTATACGAGAATATGACAAAATATTTAAATATTTCCTTAGTTAGATTCCATCTAAAATGGACCTGACGCTAGTGATACAATTCTTTTTCAAAGGCCTTCAGCCAAGAATCAAGATGCCATTACTAATGCATGAATACATAGCGTATGACAACATCCTGAAGAAAGATTTAAGAGTAGAATCAAATATGGATTACTTGGTTGGACCCTTCGACAAATGAATTGAAGAAAAGATTGAAACTATATAGAAATCACTGCAACATCTCACAATGAGACATAATTGCCTATGGTGTACCACATGCTATGGATAAGGACATACCAAATATACCTATCCCTATGATGACAAACTGAGATATCATAATGATCGCAACATATAACAAAGGGAAATGAAAAAACTGGAAGAGAGCCCACAACTATTTCCAGAAGAACGGAAGTGAGAAAACATTCATATTGCAAAACAATCTATTTTTGTGATATGTGAAATATTTGAGCTGCACTCGACTACAAACTATCCATATAATGATGACACTGTAAATCCAAAATGGTGTGGAATTTGTCGAACAACACAACATTCGACTCATGTAGAGTGCATAAAGAACTTAAAAAATAAGTCAAATTACCACACAGTATACCAGATGCAGATGGTTGAACAAAAATGTTAGGATAGTCGAAATAACGACCAGTGAAACTACGACAAAAATCAATGAGGAGGATAAAACATTTGAGGAAGAAATAAAAATTGAGGATACCGACCACCAGGTTGGAGTAAACCATGATGATTCATGTGCTACGGTGAAGAAAATCTAAGCCCTGACTGTCCATGTAAAGACAAGACATATTTAAAATTTTGCACAAAATGTGGCATTGGAGAGCACAATTTAGAAGAGTTCCCCGTTATGCTAGAAGCACTTAATAAAAGAAAGAATGTTAACACCTTGTCTTGCGTTCCTAAAAATGAAGCATTGAATACTATGAATTTGCAAAGATACAAAGATACAAAGAAAACAATATGGCTATCCTAATCCACTGAATCAAAAATAAATATTGAATGATGCTATAGAAATATTTGCACAAATTTCATTTGAAGAAAATAATGCAAAAAATAGAAATAAAATGCTCAATGAATTATTACAACTCTTAACCAAAGAAGAAGCAGTTGCACGATTAATTGATTTAATGTATCATATCAGAAGTAAATAAGAGAATGAAAGAATCACTAAAAATATATGTAGTCTGAATAAAAAATATAAATCAAATATCGACACTCTCATTGCCTGGGAAGTTGAAGGATTTTGCATTAGACAAGTTGTGCTCGACTTCGGGTCACAAGCTAATATAATGACAAGATCTATTAAATATACAACATTAGGAGACATTCTCCAAACCAATATTGTGTAGTCAAGATTGATCCTTCTGTATAGAGGTTATCACTTTGATTTCCTTCTGTGTAAAGGTTATTCCTCCCATATAGAGGTACTTTATCAAATTAATGATTTTGTAAAGTCTTGTTGGACAAGACTCTAGACTTGTGTGTCAAGTCATGATTATCATGTGAAACTTCCGTATAAAGGTATCCATGAGATGGAACTCCCATATAGAGGTGGACCTTCCATATAAAGGTCATGCTTTACTTGTTAAAAGCATTTAATGTTGTGTGATGTATTATTAACCACGATCACTAGATTTCTATTAAGTCTCCTTTATATATTTATCACCTCTAAAGTGAATTACTTTAGCATATGATCATTTGGTCCGGAATAATATAATATGATCACAGCATCCTATAATTATTCTTAGTATAATGTAATGTGATGGATAATTAAATTTAGCACATATTAACCATGCAGTAAAAGATAAATCATATAGATCAAGAGAATTTGAAATTTCCCATGCAGACACTTCATCTAATTAAAGAGAACTCAAATTTTTAAAGCTTTCGTTATAAAGTTTCAGTTAAGTATCAATGCTCAAGTTAAAGCATCAATTAAATATATGCCTCAGTTAACTAAAGAACTCACAGTGGTCACTTCAAGTAAATCAATTGGCATGATTTCAGTTAACTAAGTGTTAAATAAGACAGAATAGCTAACTAAAGTGTTTTCACTTTAAAACACTTTAGTTAAACTAAAAGATGACACTTCAGTTAAGAAGAGTGAACTAAGTGACAACAAAGAAGATCTAGTTAACTAGGTGTTATGGCATGATGACACTTATGTTAAACTAAAATATGACATGTGACTTGTGACACTTGCATGTTGACACTTAAGTTAGCCACCTAACTAAGTGGGAAAACTTTCCGTTAAGAGGTGAGTTCGTCCTAAGCGAGAGATCAGAGAGATAAGAAATGCATGAGAAGTGGGGTGTGCCTCTGCATGCAAAATTAATACATCCATTTCAAGGGTGAGTTCATCCTGAAGATGGAAGTTAAAAATAGAAGAGAAGAATGTATAAATATGTTATATTGGATTGATGAATCCAATCTGAAGCAAATTCTCTTCTATGTTGAAGGAAAGGAACTTCTCTTTGTGTAGGGTATTGTTTATTCTTGTTATTATGGTGATGCAAACACATTCAATTGATCTCTCTTCTCTATTGCTTTTCTATCTTCATCAAGAGTGTTTAGTGATCTCTTATATTCTGAAAGCAATCTGCTATGTTGTAAAAGAAATCATTTTCTACTATCCATTATATTATACTGAGAAGAATTGTTGGGGTTTTTGTTCTCATAATTTTGAGGATTTTCCCTAAGGTATATTTTGTGTTATGGTTGTATGAATTTGATGGATTCGATTGTCTCATAGCTTCAAGTCCCTACATATAAAATAATTAAAGATAAAATATCAACCAAATATTAACATGGTATCAGAGCTCAAGGCTTGAAGGAGCTTATTTTTGCTTGCCATCTAGAGCCTACATTGATCCTAAGAAGTTGAGCACAATATTTGAAGACTATGGCATCAGTCTTTGTACGACCGGAATACCATCTTGAGGGAACCTCAAACATAAACACTTGGAAGGATAGGATTCTCAACATCCTAGAGGAACATGAATTAAATGGATACATATCCACTATGGTGGAAGAGCCTACATTTAATGCAGGGCACATCAAATTCAAGAAGAATCAAGCTAAGTCCAAACAGATCATCTATGATTTGTTAAAAGATAACTTGATGCCTGTGATCACACCAATGAAGACCAAGAAATAATGTTATGATACACTGACTAATATATATGATAAGAAGGCCTCGAGTCAAAAGAGGGCATTGAAGAATAAGCTTTGAAACTTAAAGATGGAAACAGATGAGATAGTGGCTACTTTCTTCTCCAATATCTCTTAGCAAAGAGATCATCTTGTTAGTATTGTAATAGTGGTGGATGAAGATGATATTCTCCAAACCACTATTGATGGTCTCCTATCCTCGTGGAAGACATTCTTGTCTGTGGGGGATCCATAGCAATTCAGAGGAGGGGCAGATCTAGAGCAATTCAGTGTGCATCAAAGAAGAAAATATGTCCATCATGGTAGGAATGAAGAAAGGAAAGAAACCCTTCTTCCAAAAGAAGTTCTTTCATCCAAAGAAGAAGGAGTTCAAAAAAGGCTTTGAAAATTCAAAATATAGATGCTTCAATTGAAACAAGAAAGGTTTTCAAATTCTATATGTGTCACAGGTGGATCTAGATTACTAGAGCAAGCTTCACTTAAAATTTACGAAGCATAGACAGGAAAATATAATAAATATTAAGAAGAACACAAGAGAAAAAAACTCATGCAGATTGATATTCCATTACATTATTGTTCAAAAACATGTGTACAATATATAGATTCTCTCAAGAGACAAAATCGAGAGGCTTAGTGGTGAGTTGAGTAGCTCACATTAATTTCGGTCTTAGTGGAGTAATTCCCCCAATCTATGACATTGTGCCAAGTGTAACTCTTGTATTGGGACATAATGAGGTCCAATGAACCTATGATGACCATGACGAAGTTAGGAAAGTCAATAAATGTGGATGAAATCATTATGAGGGAGAATTAGTTGGTTTGGGGCTTTGGTAGTGGCCATTAATGAGAAATTTGACCATTTATAGTGATGAGCACCCTTGGTCCAACCTTATCCCATAAAACATGAAACTACTGTGTCTACCTCATTAAATGCATTAAGTAGGGTGCCTTTGACTCCCCAGAATAAAGAAATGGGAACACTTGTGGAAACAATTGGCTATAATGACAAACCACTAATCTAGATGTGGACAAACCCCCTAGACTAGAAACTATGAAGCCAAACCATGGAACAACTTACATTAAACGCTTGGAACCTTATGCAAGGATTATTAACCAAGGTCTAGATGGGAATTATGTTCCAACACCCCCCCTTAAGACAAAATGGTTGTGAGAAAAGAAAATTATTATGAAGGCCCAAGCAAAAAATCCTTATGGTCACCCTTTACATTATTCATCCATTTAAGTGAGGAAAGAGGAAAAATCACATGGGGAAAATCCTCCCTCTATAATGGACATGAAATACATGAAAAATAAACTACTATGAAACTCAAGTAGGTGTGAACTTGATCATATGTCTCGAGGAACCTTCTTCTTGGGAAGAAGAGGAATGTTCTCAACTAGTTCATGTACATGTACAACTGCATGATGGAAACTGAAGCCATGTAGAACAACTGAGTAACACTGATAGTAGAGCCATGGATCCTCTTCAGACTTGATCTTCCAACCAACCAGGAAGCCAAGTCCAAAAGAGACTTGAGATGCTTGATAATAAGTGACCCAAAGTGAATCATAAGGCTCTTGAAGCATCAACATCAAACCAAGAGAGTTGTAATCAACTCCAAGAAAGAGGAACACGAGTGCCAAGTTTTCCAATTTGATGGCTAAGGCTTCTCCATATTCAAATGAACTTGAATACATTAGAACTGCTAGTCATGGTGTAGGAATACATAGGAAGCAAAAGAGTGTGAAGCAATTATAGATCTTCACTTGAATTCCAAACTTCTCCTTGACCATCTTTCGAACCAATAATCTCATATTAAGAAAGAACCTCTTCTAGAGAAGGCTCACTATGATCACCAATCAAAAACCCATCTTCAACATTCATAATAGAAGACATAGAGGATAAATAAGTGGAATGGAGAGACATCTCTTCAATAGCATTGATGGCAGCAACTCATAATTTATCGCCATGAAAAATTACTTCATGGAAAACAGAGGAATCCATAGAGGAAGAAAGTTGAGCTGGATCATTTGCTGAATCTGTATCTTCTTCTTCTTCTTCTTCAATTTTAAAACCTTCTTGAGAAATGCATGAGGCTGAGACCTTTGGAGGGAGAACACATGAGGAGGTGTCCATTTGCTTTCACTCCATACAGCTAGAATCTTATTTCTTCATGCCAAGAGATTTATCTAGATTTCTCCAAAGATCAAATGGATACTCAACAAAATCAATGAGATAATGCATTCTAAGAGGTATAGACAGACACATAGTTTCATACCCTCTATCACAGTCATTGAGCCAATCACACTTATCTTCATAAGATTATGGCTCTCTCACAGCACCAATGAACACATCAAAGATACATTTTCTCTTGATATAGGCACACATCTTTTCTTTCCACAGAATAGTTAAATGGAGAGAGGAGAAGAACTGCTTTCGAATCCATAATGAAGTTGTTGTAGGCACCTACAAAACACACACTTGGAAATCTATTTCAGAATAAAGACTAGGATCCTCTATGAATCTTTGATACCATGTCAAATTCTATATGTATCATAGGTGGATCTACATTACTAGAGCAAGCTTCACTTAGAATTTACCAAACATAGATAGGAAAATAGAATAAATATGAAGAAAATATTAAGCAGAACATAAGAGAAAAACACTCATGCGGATTGATCTTCCATTACATTATTGTTAAAAAACATGTGTACAATATATAGATTATCTCAAGAGACAAAATCGAGAGACTTAGTGGTGAATTGAGTAGCTCACATTAATGCGAGGCTTAGTGGAGTAATTCCCCTAATCCGTGGCATTGTGCCAAGTGTAACTCCTATATTGGGCCATAATGAGGTCCAATGAACCTATGATGACCATGAGGAAGTTAGGAAAGTCAATAAATGTGTATGGAATCATTGTGAGAGATAATTAGGTATTTTAGGGCTTTGGTAGTGGCCGTTAATGAGAAAATTGACCATTTATAGTGCATAAGCGCCCTTGGTCCAACTTTATCCCATAAAACAAGAAAGTAGTGCACATACCTCATTAAATGCATTAAGTAGGGTTCCTTTGAATCCATGGAATAAGGAAATGGGCACACTTGTGGACAAACTTGGCTATAATGACAAACCACTAGTCTAAGATGTGGACAAACCCCCTAGACTAGGCACTATGTAGCCAAACCATGGAACAACTTACATTAAACACTTGGAACTTTATGCAAGGATTATTAACCAAGGTCTACATGGGAATTATGTTCCAACAAAAGCCATTTCTCAAGATATTGCAAAGCAAAGAGGAAAGGAAAGTTTCATGCTTCTACCACCATAGAATATGAAATCACTCAAAATAATGCATCTGAAGAAAAGGAGACACAAAAGGAGTATTATCTTGTCTCATCCCTTTCGGGATCTATCATCACCAATGAAGAAACATGGTTGATTGACAGTTTCCCATCCAAACATATGAATGGTTACAAGAGTGCCATCATCTATCTAAAGGAAGAAGAATTCAAATCCATGGTAGACTTGGGGGATAACTCAACTTATTCAATCCAAGGAGTTGGATCCACCTCATTCCAGCTCAGCACCGGTGATATTCTACATGTGGAGGACATTCTATATGTTACAGGATTGAAGAAGAACCTCCTCTTAGTTTCAGTTCTTGAAGGAAAAGGATTCTAAGTTATCTTCATGGATAACAAAGCACTTTTATGGCTAAAGAACAAAAGCCTATAATCTGTTGCTGTGATTGGATTTCGAGAGGGAGGACTCTACATGGTACCCAGGAAGTACATTCAAGATATGATTCACCACACTCTCAATCCATGCAATCTATGGCACTAGAGTCTTGGACACCTACACTACAAAGCACTATCACGACTTCAAATGATGGTGAAAGGTATGCCCGTATTTGATTTTGAGCATGATAATGTATGTAAGGGTTGTGCACTTGGGAAGAATGTTAAGAAAAGTATTTCTAGCAGTTCTACTAGATATAAAGGGATTTTAGATTTAATACATTCTGATGTATTTGGTCCCATATCATCCCCCTCCTCGAGTGGATTCTTATATTATGTACTATTCATAGATGATTTTTCTAAGAAGTCATGGATTTATTTCATGAAGACTAAAAGTAAAACTCTTAGAAAATTTAAAGATTTTAAAGCCCTACTTGAAAATCAGAAAGAAAAGCACATTTGTGCATTAAGGTCTAATAATGGAGATGAATTTGACTCGTCTGCATTTAATGAGCTATGTAGTGATGAAGGAATATGTAGACAATTAAAAATACCATACAACCCTCAGCAAAATGGGGTTTCCGAGAGGAATAATAGAACCATATGTGAGGCTACAAAATACATAATGCATGATAAACATATGTCTACCTCATTATGGGAAGAATCCACCCATACAGCTATGTACATCCAGAATAGAATCCCGCATGCCATTCTAGATGAGAAGACACCAGAAGAAGTGTTTACCGGTGAGAATCCAGACATATCACACTTGAGGATCTTCGGGATCCCAGTATACATTCATGTATCGAAAATAAAAGAGAACAAAGATGGATCCTTCTGAAAAGAAAGGAACCTTTTTGGGTTATAGCGAGTCATCCAAAGCATATTGAATATATGTACTTTGTTAGAGACGCATTGAAGTCATCCGAGATGTTAGCTTCCATGAGATTCAATGTGATTCAGAGATGGAGGATACCGAGTCTGATTCCCCCCCTTAGAGTTTGAGAGGTAGAATCTAGAAGATGCCTTAGATTCACTAGCTCCTGAAGGACTAGTAGAACTAGTTGAGAGGTCACCTGATGAACATCCCACTAAAATAATGTATGCTTGGTTCCGAGACATCTTACAAAATGAAAATAAACATGGAGCACCAACAAGCTCATCCATAGAGCACAAGAAACCAAGAATATATTTAGGGTATGTTGCACTGATTATTCACATCAGTGATTCAAAACCATCCTCATATGAAGAAGTTACAAAGCAACAAGTTTGGAAATATGCAATGAGAGAAGAGTACAACTCTATAATGAAGAATGATGTTTGGGAGGTTGTTCCCAAACCTGATGGGAAGTCCATTGGGACTTCTATATGGCTTTATAAGATAAATCATATCGTATATGGAAGCATTGAGAAGTATAAAGCTAGATTTGTTGCCAGAGGTTTCTCTCATAAAGAAGGCATTGATTATGGTGAGATAGTTTACTCTGTGGCATGGTAGATGACAATCTGAGCAATGATTGCACTTGCATCTGTTCTGGGATGGAAAATTCAGCATATGGATGTGAAGACAACCTTCCTCAATGGTGAGGTTGAGGAAGAGATTTATATTCAATAGCCCGAAGTATTAGTGGTGCATGGTAAGTAGTACCATGTTTGAAAGCTAAAGAAAGCTCTATATGATCTTAAGAAATCCCCCAGGGATTATTACTCTAGAATTGATAGCTACCTTCAGAAACTTGGTTTTTGTAAGAATAGAGTTGATCCAAATTTGCACTTCAAAGTAGTGAAGTACCAACCGTTCATATTGGTTCTATATGTTTATGATTTTTTTCTTACTAGAGAGGAACATATGATTTCTTGGTGCAAGAGGGAGATCACCTAATATTTCGAGATGAAAGACTTAGGTCTGATGCACTACTTTCTTGGCCTTGAGATCTAGAAAAGAAAAGATAAAAATTTCTATCTCAAGGGAAGTACATTGTGGATATATTGCGCAAGGTTGGCATGATAGATTTCTCTCTAGGACTAGCACATACCACTTTTGAGATAAGTGCACGGGTCTGCTTTAGTAGAACCAGCGCTCAGTACGCGAGATGCTAATTGTAAGAGTAGTGCATCTTTTATGAAATATGCAGAAAAAATATAATTTCCAGCTGAAGAGGTGTGATCTCAGCAGTAAATCATCCAATGTCAATCCAGCTCTTCCATCCATAGTGTCCTTTTGTGTGATCGACAGGGCAATGTGATCACAGACGGAGAAGTGCAGATTTTTTCTATAATAGATGCCCCCTAATGTGTGAGGTCATAGGGAAACGATGGCCGAAATATATTATAATTCCAAGTCAGAGGAGGAGAAAAAAACCACAGGACAAAGTCACAAAATTACCTAAAAACAACAATCAAGTTCAGCGAGCAATTACAATATTGACATCATATAGATGTTTGGTGTGATACATAATGATCTCTGATGCATAACTGGGAGATGTATATATAGCATGGCCACTGGAATACAAGCATGGACCCATGTCAAAGATAAGAGATCATAGCCATAACAACACGCTAGATCTATGTCTCATGAAGAGCCGAAAATGAGTGTGGCTCAGTCTTGCGCAACTTGGATGATAACATGAATATGGTGATGTTATCAGAGTCCCAAGGTCATCATCCAAACAATACAAGATACAAACCCTAACCATGTGAATAAATGATCTAGAGTCAAACATGGGGGGTATCATTTGATTACCGATCATTGATGTATATCGTTAACAAATGCAAGGGATTCCATCGATAATGATAATGGGGCCCAAGGTACCTATTACATTCCAACAAGTGTGAAAAAGTGGACTTGAAGTCGAACACTTGAGGAACCTATTGAATAAGGGACATTAATGTATTCCCATTATCCAACAACGAGGGAAACTACCATTGATGACTACAATCCCCAAGGTACTATCCGAAACTCTAAGCTTCCTTCCTAGAGCATAATAAGTTGAAGTCGATAGGAAGAATTCCATTGGAAGGGAGGCCTTAAGGAATCCTCCATCATCCAACAAGAGGAGCACTCATAAGATTGATCTGATTTGGAGTAGGAAAAATAACAAGATGAAACACAATGACACCAGGATGGCCAACACATGAAATCAAGGTTACTGTAGAATGGTTGACATAGGTTGTATCCTTGAATAGTGAGCATGACACAAAAGTGACTTAGGAAGCTTTTAACATGATGAGAACATGATATAAACCTACAATGTAGAATACATTAGCAGATTCTCCATATCATTGGAAGAATAACCAATCGGAGGAGTGAAAAACTCTGAGATCAGGTTCACCCAAAGGTAAAAAACTGAAACCATCAATGAATAATGGACCCAAAAAAGTGTTGTGTTCAAGGAAATGACTGACTAGCTTCCTTTGAAACTAAAAAGATGTCTGATACCCTTCTCTTCCCTTATTCTTTTTATCAAAGAATATCCTTCTTGTTCTTTTAATGAGTCCAAGAAAGCAAACTCAAAAGTATTTCTTCATTTTTTACAGAGTTTGAAGAAACGATAGACGAATACTCTATAACACTGATCCATGGATTTTAATATCGAGCCTGGATCGGTTTATGCTCGCTAGTATTTTACTTTTTTCAGGAGTTTGAAAAACTTAAACAATGACTCCATAAACCTACTCATGGATTTTAATATTGAGCCCGAGGTATGTGCTCGCCAGTGTTTTCATGTTTCGAGAGTCTAAAAACCCTAAAGAAGACTCCAAAAGGTCCTTTTTCATACAGTTAGTCTCATCACTCGAAAAAGTGTAAAACAATGAGAGAATAACTCTTCTAGCCACGTATGACTAGCGTATTCCTTTTTCATAAATAATCCACCAAGGTCCGAAAAAGGGGTAAAATTATACCAAGGTGGATGTCGCTTCAAATCCTTTAATGAGTCTGAAAAGACAACTATACTCAGCAATCTTGTCATATTTAAATAGCCTAACAAGAGCATGAAATAACTCTATAAAAATATTTTTCATAAAGGTTTAACGAGTCCGAAAAAGTAAACGCGTGACCTCCTTACTGTTTTTAACAAGCTCAAAGGAGATATGGAAGAATGCTCGTAGTTTCCTTACTGTTTTTAACGAGCTCGAAGAAAAGGTGGAAGAATTCTCGTAGGTGGATCAATGTCCAAATGAATGGAAGACTACATTATAGACTCTAGGAAAACTTCATCAGAAGGAAGTATATTATCCCAGATAGAACACATATCTAAACATTCAGATGGAATCATCATCTGGTTAATTGTCGAGACCCACTCCTGAGAAGGTAAGCATGAATTCAGAGGATTCTTCTCAGTAGCAATTGGAATCAAGGAACAATATGCCACATAATTTGATTGTGACATGGTAGTTCCTACTGACGAGGGACATACTTGGTCTATAGTTGGGTAATAAGAGGGATCAACAAATGCAAGCTGATCAATAGTGACAATGCTTTCATTGTGAGGAAAATCCATCACACGAAAGAGAGTAGACACCACAACATGCATGGAATATATGTAATCACTCCCTAGGATCATATCAAATTCCATAGGGTCCTTTAAAACCATAAAATCAACTAAGACTATTTTCCACCCAACATAATGGGTACTTGAGGGAGGAATCCCAATGGTTAACTAGGTCTTCTATCAAAAGTCAATGGCCAATTAATGGCTGGAACAAGGTTAGGGAAACCTAAAGATCTCCAAGCATAAGGGGATAAGATACTAACAGAGGCTCCTTCATCTACAATACATCGGTGAACCGCATGGTTGCCGATATCAACCTTTATCTGGAAAGGTGAAAAGAAGGAAGGCGAGGCTCAGTTAGACTATTCCAATCGAAGGAAATTATCCCAGAGATTGGTAGGAGTTCACTCAGCACAGATGAAGTGCCCCCTTTTTCAGAAACATCTAAACTGGTAATGCAGAAGACTTCAGGGACAGATGCATCACTCTCTGAAGGACTGATGGGATCAGTCGAAGATTGCATCGATTTGATCACTTCACTCTTTGAATGAAGAGTGGGGTTGACCAAACATTGCATTGGTTCAACCACTTCATCAACCAAAGGTTGATCAGGATGTTGGGAATCTATAGACAATTCAGGAGTAGAGGATTCTTTAGACATGGACCACAATCTCCGCACCTCTGGAATAGCAGGGCACAGGTGAGTAAGGTGATATCCCTTACAAAGTTTACAACGAAACTTTGGCTTGCATGCTATAAGCTTAGAATCCTTTACAACAAGATTTCTCTCAGCATGACTGGCATTGGCTAACAGCTTGCATCCAAAATGACTTGCAGTGGCTAGTTTCTCAGAAGCAGAAGAGTTTTGAACTATGGATAACACTCTTTGCACTTCTGGATGTACAGGGCACAAATAGGTGAGGTGGTCTCCCTTGCAAAACTTACAATGGAACTTAAGCTTATTTAGGTTTGTCGACAATGTCAAATTTCTTAGCATGACTTTTAGTGGCTAATATAGTGTCTCCAGTATGACTCACAGTAACTGGTGACTTGTCATTAATATGACCAGCAGTGATTAATGGCATGTCCTCAACATGACTAAAAGTGGTTGAAGACATACTTTCAGAATGATTTACAGTGACTGAAAGTTTTCTCCCAAGATGACCTCCATAGGCTAGGTAGGTGCCCCCAACATGACTTCTAGAGGCTGGTTGCATAGGTTCAGTATGATTTATAGTGACTGAGTGAGTTTTCCCAACATAACCACGAGAGGTTGGGTAGCTTCCCCCAGCATGACCTCTAGAGGCTGGGTGACTTCCCCCTAGCTCTGGCATCTTCTCTCTATTCTTCCTTCATCTATTCCTTTTAGACTACTGGTAACTAGTGTTGTTATTTTCACCACATGAGGTAGAAGGAGGAGGACTGTCACGTCCCCTCAAACCTCCCTGGTCACTGGAGACCGTGATCCATTTTTTTTTCTCCAAAAACCATGACTATGCGCCCATACACATAGATGGAAAAGAACTCAAATCTGCAATCTGCATCCCGAAACCCCACAACCCGCAATTGCATATTCGGGATTACAGAAATCCCAATGCGAAATTGAACACTCGGCAATCCTGAAACCCGCAATTTTGGGTTTGAGAGTGCGGAAATATCAAACGGTCAATCTTGATTCCCGCAACCCGAAACCTGTGGTTTCGGGTTGGGGAATGCGGAAAGCCCAAAACTCCCAATGTGAATTTTGGCATGCCCACAACCCGCAACCCGCTATTTGTTGATCCCGCAACCCGACACTGTGGGTTCAGGAATTGTTGGATCCTACTTCTGTTAGGGAAACCTAACCAATCTACCAAGGGGCATAACTCCTTCCTCCAGTGTCCAAATGGGTCAAGGTCGGTACTATTGGAATCTTGGAGAGCTCTATCCAACGGTGACATCCCCTTGACCAGGTAAGGAATCTAACCTTCTCAATTCCCTCTCTGAAGTTATGTTCCTACCCACACTTGAACATCCCAATGTTCAACCTACCAAAGTCCTTTCTTGCTATCTGACCCATAGAGGTTCCTGAAACCTGTTCCAGGGCTTCTGTAACTTCTCAAGGATCAAATATAAATATACCTTTCCTTCAAAGGGTTAGTACACATCACATTCATTACCAAAACAATGGGGCTCTATCATACATCCTCACATATATAATGCATCTACAGACTTAATTCACACATCTATCATATGTAAGAATTACAAGCATTAGTTCCTGCAATTTAAGATAAATACACACAGTGAATTCAGCCTATTACTCAGGCCTGTACATAACTTCATGTCAATCATTCATATAACCATACATACAACAATTCCATGATTATACAAGCATTCATCATAATAATGAAACCACATCATTTAACATAACAGAATATTTATCTTTGAATCCCGAAGCAACTGGCTAAGTGAGAGCAACATTCCACCCAACCTTAGATCTCTGTCTAGCCTATACTCTTTTGGCTGAGAGATCACCCCCGAGCTAGGTAGTGTATCCACTAAGGAGGGCTAATAGGTTCTCTCACAGTCAAGGCTCCATTCACATGTTAAACCAGTCTATAGTTGGGTTTACCAAGCATTCCAGGGCACCTACCCATGCTAAGCCAACCTACAGGGGTTCTTCGGCACACAGGGATAACAAGGAGGCATTGATAAACCAGTGAGTTTAACAACAGAACTGTAGGCATCTCAGCACTTAGTTGACCTGGAACCCACAATACCTACCACATCAAACACAAGGAAGACCTACTGCACAATCACACAGTTTCTCAAGGCATCTTCCCTTCCAGTGCTATTCTAGGATGGGCATAGAAAGGTCTAGTCGCTCATAGCCGACCAAGCACGCACAATGCCTACCACATCCAACACAAGGAAGATCCTATCCATGTTGTACAGTCTCACAAGGTCCTTCCCTTCCAGTGCTATTCCAGGATGGGTGTAGAAATGTCCAGTCACTAGTTCATTGAGAGTATAGCCTTCACTAAGTTCCTCCAGTAATCCAACCCTTCTCCCATAGTTTACAACAAGACATATCCCGGCTTGGATTTTTCCGACGGTTTCTCTGCGCAAACCGCTCTACAACTTTCTCTATTGCCTCTACTTATCGTTGTACCAGGGTTCTACACATAGGGTATCATGGATTCCCATTATTGGGTAGTTCTCACACACAGGGGCACGCTACTTATAGGAAAACACGCAGGTGAATCCTCTACGAGGGTCAATGGTCTCCACCATGGTAGCGCAAGTGTTCCCAAGATAGGAAATCAAGTGCGTGAGTCATGAATGGATGAGTGTGTGTTTGAATCCTTTTCCCCCTTCACAACAGGCTTTGTGAGTTTTTCCAGGCAGTTCGATGCCTTCACACACAAGTGATCAGAGCCATGCCCTACCATACGAAATCGTAGGCATACTCCATACTCCATCAAATTCCCTAGTTGGTTCCCAACCACTCTCTTAAATTGCATTAATGTCAGCAGGGAGTTCAAAACGGGTTCTCAGTTAGACAAATGGAAACATGGTCAACCAATCCCAAACCCCCTCACCTCTCCCTAGTGGATACACACAGCCCCCTTCTCGTTCGTTGCCTCCTTAGCCAACTTCTTGGTTATTTTATTCATTCAGTAATAATTACATCATTTACATTCTTCATGGCATAGCATCCCATGAATAATCAAATTGTATCAATACTTGCCTAAGCAATAAACCGAAACATCCACTAGTGGGGCATTGGCCTTGAGCTCCACACTAGGAATTTACATATACTGTACATAAGTAGTATTTACATCAAGGAAAAATGGGGTATTACAACTCCCTCTCCCTTAAAATAACACCGTCCTCGGTGTTCTCAAAACTTAACAAAAATGGAAATGCCTCCCTCATGGCATCCTCCAGCTCCCACGTGGCCTCCTCTGGGCTAAGCTGCCTCCATTGCATCTTTACCTGCCCTATGGCCCGGCTCCAAAGCAAGGTAACCTTCATGTCGAGGATGCATGTAGGCCCCACCTAGAACTCTCCCTCTGGTTCCACCTATATCACATGCCAATCAATGATATGATTAGGATCATGTACATATTTCTTAAGTAAAGATATATGGAAAACATTCTGAGCTTTCATGTTAGTAGGTAATGCAATTATATATGCAACTAGCCCTATCCTATCAAGGACTTCAAATGGACCACAATATCTTGGTGCCAACTTGGCACAACTTCGTAATTTCATAGAACTCTTCCTGGGTCTCACTCTCAAGTAGACATGATCCCCAGTTTGAAACTCCTTATGCACTCTTTTCAGATCTGCATAACTCTTTTTCCTATCCTATGCTGCCTTCAAATTCTACCTAATCTTAATAGCTTCATGTTCCATTTCCTCAACCATCTCTAGTCCAAGCACTACTCTATTCACTGGGTTGTCCCAGCTCACTGGAGTTCTGCATCCTCTGCCATACAACACTTCAAAAGGACTCATCTTCAATGATGCTTGATGCCCATTGTTGTAATCAAATTCCACTAAGTGTAGATAGTCTTCCCACTTAGATGGCTTATCCATCACATACATCCTTAACATATCTTCGAGAACCTAATTCACTCTCTCAGTTTGGCCATCTGTTTGAGGATGATAGATTGTACTATATTTCAATTGAGTTCCCAACTCTTGGAACAAACCTTTCCAAAAATTGGATGTGAACTTGGTGTCACGATCTGAAACTATTGCCTTGGGCAATCCATGCAATATGAATATCTCCTTCATGAAGATATCTGCAATGTCATTAGCCTTGTGAGTGGACTTGACTAGGACGAAATGAGCTACCTTTAATAGGTTTTCCACCACAACCATGATTGAATCATGCTTCCTCACTGTCATGGGCATTCCTGTTATAAAATCCATGGAAATCACTTCCCACTTCCACTATGGAATGGGTAAGGGCTGCAACAATCCTGCTGGATGTTGATGCTCTGCCTTGACTTGTTGACACTTTTGACATTTAGCAATATACTCAGCTATGTCCTTCTTCATATTGTGCCAAAAGTACTGCTTCCTTGCAGCTGTGATAGTCTTCTAATACCCTGGGTGTCTTGAGTATGGCTTCTGATGTATCTCATCCATCACCAGTTTCCTTAAGTCTGCACTATCTGGAATGTACAGCCTGGTGTCCTGATAGATGAGAACATTATCCTTACCCAGCTGATATCTCGCGTACTTCTCCTCTATAACGTTCTATTGCAATTTCTCTTTAATTTGGAGATAAACTTCATCACCATCTTGGGCCTCTAAAATTCTTTCTTTCAAATCTGATTCACATCTGCTTATGGCTGCAATGTGGAATCTCCTATTGAGTGCATTAGCAACTTTATTCTCTTTACCTTTGACATGCTTAATCTCCAAATCAAACTCGCAAAGGAACTCCATCCATCTAGTCTACCTTGCATTCAGGTTTGACTGGTCAAACAAGTATTTCAAACTCATGTGATCAGTTCGGAGCTCAAATCTCCTTCCTAAAATATAATGCCTCCATCTCTTGAGAGTGTGAATTATGGCTGCTAGCTCTAAGTCATGGGTGGCATAGTTCCTTTCATGCTCTTTCAGTTTCCTTGACTCATAAAAAATTACAGAACCTTCTTGCATAAGCACTCCACCGAGTCCGTCAATGCAAGTGCTTGTGCATACCATGAAATCCTTACTTGGATCTGCGATCTTCAAAATAGGTGCACTAGTAAGCAACTCCGTCAGCCGCTGGAAACTTCTTTGACATTTTTCAGACCATGCAAATTTAGTGTTCTTCCTCTACAATGAAGTGATGGGGTGGGATATCTCGGAGAAGCCCTCAATGAACCTTCTGTAGTAACCAGCAAGCCCCATGAAATATCTAACATCTGTTGCATTCCTTGGAGTGGACCAATCCATAATGGCCTCAATCCTCTCAGGGTCTACAACAATACCTTTTGCTGATATAATGTGACCCAAGTACTGTACCTTCTCTTGATACAAGTTACATTTACTTAGCTTAGCATACAACTGGTGCTCCCTAAGGACTTGTAACACCATCCTCAAATGCTCATCATGCTCTTCCTCATTCTTGGAATACACAAGAATGTCATCCAAGAACACAATCACAAACCTATCCAAATACTTGTTGAAGATGTTATTCATGAGACACATGAATGTAGTAGGTGCATTGGTAAGACCAACGACACCACTGTAAATTCATAATGACCATACCTAGTCCTGAAGGCTATCTTATGAATGTCTTCATCCTTTATCCTTACTTGATGGTACCCTGACCTCAAGTCCATCTTGGAGAATACTCTGGCTTCCTTCATCTGATCGAACAAGTCATCAATCCTTGGCAAGGGATACTTGTTCTTAACTGTCACCTTATTGAGCTTCCTATAATCAATACAGAACCTCAATGTTCCATCCTTCTTTTTAACAAACAATACTGGTGCACCCCATGGGGATACACTCAGTCTGAAATATTCTTTGTCTATCAATTCCTGCAGCTGCATCTTCAACTCTACCAAATCTGGTGTACTCATTCTATAAGGAGCTTTGGAGATGGGTGCAGCTCCCGGAACAAGATTAATAGAAAAATCAATGTCCCTCTTAGGTGGCAATCCTGGAACCTCATCTAGGAACACGTCCTAGAACTCCTGCAATATCTAGAAGTCTTCTATCCTAGGTCCCTTATCCTCTGCTAAGCCTGATATATGTATAGCATATAATTGGCAACCCTTTTTATGAAACTTCCTCAACTATAGAGCTGAAATCTATCTTATTGAGACATGCTTCGAAATCCATTTAACCAACCTTGGCTTGCCTTCATCATCAAGACATTCCAATGCTTTATCATAACAATCCACCTTGGCTCTATGCCTTTCCAGCCAGTCCATGCCAATCAGGGCATCATATGACCCCAATAGCAAGACATTCATTTCTGCATGTGTGAGGAGTCCATTCAATTCTATAGGACATTCCTTCACCATTTCACTGACCTTTCTCTTGGTACCGGTGGCTAGCTGAACTAACCAAGCATTGTCATGGTTCACTTTACTAAGGGAACAACTCTCAATTACATTAGGAGATACATAACTGTGAGTAGACCCTGGATCAATCAAAATAGAAATAGGTTGCTCAGCAATCTTACCTGTAACTTCGACTACTACTACGTACTAATGGTTTGCTTGGTGATCATCCAATGCTGCATAAATCTTGGGTGTTGCTCTGGCCATATCCCCTACCGTAGCTTCCCTTCTAACATTGTGCAAGACCCTGGGGTTCTTTGTTGCAGTTGGGCAATCTCTGAGCCTGTGGTTCTCTCCACAACCCCAACACTAAAGTGGCCCCATTGGTGTCCTGTTCATTGCTATCCTAAATTCTCTTCTTGCTTGCTGGCCCTGTGGAAATCTCCTAGGTTGATATCTGAATGGTGGTTTAGACTCACCTTTATTCTGATCAAACCTTCCCTTGGGTTTACCTTTCCATGGTGGATGTGCCTCTGCTTTACCTTTATTCTGCTCATAGCAATGCTCTGCCATCCTAATAGCTTCATCCAAGGTTGGTGGGTTTACAAACTCTATCCCGTCTCTGTAATTCTATGGCAGACTACCAAGGAAGCATTGAATCTTCACTCTTTCATCCCTGATGTATTCTACATACCTCAGTAACTCTAGAAACTTGTGAACATGCTCATCCATAGTGTTCTATCCAAGTTTGAGTTCATTGAACTCTTTCCTCTTACTATCATAATATCTAGCTGATAGGTATTTATCCTGGAAGTACCTTTGGAACCTACCCTAGCTGACTCTTCTTTCACTGATTCCCTTCTGCTACATGAGGTGATCCCAAAAGATAGAAGCTCTTCCACTAAGGTTGTAGATAGTGACCTTAGCCTTTTCATTCTCCGAATACTCATGCATTCTGAAGTACTTCTTCATCCCAAGAAGCCATGCCTTTGCTTCTTGACCTTCTTTACTTTCACCATCAAAAGTAGGAGGCCTAGCCTTCCTGAATTCACCCTGTGGAATACCTCTGTGCTTCTTTCTGCCTTTACTATTACTGGCAGTGTGTCCTGGGCTCTCTTGAGAACCCTCAGAATCCTCTAACCTGCTGGAAGAAATCTTAAGAGAGGGTGTCCTGTGCTTTCGGCCCACAGAACCCCTTCTAAGGCTTGGAGTTCTTTTCATGGAACGACCCTTAGACTGACTTCCTACATTTCTTTCTTCTCGGCCTTTGTGGCTCAGGTTAGAACCTCTGTTAATCCTTTGCTGCAAGTCCGTGAGACTCTGCAAAATGGCTGCATTGAGCTGATGCTGTTCTTCTTGCTCTTTCATCATTCATTCATTGAAGCTAACCATAGTTTGAGCTAAGTTTGGGGGCATCAATTGATCCCTTATTCCATCAGACTTGGCTTCCGTATGTCCTTCTTGCACATTCTCACCCAATACATCATCTTCCAGCCCAAATGGGTCCTGCGCATCATTCAGGGTAACCATTCTCACCTTGTACGGTGCGTTGCACCGTGATACAATTGTCTGATAGCTGCTGCTGATTCTGTGTATATCACATACATTCTATTAGATGTCATAAACATGCAATAGACTATATCATACTCATCCAAACCAGGAATTATTAATCTGAGCAATAAATCACGCAATTAAGTTCATAGAAAAATCACACCCTGGGCACATTTCTTGACCAAAATTCATGCGCCGTCTGGCCCAAATAGCTCCTAGTGCTACAACTGAAGCTCTGATACCACTCTGTCACGTCCCCTCAGACCTACTTGGTCGCTAGAGACCGTGATCCATTTTTTTTTTCTCCAAAAACCATGATTGTGTGCCCATACACACAGTTCGAAAAGAACTCAAATCCGCAATCTGCATCCCGAAACCCGCAACCCGCAATTGCAAATTTGGGGTTACGGAAATCCCAATGCGAAATTGAACACCCGGCAATCCCAAAACCCAAAACCCGCAATTTCAGGTTCGGGAGTGCGGAAATCTCAAACGGTCAATCTCGATTCCCGCAACCCAAAACTTGACACCTGAAACCTGTGGTTTCGGGTTCGGGAATGCGGAAAGCCCAAAACTCCCAACACAAATTTTTGCATGCCCGCAACCCACAACCCGCTATTCGCTGATCCCACAACCCACAAGTCACTGACCCCGCAACCCGCAACCCGACATTGCGGGTTTAGGAATTGCTGGATCCTACTTCTGAGAGGGAAACCTCACCAATATTCCAAGGGGCATAACTCCTTCCTCTAGTGTCCAAATGGGGCAAGGTCGGTACCGTTGGAAATATCTTGGAGAGCTCTATCCAACGATGACATTCCCTTAATCAAGTAAGGAATTTAACCTTCTCAATTCCCTCTCTGAAGTTCTGTTCCTACCCACACTTGAACATCCCAACCTTCAACCTTCCAAGGTCCCTTCCTGCTATCTGACCCACATAGGTTCCTGAAACCTCTTCCAAGGCTTCTGTAACTTCTCAAGGATCAAATATAAATATACCTTTCCTTCACAGGGTTAGTACACATCACATTCATTACCGAAACAATGGGGCTCTATCATACATCCTCACATATATAATGCATCTACAGACTTAACTCACACATCTATCATATGCAAGAATTACAAGCATTAGTTCCTACAATGCAAGATAAATACACACAGTGAATTCAGCCTGTTACTCAGACCTGTACATAACTTCATGTCAATCATTCATATAACCATACATACAACAATTCCATGATTATACAAGCATTCATCATAATAATGAAACCATGTCATTTACCATAACATAATACTTATCTCTGAATACCGAATCAATTGGATAAGTGAGAGCAACGTTCCACCCAACCTTAGATCTCTTTCCAGCCTATACTCGTTTAGCTAAGAGATCACCCCCGAGCTGGGCAGTGTATCCACTAAGGAGGGCTAATAGGTTATCTCACAGTCAAGGCTCCATTCACATGCTAAACCAGTCTGTAGTTGGGTTTTCCAAGCACTCCAGGGCACCTACCCATGCTAAGCCAACCTACAGGGGTTCTTCGGCACACAAGGATAACAAGGAGGCATTGCTAAACCAATGAGTTCAACCACATAACTGTAGGCATCTCAGCACTTAGTTGACCTGGCACCCACAATACCTACCACATCCAACACAAGGAAGACCTACTGCACAATCACACAGTCTCTCAAGGCATCTTCCCTTCCAGTGCTATTCCAAGATGGGCATAGAAAGGTCTAGTTGCTCACAGCCAACCTAGAACCCACAATACCTACCACATCCAACACAAGCAAGATCCCATCACTGCTGTACAGTCTCATAAGGTCCTTCCCTTCCAGTGCTACTCCAGGATGGGCATAGAAAGGTCTAGTCACTAGTTCATTGAGACTATAGCCTTCACTAACTTCCTCTAGCAATCCAACCCTTCTCTCACAGTTTACAACAAGACATATCTCGGCTCGGATTTTTCCCACGGTTGCTTTGCACAAACCACTCTACAACTTTCTCTATTACCTCTACCCATTGTTGTACCAGGGTTCTACACATAGGGTATCACAGTTTCCCATTCTTGGGTAGTTCTCACACACAGGGGCACGCTACTTACAGGAAAACACACAAGTGAATCCTCTATGAGGGTCAATGGTCTCCACCATGGTAGCGCGAGCGTTCCCAAGACAGGAAATCGAGTGTGTGAGTCATGAATGGATGAGTGTGTGTTTGAATCCTTTTCCCCCTTCACAACAGGCTCTGCGAGTTTTTCCAGGCAGTTCGATGCCTTCACGCACAAGTGATCAGAGCCATGCCCTTCCATATGAAATCGCAGGCATGCTCCATACTCCATCATATTTCATAGTTGGTTCCCAACCACTCTCTGAAATCGCATTAATGTTAGCAGGGAGTTCAAAATGGGTTCTCAGTCAGACAAGTGGCAACATGGTCAACTAATCCCAAACCCCCTCACCTCTCCCTAGTGGATACACACGGCCCCCTTCTCGTTCGTTTCCTCCTTAGCCAACTTCTTGGTTATTTTATTCATTCAGTAATAATTACATCATTTACATTCTTCATGGCTTAAAATCCCATTGATAATCAAACTGTATCAATACTTGCCTAAGCAATAAACTGAAACATCCACTAGTGGGGCCTTGGCCTTGAGCTCCACACTAGGGCATTTACACATACTGTACATAAGCAGTATTTACATCAAGGAAAAATGTGGTATTACAAGGAGAAGATGTTACTAGAGAAACATGCATAGGGTCCTGATGCTTTTGATGTGAGGTGCTTACATGAGAAGCATTAGGAGCAATCAAGGCGTTCGGAGTGGAAAAAAACCAAACCAGTAGCCCTATAGTGAATCCCGGAATATTCAAGGTAGCCATTAAGGGAGTACCAATGTTCCCAAAAAATGGAAAAGCACAAGGATCCCCTTGAACAGGGGTCCCTTGACTAGTGCTCACTGGGATGCTATCCATAGTTTCCGACTCAATGGGCCAAAAATATCTAAGGCCAACTAAAAACAAGCGGCACAAAGAGCACACCACTAAAAATGTCCTACAATGATCAAAACCAAGAAAACAAAGCTAATACTCTTAGACGTTAGTCTGGGGTAATAAGGGCCCAGAACAAAGCAATAGAGTATCGAAGGTCAGTTACATGGCATCCAGTGCAGTTCCTCTAGGTGTAAGCGTTTGAAAAACCAAACCACCCTCCTAGGATTACTGCAAAGGGTTACCTTCCGTGTCTATCATAGGTGCAGTGGAAATAGCCTTCCACTATACCTGTGAAGAGCCCTAAGGTTAAGATACTAAGGATAACACAATACTAAAATACCTGGGGGATAGTCGTCAGTCTAGCCAAGACACATGTGCAGGGTAGCAAAGCTCGAAATCCAAAAGTACTTAAACCACTAGTGGACCCCTGTACGCAAATCAGCTCTTTTTATGATCGAAAGGAAAGTGAGGGGGTATCCCTAATAGTTCCAGTCTCACATGACCTCGTGCTTAACTCTGGTTTAAGTGGAGCATTCTCAAGATACTTTGATATAAGTGGGTTTTCCTAAAATATTGTCTCACTACGATTGTTGAGCAATAAAACGATTTTGGGTAGTTTAAAGTGATCTACCCCGAAATCCTAGCCTAAGCTAGTTGGTGTAGTGTCAAACCTAAAAAGAAAAGTTACTAATTAATTTTATTAGATGTTCTTTTTAGAGGTTGCTTCTTACTCAAAAGGTAGTGATTTGTGTGGTATGGTTATGACAAAAGTAAAGTGCATATAAACAAATGAAACTTCAGAATTCTTCTTTTTCGTTTGTTATTTCAAAACAAAAATTTAAGCAAACTAAGCATAGAAAGGTTTCTTTTTCAATTTTTTAATTTTCAAAGCTAGTAGCAATACAAACTATCCTACCTCGAAAAAATGACAAATCTTGTAAACAAGTTCTTGATTCAATTTTGACCTTTTCCTCTAATTATGAAAGAAAAATAAATATGAAAATGAACAAGAAAGATCTATCAGAATGTGAGTAAAGATAAAGAGCCCAATGGTTTATACCAATCAAATCTGAAGACTGACAAAGGCTTAAACCTACAGAGTTGTTTCGCTGAAAAAAATCAGAAATTGGAACGAGATGCCAAAAGAAAAAGGAAAGTTGGTGTGTAAAGTGGAAAAATAGACCAGGAGGCTACTCCTAAACACTAGGAAACCAAAGAAAAGCATCCGCCAAAAAGAAAATGTAGGTAAGAAAACCAGGGAAACTCTACAACCACACAAACTCAAGAAGCAAAGCTATCACCAAACTTCAAACAAAACTAAACTAACCTGTACAAACATTCAAGAGGTATCCATACAACTAGGACCTTCAAAATCCACCCAAAAACTCTATCTGAGGTCAAACCCTAAATAGAAAGGAAAAATTTAGGAAAAGTGCGCGGGTACTGTATCAGACAATAGGCAGGTCATACGCAGGTCTGTACAAATACAACTCACATCTAGGGCAAAAGATGCGCTACTGTAACTAGTAGGGAGTCGCACATAGGTTCCAAGAGACCTAAAAAGAAAGCAAAGGACACCAACGACAGTTGAAATCAAGTGAAGTAAACACAAAGGATTTCCACAAGGCTATAACAAGACTTAGAAAGACATAGGGATGTCTTATCAACAGCTAGAAGAGAAAAGCAAAGACCGAAGGTAGACCCAACAACCAAAGACCAAACCTTATTGTAAAAGGTTCAATCCTACAAGAAAGTCCATGGCTGTATATGCTAGCAGCCTGCGCATGCAACTAAAAATGTGTGGGCTGTAAAGAGAGCAACCTGTGCACACAACTTAAAATGCACAGGTTGTAAAGATAGCAACCTACGCACAAGTCAAAAAATGCATGGGTTGTAAAGATAGCAACCTTTGCATTAATTACTGTAAACAAAATGAGATTAGGATTCTAAAATCAGTACCTTGTTTATGGTGTTTGGTCCTAGCTTTTGCCCAATCTCTACAGCAATACACCTGCAAAATATACAGACCTTCCTCAGCGTATTTTGACTACAAATATATACTGATATTGAAGACAATATGACATTAATTACAATAATATATTCAATAGAAACAACATTCCATTGGGACAGGAAGGGTATCTCGATCATTATTGTCAAATAAATGCAACCAAATAGACTTTATACCTGATCTGTTCCAAGCACTTCTACAACTGAGTTCTAGGCTCTTGTTCCTCACAATGACCTAGAAATTCCTTCATCATAACAATAGCTTCTTCTTTATTGGCCCCTTCCTCATGGATTCCCCTTGCATTTATGGCCAAGGCAGGAAGTTAGATTCATGAGGCAGTTGAATTGGGAGGTCAGGGAAGTTACAGTACCAACCTCAACTAATCCCAATTCGTAATCTTAATATATTTTTCCATTTCATCTTAATATGTGCGCAAGTATCACACTAGACAACTTGCGCCTAGGGCACACCTAGTGCTCTCTAGGACTAGCGCATACCACTTTTGAGATAAGTGCGCAGGTATGATTTAGTAGAACCAGCGCTCAGTACGCGAGATGTTAATTGTAAGAGTAGCGCATCTTTTATGAAATATGCAAAAAAAAATAATTTTCAGCTGAAGAGGTGTGATCTCAGCAGCAAATCATCCAAGTTCAATCCATCTCTTCCATCCACAGTGTCCTTTTGTGTGATCGACAGGGCAATGTGGTCACGAACGGAGAAGTGCAGATTTGTCGTATAACAATATTGGTTCTATATGTTAATGATTTTTTTCTCACTAGAGAGGAACATATGATTGCTTGGTGCAAGAGGGAGCTCACCTAATATTTCAAGATGAAGGAATTAGGTTTGATGCACTAATTTCTTGGCCTTGAGATCTAGAAAAGAAAAGATAAAAAATTTCTATCTCAAGGGAAGTACATTGTGGATATATTGCATAGGGTTGGAGTGATAGATTGCAAATCTAAGACTAAAACAAGGGTTTCCAATTTGAGAAAACTTCATGAGTCAGGATCTGGATCAGATCCAATAGATCCCACTTTGTATAGACAACTTGGCTCGCTAATGTACTTGATACAATCGAGTCTTGATAAATGCTATGCCTTGAGCATTCTGAGTCAATTTATGTCTAATCTGAGACACAAACACTGGACAGTTTCTAAGCATGTTCTTAGGTACCTTCGAGGTACAATTTCATATGGCCACAGATATGCCTCTAGTGGAGGAGTCATGTTACTTGGTTATACATACTCATACCGGGGAGGAATCATTGTGGACCATAAGAGTACATCCGGATACTGTTATAGCCTAGGATAAGCTATGATATCTTGGTCCAGTAGGAAGCAGGACGTTGTAGCCTAGATCACTACTGAAGAAGAATCCATAGCTTCTAGTGTTTCTTGCCGAGAAGGAGTGTGGCTCTTAAATCTACTTGCAGGGTTTTTCGGTGAAAATATTGAGCCTACAATTATTAGGTGTGAAAATCATAGTTGCATCAAGATTTCCGAAAACCCAGTGTTTCATGACAAGTCGAAGAACATTGAAATGAAGTATCACTTCATCTAAGACATGGTCCAGAAAGTTACAGTGAAACTTCAATACATCGCTACTGATGAGTAGATTGTATATGTGTTAACAAAGCCTCTATCAATGACGAAGCATAGGTACTTACGAGACAAGCCTGGTATGGCATAGAATTCCTTCTTTGCTGAGAGGGAGTGTTAAATAGACAACATTAGGAGACATTATTCAAACCAGTCTTGTGTAGACAAGATTGATCCTCCCATATAGAGGTGATCACTTTGGTTTCCTTCTGTGTAAACGATTATTCCTCAGATATAGAGGTACTTGACCAAAGTAATGATGTTGTAAAGTATTGTTGGACAAGGCTCCCGACTTTCATGTCAAGTCATTGTTATTCAGGAAATTCACCCTATAGTGAGGAAAGGGACACTATCAACTTAGGGGGAGACAGGTAAACACAATGATTATGCTACAGAAACATCTATAAATGGAAATAGATCAAAGATCTTGAAGACATACCTTACCACTAACGTTTGATCCTAGCTTTGCTCGATCTCGCGCTCAATCTTCAACTTGATATTCCACTTCAATAGACCTACAACATAAAGATACCTTCCTCAACGTATCTTGACTGATATAAAGATGATAAAAATGAAATGCAATTCAAACATCAAGAACAATCAAGCATTTAACCAAATAAATACACAATCCATTAGGCATTATATTTGGGACAGGAAGGAATGTTTCAACCTTTATTTTCAAAAGCATATAATGATTACAAGTTATACTTGATCAATGTAGCATGCTTGTGTAACCGAATTTTGGGCTCCTTCTCTTCTCTGACTTGAAATGTTCCAGCATAACAACCCTTCATACAAATTTCTCTTCTTGTGAATGAGAGTCACCACAATGTCCATCTCTCTAACCCCTCTCCTCAATCCTCCTTGTATTTGTAGGACAAGGAAGGCAGTTTAGATCGAGAGGAGGTTGTAATGGAAGTTGGGGAAGTTGTATAACCAACTGCAACTAATCCCAATTCATCAAATTAATATATTTTTTTATCATATTTTAAGATGTGCGCGATTTTTTCATAGTTGAGTAGCGCACAATATGCAACTTCAGTGTTTAACAACCAGTGTTTGCAACTTTTTGAGGGTGTGCGCTAGTTTACTGAAGTGGAGTAGCGCACAGCAGGAGATGTGCGCTACTATTGAGCCTATGGAGTAGGGCATGAGCACTAGTATGCTGAAGTAGAGTAGCGCACAACTCAAAACATGAGGTTTTTCAGGGTTTTTCTAGCTTGCAGAAAGGTAAGTCAGGTCAAGGTATCATCCAAGGTCATCATGTTCTTCAATCCAAGTTGTCCTTTTGTGTGATCGACAGCTCAAACCAATCACGGACGGAGAAGTGCAGATTTGACCTATAACAGATGCCCCCTAATGTGTGAGGTTAGAGGGAAATGATGGCCGAAATACATTATAATTCCAAGTAAGAGGAGGAGCAAGAAACCGTAGAACCAAGTCACAGAAACACCTGAAACACAGATCAAGGTCAGCGAGCAATTACAATCTTGACATCATATAGATGTATAGTGTGATACAACATGATCTTCGATACATAACGAAGAGATGTATATAAAGCATGGCCACTTGAAATACAAGCGTGGATCCATGTCAAATTGAGAGATCATAGCCATAACAATAGACTGGATCTATGTCTCATGGAAAGCCAAAAATGAGTGAGGCTCAGTCTTGCGCAAATTGCGAGATAACATAATGAGGTGAAGTCATCAACATCCCAAGGTCTTCATCCAAAACAACCCAAGGTACAAACCCTAACCATGTGAATAGATGAGCTGATAGTCGAACATGGGGAGTATCATTTGATTACCGGTCCTTGATGTATACCATTAACAAACGCAGGGGCTTCCATTGATAATGATGATGGGGCCCAAGGTACCTAGTATGATCCAACAAGTGTGAATAAGTGGACTTGGAGTCGAACACTTGAGGAGCCTGTCAAATAAGAGACATTGATATATTTTCATCATTCAACAGCGAGGAAAATTGACACTGGTGACTCCAATCTCCAAGGTACTAACCGAAACTCGAAACTTCAATCCCAGATCAAAATGAGTTGATGTCGATGGGAAGAAGTTCATTGGAAGTAAGACCTTGAGGCATCCTCCATCATCCAACATGAGGGACACTCAACTGGTATGAGATGATATGGAGTAATATATGTAACAAGACTGACACTGGGATGGCCGACACATGAGGTCAAGGTAAACTACAGAATGGCCAGCACGGGTTATATCCTTGAACAGTAAGCACGACACAAAGTGACTTAGGCAGTTTTCAACATAATGGGGAAAATGATATAAACCTGTAACGTAGGAGACATTAGTAGGCCCTCCATATGATTGGAAGAATAACCAACCGGGGGAGTAAACAACTCGGAGATCAGGTTCACCCTAAGGTCAAAAACTGAACCCAACCGACATGATAGACTCAAGTAGGTGTTGTGTTCAAGGATAGGACGGACTGAATTGCCTTTGAAACTGAAGATATGATACATCCTTCTTATCCCTTATTCTTTTTAGATAAAAGAATACCTTTCTTTTTATTTTAATGAGTCCAAGAAAGAATGAAAACTCACTAGATCCAACCATGTAAAAATTTTAACGAGCCCATGGGAGGAAGACTCAGGACCTTCTTCATTGTTTACAGAGTTCAAAGAAGAGATAGAAGATTACTCTATATTACTGATCTCTGGATTTTAGTATCAAGCCGAGATCTGTTCTTGCTCGCCGGTGTTTTCAATTTTAAGGAGTCTAAAAAACTTAAACAATAACTTCATACACCTACTCATGGATTTTAATACTGAGCCCAAGTAGGTTAATGCTCACCGGTGTTTTCCGGTTTATAGAGTCTAAAAAACATAAACAATCCTCTATACACCTACTCATGGATTTTAATATCAAGCCCAAGTAGGTTAATGCTTGCCGGTGTTTTCCTGTTTATAGAGTCTGAAAAACTTAAACAATCTTCTTTTTACCCTCTCGTGGATTTCACATTGAGCCCGAGTAGGTGAATGCTCGCTTGGTGTTTTCATGTTTAGAGAGCCTGAAAACCCTAAAGAAGGCTCCAAAAGGTCCTTTTTCGTAAAGTTAGTCTCCTCCCCCGAAAAAATGTAAAACAATGGAAGAAGAACTCTTCTAGCGTATTCAAGAGCATACCTAGAGTATACCTTTTTCGTAAATGATCCACCACGGCCCGGAAAAGGGGTAATTCTATACCTAAGTGGATGAGCCTTCAGTTCCTTTAACGAGCTTGAAGAGGAGAAGTTTGCTCAACAATCTTGTTTAGGTTTCAACAGTCCAAACAAGAGCTTAAAATTACTTAAATGATAGCTTCTAGGATCATGACTCGAGATCTTCCAAAACTAGGACTTCAACAAACATGTTAGTAATCGTGAAAAAAGTCTTAAATGATATGTAATTTTAACCATGAGCTAGTTGAAAAGGTCTAGCATCAAGAAATTTAGTCTTAAAGGATTGATACTACAAAATTTTAGTGAAAATTTGAGAAAAATTTGTTGAAAATTACCTTAGTACCATTTGTAGATATTCATTGATTAAATAGCACAATTTGATAGAATTTGAAACTATAGAGACTTTACCAAAGTGGGTAAAAATTTAAAATCAAACTCATATATGTAATTTCAAATTAAAAAACTCAAATTTCATTTTGGCATTGTAGGGAAAAAATTGGGAGCAAACCCTTGGATTTCAATCCTTCGTGGCAATCAACTCAAGCAACCAATCGACATTTTGCTTCCACCAAGTAAGTTAATTTCATCTTAACTTGCATTTCCATAGTTTATTTGTCAATTTTTGAGCTCAAAATCAACTTTAAGGTCATGCTCAAATCGTGCAAAGCGTGTGCGCTACTCTACAGTAGGAAAAGTAGGGCATACTAGAGGTATGCACTACTATTTCTTATGCACAGTAGCGCCCATGTGTGATTGTGTAGCAATAGAGTAGTGCACACCCCTGAAGATGAAGAAAAAAGTGTCGAGACTCTAAAAATTGACATTTTTGTGGCAGGATGGTACTTGTTTGGAGGGAGAGAGAACATGAGGAGATTGATAGGGTGGCAATGCAAGACCTGGCCACTCTCCATGCACTCTGAAGATGTGGTTTGTTAAAGTTTTACCGAACTGTGAACATGAGGGAACTCAATCGATTGCTTCAAAGACTCGTTCAATACTAGGATGTAGATGCCAATGCATTTGATATCCGGGGACAAACCTTGGACCTTACTATCAATGACATATACTTCATTACCGAACTCTCTAGGAGGGGAGACGTGGTAAGTTTGAAAGGATCTTCTCACAATGTGGGTGCCATGTCGGTGCAATAATATTTGAATGCATACTGTGTGGCGGGAGCCAAGAAATCGGGAAGTCAAATCCTAATTTCTACCATTGAAAGCCTCCCTCTAATGGTTATTGTGAGTATGTTAAACTGAATGTCGGGAAGTGCCACACAACACTTAGCCTCGAGGCATTCCATCCATATCAGTGTCAGATGCTTGCAAGATCATGTGTACGATTAGTGCACTAGTTTATTGGCAAATATGAAGCTTCAACTCACAGGTTGTAAGTCCGGGAGTATGAAGAAATTTGGATACAACAGCATTTTATGTACCTTCTTCTTTGAGAAGGTACTTGCTCTTAGCTTGGGCATGCCTCTACCTCCAGCCAATCCTCGTGAGCTGAGATTGGGCCGTTGGAGTGACATTTTTCTCCATTAGGGTGGTGGTGAAAGTCACTTTTTCTATCATACTGATGATTTCTGGGGGTTGTGGGAGAGACAGGTGCCGACATTCGAGCAGTTTTCCATGATCCAAAGCTGGTACTTCCTCCAGGTGGTTCCTAGGGAGACATTGGTATGTTTTTGTTTTGAGAATTATTTAATTTTTTCAAATTTTCAATTATATGATTTTTATGATGAGTTTTGAAGTACTAAAAAAGTGTCAAATACAGATATTGGACCTATTTGTCCCAAGGGACATCCTACTATCTTCGTGAGGTCAGAAGATGTGAGTGCAGCTGATGCTATGTTAGGGACCATAGAGAGGAAAGTGAGATGGTTGACTCATGATGTTCCTGCATGCCGCATGGAGCAGATACCTATTGATATGCAGGAAGATACTTCAAGGAGCATGGATCAGGTGTCTATTGATATGACCATTTTTGTTGATACTCCACTTGTTATAGCACAACTGTTACAGTAAGTGTTTTGAGTTGGTTGTTGTCCTGAGTGCCATATTTTTTGCGCTCTCCTTCTGCACACTTGGTTGCATTAGGGTTTTTGAGTTGTTTTTCACTTAACACAACCCCCAGATACTTGACACCATCTGTCACCATTGAGTCCCCGAGACATTCTCGGTGCCTCCGGGGAGAGCCCCCACAGTACAGTTCACTTGACATCACCCGTCATAGACGTAGAGATTCATCACTCGAATCCACTCATTGTAGATGCAGAGCAACGTCCCGCGGTACTGATGCCCCTTGTTTCACCTCTGATTCTGAGGCAAAGTCTGAGAACCCCACTTACACTGCACCAACCAACCCCATGGCTAGCTTGACATCCAACCCTTTCTTTGTAGGGACCATTGGTGGAGCATCCACCACCACACCGGCTACCACACCTGCTTTGGGTATGCCCTTGATGGGGCCCACATCTACCATTCTGATCACTGTACCCATTCCAGCAGCTAGCATACCTATCCCAACTCCACAAGTGACTCACACTACCCTTGGCGGTGCAGGATTGTCCCATACCACTTTCGTTCCTCCACTTGGGGGCAACATCCCAAACCCAGCCCCTCCACTTGGGGGCATTCGCCCCAACATGGTCACAACCACTAGTATGTCACATCCTTCTACTAGTTTTCCATTCATGGCTAGTCTCAACCTTCCTGACCTAGCCAGACTGACTAATGATCCCATCAAACACGACCCTGCGTGGCCTCACATGCCCACCAAGCTTCCCTCCAACATCCCTAAGTTTGAGGGCAAGGCAGGTGAATACCCCCAGAACCATATTATGTCCTTCCATCTATGTTGTTCCTCCAACTCCATAGTGGACGACTCAGTCCGCCTTCTTCTGTTACAGCACACCCTCACTGGCTCTACTGCTAAGTGGTACATCAAGCAACCCCATGGGACTCATGCCACCTTTACTTCCCTTTCCTCGACTTTCTTGCAGTTATTTTAGTTACTTGTCTTCTATGACGCGGGAGTTGAGATCCTACTATCTTGTAGACAGAACACGGCTACCCACATCACTGACCACATTCATGAGTGGCGTCAACGCTGCAGCCTCTACAGAATCAAGTTAGATGACCGTATCTTCTTAGATTGGTTTCTAAAATATCTCCTTCCTGTCATTGCCAAGGATGTGGCATCCGAGCGACCCCAGTCCAAAGAAGAGGCCATCCTCAAATCCTTGCAATTTGACCTTATTTATGCCCAATCTAGTTACCTATATTCCATCATCCCTGACGCCCCCCGCGGTGATTCCTCCCAACACGATGCGCCGGGGGCATCCCATACTGCAGATGGCATAATTGGCTGTATAGCCTCACATAACCAACCCTTTTTCCATAGCACATCCTAGCCCTGGCCTGGACCTTTCGTGGGCTACATCCCATTCCGGAGCAACCAATTCATATGCTCCCATGGCACATCATCACCATTCCCACGGACCCTCATGTCCACCTCAATGCTTTGGTCATGCATCCCTCGCTTATGCCCCCCCGGTCGCACCTCAGCCATATTACCACCCACAGGATGCACCAGCACCTGTATCCTCTCAAGCCCAACCTGCTTATTACCCACCACAGGCAGCCCCTGTGGCAAACCCACAACCCGTTCCACATACATATCAGCAACCCCCACAAGGTTCAGTACCTGTGCCACCTCCACCTACTTATTATCCACTGCAGCCTGCTCCTGCACCTGCACAACCCCATAAGCCACCTTCTGCCCAAGGGCAAGTGTATTCCCAATAGAATCCGCAGCAAAACCAAAATAACCAACACCAACAGGGCTAGCAAAACCGCGACAAAGGCCATAACCATGGGAACAACCCCCCTCCAAACCAAGGTGGTCAACCTCCCAATCCCCCAAACAACAATAACATGGCACCTTCCATCCAGAACCCTGGTCAGCTTCCCAAACAAGCCAAAAATCCTAATTTACGAACAAACCATCCTTGTTCTATTTGCGGGGTCTATTGCCACTACACACACGCTTACCCACATTTAGAGAAGGCTCGGCAACTTTGGACTGATGATGCCCACTGCCAAGGGCACACGGCTCCTCGGGCGCCGCCTAACCCCCCACCACCTCAGCATCAACCCTTGGTGCTACAAAACCCTTTACCAACCCAAGGTGTAGTGAACACTCAGCCGTTGGCTCCCCCTCAAGGAAACATGCCACCACAACAGCAAATCTGTTAAATTTTGAGCATTAATTCACAATACTCTTGGATCTTTACTGAGAGAATAACATATATAGTATATCAATGCATAACAATCACAATAAGCATGACAAGCATCACAAGAATCAAAAGCATGAGAGACAAGATACATAGAGTTTCTGTGGGGAAAACCCTAAGGTGAAAAACCACACAGCTTCCTCAGAGATAGAGAAATCAATGGCTCAACCAAAGTACAACCAAAATACACTTGAGATAGTCTCCTAGAGCAGATGATCCTCCTCCTCACTAGTACGCCACTTTCTGAGTGAGAGAAGTGTGTCTTTCCGAATGATCCAAATAGAGATCTCCCGATCTCTATTTATACTTAACCTGTTTCCCAAGTTACACTATGGTGCCGACTTGTCTATCTAGATACATCCACAATATGATATATATTTCAGGGTCGACCCCACACATGGTGGTCTAATAACCCATCGGCAAGTACACACACTTGCGACACTTGTCAATCCACATGATGACACTTCCTTATAGAGGAATAACACATCTCTTATAAGGGTACAATAAATATATATGAAATACATTCCGAAGTTACATATACATCAACACTCCCTCTTAACTAGGAAGGTATTTCTCGACACAGTTCTGCTAGACAAGTCTTCTTCTCGGGATCATTGTCATCAATGCATCGTCAACATCATCGTCACTACTGCTGCTATCTCAACCAATCTCTGACTCTACTCGTCATAGGAAGTTCTATAGAGCCAGTCCTTTTTCATACTAGATGTAGGCCCACCACCTACAGGTCTTCATCATCTGTGCGAATGGTCCGATAGAGGTGGCCTCTCAGGACTAATTTTATGTGTGGATGCAATACCGAAAAGAGTATCCCAGGAACATTTATGTGCCTAAGCACGATCGGCAAGATCTCCCAGGACTGATTACATGCATCTACTCCACAATACCTTTAAAGAGCATCCCATGAACATTTATGTGCTGCAGCACGACCGGCAAGATCTCCCAGGACTGATTACATGCTATTTGCACAACCTGCCACATATCATCTCTGACCTCCAAGTATCAATCTGATACTCATGATCCAATGGATCATCATCGCACGAGGCATCATCCCGATGCCCATGATCATGATCAACCTGATCATACAATGCATCCACTTGATGCATACCAAGTATCTACCTGATACATATCATCATACATGATCCATCTGATCATACAGTGTATCCACCTTATACAAATACAAATACATGATACATATCAACATACATGATCTACCTGATCATACAATGTATCCACCTGATACATATACAAATACATGGTCCAAGCATCCAACATGATGCATATACAAATACATACAAATGATCCAACCGATCATATCCAACATCCAACATGATGCATATATACATATAAATGATCCAACTGATCATATCCAGCATCAATACGATGCGTTCATACATACAAATATAAATGATCCAACTAATCATATCCAGCATCAACACGATGCGTACATACATACAAATATAAATGATCCAACTGATCATATCCAACATCAACATGATGCATATACAGAGCAGTAACTGGAGCATCGTCCTAATGCTCATCATCCAACGCTTACATCCACAGCCATGTGAAGGATCCTCCTTCCAACATGCTTGGAATGGATTTAGCAAATGTGTCCATCATTTCTTCCTCAAAGTGTTGTCGATCTGAAGAACACCAAGCCTCTCCCTGAAGTACTTGAACTTCACCCTCGCTAGTGGCTTTGTCAGCACATCTACAATCTGCTCATCTGTCACAACATCTAGGAGCTTCACGGCTCCTCTCTGCACCATATCCCTGATATAGTGATATTTGATCTCTATGTGTTTCGACCTATCATGAAACAATGGGTTCTCAGACAGCTTCACACAACTCTGGTTATCACAAAAGATACCAGTAGCATCCAGCGGGAGATCAAATAACTCAGACAGTAGCTTCCGTAGCCATACTGCCTCACAACTAGCTGAGCAGGATGCAACATACTCTGCCTCAGCTGTACTCGGTGCTACACAGGACTGCTTCCTACTAAACCAAGAGATCACACCTTATCCCATACTGAAGCAGCACCCAGATGTGCTCTTCCTATCTGCAACACTGCCAGCCCAATCTGAATCAACATAACCCTGCAGGTTGAACTTTTATTCGCTTCATACTTGAGCCCATAATCCATTGCACCCTTTAGGTACCTCAGGACATGCTTTACAACAACGAGGTGAACACTCCTCGAATCCATCAGGAACTGTCTCAATGTGTTCACTGCAAAGCAAATATCTGGTCTTGTGTTCATCAGGTACATCAAGGACCCAATCATCTAACGATACATAGAGACATCAATCGGCTCAGATGAAGCATCACATAGAAGCTTTAGATTCGATGCCATGGGTGTGGCCATGGCCTTGCAATCCATCATCCCAAATCTCTTCAGGATATCTACTGTGTACTTCCCTTGACCAAGGAAGATCCCACCTGAATTCTGCCACACCTCCATACCTAGGAAATAATGCATCATTCCCAAATCTTTCATATCGAACTCAGCAGCAAGCTTCCTCTTAATATCTGCAATCAATCTGTCATCTCTTGTTACAAATAAGTCATCCACATACAGAAGTAGAATCACAGGATTTCCTTCCTCAACCTTGTAGTAAAGATTGGAATCTACTTTACTCTTGGTAAAGCCCAAACTAGATAGGAAACTATCCATCCTACCATACCAAGTTCTGGGGGCTTGCTTCAAGCCATACAAGGCTTTCTTCAATCTGCACACATATGACTCCCTGTCATGTATTTCAAAGCCGAGTGGCTGCTCCACATATACTACCTCTTCAACTACACCATTCAAGAAAGCAGTCTTGACATCCATCTAGTGTATTTTCCATTTCATTGTTGCAGCCAGTGCAAGTACTGTTCTGATGGAAATATACCTGGCTACAGGTGCAAAAGTTTCTTCATAATCTATTCCCTCTTTCTGAGAGAAGCCACGAGCTACGAATCTTGCTTTGTATTTCTCTACACTGCCATCTGCAGCATGCTTGATTTTGTAGATCCATTTGGAAGTCACAACAGACTTCTCTTTAGGTCTTAGGACAACATCCCAAACATCATTTTTCATTATCGATTGGTATTCCTCAACCATAGCATCCTTCCATTCTTTCTTTTTCGCTGCTTCTTCATAACTGGAAGGTTCTTTGTTCATAATCTCACAGAGTAAAGCAACATAGATGGTATGTGATCTGGTTCTTTTCTTTGCTCTGTGTTCTTCTTCTAGAATGCCAAATATTTTTGCATCTTGAATGAGCTCTCTAGCCCATGCAGGTTTCCTCTTGTGAGAGCTATCCTCACGGGGTGGATCTATAGGTTCTTGCGGATCTTCAAACTCATGAACAACTTCTAGAATTGCTTCAGTCATGGTAGTGTCTTGAAATCTAGTTTCCTTAGGTTTTTCATAAACTTCGATAGGTGCCTTCCTTGATTTGATGAATGCTGAGTTTTCATCAAATGTTACATCCCTGCTGACATCAATCTTCTTGAACCCTGGAAAGTATATTTTGTAAACCTTCGAGCTTTCACTGTAACCCACAAAGATACCCTTCTTTCATGAAGGATCTAGTTTGGTCCTCTTTTCCTTTGGGACATAAGTGTATACTAGACAACCAAATATTCTGAGATGGCTGACTTCAGGTTTCTTACCAGAAAATACCTCTTCTGGTGTCTTGTTGTCCAATATCTTGTGGGGTGTTCTGTTCTACACATATACATCTGTTCTAGCTGCTTCTACCCATAGATGCATAGGTAGATCCTGGTCATGCAGCATTGCCCTTGCTGCTTCCATGATTGTTATGTTCTTCCTTTCTGCAAATCCATTCTGTTGAGGATTATAAGGAGCAGTCAACTCCCTCTTAATCCCTGAATCACTACAAAGCTTCTTGAAGTCACCTAAGGTGAATTCTCCAAAATTGTCGTATCTGAATGTTTTGATCTTTTTGTCAGTTTGATTCTCCATCAAGGATTTGAATTCCTTGAACTTATCAAACACCTCATCTTTTTTTTTCAAGAAGTATACCCAAGTCTTCGTGGAGAAGTCATCAATAAATGAGACATAGTAAACATACCCACTTAGAGAACTGGATGACATAGGACGACATACATCTGAGTGGATGATTTCCAGGATATCTTTCTCCTTGCTTTCACTTCTTGGGAAAGCCTTCTTAATATTCTTACCTTTTGCACATCCTTTGCAAACACCTTCATGTTTGGTCTTGATTTTAGGAAGACCCTCTACAACCTTGCTTGCAATTGGAAGTGCCCTATAGTGCATATGAGAAAGTCTTCTATGCCAAAGTTCACTTGGCTCCATGGATTCATGCACCATGGCATGTTCAGGTTGTCCTTTTAATTTATACAAACCTCCCTCTTGCTCTCCAATCACAACTGCATCATCTATGGTCTTTCCCTTTGGCCACATTAGGACTTCGCCATCCACAAATGCAACCCTCATACCTTTTGCATCCAATGCAGATATGGAGAGTAAATTATTCTTGAGCCCAAGTACATAAAGGACTTCTCTCATCTTCAAATATTTTCCAGAATCTAGGTTGTAGGAGGCTTCACCACTTCCTTTGATGGGATATTGATAATCATCCCCAAGTTTCACTTTATGGGGTGATTCATGTTCAGACAGATTTATAAAGGATTCTTTAAACCCAGTCATGTTTTTGGAAGCCCCACTGTCAATTAACCAATCATTACAACCATGGGAGATAGTACCTGTGAGAGAAGAGATTAGAACATACTCTTCTTCACTTGATGAGTCATCATTATTATCATCACTTTCTACCCTAGACTTCTTCTTTGGAGGTTCATCATCTTCGGCAGCATGAGCATGGTACCTTCTTTTGTTACCCTTCTTCTTCTTTCTAGAGTTGTTGCTGTTGTGGTTGTCCCTATTGTTCTTGGGACATTCTCAAGAAAAGTGACCCTTCTCATTACAAGTGAAACACCTTAGATCTTTCTTGTCTTTGTGAAAATGATGAGAAGATTTCTTCTTGTGATGGGATGGCTCCCTCTTGAACTTGCCCTTTTTAGTGTGAGTTGTGAGAGCTTGATATTCATTTCCCATCTTCTCTTCTCTTGCCACAAGCCTTGCTTCTTCTTGAGAACATTCCTCCCATAATCTGCTGAAGGATATTAACTTCATTTTGGCACAAATCCCTTGGATAAAAGAGTCCCGTGACCTAGGTAGGCCATTCAAAGTAGTCATAACAATTTCACCATCCTCCACCATTTCATCTACAGCTTCAAGTTGTTCCTTGATCTGAGAGACCTTGGATAAATAGGATTGAATGGTTTCTCCATTCAACATCTTGGCCCCTTTCAATTGATTCCACAGGGCCATCTTTCGATTTATGTTCTTTCCTTCAAATAGCTTGGTTAAAGAGTCAAACATAGCCTTGGGTGTCTTTAGAGAAGACACATGGGGTATGAGATGGTCTTTGATAGAATCAACAATGATTCTCTTTGCCTTGACCAAGTTCTTCTTATGCAATACCTTAGCCTCTTCATCCTCTAGGATAGGGATGTCTTCTTTTATATATGAGTCCAACTCATTCTCTTCTAGGATTAACCCAATCCTATACTTACAAGATCAGAAGTTATCACCCCCTTCAAGCTTATCCTCAAGCTTGGTGTGGTGAAACATCTTAAAGAGTACTTCAAATGTAAATAGAAAAGATTTAGGTCTTGTTAACACCCAAAAAGTGCTCACTAGCTCATTTCCATATTCACATGACCCATTTATCCACTTTTTCACCATCAGAGCCTCTGAAACCAACAAAAGGTCACCAAAAGACCTGAGTACACCCCCTTTTTCCATTAAAAAAGATTATTTTTCCCAAAAAAGCATAAAAAACCCTAAAAAAGGGTCCAAATTCCCAAAAATATTAAAAAGGGAATTAAAATATTATTTTTATTCAAAAAAGGAAAAAAGGAGGGAAAAGTACCTAAACCATGTTGGTCAATACCATTTGGTTTCCACAAAACCACAAATGGTATTTCCCACCACCAAAACCTATAAAATGGTGGTAGGGGCTCCTCATTTCACATCCATCCATTATCTCATCCTTATGCTGCTGAAATCTTCCCTGAGTATTTTAGCCATTGCAAACCACATTGGAGAAGAGACCATTGGAGATTGGAGTTGCTCATCCTTGGAGCCTTTCAACCTCACTATTAGAGGTATTGATTCCGCAAGCACTTGCTTGCCCCATTCTTTCGATACAAATTCATTATTCTACATTGTCTTGTTCTTGATTTTAAATTATTTTTGTTATTTGCTTAATATCTTTGCATAGATCCATGAATAGTCTTGTTTAATTAGTTTATTGTTATTTATTTCCATTGAAACTGCTGCTACTAGTTAGCAGGTGCCCATAGCACTAAGCCTGGTTGCAAAACCGGGCCAACAGGTCTTACCACTTGAAATACTGAAAACTGGATCTGGTCCCGGATTAGGGTTTGTCGGAAAAACCCTAAAAATTCAAAATGTGAATTTCAACTTTCTGAAAGGATAGAAAGATGCACCTTGATGAGTTGATCGGCCTGGTGTATTCATAATTTGAGATCAACAAAGCTTTACCCTTCATATTTACCTTTTTGTCCTCCTGGGTTCACTAGGGAGAGCCCTGAATTAGGGTTTGAGTTTCCTGGAGATATACCCAGCCAAAAATCTTGATATAAAGCTCTAAACTTCAATTTTTGCAAGTAGCTTCCAGCTATGTCTTTAGATTTTAGAAATTCCTATTTGTGTGGAAACCCTAATTTTTAGGGCCAAATCTGAACATGCTCAAAATTGAATTCTGATTGGACAGATAGATTCTCCTTGATGAGTAGAGTTAATCTACTATACTGCTTTTCCAAAACCTATTGAGAGAAACCCAAAAAACAAGAAAGTCAAGTTTCCGTCACTACAAAATGTCTTCTTCTCAGGTTAGCTCGGATACCATGTTAAATTTTGAGCATTAATTCACAATACTCTTGGATCTTTACTGAGAGAATAACATATACAGTATATCAATGCATAACAATCACAATAAGCATCACAAGAATCAAAACCATGAGAGACAAGAGACACAGAGTTTCCGTGGGGAAAACCCTAAGGTGAAAAACCCCACAACTTCCTCAGAGATAGAGCGAGAAATGGCTCAACCAAAGTACAACCAAAATACACTTGAGATAGTCTCCTAGAGTAGATGATCCTCCTCCTCACTAGTGCCCCACTTTCTGAGTGAGGGAAGTGTGTCTTTCCAAATGATCCAAATAGAGATCTCCCAATCCCTATTTATACTTAACCTGTTTTCCCAGTTACACTATGGGGTCGACTTGTCTATCTAGATACATCCACAATATAATATATATTTCAGGGCCGACCCCAAACATGGTGGTCTAATAACCCATCGAAAAGCATGCACATTTGCGACGGGTCAATCCACATGACGACACTTCGTTATAGAGGAATAACACATCTCTTATAAGGGTACAGTAAATATATATAAATACATAGATGAAATACATTCCAAAGTTACATATACATCAACAAAATCACTTATGCCGCGCCTGATCAACCCATGTTAGACTCAGGTACCCATCACTTGTTAATTATGTCATCCACTGATGTCAACCTTCAAACCCGTCGGAACCAATATGGCTCCACCCCCGAAGCCCCTCCCGCTGACAAAAACACTAACGCTCATCCCACTGATCAGTCGTTATGTATACCTCTGGCTCCACTAGATGGCACCTCCAAAGCACCTCGCTTCCCACTTCACTGCATCAACAATAATCCCAATGCTCGCGCTGCATCTAATTACAACATTGTAGATGACTTAGCCTAGTCCCCCGCAACCATGTCTGCGTTAGAGGTCTTAAAAAACTGTCCTTTGCAGCACAAGACATTGCTCTCCGCCATTGGTTCTATTGACCCAAATGATTCACGAATGATGGCCTTCGATTTGGACCAATCCGAACCACGCCTGCCTTCCACTTTAGCATTCCAAGTTTCTGTATCCATTCGGAATCTTGTCATCCATTCGTGCATTATCGATGAAGGTGCCTCTACATGCATTATTTCCACATTCATTTGGCAGAAGTTGGGATCCCCTACTCTCTAGTAGTCCACCACTGCATTGCGAGCCTACGATGGCCTTCAGCTCAAACCCAAGGTCTCTTAGCTAATGTCCCCATCTAGTTGGTTGGTAAAATAGTGCTCATTGACATAGAGGTCATCAATGCCCAACTTGATTATAACCTCTTACTTGGCCGCAGTTACATGTATGCCATGTGGGCAGTTGCCTCATCCGTTTTTCATACTATGATGTTCCCCCATGACGAACACGTGGTCAAGGTCGATCAACTCACCTATTACGATCCTAATGCCCTCACTGCACCTGAAAATTTTCTCCCCATGGTTGAACAACCTATTATTGGTGCATCTACCTCATTGGTTTCCTCAATGGGACCCGGAATTTACTCAGATACGCCGATGACCTCAACATTCCAATCCATTCCACCCCCGTCACCAATGACCAAAATATCTGACCTATGCACCCTTTCCCACAATGCACAAACACCCAACAATCAACCACCCTCGTTACCCAAACCACCATTGGTACCTAGTCATATTGGTGTTACACCCATCCACACAATCCCCTTCCTATTCCCTCCCTCAGGAGTAGTAAGTGCCCCGGTTATGGTTACTCTCAGCCTCCCTGGGTTAACCTTAGGACTACCCGTGTGGTATATTTCGCCTCTTGTTTCCCCATCGACACCAAATGTCGTCCTACAACTGGTGCAACCCATCACCACTACTAGTCAACCACCCCTCGGTGTCACTACTCCTTCCTCATCCACCAATCCACCCCCCATTGTCAAGAACACTGGGGGCAGAGGCCCACAACCATACACTACTGTACCCCCACCCAAAACAGTTAACCCCCCCCCCCCCCCCATGTTTCGTGCTCCTCCTAAATGCTCATTATGTGATGAGTTAGGACATCCTACTCATCAATGTCCACAATTACCCGCATTACAAGAGCACATGCAAATGCTTGACGATGAGCCCAACATCCCAGTTGTACAACTCGACTCGACCCCTAAGCCTCGTGATAAATCACTGCATACCAACCACCCTTGTGCAATATGCTTTATTTACGGCCATTACTCACATCACCATCCTGATCTCCCAGATTATAGAGCAGCTCTCTACGAGATGAATAACTTAGACCCCAAGACGGCTACCCCCACCATTGAGGAGATCCACCCTCCAGTATCCCAGTAATCTAGAGAGATTAATACCATTTATATGATCTCTTCTACTACCACTCCTTCGTCAACCGATTTGACAGCTCAGACTTTCCACAATGATGAGGAGATTCTAGAGGCTCTTACTACCCCTGATTACCCATGGGAGGATATGCACCATCGTTCCTATTTCCTCTAGGAGGTGTCCTCCTCCATCACAGCCACCCAATTTTTGGTTGAGTCCAAAGATTTCCTTCCCACCAAAGTCGAATGGTTTAAAGATCCCATTCCCACCCCCAACGCCTTTGAGGAAGGTAACATGGCCAATATCTCACCCACAATCCACATTGATATCCCCGCCCCAGCTGGTGCTCTTGAACTCATTACGTTAGGAGCCTCCTGCACTGAGCACGAGATTGGAGAGTACACAAAAATTTTGCAAGAGTTCTTCAATGTCTTTGCCTGGTCCTTGTTAAGTTTAAACCAAATAAACTAGCAAGATCACTCAAAGAAACATAATCACAAGATAGACACAAAATTTATCTTGGGAAACCCTCATGGGTTAGAAAACCTAGCAAAGCTTTCCTCAATAAGATGATCAACCAAAATACAAGATGTGCTCCCTCCTTCTCTTCCTCCTTAGCAGACCTCCCAGACAAGTGCGCTACTTTTCTGAGTTGTACAAGTGTGTCTAATGAGGAGCTCACCTCCTCTATTTATATTAGTTCCCGACTGACTAAAAAACCTAATGGGGCCGACCTCTCTTGGAGAAGTCTAATAACCCCTAAAATATAAGACCTGGGTCGACCCCCACATGGTGGGTCTAATAACCCTAGTTACCACAACCCATCGGAAGAATAATCATCTCCGGATACATAATAGGGTTACCTCGGAGGGATGAAACATCTTCGGAATAATAATGTACAAATATAATATTCTTAGAAGTTACAATATTCAACACTCCCCCTTAATGAGAAGGATATTATAACAATGTCTGCAGGAGCAAGGAGTCATCGACTACATCATACATGATACATCTATAAATCATTGAAAGCTTTCGTCAATTCATCATCATCAGTAACTTAACCAGTTACTGGAACATCAATGTCATCAGCATCGTCATCACACGATCATCAGCATCATCATCACACGATCATCAACATCGTCATCACACGATCATCAGCATCATCATCACACGATCATCAGCATCGTCATCACACAATCATCAGCATTGTCATCACACGATCATCAGCATCATCATCACACAATCATTTTATAGGGTGATCAATCCTGCTCTCTTTAGGACATAGGTCCATGGACGATACAATCCAGATCAAGTTCCAGGATGATCAGTCCTTATCACTTTAAGACAAGTCTCATGTCTAGGGATGATGCAATCCCATCACGTACATTTTGAACCCAGTTCATGGACGATGCAGTCCTCACATGTACCTTTAAGACAAGTCTCATATCTAGGGATGATGCAATCCCGATCAAGTTCCAGGATGGTCAGTCCTTATCACTTTAAGACAAGTCTCATGTCTAGGGACGATGCAATCCCATCACGTACATTTTGAACCCAGTTCATGGACGATGCAGTCCTCACACGTACCTTTAAGAGAAGTCTCATGTCTAGGGATGATGCAATCCCGATCAAGTTCCAGGATGATCAGTCCTTATCACTTTAAGACAAGTCTCATGTCTAGGGATGATGCAATCCCATCACGTACATTTTGAACCCAGTTCAGGGACGATGTAGTCCTATCTTCAATTCTCGGAGACATCATGTCTACGGCTCTCTTTAGGACTGAAGTCCAGGGATGATCCAATCCTCTTTCTTTCTCGGAGACACCTGTCTACGGCTCACTTTAGAACTTGAGCTCAAGGATGATGCAATCCTTTCATGTCAACCAAGGACTTCATTCTCGGAGACATCATGTCTACGGCTCACTTTAGAACTTGAGTTCAAGGATGATGCAATCCTTTCATGTCCACCAAGGACTTAATTCTTGGAGACATCACGTCTACAGCTCTCTTCAAAACTTGAGTTCAAGGATGATGCAATCCTCACATGTATTCTCATCAATACATCTATCATCAAAATCATGTATTCTCACTAATACATTTATCATCAAAAGCATGTATTCTTACTAATACATCAAAAGCATGTATTCTCACTAATACATCTAATCATCAAAGGCATGTATTCTCACTAATACATCTAATGTCAAAAGCATGTATTCTCACTAATACATCTAATATCAAAAGCATGTATTCTCACTAATACATCTAACATCAAAAGCATGTATTCTATCATCAAAAGCATGTATAAGTAAAAAATAAGTATTCTAAGCATAAGAGTCCTAAATCTAAATATTTCTAAGTATCTAGGTGTAGTGAACAGGTAACCTTATCATCGACCTTGTTGTTCGATGAGACAATCTCATCATCAGTGACTATACTACTCCCCCTTTCGAGGAGGGTCCTTTTGAACTACACCAAGCTTGTCTTGGAAGTATTCAAATTTCACTCGAGACGGAGGTTTGGTCAAGATATCAGCAATTTCATCCTCAGTGTTCACATAATCGAGCTTGATAGCTCCTCTCTGCACCATATCTTGTATATAAAAGTATCGGATCTCTATGTGTTTTGACTTATCGTGGAATACAGGATTTTCTGTCATCTTCATGCAGCTTTGATTGTCACACATAATCACAGTGGGATCCATTTCTAAGCCAAAGACTCTAGATAATAACTTCCGAAGCCACACTGTTTCACAACTGGCAGAGTAGGCAGCTATATATTCTGCTTCAGCAGTACTGAGGGCCACACTAGATTGTTTCTTGATGAACCATGAGATCATGGCAGATCTGAAACCATAACATCCACCTGAAGTACTCTTTCTGTCTGAGACACTACCTGCCCAATCAGAATCTGAGTAACCATGTAATCGAAGTTCATGACCTCCAAGATAATAAAGACCAAAATATAATGTACCTTTTAGGTACCTCATCACATGCTTTGCAGCTATTAAGTGAACCTTTTTAGGCTCTACTAAATACTGACTCAGGGTATTTACAACAAAGCATATATCTGGCCTATTATTTGTTAAATACATCAATGACCCAATGATTTGTCTATATAGAGTTAGTTCTACTAATTCCGATGAGTCATTAACTAATAACTTTAAGTTGGAGTCCATGGGAGTGGCCATGGATTTACACTCCAACATATCAAATCTTTTTAGAATCTCCACAGCATACTTACCTTGATTTAGAAAGATTCCTTTTGGTTCTTGCCATACTTCTAGACCCAAGAAGTAGTGCATTAATCCGAGATATTTCATCTCGAATTCTGAAGAAAGCTTCTTCTTGCTTTCAATAATTAGTTTCTCATTTCTGGTTAGAAATAGATCATCTACATATAACAACAGTATAACTGGTTCATCATCCATCACTTTAAGATAAAGATTGGGATCAGCTTTACTCTTGGTAAAGCCCATGTTTGTTAAGAAATTGTCAATCCTTCCGTACCAAGCCCTGGGAGCTTGCTTCAAACCATATAATTCCTTTTTCAGTTTGTATACATGATTCCTCCCGTCTTTAACCTCAAACCCTTGTGGTTGCTCTATGTATACTTCTTCTTCAATTACACCATTCAGAAAAGCTGTCTTAACATCCATTTGGTGTAATTTCCACTTCATCATAGATGCAAGTGCCATGATAGTTCTAATTGAAGTATACCTAGCAACTGGTGCAAATGTTTCTTCATAGTCAATTCCCTCCTTCTGAGAGAATCCTCTCGCTACAAATCTTGCCTTGTATTTTTAATGCTACCATCTGCAGCATGTTTTATCTTGAAAATCCATTTGGAAGAAACTACACTTTTATCTTTTGGTTTGGGAACTACATCCCAAACATCATTTTTCATTATTGACTGATATTCTTCTGTCATTGCTTCTACCCATTCTTTCTTATGGGCTGCTTCTTCATAGCTAGTAGGTTGTTGATCTACAAGATCACACATCAAGGCCATATAGTTGGACACTATCTTAGGTTTCTTTCTTTCTCTAGTGGAGCCTTAAAGAGCTCCATATCTTTCAGCTCCTTGAATAATATCTCTAGCCCATGTTGGCCTTCTTTTCTTAGATGAATTTGTGATAGAAGTGTTGGAGCCTAGGCCGCGGCTATGGTAAAGCTGGGAATTTTGAGGAAAAAGCACTAAGTGTTGAAAGAAAAGTGCTAATTTTGAATAAGCACCAATTTTGGGCAGAAGTAAATGGTGCACAGTACGGTGCCAGATGGATGAGCTCAGCACATATTACGGACCAGAAATCGTGGAGCTCGCGTGCACACGTCAAAGGAGAATGAATGTGGCCGAGTAGAGAGCTCAGCTACCACAATAAATGAAGCGACAGAATAGAGGGCTCAGCTACCCTCATTAAGGCTAAGTACAGAAGTTATGGTTTCTCTGATCAAGGAAGAGCAACGGACCAAAGCACTAAAGGCGAAGGACAAAGAGCATTGAATGATGAAGCGGTGCCCATACCCGCAATCTGCGCCGAAAATCACAGAACCTACAGGAAACGGCGACGTGACTACAAGCGGTGCCTACAGTACACCTAGCCATGTACGTAGTTAGGGTTTTTGGGGAATACTGCTGGGAAAGGCCCACAGTTTTGTAAAGGTGCGATCGTCAAGGCCACCTATATATATGTATAATTGTAAAGGTTAGACGTTAGTTAGTTAGCTAGCCATTAGATGTAGATGTTTGGCCATTAGAGAGCTAGAGAGGCTAGAAGGCCATTATAAGTTGGTTGTTGATTGTTTTCTACTGTGTTGTTAGAAGACGAGTTAGAACTGGATAGCTGTGAAGCTAATCCCTGAGTTGCAGACAGTCTGAGTCGACGTCTGAACTATTGTAACCTTCGGTAGAGGAAGAGACTAGATCGAGAGAAGGGCTCCCAGCTGTGTGTGTGGAGTTTCCTGGAAAGATCTAAGGTTGTAGCTGTGTGCATAGCATTGTGGTGTAATTTCCATTTGAGTTAATATAAGATATACTTCCCGTGGACATGGTTTCCCGTGGAGGTGATGTCCATAAGTCTTCTTGTTATGATAATGTTCCGCGTGAATGCATGTCTGTGTGTTGATTCTGTGCTTTCATGAACATTGCATTATCTTTATGAATATGTTAAGTACGTTCCTGCAGCTTCCTTAGACGTTATAATTGTTAAGTATCGAAGGAATCGGTAGAACGCAGTCGCTGCGGCGCTAGATAAGTGTGTTGTTGCGTCGTGGCGTAGGGCTGGAAACGGTACAATAGTGGACGCAGAGGGTAATCGCCTCGCGCGCTGGAGCAAAGATACCGCGCAGTCACGCTGGTGAGTGTGAATTTCAACGCTGTTGCACTGAGAGATCTGCAGAAGAGTAAGACATTCAGCTTTGATTCATCCCGTAAGCAGGAGAAGGAATATTGCAGTCTCCGCGTCACCTAGGTTAAGGAAGCCTGATTCCTTAGCCCCCCCCATAGACACTTCGGGTGAGACCTCGAGCTGATACGTAGCTCGTTGTCGAGAGGGCCAGTGCGCCAAGGGGTTTTGTTGCTGCGCCTCATTAAAACCCGGGTCTGTCCAAAAAGCAGCCAACAAATGGTTTCGTTGCCTTGAGACTTGTTATTTTGGCGACGTGCGAGATTGTTGCCTCGCGACTGCAGGAGCCAACAAATGGTTCCGTTGCCTTGAGACTTGTTATTCTAGCGACGTGCGAGATTGTTTCCTCGCGACTGCAGAAGCCAACAAATGGTTCCGTTTCCTTGAGACTTGTTATTCCAGTGACGTGTGAGATAAGCCAAAAATGGTTATGTTTCCCTAAGGACTTGCTCAGCCAACAGATGGTTTTGTTGTCAGCTTCAACCATATTATTTTGAAGGCAATGTGCTATTAGAATCCTACAGCTAAAGAAATTCAAGACTGGTTTGATTCAAAGGCTAGAGAGTTCGTTGAACGAGAAAATAGAAGCTCTAGGCTTCAGACAGAAGACTGGTTGCAGAAGTATAATTTATATTGACCTTCATGAAATTTTCTTTGTCACATTTGCACTTGAGTTGCATGCATGGGTAGCTAAGCAAGCAGATACTAGACCCCACTGTGCATGTTGTTCAACCCGTCATTTGGATTCCTGAGCTGGTTAGCATTTTGAAGCGGGTAGATAATTCTGTGTCCCGTGCAGTAGACTTTGGTTGAACAGTTTGCTGGAAGGCTTCATCACCGAGTTTGCAGTAGATACGAGAAAGAGCTTCAGCGAAGCTGAGAGGAACTTCTTCCAAGTACACAGGGGTGAGTTCTAAATTCTCTGAACTTATGGATTAAAATTCTTCTGTATGAAAAAGGAAAACTATGCATAGCTTCCGATGAATAGCATAGACAAGTAATGTCCGCAGATTCTGATAGTGATCCTGAACTTATTGGTTGCACTCGTAGTGGAAAATGGTATAAAGTAGGCCTTGACCAACATTCTTTTGAGTCTAGCCCAGAAGATAGTCAAGCTCCTAGAGTGAGCCATATAGAGAGACAAGGGAGTGCTCATATCCCTTATCACCCTTTTACACCGCAAAAACCAGACGGGGCTCAGTATAACCTTGCAGTAACACCTTCTAGTATCCCGCACGGTACTTCTAGTACCTCAGCACCACCGTTGTCTAACCCATCCCGGAGGTAGTGCTACAGCACCTCCACATCAACCTGGCGTAAGAAGGATGGGTGATGACATGAAGCTACCAACTTTTAGGGGAACAGGGCTAGAAGACCCTGAGCAGCACTGGTTCCTATGTGAAGCCATTTGGACAATTAAGCAAATTAATGATGATGCTGTTAAACTGGTTCAGTTAGCAACCACACTAAGAGAAAGAGCCTTAACGTGGTTCATGAAATACTCAGCAGCACAGAATAGAACGCATGCTGATGTCAGAAATGCTATGATTAGAGAATTCAAGAAACCTAAATCAGAATCACAGTGTATAACTGAACTCAAAGACATAAAACAGTTACCCACAGAGTCAGTATGGGACTTTGACTAGAAGTTCAAAGCCTTGATAGATCAAGTAAGCTTTGAGTTTGCACCGCAGCAGCATAAGGAATGGTTCATTGTTGCGCTGCTTCCTCATATTAGACTTCCTCTTATGCAACAGAATCTCACTACTCAAGAACAAGCTCTAAAAATGGCTATGAAACTAGAAGCTTCACCAATTGCTGGAACAAGCAACGATGTTGCGCAGTTGCAGAACCAATTAGCAAACCTAACCTTGCAAGTCCATGATATTAAGAAGGGAAAGGATATTACAGAAGAAATTTGGTGTACAAAATGTAAAGCGCAAGGTCATTCAAAGGACCATTGTCCCGTTTTCATAGAGTATATTGCAACTGGAGCACCTAACCCTTTACCACAGGCTCAGGGGCCTTGGTGTGAAATCTGTAGAACTAGAGGTCACAAGCCACAAGAATGTCACCTGTTACAGAAATACGTACAAACTCCAAAGAATCTATATTGCAATTTCTGTAAATCAGTAGGACATGATGAGAACAATTGCAGAGCATATGATCTTATGATGGAAAGAAAACATGATGTTTATAGAGTACAATCAGAGGTACAAGGACCCACAGCAAGTCCGCAGTATGACCAAACTCGCGAAGGCCGAGGAGGAAATTATAGGGGTCGTGGACGCACAGCAGGTTTTGGTCGAGGAAGAGGACAGATCACTTGTTATAATTGTGGAGCTCAAGGTCATTATGCAAGGGATTGCCAAAATCCTACAACCATCTGCAGATACTGTAAATCTTATGATCATGTCATTGAAGAATGCCCTCAGTTGATGGCTAAGATGCAAGCAAAGACACCACAGGTCAATCAGAATATTCAGTTGATTGGAGCAGAAAAAAGAGAACCAGATCCTACAGTTAATATAGTGACGTGCAGTGGAGCAACCACTGGTGCGCCAGAGTTGGGAACTGGAAAGCAAGCGACGCAATGGGTGCACCGCGCTAATATTAAACCACCTCTGCTCAACCTGCAGAAGCAAAAAGAAGCATTCAAGCAAGCTCAAGAGTATTTCTCAAACCCGCGAACTTCAAGTTCTGTCGCAATTTCGCATAATGATATCAGATCACAAGTGCTAAGACAAGACAACCTGATACAAGAACAAGCCACTACATCTGGAAGGCCTGATGATGATGAGGATGCACTAAGCAGTGTCCATGATTTCCTGCGAAACTGCTTAAAGTTGGTGCACAATGAAAAAGCAACTATGGAACTTCAACACCTATTGGATAAGTGTCAACAATCTACTTCGATGAATACACCGCAGCATGCTGTTCACCAGATTGGAAGTCATACTAGAACTAGAAAAGAGATGAGGCTCACAGTGCAGATTGGAGCATTTGAAATGGACGAAGTCATTTTAGATTTAGGCTCAGAAGTTAATGTTCTCACCATGCAGACATGGGAACAGATGGGAAGCCCTCAGCTTACAAGATCTCCTATCCAGCTAAGACTTGGGAATCAGCAACGAGTCTCTCCATTGGGCAGACTACCCAATGTACCTATTGATATTGACAGAGTAAGAAGTTCTACAGACTTCGAAGTAATCAAAATTCTGGATGATAGTAGACCCTATCCAGCACTCTTAGGCATAGATTGGGCATTTGACAATTTGGCTGTCATTAACTTGAAGAAAAGATAGATGACCTTTGAAGATGAGCAGATCAGGGTCATCGCACCGCTGGATCCACTTCAAGGACCACGGTATATTGAACCCATTCGGGCAGAAGAAGAAGCGCGCCACATGGAAAGTTTGTATCAGATGACTGCTAGTCATATTGACTATGTCAATCCCACAGCGGACGGCCATATTAGCTGGCGATGCGATAGCTCGTGCACATCAGATTCAGAGGCAGGATTGGAAAACTGGTAGAATCGCTTACATGAGGTTTCTGCAAGGCGTTGCGCCATGATGACTAAATCAATTCGATGGATTGGCACAGAATTGAATAACACTCCAATCTTTGATGGTTTAACTGAAGTAAGTGAATTCATACATACATATGAACAACAGATCCTAGATGAGCAGCGCATACAAGCATTCGATATAGCACTGCACGCTACACCCGCAAGATGGTGGGGTGCGCATAAAGGGAATATTGACACATGGCAAGACTGCCGCAGATTGATACTGCGCAGATTTTAGGGAACTACAGCAAAAGTGTTGCACAAATATGATGGACAGAGTGACCCCCAGGTCACACATCGAAGCATGTATCCAGCAATGGGCAGATATTCCAAAAGATGAGTGGGTTCACCTATTCATCCACGCGTTGGATATAGTTCCAAGGATTTGGTACACTGATACAGAATTGCGGAGAGGCACTATCACTTGGCCTCTTATGATAGAAATTTTTCAACTTACCTTCATCTTTGAGTCAGAACATCCGAGCATCCGACCCACGCTTTAAAGTGTATTAAAAAGAAGGTATTTGAACCATGTCCTGAACCAGAATATTCTCAACCAGATTGGGCTTTCCAGATGGAACATGCTCTGGAATGCTATAATTTCACCACTGAAGAAGAGGATGATGATCCTCGCAACATCAATATTCCAGAGTCAGAAGGAACGCGCAATGTTGAAGGCCCTCAGCTTGATATCCCTACCATTACAGAACACATCAATCTCAAAAAGATTAACATTGGTACAGAAGCCGAACCCAAGTTTGCTTCTATAGGAGATTATTGGGATGATGAAACTGTTGGCCATATTGAAGATTTATTACGTGACTACTAGGATATCTTTCCTACTAAGTTCATAGAAATGAAAGGCATATTAGGAGACTTAGGAGTTATGCGCATACCTTTGAAAGCAGACACCAAGCCAGTAAAACAGCGCCCATACAGGTTGAACCCGCGATATAAAGAAAAGGTTAAAGAAGAAATTGATAAGATGCTCATGGCAGGTATTATCGAGCCAGTAGAGGAAAGTGATTGGATTAGTCCTATGGTGGTACAAAAGAAGAAGACAAAAGGTGAAATAAGAATCTGCTTGGACTTGCGCAAGCTGAACGACGCATCAGCGCATGATCCATTTCCTACTCCATTTACAGACGAAGTGCTTGATAATGTTGGAGGACAAGAGGCTTACTCCTTCACTAATGGATTTTCGGGATACCATCATATCAGAATCCATTGAGAAGACCGCCATAAAACCACTTTTGCGACTGAATGGGGCTCATTCCAGTATACGGTAATGCCCTTTGGTCTTAAAAACGCACCTGCTATCTTCTCTAGAGTCATTGTTGCTATTTTTAAAGAATTCATTCATAAGTTTCTCGAAGTCTATTTTGATGAATGGACTGTGTTTAGTTTACTAAAGAACCATATAGGGAACCTGTGCATGATGTTAGAAAAATGTAGACAGTATCAGATTTCCCTTAACTTGAAAAAATGTATCTTCTGTGCTCCTTTTGGTATTTTGTTGGGTCACATTGTATGCAGACAAGGACTCTTGATGGATCCTGCGAAGGTGGCCATCATTGCTAATTTACCTGCACCCCAACTCAGTCAAACAATTGCGCACTACATTGGGACATACAGGTTTACTACAGGAAATTTATCAAAGGTTATGCAAAGATAACTGCGCCTATGGAAAAACTGCTGAAAAAGGATTCAAAATTCCAATGGACAGAAGAATTCCAACAGAGCTTGGATACACTTAAAGAAAAGATGATCACTGCGCCTATTCTAGTTTTCCCAGACTGGAGAAAACCCTTTCATGTTCATGTAGATGCTTCTTCCATAGCATTGGGGGTTGTGCTGACACAACTGGGAGAAGGAGGTATTGACCACCCCCATTGCTTACTCTAGCAGAAAACTCTCTATAGCTGAGAAGAACTACACCACTATAGAAAGAGAAGGACTAGCTATGGTGTATGCCCTATAGAAGTTTAGACGCTACCTATTGGGCGCACATTTTAAAATGTATACTGACCATTCTGCTTTGAAATACTTGGTCAATAAGCCAGTGTTAGGGGGAAGAATTTGCATATGGCTACTGCTCTTCCAGGAATATGATTTTGAGGTTATTGTGAAGCCAGGAAGATTGAATGCAGGACCTGACCATTTATCTAGGATAGAGTCAGGGGAGGAACCTACAAATCTGGAGGACAATCTGCCTGATGCGCAGTTGTTTTCTATTCAAGCAGCTGATGAGTATTATTCTGATATTCTTGAGTTTCTCACTACCAGGCAAGCACCAGTTGAGTTTACAATCCAGCAGAAGAAGCAACTTGTTGTCAAAGCCACAGACTTCACTTTGATAGCAGGCCAGCTCTATAAGCTGGGTCCCGATGAAGTCTTGCGCAGATGTATCTTTCCGCACGAGAAGAACTCCATAATCGCAGAAGCGCACTCAGGGACCGCAAGAGGCCATTTCGTAGGAAATCCGACTGTGCAGAAGATCTTAGCCGCAGGTCTTTGGTGGCCAACATTACACAAGGATACTAAGGAATTCTGCAAATGTTGCGATGTGTGCCAGCGGACAGGAAAACCCTCAAGAAGAGATGAAATGCCGCTAAGACCCCAGATAACACTGCGTGCTTTTGATAAGTGGGCCATTGACTTTGTAGGACCTATCAACCCACCAGGAAAAAGAATCGGTGCAAGATATATCATCACAGCTACTGAATACCTCACCAAATGGGCTGAGGCAAAGCCAGTTAGGAACTACGATGCTGTCACTGCCAGCGCAGTTCATTTTTTAGAACATTATTACCAGATTTGGATGTCCACTAATTCTAATGAGTGATCAGGGTACACATTTCCTGAATGAGACTATAGAGGCCCTTACTGAAGAATTCCACATTAGTCACCATAAGAGTACACCCTACCACCCTCAAGCTAATGGTACGGTGGAGGCATTCAATAAGATTCTCGAGAATGCCCTGACGAAGATCTGTAATCAACAAAGAGATGATTGGGACCTTAGGGTCACAGCTGTGTTGTGGACTTATAGAACCACATGCAAGAAATTAACAGGTCACACACCTTTCAGTTTGGTATATGGACAAGAAGCAGTTATGCCCATGGAATACATTGTTCCCAGCTTCAGAATTGCGCAAATTACAGAAATGGCAGATACTGATACTATGAGTGAAAGACTCTCACAATTGCTTGCCTTAGAAGAAGACAAACTTTTAGCTGGATTCCATCAACAACTACAGAAGGCAAGACAGAAAGCTTAGCATGACAGGCATATTAAGAATAAACACTTTGAAGAAGGAGACTTGGTACTCCTCTATGATAGTAAATTCATCAAGTTTCCAGGCAAGTTTCGTGTACATTGGTTAGGCCCTTTTCGGGTGATAAAGATAACAGAAGGAGGAGCAGTTCAGCTTGCGAAGCTTAATGGAGAATTGCTACCTACAATGATCAACGGGAGTCAGCTCAAGCTTTATCACGACGGCCACTCCACCTTGTCGACGTAAGTAGATGCTAGAGAAGTGCAGATGTCCAGTGTAGTTGAAAGAGGCATCGCATTATCACAGTCTACACGGAAGTCGCGAGACACTTTCAGTCTCTGGCTTCCCCGCTCAATTCCTTGAAACATCCGCGCATGTCAATAAAGTTTGTTTTGAGCGACCCTAGTTGCACTCTTGTGAAGTTTTTTCCGCGTTGTCGAACCATCGCTCTTGCGGAGTTCCCTGTTGTCAATTTGCCGCTTGAGGAGTTCTCGTTGTGGACCCCTCTATATGCACAGTTACCTATGCTGAAGTGACCCGCCGAAAAATTTGAATTACAGCAGTTATGTAGCCGCGTCTGAGTATTAATGAAGGATAAGCTCGCCATTTAATTGTAGCCGCTCTGATAGATTTGGCTTGATCTCCCTAATATTTTCATTTATGTCATGCGCCAAAAGCTTTAAGCTTCTCCTGGAAGGCTATCAGAGCCCGTCCATCACAATTAATGCACCGTAGAGGCACGGGGGTAGGGGGTTTGTCAACTCATGCATAGGCACCTACGGCTATTAGCCCCACTTGTTCGCATTTACTATCGCCTTTAGCTATAAATACCCCACACTCGTATATCTTCGGGTTACTTTTCTCAACTTGCATAGTGTCTTGTTTGAGAATCTAAGTTATTGTTTCAGAGCCGTGTTTTGCGGACTGCTCTCTTTTGTTTTTAGCGTTCGTATCCTACGCTGTTCCGCCATTTGTCTATTCAAGTCCTTGTTGTCTATACCGGTTCACGTTGAAGAACCTGTCGACTGAAGAAATTATTCGTCAATTTAAGCGCAGAGGATTAGATTTCGGCATGACTACCTCGATGACGGCCTCGACTTACATACACCCTGGTTGGACTGATCCTAGACAATCTCCGGGCACAAGGGCGTTTCAGCAGCAGAAGCCGGATGAACCCATTCCAGAGCCCTTGGCCACTATGGTGAATTACATTCTGCCGCGCCCAGATGATGCACCTGAGGTGCATATTCTGAAGAATGCAAAATATCCGATTCCGCTGCCTCCAATGGCAGAAGTCGTGCGACAAGAAGGGTCCCTGCTTGGACACCTTCCACTGGTTAAGTTTTTTGATTTCAACCTGGGAGACTATAGAATGTATCCTCAGTTTGCGCTAGATCGCTATCTGATGGTAGTCCACAATCCCACCAGAAAGGTTGATGAATTCGCCCTGAAGGAATTCGCCGCAAATATTGAGCGGCCTGGACTTTTGAACCTGTTGAAGCTACCACACTTTGGGCGTAGCAATGAAGTCAATGCAGTTGTTAAGGCACTGCTATCCTGCATTCATGGAGGTTACCTTTGGCTGGGGAGGCCAATCGATTTAAATGTCGACTTGATTCATCGTATTACCGGCCTCTCTAAGGTTGGTAAGGACCCCAATATTCATTTTGTTGGAAAGGACAAAGACAGAAAATTGGCTGCACAGTTGGTGCAGAAATACAAATTGACAAGAGGAGGTCAGGCTTATGACCTCACTATATTTGAGGATGAAGCACTTAGATTTACAGGCAGTCTGCTTGCAGGCAGACTTCTCACGAAGTGCAGACCTAAAGAAGTTACTGGAGCTGTCGTGGAGCTCGCAATCGCAGCTACGGAGGGAGAGCAGTACAACTGGTCTCTCTTCCTCCTCAATTCTTTCTTGGAGACTGCCGGAACGTCCAAGACACCCCTGGTCAGTTGTTCCATTTTTCTTGGCTTTTGATTTTATGCGCCTTTGTTGGGTGGAAGGAGCCCCCCAACACTCAGTTCCTTTCGCGACGCGCAGGAGAGGTTGCTGGAATGCGCTATGTAAACCTCTGGGATTCTAGTAATCCCATGAAGCGCAAGATGAACCGCGCTGTATTTTGTGAATATTACTATCTCCTCAAAGATACCATACAGGAAATGCCGAGGCTGAGCGAGGAGATAGCACAAAGATATGCAACCAAGTTGGTCTTTTCTGCCGACTTGCATGAAATTTACCTCCGCCCTTGCGGCATTCAAGAAGAATGGGTTGTAGGCCTCTATAGGATGAGTACTGAAGATGTTGAAGAAACTATCAAGTCTTGGTCGGATGAATGGAGGGAGGCCACCAAAGTCACATCCGCGATGCCACCCCCTGCTGCGCAAGAGAAGGATAAGGGTAAGGAAGCACCTGAGCAAAGAAGTGATGAAGGTTCAACAGAACCAGCGACCAAGAAGCAGAAGGTGTCGCATCCCTATGAGACCATTCCCTCGGGGATCGACCAATACTTGAAGGAGCAATTTTGTGAGCTACAGACCGTGCACGCTCACATCAAAAGTGCTATGGACCTATAGTTCATGGAGTTAAAAGGTCTCGTAGGAAGAGTTGCGCAGACCCATGCGCCAGCATCTACTTCGCAGGCGCCACAAGCAGCTACAAGTATCGAGCAAGTTGAAGTACTTGCAGAAAGGCATACTGTCATGCACATCCCGACTACAAGCATGGACACTTCCGGATCCTTTGGCCGCACTGCAGGTAAGCGCAGTTGGCCCCGTTGAAATAAATTTATCTTTGATTCCCATAGAAACCTTGCAGTTAGTGCAAGAGAAGGTCTCTATTGAGCTGAGAGCTAGAGAGCTCTCCACATTCCATGCAAACCAAAAAATGCAATCGCAGGAGATAGAGTTGAAGGCAGGCTACAAGAATATCTCTGAGAAGCTCGCACTTTATGAAGCACAAGACACTGGGATAAGAAACATAGTTGATGAAATAGCCCAAGAGATTCCGGCCTGCGAAATTCAACCAGACCTTCCTCTGGTTGAGAAAGTTCAAATTATTGGTGGAAGGGTGAAAACCCTATAGCAAGAAATATTTGCTATGGCTAAAAACCATAGAACGCAGATCGCCGAGTTGGAAGCTCGTGTTGTAGTGCATTCTACAGATGATAGACAGTGTTGTAGTGCATTCTACAGATGATAGACAGGAACAATTTGAAGCACTGCGCATAGCTTCCACACAAATGAAGAGCAGAGTAGACGAAGCCGAGAACCTGATGACCCAAGCTATGGAGGCTTGGACTGAGCTTGAGAAGCTCCCTTTCAAAGTCGGTCTTTTGGAACAGGTGCAAGCAGCAGAACAGTCCCTAACTGTTCTGACTGAAGAAGCTAAGGCCTTAGAAGGCTTAGCAAAGATGAGGAAAATGAGCGAAGTGCGCAGAGTACAACAACAACTGCATAAGCTCAGAAATGAAGATGCTAAATTCACAAACAGCATTCAGCCATTTATGGATGAGTATGCTGAACTTGCTGCCCAAGCCGAGGCAAAGATCAAAGAATTTGCTGAATCTCAACAGTTGGTTGACGGCACAACTGAAGAAGAAGCCACTGCAGAAATGGTGCAGACAGCTATGGAGTGCGTCGATGAAATGGACTCCGCTATTGCGCAGTGGAAGAACGCACTGGCTGCAACCCAAGCAAAGGCAGACGCGTAGCTAAAGCGACCACACGCTAGTGCGAGTGGCTCGAGGACGAGCCACAAGTAAGTGTTAGGGGCCTGTTGGAGCCTAGGCCGCAGCTATGGTAAAGCTGGGAATTTTGAGGAAAAAGCACTAAGTGTTGAAAGAAAAGTGCTAATTTTGAATAAGCACCAATTTTGGGCAGAAGTAAATGGTGCGCAGTATGGTGCCAGATGGATGAGCTTAGCACAGATTACGGACCGGAAATCGTGGAGCTCGCACGCACACATTAAAGGAGAATGAATGTGGCCGAGTAGAGAGCTCAGCTACCACAATAAATGAAGCGACGGAATAGAGGGCTCAGCTACCCTCATTAAGGCTAAGTACAGAAGTTATGGTTGCTCTGATCAAGGAAGAGCAACGGACCAAAGCACTAAAGGAGAAGGACAAAGAGCAGTGAATGATGAAGCGGCGCCCATACCCGCAATCTGCGTCGGAAATCACGGAACCTGCAGGAAACGGCGACGTGACTACAAGCGGCTCCTACAGTACACCTACCCATGTACGCGGTTAGGGTTTTGGGGGAATACTGCTGGGAAAGGCCCACAGTTTTGTAAAGGTGCGACCGTCAAGGCCACCTATATATATATATAATTGTAAAGGTTAGACGTTAGTTAGTTAGCTAGCCATTAGATGTTTTAGATGTTAGATGTTTGGCCATTAGAGAGCTAGAGAGGCTAGAAGGCCATTGTAAGTTGGTTGTTGATTGTTTTCTACTGTGTTGTTAGAAGACGAGTTAGAATTGGATAGATGTGAAGCTAATCCCTGAGTTGTAGACAGTCTGAGTCGACGTCTGAACTATTGTAACCTTTGTAGAGGAAGAGACTAGATCGAGAGAAGGGCTCCCAGCTGTGTGCGTGGAGTTTCTTGGAAAGATCTAAGGCTGCAACTGTGTGCGCAACATTGTGGTGTAATTTCCATTTGAGTTAATATAAGATATACTTCCCGTGGACATGGTTTCCCGTGGAGGTGAAGTCCATAAGTCTTCTTGTTATGATAATGTTCCGCGTGAATGCATGTCTGTGTGTTGATTCTGTGCTTTCATGAACATTGCATTATCTTTATGAATATGTTAAGTACATTCCCACAGCTTCCCTAGACGTCATAATTGTTAAGTATCGAAGGAATCGGTAAAATGCAGTCGCTGTGGCGCTAGAGAAGTGTGTTGCTGCGCTGTGGCGTAGGGCCGGAAACGGTACAATAGTGGATGCAGACGGTAATCGCCTCGTGCGCTGGAGCGGAGATACCGCGCAGTCAGGCTGGTGAGCGTGAATTTCAGCGCTGTTGCACTGAGAGATCTGCGGAAGAGTAAGACGTTCAGCTTTGAGTCCTCCTGTAAGCGGGAGAAGGAAGATTGCAGTCTCTGTGTCACCTAGTTTAAGGAAGCCTGATTCCTTAGCCCCCCCATAGCCACTTCGGGTGAGACCTCAAGCTGCTGCGCAGCTCGTTGCCGAGAGGGCCAGTGCGCCAAGGGGTTTTGTTGCTGCACCTCATTAAAACCCGGGTCTGTCCAAAAAGAAGCCAACAAGAAGGTTCTTGTGGTTCCAACATGTCATGATCTTCTGGTGAATCATCTTCAGGAATGTGCACAGCCTCTGTGATTCTAGGAGGTGTATCTTCTTCATAGATTTCTTCAAGTTGACACTTCCTGGATTTCTTGAGAGCTGCTTCTTCATCAAATGTTACATCTCTACTTATTTCTATATGATGAAAACCTGGAATGTAGATTCTGAAGGCTTTGGATGATTCACAATATCCGACAAATATTTCCTTCTTACCAGAAGGATCCAACTTGGTTCTCTTTTCTTTTGGAATGTGGATGCACACAGGACACCCAAATATTTTGAGATGACTTACCTCAGGCTTCTTTCCTGTAAACACTTCTTCTGGAGTTTTGAATTCAAGAGCACTATGGGATAGTCTATTTTTCACATAGACTGTTGTCCTAGCTACTTCAGCCCATAGATACATGGGTAGATCTTGATCATGTATCATAGTCTTTACAGCTTCCATGATGGTTCTATTTTTCCTCTCAGCAACCCCATTTTGTTGGGGATTGTAGGGAGTGGTTAGTTCCCTCTTAATTCCATCTTCTTTACAAAAGTCTTCAAAGTCCTTTGAAGTGTATTCTCCGCCATTATCTGTTCTGAGAATCTTGATTTTCTTTTCTGAGAGATTTTCTATTAGGGCCTTGAATTCTTTGAATTTTCCAAAGACTTGATTCTTACCTTTTAGAAAGTATATCCAAGTCTTCCTTGAATAGTCATCAATGAATGAGAGATAATACTCAAATCCACTTAGGGAAGTAGTGGGCATTGGTCCACATACATCTGAGTGTATTAGCTCCAGAATGTTCTTAGTCTTTGTTTCACTCTTTGGAAAAGGGTTCTTGACATTCTTCCCTTTCTTACAACCTTTACATGAGCCATTATGATCACCCTTCAGATCTGGTAATCCTATGACCACCTTGCTTACATAGGGTAAGGATTTGTAGTTAATGTGAGCTAGTCTTCTATGCCATAGCTCACTGGGGCTAGAGGTTTCATGAGCAAGGGCAACTTCTGGATGACCCTTGAGCTTATAGAGACCTCCTTCTTCTTCACCAATGATAACTGCATCTTTAATTGATTTTCCTTTGGACCACATGAGTACTTGTCCATCTATGAAAGCCACTCTAAAACCTTTCTTATCTAGTGATGAGATAGAGAGTAGGTTCTTCTTTAAACCTGGAACATATAAAACTTCTTTCATTTTCAAGGGTGTTCCAGAATCAAGCTTGTAGCTTGCTTCACCAATTCCCTTGATGGGATATTGATAATCATCTCCTAGAGATACCTTTTGAGGTGAAGACTTTTCTTCAAGTCTTGAGAGAGATTTCTTTTGACCTGTCATGTGCTTTGAAGCACCACTATCAATGAGCCATGTATCTTCTCTAGGAGACACAGATCCAGAGAGTGCAGAAAATAGGACATATTTTTCTGTATCTTCTCTCTTTACTTTAGATCTTTTCCTTTGAGGCCTTTCCTCTTCTTCTTCTTCTTCTTCTTCCCCTACTTCTTCTTCACTATCATATTCTGCCATATGTGCATGGTGTCTTTTGTGAACAAACTTCTTCTTCTTCTTTGGAGAAGAACAGTCTTTAGCATAGTGTCCTAGTTTAAGACAATTATAACATTGGATTGTGGAGAGGTCTCTTTCTGAGTTTGAACCTCCTTTCCTTTTGAATTTATGAGAGGGTTGAGACCTTTTGTAGTTCACTTTCTTGAAGTGGCCTCTCTTTCCTCTTTTAGTGTGGGTGGCCAAAGCTTGGTCATCCTCTTTGAGAAGAGCTTCTCTGTTGGCTACCCTAGCCTCTTCTTGAACACAATCCTCCCATACTACATCAAACTTCATGCTTTCTTTTCTGGCACACATAGTTTGTATGAATGATTCCCAAGGTCTAGTGAGACCATTTAGGGCAGTCATCACAAGTTCATCTTCATCAAGAGTATCACCAATGGCATCTAGTTTCTCCTTGATTTGGGAGACCCTTGAGAAGTAGTCTTGAATGGATTCTCCTTTGTGCATCTTGGTACTTTTCAACTGAGTCCTTAGGTTCATCTTCCTATTGATGTTCTTTCCTTCATACATTCTTCCTAGGGCATCATACATTTCCTTTGGAGTCTTCTTGGATGCCACTTGGGGAATCAAGTGGTATTTAATAGAATCAGCTATGATTCTCTTTGCCCTAATCAAATCCTTCCTATGCTTCTCTTTGGATTCATCTCCTTCCGGTTCTACAACTTCATCCTTGACATAATGAGCAAGATCATTCTCTTCAAGAATGAGACCAATTCTGTATTTCCATGCTCGAAAATTCTCTATACCTTCTAGCTTGTCTTCAAGCTTAGTGTTTGGAGCCATTTTCTCTTGGGGGAGCCCAATAAATAAGAGACAGAGTAGTGCTTACCCGGAAATATTACCTTTTTACTTTTCCGGATCTTGGGACAGAATTTCTGGTCTATCGCACTTTTGGTAAAATTAGGGTTTGACTTTCCCGGAGTTCTATCCAACCAAAAAGTTAGATCTAGGGCTCACAAGATTGGTTTTGAGAAGTGCTATCCATCCATGTAATCAGAATTTAACAATGCCAACTTTTTGCTGAAACCAATTTCTGGTTTATCGCACTTTTGGTAAAATTAGGGTTTGACTTTCCCGGAGTTCTACCCAGCCAAAAAGTTCGATCTAGGGCTCAAAAGATTGGTTTTGAGAAGGGATATCCAGCCATGTAATCAGAATTTAACAATGCCAACTTTTTGTTGAAACCAATTTCTAGTTTATCGCACTTTTGGTAAAATTAGGGTTTGACTTTCCCGGAGTTCTACCCAACCAAAAGGTTTGATCTAGGGCTCAAAAGATTGGTTTTGATAAGGGCTATCCAGCCATGTAATCAAAATTTAACAATACCAACTTTTGCTGAAACCCTAATTTTCACCGGAGAGAGAGAGAGATATTCTTACCTTGTGAAAGATTTCCTATTCAGGCTACCTCTGATACCATGTTAATTTTAAACCAAATAGACTAGCAAGATCACTGAAAGAAACATAATCATAAGATAGACACAGAATTTACCCTAGAAAAGCTTTCCTCAATAAGATGATCAACCAAAATAGAAGATGTGCTCCCTCCTTCTCTTCCTCCTTAGCAGACCTCCCAGACAAGTGCGCTACTTTTCTGAGTTGTACAAGTGTGTCTAATGAGGAGCTCACCTCCTCTATTTATATTAGTTGCCGATTGACTAAAAACCCTAATGGGGCCGACCTCTCCTAGAGAAGTCTAATAACCCCTAAAATATAAGATCTGGGCCGACCCCCACATGGTGGATCTAATAACCCTAGTTACCACAACCCATCGGAAGAATAATCATCTCCGGATACATAATAGGGTTACCTCGGAGGGATGAAACATCTCCGGAATAATAATGTACAAATATAATATTCTTAGAAGTTACAATATTCAACAGTCCTACACCGAAATGCCTGGCCTTGACCCTGCTATCATCGATCACCAAATTGACACCTCTGAGTTAGGGGGCATAATAGATTACGTCGACCCTGGGATAGGGGGCATGATCAACCATTTTGAACCTTCCCCATCACATCTATCTCAGCACATCAATGAACCCATCGTTCAAACCAACACATTTGTAATCCACAATCACAAACCTTATGCACATAGCATGGGGGCAGGTCATTAACCCTGCTCACTTTTTCACATGCGTGATATCAACCATTTTTGAGGTCACATATCACTTGTATATATGATTTGATTCTATACACCTAGTATCCTCCCCCACGGGTCATCATTTCTCCCCACCACTGCCTCCTTGGCTTGGTTGGCTCACCTTTATTTGCAACCATTTTTTAACCTAGTTATTTCCTTTGACCATTCCGGAGTCCTTATGACCTTCATTTTTCGCAACATTTGCACCACCGAATTCATATTTCTATGCCCATGATGATGCTTGAGATCATTTCTCGCTCTCACCAGGAACAATTTCAACTTTGTTTCTCAAAACCTCTCGTCGCCTCGGTTTGCATGCCACATCAGCCGTAGCCCATTTTTTATATACTTTATGTCATCAAATTCATTTTTCCAAGCCCGTGATTATGCTTGAGACCATTTCTCGCTCTCACCCCTAGATTTTTTGGGTATTTTTTCGAAAACGCCCCCTGTCGCCTCGGTTTGCATGCCACCTCGGTTGTTCTCCGTTTCTGACACTTTTTATATCGCCGGATTCAGTTTTCCGAGCACATGATGATGCTTGAGATCATTTCTCGCTCTCACCAGGTACAATTTCAACATTGTGTCCCGACACCTTGCTACCTCAGTTTGCATGCCACATCGGCCACTATTGGATTGTTCCACATTTTTACATGAGCCATTCACTCCATTCATACTGCAATTATTTCGCTATTTTGCCACCATTCATCACCTCGCAAGGAGTCCCACCAGTGTTCCTCCCCTCCCTCGTTCTTGGTTATCATCAATGTTCCTTGATTGAGCACTTCCTCCTTGCCAGACAATTCCTTTTGTTCGGTATAATTTTCTCCCTTTTTCGGGTTGGACAAGTCCTTTATGAAAAACGCACTTAGGGAGTTTCTGTTAAGCTCTTTTCTGACTCCTAAAACAATGAAAAGATCACCGAGCAATCTTGCTTCCTTTCATGCTCGTTAAAGTACCTGAAAGGGCATCTATCTGGTACAAGTTTAACCCTTTTCCGGACCTGGTAGACTAATTACGAAAAAGGAATACTCTAGTCACACCGGCTAGAAGAGTTCTTCATTGCATCCTTTTATGCTTCTTTGGCCCTTGGATACTAACCCACGAAAAAGAAACCCCCTGGAATCTTCTTATTGCTTTCAGAATCTCTAAAATTGAAAGCAACCATGAGCATGAACTGTCCTGGGCTCGTACAAATCCACACGACAGTACCATTCCATTATTTCAGAGTCTTCTTATCGCTTTCAGACTCCTTAAAATTGAAAGCAATCACAAGCATGAATTGTCCTGGGATCGTATAAATCCACATGAAAGTACCATTTTGAACACACTTCTTATAGTTCCTTAACCCATGAAGAAGTTCCCCCCTACCTCTTGGCACTATGATCGATCATCTCGGCAGCACCCCCAATCAGGTCACCTTTGTTCAGGGTATTCTGCAGTCTCCTGCGATCTTACATCAACTTGAGTATCACTCATCCCAGTCACTGTCCCTGGTTCATTACAGCTATGATCCCTTTCCCACCAGTCAGTTTCATATGCTACCCGATCATCCCCTCCATCATACTCTGAACAAAGGAAGTTTGAGTCCACCCACTCTACTTGCCCAGTTATTCCCTACCCCCACAGTATGTCAGTCCTACCATCAGTACTCTCACACTTCGGTTCTCCACCTCGTGCTCCTATCAAGGAAACATCATTTCCTTGCTAGTTGTAGGTCTCCCTCTGTCGACGACAACCCATCTATTCCAGAGGATAGACCCAGAGGTCTGTGTGCCTTGGACTCATCACCATCTGTGGTGAGTGCCTACGGACCATTTTGAGAGGAATCATCAGTGCTTCTCCAAGTGGTTGTCTCTCACATGCTCAACTTCAACACCTTAATCACATCGTTGAGAATCACGTAGGGTATATATCCCTTTAGTTATTGGTTGAAGACCCTGGATTTCCCCCGGCTCTAGCACATTGGTGAGTCACTTCGGAATGCCTAGTTATATGTTCCCATGGATGTCTGGGTTGCGTTCGCAATTGTATTCGGAATCCATCTAGTTATATGCTTCCTTGAGTACCCAGTTTAGTTCCCGTTCAGTGTACCATTGAGGGTATGACTCCCTGTCACTATGATCCAGCAGCTCATCAGTTCCTCTAGTACCACACTCAACAACACTATTGTTATTATAGTGTATCAGTTCCTCAATTCAGACATGGTCAACCTAGCAGTATGTCCCAGATTTGTGTCCCCTCTGGACCCTTATGATGTACACAATGGTTCTCCATGTATCCTTCAGGCCCCCATTTTTGGGCCTCATTATTATTTTTTATATATATCTTGATAGGAGCATGGGTATGCCCGCCTCATCCATATATTGAGATTCTTCCTCAGTCGTTATTTGAGGCCATGTATCTTTCTAGTCCCCATTTTTTGGACCCCATTGTTATTATTATAGATCATGATACGAGCATGGGAATGCCCGCCTCGTCCACATGTTTAGATTATTCCTCATTCATTATTGAGGTCATGTACTTTCAGTTTTTGCAGTTTGTTCGGGACCATTGTTCTGAGCTCTAGTTCGTTTCTTCTCCTCTCCCCCTCCCAGGAAAACCATAAAAGACTTATGATGTCTATCGGCCATACGATGATCTCCTACCCTCACACATCAGGGGGCAATCTATTAACACCCAAAAAGTGCTCACTACCTCATCTCCCTCATTACATGACTCATTTATCCATATTTCCTACCATATTTGCCTCCAAAACCTTAAAAACCCATTAAAAAGCCTCCAAAAGGCCAAAAAAAACCCATTAAAAAGCCTCCAAAAGGCCAAAAAACCATTAAAAAGCCTCCAAAAGGCCAAAAACCCCCTTTCCCCCCCCAAAATAATGTAAATTCCTCCAAAAATAGCAAAAACCCTCTAAAAAGGAAATAAAAAATACAAAAAAGAGGAAAAAGAGGGGAAAAGGAAGCAAAAACCCTATACAGCTGACCTAAACCATATGGTGCCCAAAACCATGGGTCAGCACTCCACTACTAAAAACCTATAAATAGGTGATTGAGGCTCTCCATTTCATATCCACAGTCATCCCTATCCTTACTCTGCCAAAATCACTCCTGAAACCCTAGCTCACCCTTTTGAGCTATTTTCACATTTGAGTGCCCCTTTGGCCCATTTCCAAAACCCTTTGGAGAAGGAGAAGGGAACAACACTGGAGCTTGGAAGCAACCCTCTTGGACTACTACAAGGGCTTCATCAACCTCTACACCTGAGGTAATTTTTAATACAAAAAAGAAAAATCTTTTGCCATATTTTCATGTTTTATTATTTATGTCAATGCTCATGCTAGGTTAAATTTCATACTGTTTTACTGCTTTTATTTATTGTTTATTGAAATGCTACTAAGGAGGCCCTTCTCCTTAGTAGGTGCTCATTTGCACAAGCTAGGGTGAAAACCCTAGCTACAGTAGTTGGAGTGCCCCCAGCATGGCTTAGGATGCTGCGGAAGATAGCTAGGTTGGTCATATGTTATCGGGAGGCAGTAGATGATGATGAGGCCCCTCCTTCTCCATAGGAGATGGATATTTTATGTATATTTTTTGAGGCCACCAAACCCAATTTTGTACTTTATGAAATGATTTGTGATAGACTTGTGATCCAAAACTCATATTATATTTTTTGATACAGTATCGGATATATATACAGTATCGGTTATGTACATGTGTGTGTGTTTAACTTTATGTGTGAAATGCTATTTATGGAAATGTATGATACAAATTCCAATCTAAAACATAATTTGCAAATGAATTAGCTAATGCATTTACATTTCTTGGAATGTGTTGATATATAAGGGAATCAAACTGTCTTTCCAATAATCTAACTCGCAAAAACTGTCGTAGCAACACAGGATCTCTAATCTGGTAAACACCCATTAACTGAAATACAACTAGTTGCGAATCAAGTCTTACCTCCAAATGTGAAATGCCATGACTAAGAGCATCTCGGAGAAGTTCTATAACCACACTATACTCAGCCATATTGTTCATAGTGGGACCCAAACAAACCCCCCCCCGAAGAGAACAGTTGGCTAGCTAGTGAGTAAATGACCCAAGTTGCTGAAGCCAACTGTCGGGTGTGGCGACTGGCGCCATCAGCAAATCCTAAGAAATGTTTAGTCGACATCTGATACATGAAAAGAAGGCACACATAAGATTAACTAACCGACACAAGAAAAAAGTAGCTCTACAAAATATACAGCTATGTTACAAGAAAAAGCACAACTACCTAAGCATAGTACTTCTTCAGGTAGAGCCCATTTCTAGGCTTAGGCAACTTATTTCCTTCGTAGTCTACTAGCTCATAAGCACCCTTCTTCAATACTTTAGAAATTATGTAAGGCCCGAGCCACATGGACTTGAACTTTCCAGGTCCTAAATGTTCCTTGTCCTGATCCCAAAGTAGAACAAGATCTCCTTCACGGAACATCCTACGTCTGAAAAACTTGTCATATTGTCCTTTGACTCATTTCTTATGAACTTTGTTTGTTGTGAGCACGTCGCGGCGCTACTCATCTAGATGCTCTAAATGCAAAAAACGTTCTTCCAGTGCTGAAGTATCCGGTAGTAATTGAACAACCAGTTTTAACGAAGGAATCTCGCATTCAATCGAAATGATTGCTTCTATCCCATGCACAAGTTGGAAAGGAGAGAACCCAGTAGCAGTCTTTATATTCGCTCGATAAGCCCAAAGAGAAGGGTGTAGTATGATGTGCCAGTTATTTCAACTGGCATTAACAGTGCTTTGCAGAATTACCTTTAGATTTTTGTTAACTGCTTCAACTTGTCCATTCGCTTGTGGATAATATGAAGACGAATGTTCTTGTCAAAAACCTAACATTGTGTACAGATTGGTCATCATACTATTCTGAAAATGACTGCCATGATTAGTCACAATTTCTTTGGGTATGCCGAACATTGCAATAATCTGATTGAATACAAAATAAGTGACACTTTCTCCATCTGCCTTGACAGTAGGCATTGCCTCGGCCCACTTAGTGAAGTAGTCGACGGAAACGATGATATAATGATGTCCTCCAACTGAAACTGGATTGCAAGTCATATAATCAACCCCCCATTTTGTGAAGGGACCTGCTATAATCAAAGGATGAAGAGGCGCTAGATGTGCTCTCATTTTCCTGGTGAAAAACTGACATGAACAGCAGTGTTTCACGGCTTCCACATAATCTTTAAAGATTGTGGGCCAAAAATACCCAGCATGCAGTATTTTTTGGGTTGTTGCCAACCCAGAAAGATGACCCCCACAGGCTCCACTGTGGGCATCATTCAATACTAATTCTGCTTCTTCTAAAGTCAAACAATGTCGTAAGATGGAATCTATCCCACGTCTATACAAAGTATTAGAGATGATGAGATAGTTTTTCGCATGACTTTTCAGTTTGCATCGTTCTTCTCTAGATTAAGTGGTAGGACACCTCAAAGTATGGAGATATACTAAAATATCCTCGTAGCATGGGTTAGAGGAAGCAATAAGGAACATTCGGGAATGATCATTCTTCCTCGACATGCTCTAAGTCACTTGGAAAATCTGAGATTAACTCAGCGAACACTAGTGATTTATTCAACTTAGCCGATTGAAAGACCAAATCAAACTCTTGTAAGATTACAATCCATTTATTGTACTTTCCACTGATGATATGTCAAGTGAGAACATACTGAAAAGGATTGAATTCTACTATCATAGTAGTTGTTCGTAAAAGGATGTAGTGATGAAGCCTCTGTACCACATAGACCACAACCAGTGCTAACTTCTCGACATGCGAATATTTGATCTCAGGAGCTATCAATGCGCGAGAGAGATAGTAAACAACATGTTCTTGGAACGTGTTGTCCTCCTAAACTAATACAATGCCAATTGTATTAACCGATGCCGCCAGATATAAAAGAAAATCTTTTGCATAATCTGGTGGGCTCAACAAGGGGGCTGAAAGTAGTTCCTTTTTCAACGCCTCAAACGATGCTTTAGCAGTCTCGTCCCACAAGAAGTAGGTATCTTGTTTAAGTAGTCTCATAAAACCTTTCGTAATCTTATCATAGTTTATGATAAAGCGTCACAAGAAGTTAGACATGCCTTGCAGACTTTGAAGTTGTCGCAAGGTGTGAGGAGGAGGTAGATTTACGATCACCTCAACTTTTAATGGGTCGACCATTATGCCATGACTAGATACAATGAAACCTAGTAAACGTCCCGATTCAATGCAGAATATGCACTTATTAGGATTCAAATGAATCTTATATTGTCTACATCGTTCAAACACAAGTCTCAAATGAGCTGGATGATCCCGTCCCTTTCGAGATCGCATCGGGAGGTCATCCAAGTAAGGTTCAACTATGTGTTTGATATCGTGAAAAGCGAAATTCATAGCTCGCTGGAACGTAGCTCCGGCATTCTTTAATCCAAATGGAATCTTCTGATAAGCAAAGGTTCCCCACGGGAAAATGAAAGCTGTTTTGTGTTGATCTTTGGATTTGATTTGGATTTGATTATATCCCGAAAATCCATCCATGAAAGAAAACATCTCGTGTCCCACACATGCATCTATGATCTGGTCGATAAACGGTGTGGCATAGTTATCTTTCGTACAAGCTTTATTCAAGTCCCGGAAGTCGATACAAACTCGGATAGTACCTTGATTTTTATCAACCGGAATGGGGTTTGAAACCCATTTGGTCATGTCAATCGGGTAGATAAATCTGGCTCTAAGCAATTTTTCAACTTTTGCCTTAATGGCAGCCGCTTTTCGAGGATTCACAGGATGGAGCTTCTGTCTCACAGGTTTTGCATTAGGGTATGTAGAGATGACATGCTCAACAATGGTTGGATCGATGCCTAACATCTCCTCATAAGACCAGGAAAAAATGTCGCGGAATTCTTTAAAACGCTTGGTATACAGAGCGATCTCTTTTGGAGAATAGTATGCACCAATAAAGATGTTTTCCACGACCCCAGTTTTGGTGGAAATGTTAATCGGGATTGTTCTCGATATATTATCCATATTCCCTTCAACATAAATAGCTCTTGAAGTAGAAGTAAAAGATGACAAATAAACAAATCCACCAGGTTTGATAGAGAATTCTCCTCTCTCTATCCTGCTATATTTGGAAGCAGGTAGGACCTGTGATGCATATGTTCCCATGGATGGTCTAGGCCCATCATGGCTTCATCAGACGGTAAGACCGTGTCTAAACAGTCGAAAGAGTGGGTAGAATTCAATGACCATGCAGGAGCATAGTCCATATCTGACTCAGCAGATATTGGTGGAGTCACGATATGTTCCATTGCAGCATGTTGTGCTTCCATGTATGATATCTCTGCAATGGTTAAAGGCACTGAAGGTTCTGATACAATAGGAAGGATCCACGGATCAGTCCTAAGACAAACTGTGAAATTTTCAGTAGAAGTACCTACATCAGAATGCATGAAAAGAACAGGAGAGGGAAGGTCAAAAGTGCCTATTAATGGCCCGCAAAGCCCTGCCCCTAAACTACTGGGGTAGTTTGATCAACTAAAGGAATAGCGGAATCCGATGAAGTCTGGTTTTTTTGCCGAGGGAACGAAAGTTGATTGACCATGATGATATTTCCTTCGTGGGGGAACATAACAACTCGGAAAACTACCAATGCAATGGCTTGCATGGCGTATGTCTAGCTCTTGCCTAATAACATATTGTAATCAAGCGGAGCGTCCAGAACTTCAATCTCTGTAGCAACTATCTTATCGGAAAGTGTAATTTCAAATGATAGTAGAACTCCGTGTGGACGGAAAGTATTGCCATCGAAGGAAATAAGCAGTGTGTTAGAGGGGGCTAACTCGGAAGAGCCTAAAGCTTTCTAGAAAGAAATGGACATCACGCACGTTGACAATCCCTCATCTACAACAGCCCATCTAATGGTCATAGGACCATGAAACACTTCTATCTGTAGGGAAACGTGGTATGGAAACCGATATTTGATATTAGACATATCAAAGCGCACAGTCATGTTGGATGATTCCATACTTCCAATAGATGCCAGAAGTGCATTTCGCTATAACAGACAACTTTGCAAGACTTCTAAGGTGGACATAGCACAAGGGGTCTGGGCTAGATCTTCAACCACATTGTAGTTGGTAGTAGCCCGCGCGTTGGGATTATGCGATGCCCTCTTCAAGACTCCTTTCGGGATCTTGGGCTGTGGGTCCACAGGTATGTGGAGAGGAGTGGAAGATTATGGAATCTCTTTATCCTTTTTTTGTGCATCCGGGGTATAATTTCTTGCTCTCATTTGTAAGAGTGCATCCAAATTAACCATGTTAATGAAATTTTGAACAACTAAAGCATGAGTAGTGCCCTTAGCATTGGAGGTGCCAGAAGTTGAACCCTGCCCCTTAGGAAATGGATCTTTAAGTATGGCAGGTTTCTTTTCTTGAAGCAGCTTCTGGTCTTCTTCGAGTAGAGGGCATTGGTGAGTGAGGTGATCCTGCTTGGAAAGTTTACAAGGGAACTTAACCTTCTTCTTCTATTTGTTACCCTCCTCGACATTCTCTTTGATCTTGGGTTTTTGCTAGTTTCCCTCTCCTTTCTTGCCCTTCTTTTTGTTATTGGGCTTCCGAGGGCCCTTTTGATTGTTCTGAACCTGGTTCATAGATTCAAAAGTAGAAGCAGAGGTTGTGACGGAGGTTACTTCTGCAGTCGATTGTTTGACGGATAATGCATGAACCTGCTTAGTCAATGCTTTGAAAGTTGCAGAATCTATTGAACCTACTATGCCGATAGCATGTGGTCTAGGTTTAGGTCTGCCAATATTAGTGTTTGATCGCGGTGCAACTGGTATAATCTCATAAATTAGCCCAGACTGTGCATAGACAAGATCTAACTGCTGGGTCCGTAAAATGGCTTCTTCCTCAAAGGACACTTTAGAAGTAGCTACTTCCTTAGAAATATAAGGAAGGACTGATTTCAGGTACCACTCAAGAAGAAATTCTGGAGGTATACTAGCTTAAATGATCCTCTTCCATTTTCGCCAGTCCTGAATGTGATCAGATAAGTGAGTAGCTTTATTTTGTCTAAATGTACACAAAAGATCTGTTCTGGCATCATACTGAACATGAAGCTGGAAGTGGTTTAGAAAAATAGTCGCGAGATCCCAAAAATTAAATAATGTAGCTACAGGTAACTCAATGTACCATTTGGCTACAGCACCGTTTAAGGTTCTTCGGAAAAGTCTCAACCTAACAGAATCTTCGTTCAACGAGTTCGAAGAAAACCATAAATGGAAAGTGGTGACATGATCACCAAGGTCTTCACCATTTTTTCCTTCAAATTTTAGAATGTTCAAAGGTAACTTGGTAGGAACTGGTGACCATGTAGCATTATGGTACACCAGATCATTCGTCAACTTGGAAAGGTCTAGAAAATTCAGAGTTGCTAGAAATGGTAAACGAGGTCTACAAGATGGCATTTGATAAGCTGGGGTTATAAAGGGGGAACCAACCATAGTTTGACCCATAAACTACTGGTAGGGGTTTCCCCCAGCCATCTACTGGTAGGGGTTTCCCCTAGCCATCTGCTGGTAGGGATTGCCCCCTTCCATCTACTAGTAGGGGTTGCCCCCTACCATCTGTTGTTGTGTGAAAGTGTTGTTGAAATTCCCCCACCCAAATGAAAGTGGGTTGGTGCTCTGTATATTCGTCCACTGTGGCTAGGTGTTAGCCCCGCCATATTGTTGATTAAGGATGCTACCCCCTCATCCAGAAAACAAATAAAAAGGGGTGTTTCCAGCAAGTATATTACTTTGGTTCATATTGTAACCTGTAGAGGTATTAAAACCAGTGGTAGTCGATGTGGACAGTGAAGTCATGGTAGTCATGACAGGTATGGTTGTAGAAGCGTTAGCCCTACAGTGGGTGTGGAAATCCAAGTATTGGGAATATGGTATGACTGTTGAGTTGCAGGAGGTGGAACAAGATTCACTGTACTACTGGGTCCAAAAGTGGGTGTAGAGGTGGATGCCAAAGTTGTTGAACTCGGCATGCCTAAGGTACTGGAATTAAAGCTAAAGGACGGAGTCGAAACAGAAGTTGGATGTGCCAAACTCGATGTAGCAGTGGGATGAGGATTTACAGTATTTGTATTCATACCTATTGTGGGAGTTTGTGGAACTCCCTCTTTGCCTCCTGTATTAGTCATAATATGCCCATGTGTGAACAAATATGCACTATAATCAGGTTGTTGGAAACCAACAAGTATCAGAAGCAAATTGTTAAAATCAGTTAGAGGAGGATTAAAAGGAGTATTGAACTCACCAGAAGTGAGATCTTCAATCTCGACTGTATTAAAAGCTTGCTGATCTAGAGTCTTAGGTTGTGGTTCCTCAGGAACCTCTATTTCACCAGTAGTTTCAAACAGACCACTGGAGTCTGTCCTCTATCGTCTTGGTGGTGGTAGTGGTTCCACTCTAAGTGGGAGAAGGTTTTGCAACCTTCAAAACCTACGAAGCTGTTGGTTTTCCATGATAATATATAAAAATAAAACTAAGAAAAAACCTAGTGGCCACTAAGACTAAAGGGAAAACAACATTCCACTAAAAAAATCCTAAGTATACAAACTAGGTAAACAAGATGCCTTCTAGAGAAGAGTCTGGGATGATGAGGGCCCATAATAGATCAACGAAGGAAGAAGAACAGTTACATGGGGTCCACAATACAATGACTAAGGGTGAAAGCATTGGAATCACCCAACCGCCCTCCCAAAGACCTGCAAGGGAGTTCCTTCCACATCTGTCCTAGGTACAACAGCTATAATCCCCTACTGTCACATGTGTATGATCCTATAGGTCTGATACTAAGGCTACCATAAGTATGAAATATCTTGGGGGGACAGTCGTCAACCTGATCAAAATGCGTGGGCAGGGTAACAAATCCTGAAGTCCGAATGGACCCATGTACATGAATCGACCCTAGTTTATAGTTGAAGGGAAAGTGAGGGGATATCATCAACAAATCCGATCTTCCACGGCCTCGTGCTTAGCTCTTGTTTTAGTAGAATTTCCCAGGAATATTTGATACAGATGGGTTTACCTATATGACAATCGCACTACGATTTTTAAGTAAGGAAATAAGCTTCGAGCAGTTTAAGGTCTTTTAAGCTCGAAACTCTAGCCTAGACTAGCTGGTGTCATGTATCCCTAGAAAGAAAATAATTTCTAATTGATTTTATTAAGATTGTTTTTAAGGTTACTTTTTACTCAGTGGGGCAGTGCATTGTGTGGTGTGGTTGCAACATAAAGTAAAGTGCATGAAATGAAACAACTTTCAACAACAAAAATACTTTTTATTTTTCATTTTATATTCTTTCCAAAATGAAGAGTAAGCAAACCTAAACAAAGCTTTCTTTTTGTTTTCTTTTCAAATTCTGAACAAAGTAAACTATGTTACTCTGCAAAGATTATAAGCCTCACTACTCTAAGCTACCAAACTTATTTTGCTTTTTCAGTTATGTATGAACAAAAAAGAACTCGAAAGTGGAAGCAAGTAAGACCTACAAAAGATTTGCAAGTATGGAAAAATGACTCTAAAGTTCACAACAATCGAATCAATGATCCGACAAAGCCTTGTCCTACAATTTTTTTCAAAGGAAAAAGCTCTTGAACTTGGAAGCAAAGTGGGGAGAAAACAAGGATGAAAGATGCTTATAACCAGAAATCAAACTTAGAAGAATGCTCCAAAGCACCAAACCCTAAACAAGAACACTAAGTCAAGTAGTAGGTAGGCAAGCGAACTAAAGACAACCTTACTAACACAAAGGCTCAAACGTGAAGCAAACTAAAGTACTTCAAACTTACTTGATACTGAAAATGACAGCGAGATCAAGAAGTGTCAGGACTCAAAGAGCTTTTGAAGACACCCCAAAGACTCCAAAAGACTGGGCCAAACCCTAAATCAAATAATTAGGCAACCAAAGAGCATACTAGTGCTGCAACAAACAAGTGTTAAACACAAAGGCTTGTATGCCTGCAACACACTACTAGGGTATGGACGAGCAGTTATGTTCACTAAGGAACAATGCACGGTCTCCAAAAAGAGTCAAAAGCAAACAATACACTTCAAAATTAATCAAGTAACCAAAAGATGACCTAACGGACTCAAAAGAAGCTAAAAAGACTCAAAGAAGGATTACAAACCTCAAAGACTAGTTAAGAAGGGCAATAACAAAGTTAGAAACCAAACCAAACAAGCAAAAAACCAAACCTTACATCAAACAGAGAGTTATAGGAGTGTGTTCTACTGTGTAGTAGGAAAACCAGTGCATTATGGAAGGTGTGTGCTACTGTGTAGTAGTGAAAGTAGGGCACAATCTCAGGTATGCGCTACTATAGATATAGAAAAGTAGCGCACAAGTCAGGAAAAGGTTGAAAATCAAACTTTGCAGAGGTGTAAAAGACTGAGTCAGACAAGGGAAAGTAGGTAGGGGTGACCTACCAGGCCTCTCATAGGATTAAAGGGATCAAAAAGTACTGGAAAGACAACAAAATGGGTTTCCTAGAGCATAAAAACAACCGGTTCCCTAGCGGAGTCACCAGTCTGTTGTTCAGGAAATTCACCCTATAGTGAGGAAAGGGACACTATCAACTTAGGGGGAGACAGGTAAACACAATTATTACACTACAGAAACATCTATAAATGGAAATAGATCAAAGATCTTGAAGACATACCTTATTACTGACGTTTGATCCTAGCTTTGCTCGATCTCGCACTCAATCTTCAACTTGATCTTCCACTTCAATAGACCTACAACATAAAGATACCTTCCTCAGTGTATCTTGACTGATATAAAGATGATAAAAATGAAATGCAATTCAAACATCAAGAACAATCAAGCATTTAACCAAATAAATACACAATCCATTAGACATTATATTTGGGACAGGAAGGAATGTTTCAACCTTTATTGTCAAAAGCATATAATGATTACAAGTTATACCTGATCAATGCAGCATGCTTATGTAACCGGATTCTGGGCTCCTGCTCTTCTCTGACTTGAAATCTTCCAGCATAACAACCCTTCATACAAATTTCTCTTCTTGTGAATGAGAGTCACCACAATGTCTATCTATCTAACCCCTCTCCTCAATCCTCCTTGTATTTAAAGGACAAGGAAGGAATTTTAGATCGAGAGGTGGTTATAATGGAAGTTGGGAAAGTTGCAGAATCAACTGCAACTAATCCCAATTCGTCAAATTAATATATTTTTTATCATATTTTAAGATGTGCGCCAGTTTTTCATAGTGGAGTAGCGCACAATATGCAACTTCAGTGTTTAACAACCAGAGTTTGCAACTTTTTGAGGGTGTGTGCTAGTTTGCTAAAGTGGAGTAGCGCACAACAAGAGATGTGTGCTACTATTGAGCCTTTGGAGGAAGGCGTGAGCACTAGTATGTTGAAGTAGAGTAGCGCACAGCTCAAAACATGAGGTTTTTCAGGGTTTTGCTAGCTTGTAGAAAGGTAAGTTAGGTCAAGGTATCATCCAAGGCCATCATGCTTTGCAATCCAAGTTGTCCTTTTGTGTGATCGACAGCTCAAGGTGATCACGGATGGAGAAGTGCATATTTTACCTATAACAGTCATGATTACAATGTGAACCTTCTGTATAAAGGTATCCATGAGATGGAACCCCCGTATAGAGGTGGACCTTCCATATAAAAGTCATGCTTTACTTGCTAAAAGCATTTAATGTTGTGTGATGTATTATTAACCATGATCACCATATTGCTATTAAGTCTCCCTTAGAGATTGATCACCTATAAATTGAATTACTTTAGCATATGATAATTTGGTCTCGAATAGTATAATATGATCACAAAATCCGATAATTCTTCTTAGTATAATGTAATGTGATGAATAATTAAAGTTAGCACATATTGAACATGCAGTGAAAAATAAAGCATATATATCAAGAGAATTTGAAATTTCCTAGGAAGAAACTTCAGTTAATTAAAGAGGACTCAAATTGTTAAAGCTTCAGTTATGAAGTTTCAGTTGAGTATCAATGCTTCAGTTAAATCATCAGTTAAATATATGCCTTAGTTAACTAAAGAACTCACAGTGGTCACTTCAAGTAAATCAATCATCATGATTTCAGTTAACTAAATGTTAAATAAGAAGGACTAGTTAACTAAAGTGTTTTCACTTTAGTTAAACTAAAATATTACACTTTAGTTAAAGAGAGTTAACTAAGTGACAACAAAGAAGATCTAGTTAATTAAGTGTTATTGCATGATGAAACTTATGTTAAACTAAAACATGACATGTAATTTGTGACACTTGAATGCTGACACTTAATTTAGCCACCTAACTAAGTGGGAAATATTTCATTTAAGAGGCTAGTTCATCCTAAGTGACAAATCAGTGGGATAAAGCACTGCATGAGAAGTAAGGAGCACCTCTACATGTAATATTAATACATCCAGTTTGAGGATGGGTTCATCCTAAAGTTAGAAGTTAAAAACATAATAGAAGAATGTATAAATATATTGTTATACTGCATTGATGAATCCAGTGTGAAGCGAATTCTCTTCTCCATTGAAGGCAAGCACTTCTCTTTGTGCAGGGTATTGTTCGTGCTTGTTATTGTGGCGTTGGGAACACATCTGATTGATCTCTCTTCTATATTGATTTTTTATATTCATCAAGATTGTTTGGTGATCTCTTATCTTCCAAAGTCAATCTGCTATGTTGTAAAATAAAGCATTCTCTGTTATCTATTATATTATATTGAGAAGAATTGTTGAGGTTTTTTTTCTCATAATTTTGAGGATTTCCCCAGGGTATATCTTGTTGTTAACACCCAAAAAGTGCTCACTAGCTCATTTACCACATTATATGGCTCATTTGTCCATTTTCCTACCATATTTCCATTAAAAATCCAAAAAATCCCATTAAAAAGCCTCCAAAAGGCCTAAAATGCCTCCAAAAGGCCATAAAACCCTCAAAATACCCTAAAAAGGGCTAAAAAACCCCCTTTTCCTCCAAAAATAGCAAAAATCCCCTAAAAAGGGAATAAAAATATAAAATAATGAGGAAAAGGAGGAAAAAACCCTATACAGCTGCCTAAAACCATGTGTTTCCTAAAACCATGGGTCAGCACTCCACCACCAAAATACTATAAATAGGTGATGGAGATCCCTTATTTCATATCCACAATCACAAGCACCCTTACTCTGCCAAAATCTCTCTCGAAACCCTAGTTCACCTTTGAACTATTTTCACCTTGAGAGCCACCTTTGGCCCATTCCCAACATTGGAGAAGGAGAAGGAGCATTCTTGAAGCTTGGAGCATCCTCTTGGACACTGCAAAGGGCTTCACCAACCTTGACACTCAAGGTAACATCAATATAAAGTCATTCTTTCATTTTGGTGTTTAATGCTTCATGCTTGTATTAGAAATAATTTAATGTTTTGTTTATTGCATAATTAGTTTAATATACTGAACTGCTACTAAGGAGTCCATTCTCCTTAGTAGGTGCTCATTGGCACAAGCTAGGGGTAAAACCCTAGCTACAGTTTTTGGCGACTCATCAATTTCAGCATTATTGATAGATTGGAAGTTGCCCTCCCTTGTGGCACTTCTGTTTTTGGGTTCAACACCTCACGAGCACACACTCTGTCACATTAAATCAAGTGAGCCTTAAAAAGTACCTAACTAAACCAACATTCTAACCCCACTTGGGGAACATAAAAGAATCATTGTAGTTAGGTAGGATCAGGGGGATAGGCTTCCAATAACACCCCTTGGTTATTTCACTTGAGACATAGTTGTTGTCCAAATAGGGAACCAAAATCCCCTAGTACTTTTTGGCACGGTCACGACCAGTTTATCAGAGGGCCTCTCCCTTAGGAGGGTTGAAGTCGGGAGACTGGTTCCGGAGGCCTGAGTGGAATACCGCACTCCATTCAGTAACCGAAGGGCTACCTTTCGCGGTTCGCGGGATATCCCTGTATAGGGGTATTGCGGTCAACGAACTAAACGGCAGATTCACCTTTCTGGACGTGTCATGAACGGGGTATCTTAGTTGCCATTCTTCTAGGATTGACTACCCGGTGTCCCTCCCGGTAGGGGGATATCATAGCCACTTGGATTTCCTACTCATATTGTCTGACTTGGATTTCATCACCTTGCAGAGGATATGTTTAGTTGAGTCAGAATACTTTTAGCTAGGTGTTTGCATGCTCCTTTACCTCCCTTTGGTCTAGTGAGTCCACCATTTTTCTTTTCTAGGAAACCTGCTGCTTGTTGGTATTCTGACCATCTTTGTTGTTACTCCACCTATTGTAGCACAGCTGTTGCAGTGGGTGTTTTGAGTTGGTTGTTGGCCTGAGTGCCTTGCTTTTTAGCTCTCCTTCTGCACACTCGGTTGCATTAGGATTTTTTGAGCTGTTTTTATACTCACCTCAACCCACAGAGATTTAGACACCATCTGTCACCATTGAGTCCCCGAGACACTCTCGGCGCCTCAGGGGCGAGCCCCCACAGCACGGTTCTCTTGACACCACACGTCGTATATTCCGATCATTATCCGTTGATACCACTCATCACAGGTCTAGAGCCTTGTCACTTGACTCCACCCGTCAGCGACGTAGGTCTCCGTCACCAGATAGTGACGCGCCTTACTTTACCTCTGATTCTGACGAAGAGTCTGAGAACCCTATTTATACTGCCCCTACTAGCCCCATGGCTGGTACGACTTCCACTCCATTTGTCATAGGGACCATTGGTGGCACATCCACCACTACACCAGTTACTACACCTGTTTTTGGTATGCCCTCCATGGGGCAACCATCTACCGTTCCCCTCACGGTACCTATTCCCACAGCGGGAATACCTATCCCCACTACATCAGTGGCTCACACTACCCATGGTGGTGCTGGACCATCCTCCACTACCTCAGTTCCCCCACTTGGGGGCACCACCCTAAATCTTGTCCCTCCACTTGGGGGCACTAGCCCCAACTTGGTCCACAGCACTACTGTGTCACAGCCTTCTTCCAGTTTGCCATTCATGGCTAGCCTCAACCTACCTGACCTGGCCAGATTGACCAACGATCCTATTCGACACGACCCTATGTGGCCTCATATGCCTACCAAACTACCCTCTGACATCCCTAAATTCGAGGGTAAGGCCGGTGAGGACCCACAGAACCACATCATGTCTTTCCACCTATGGTGTTCCTCTAACTCCATTGTGGATGACTCTGTTCGCCTCCGTCTCTTACAGCGCACCTTCACTGGCTCTGCAGCCAAGTGGTATATTGAGCAGCCTCATGGGACCCACGCCACCTTTTCTTCCCTGGCCTCGACCTTCCTGCAGTTCTTCCAGTTGCCAGTCCGCTATGACGCGGGCGTTGAGATCCTTCTATCTTGTAGACAAAACACGGCTACCCATATCACGGACCACATCCATTAGTGGCGTAGACGCCGTAGCTTATGCAAGATTAAATTAGATGACCGCATCTTCCTCGATTGGTTCCTCAAGTCCCTGCTTCCCGTCATTGCTAAGGATGTAGCTTCAGAAAGACCCCAGTCTGAAGAAGAGGCCATCCTTAAGGCACAGCAGTTCGACCTCATTTACGCCCAGTCGGGTTACCTTTATACCATTATACCTGACGCCCCTCGCGGCGAGTCCTCCCATCATGATGCGCCGGGGGCATCCCACGCTGCAGATGGTATCATTGGCCGTGTTTCTTCGCATCCCCAACCATTTTCTATAGCACGTCCTACCCCTGGCCCCGACCTGTCGCGGGCTACTTCACAGTCTGGAGCAACCAACTCATATGCTCCCATGACACATCACCATTCCCATGGGCCCTCATGTCCACCACAGTGCTTCGGGTATGCGACTCCTGCTTATGCTCCTCCAGTCGCCCCTCAGCCTTACTACCATCAGCAGGCTGCCTCAGCTCCTGCGCCTTCACAAGCCCCACCAGCTTATTATCCGCCCCAGGCAGCCCCTGCGGCACATCCACAACCTGCTCCGCAGTCCTATCAGCAACCCCCTCAAGTTGCTGCACCTGCTCAGCCTCAACCTACCTATCATCCTCCGCAGCCTGCTCCTGCACCTGCGCAACCTCAAAATCCACCTGCTGCCCAAGGGCAAGTTTACGCCCAACATAACCCACAGCAAAACCAGAATAACCAACGTAACCAGGGCCAACAGAACCGCGGCAAGGGCCGTAATCGGGGAAACAACCAACCTGCAGACCAAGCCGGTCAACCGGCTAATCCCCCTGACAACAACAATGCGGCCCCCGCTAATCAAAACCCTGATCGCCCGCCCAAGCAGGCTAAAAACCCCAATTTGCGAACGAACCACCCTTGTTCTATTTGCGGGGTCTATGGACATTACACCCATGCTTGCCCACACTTGGAGCGAGCTCGGCAGCTTTGGGTTGACGAGGCCCATCGCCAAGGGCATGCGGCTCCCCAAGCACCGCCCAACCCCCCCCAGCCTCAGCAACCCCCTTTGGTGCTGCAAAACCCCTTACCGACCCAAGGCGTGGTGAACACTCAGCCGTTGGCCCCTCAAGCTAACGTGCAACCCCAACAACAACAGATCACCTACGCTGCTCCTGATCAACCCATGTTCGACTCAGGTACCCACCACTTACTGATGATGTCATCCGCTGACGTCAACCTCCAGACCCGTCGGAACCAATATGGCTCCACCTCTGAAGCCACTCCCACGGATAAACCCGCTAACGCCCATCCCACCGATCAGGCGTTACGTATACCTCCGCCTCCCATAGACGGCGCTGCGAAAGCACCTCGTTTCCCACTTCGCCGAATCAACAATAACCCTAACGCGCGTGCTGCGTCAAACTACAACATCGTAGACGACCTAGCCCAATCTCCCGCAGCCATGTCTGCGTTGGAAGTCTTGAAGAACTGCCCTTCCCAGCGCAAGACTTTACTTTCCGCCATCGGGGGGATTGACCCAACTGATTCACATTTGATGGCGTTTGATTTAGACCAGTCTGAACCACGCCTACCTTCCAGCTTAGCCTTCCAAGTTACAGTCTCCGTTAGGAATCTTGTTATCCATCGGTGCATCATTGATGAGGGTGCTTCCACATGCGTTATGTCTACATTTGTATGGCAGAAGCTCGGATCCCCTCCTCTCCAGCAGTCCACCACTGCGTTACGTGCCTACGACGGTCGTTCGGCCCAGCCCCAAGGCCTTCTACCCAACGTTCCAGTCCAGTTAGGTGGTAAAACAGTTCTTATTGACATAGAGGTAATCAATGCCCAATTGGATTACAACCTTCTACTTGGCCGCAGCTACATGTATGCCATGCGGGCGGTTGCCTCTTCTGTCTTTCGCACCATGATGTTCCCCCATGAAGGACGCGTGGTTAAGATTGACCAGCTCACCTACTATGATCCCAGTGCTCCGGCGGCACCGGAAAATGTTCTCCCCATGGTTGAACAGCCTGTTTCTAGTGCCACCACCTCGTTTGTTTCCTCTACGGGGCCTGGAGTCTACTCAGACGCGCCGATGACCTCCACCTTTCAATCCATTCCTCCGCCGTCATCTACGCCCGAAATGTCTGACTTATGTACCTTGTCCCATGACATCCTACCACCTAACAATCAACCATCCTTGTTGCCTAAACCACCATTGGTACCTAGTCACATTGGTGTTACACCGATCCATACGATCCCCTTCCTAGTTCCTCCAGCAGGAGTAGTAAGCGCCCCGGTCATGGCTACCCTTAGCCTCCCTGGGTTAACCTTGGGATTACCTGTATGGTACCTTTCGCCTCCCGTTCACCCGCCGACACCTGATGTCGTCCTCCAGCTGGTGCAACCCATGGCTACTACCACTCAGCCACCTCCTGGTGTCTCTACCCCTTCTTCCTCCACGACACCTCCTCCTCCTCCTCAACCCACTGGGGGCAGAGGTCCACAACCTTACACTGCTGTCCCACCTCCCAAGACAGTCAAGAACTCTCCAGTGTTCCGTGCTCCTCCCAAATGCTCGCTGTGTGACGAGTTGGGCCATGCGACCCACCAATGCCCACAGTTACCCGCATTGCAGAAGCACATGCAAATGCGCGATGATGACCCCAACATCCCAACAGTCGAACTAAACCCTACTCCTAAGCCTAAAGATAAGTCCCTACGTACCAACCACTCCTGCGCCATCTGCGGTATTTACGGGCACTATTCACATCATTGTCCCGATCTCCCGGATTACAGAGCAGCTCTTTATGAGATGAACAATCTGGACCTTGAGACGGCACCACCTACCATTGAGGAGATCTACCCCCCGGTCTCTCCCCCTTCTGAAGAGGTTAATATCATCTACATGATCTCTTCAACCAACACTCCCACTACCCCCTCGTCAACCGATTTGACGACGCAGACTTTCCGTACTGATGAGGAGATTCTTGAGGCCCTAACTGCCCCGGATTATCCTTGGGATGATATGCACCACCGCTCCTATTTTATCCCCGACGAATCCTCCTCTAGCACCGCTACCCAATACGCGGTCGAATCCAAAGACTTCCTCCCCACCAAGGTTGACTGGTTCAAGGACCCTATTCCTGCTCCTGATGCCTTCGAGGAGGGCAATATGGCCAACATCTCACCTGTCATCCAAGTTGATATTGCTGCTCCCGGTCGTGCTCCTGAACTCATTACTCTAGGAACATTCTGCAGTAAACAAGAGATTGAGGACTACACACACCTTTTCAGAGAATTCCGTGATGTCCTTGCCTGGTCCTATACCGTAATGCCCGGGCTTGACCCCGCCATTATAGAGCACCACCTTGACACCTCTGAGTCAGGGGGCATCATAGATTCCCTTGACCCTGGGATAGGGGGCATGATCAACCATTTTGACCCTACCCCATCACATCTATCTCAGCACGTCGATGAACCCATTGTTCAAACCCACACATATGTGATCCATAATCACAAACCCCATGCACATAGCATGGGGGAAAGTCATTAACCCTGCTCACTTTTTCACACTTGTGATCTCAACCATTTTTGAGGTCACATATCACTTGTAGATTTGATTTGATTTGATACACCTAGTATTCTTCCCCCACGGGTCATCATTTCTCCCCACCACTGCATCCTTGGCTTGGTGGGCTCACCTTTATTTACAACCATTTTTTAACCTAGTTAGTTCCTTTGACCATTCTGGAGTCTTTATGACCTCCGTTGTTCGCACCATTTGCACTGCCGGATTCATTTTTCCGTGCCCGTGATGATGCTTGAGACCATTTCTCGCTCTCACCAGGACCAATATCAACATTGTGTCCCGACACCTTGTCGCTCTGGTTGGTGTGCCACATCGGCCGTTCTCCGATTGTCACATGTTTTATATCATCGGATTCAGTTTTCCGAGCTGATGATGATGCTTGAGATCATTTCTCGCTCTCACCTCCATATTTTCCGGGCATTTTTCAACATGCCCCCGTCACCTCGGTTTGCGTGCCACATCGGCCGTCACCCGTTTTTGACATCCTTTATATCGCCGGATTCATTTTTCCGAGCTCGTGATGATGCTTGAGATCATTTCTCGCTCTCACTTGGTACAATTTCAACATTGTGTCCCAACACCTTGCTTCCTCGGTTCGCGTACCACATCGGTCGCTATCGGATTGTTCCACATTTTTACATGAGCCATTCACTCCTGTCATACTGCAAATGTCTCGTTATTTTGCCACCATCTCATCTACCCCGCAAGGAGATCCATCAGTGTTCCCACCTACCCTCGTTCTTGGTCATCATTACTAAACCTTGATTGAACACTTCCTCCTTGCCTGGCCATTCCTTTTGTTCGGTATAATTTTATCCCTTTTTCGGGCCGGACAAGTCCTTTACGAAAAAGGCACTTAGGGAGTTTCCGTTAAGCTCTTTTCTGACTCCTAAAAGAATGAAAAGATCGCCGAGCAATCTTGCTTCCTTTCATGCTCGTTAAAGTACCTGAAAGGGCGTCTATCTGGTATAAGTTTAACCCTTTTCCGGACCTGGTAGACTAATTACGAAAAAGGAATACTCTAGTCACACCGGCTAGAAGAGTTCTTCATTGCATCCTTTTATGCTTCTTTGGGCCTTGGAGACTAAATCTACGAAAAAGCAACCCCCTGGAGTCTTCTTACTTGCTTTCAGACTCTCTAAAATTGAAAGCAACCATGAGCATGCACTGTCCTGGGCTCGTAAAATCCACACGACAGTACCATTCCATCATTTCAGAGTCTTCTTATCGCTTTCAGACTCCTTAAAATTGAAAACAACCACGAGCATGAACTGTCCTGGGCTCGTAAAATCCACACGACAGTACCATTTTACACACACTTCTTCTAGTTCCTTAACCCATGAAGAAGTTTTCCCCCGTGCCTCTTGGCACTTTGATCTATCATCTCGGCAGCACCCCCAATCAGGTCGCCTTTGTTCAGAGTATTCTGCAGTCTCCTGCCATTTTATACCAGTTTGAGTCTCCCTCAGACCAGTCACTCTCCCTGAGCCATTACAGCTATGATCCCTTTTCCCTCAATCAGTTTCATATGCTGCCAGATCATTTCCATTATCATACTCTGAACAAAGGAAGTTTGAGTCCACCCACTCTACTTGCCCAGTTATCCCCATGTAGTTCGGTCAATCCTGCCATCAGTACTATCACATTTCGGTCTTGTACCTCGCGTTCCTGTCAAGGAAACATCATTGCCTTGATAGGGGCAGGTCTCCCTCTGTCGACGACAGCTCCTCTATTCCAGAGGATAGGCCCAGAGGTCCCTACGCCTTGGACTTATCACCATCTGTGGTAGGTGCCTACGGATCATTCTGAGAGGAGACATCATTGCCTCTCCGAGTGGTTGTTCCTCACATGCTCGACTTCAGCACCTTGATCGCATCGTTGAGGATCGCGTAGGATTATATCCCATCAGTTTTTAGTCGAAGACCCCGGATTTCCCCCGACTCTAGCACATTGGTGAGTCACTTCGGAACGCCCAGTTGTATGTTCCTGTGGATGTCCGGGCTGCGTTGGCGTTTGTATTCGGAAGCCATCCAGTTTCATGCTTCCTTGAGTACCCAGTTTCAGTTCCAGATCAGTTCCAGTTCAGTGTACCATGGAGAGTATGACCCCAGTCCCTATGATCCAGCAGCTCATCAGTTCCTTTGGTACCACACTCAGTAGCACTGTTGATTGTTCCAGTACAGCAGTTCTGCAGTTCACACATGATCCGCTCAGCAGTATGTCCCAGATTTGTGTCCCCTTTTGGACTCTTATGATGTACACAGTGGTCATGTATCTTACAGGTCCCCTTTTTTGGGCCTCACAGTTATATTTATGTATCTTGATACGAGCATGGGTATGCCCGCCTCGTCCATATATTGAGATTATTCCTCAGTCAGTATTTGAGGCCATGTATATTTCAGGTCCCCATTTTTTGGACCCCATTGTTGTTATTATGTTATATCCTGATACGAGCATGGGAATGCCCGCCTCGTCCATATGATCAGATGATTCCTCATCCTTTATTGAGGTTATGTACTTTTAGTTCTTGCAGTTGTTCGGGATCGTTGTTCCGGGCTCCAGTTTGTTTCTTCTCTTCTCTCCACATCCCAGGAAAACCATTCATGACTTATGATGTCCATCGGCCATACGATGAGCTCCTGCCCTCGCACATCAGGGGGCAATCTGTTAACACCCAAAAAGTGCTCACTAGCTCATTTACCACATTATATGGCTCATTTGTCCATTTTCCTACCATATTTCCATTAAAAATCCAAAAAATCCCATTAAAAAGCCTCCAAAAGGCCTAAAATGCCTCCAAAAGGCCATAAAACCCTCAAAATAGCCTAAAAAAGGCTAAAAAACCCCCTTTTCCTCCAAAAATAGCAAAAATCCCCTAAAAAGGGAATAAAAATATAAAATAATGAGGAAAAGGAGGAAAAAACCCTATACAGCTGCCTAAAACCATGTGTTTCCTAAAACCATGGGTCAGCACTCCACCACCAAAATACTATAAATAGGTGATGGAGATCCCTTATTTCATATCCACAATCACAAGCACCCTTACTCTGCCAAAATCTCTCTCGAAACCCTAGTTCACCTTTGAACTATTTTCACCTTGAGAGCCACCTTTGGCCCATTCCCAACATTGGAGAAGGAGAAGGAGCATTCTTGAAGCTTGGAGCATCCTCTTGGACACTGCAAAGGGCTTCACCAACCTTGACACTCAAGGTAACATCAATATAAAGTCATTCTTTCATTTTGGTGTTTAATGCTTCATGCTTGTATTAGAAATAATTTAATGTTTTGTTTATTGCATAATTAGTTTAATATACTGAACTGCTACTAAGGAGTCCATTCTCCTTAGTAGGTGCTCATTGGCACAAGCTAGGGGTAAAACCCTAGCTACACTTGTGTTATGGTTGTATGAATTTGATGGATTGAATTGTCTCATTGCTACAAGTCTCTGCATCTAAAAGAATTAAAGATCAAAGCTCAACCAAATATTAGCAAGATCGACATGGGAAAGTGTGGGGAAACCCCAGCTACCATATTTGGGAATCTATCTTAAAATTTCCAACCAAGGACTAATTGAAACCATTGCAGTATGGAAAAATGTCGAAACTACAATTATGGGAAATAGTACATGCATTGACTTTGAAATTATAGACCCAAGAGAAGGATCTAATTCCTTCCTAGATTTAGTTAGTTGACATTGGGGATACAAAATGAAAACTTCTATTTCCCTTGAAAAGGATAGAATTAAGATCAACGGAGAAGGAAAGAAAGTAATTGTACATATTAATCCATCCTATGGAATTAAACCCTAGGATGAACATGACGATAATGATGCCAACATCCAATGACTATAACAAATAGTACGGAATAATAAATATTTTGTGCAACCAAACACCCATGGAGAAATCAAATTGGGAACTCCTATGTTTGTTGGATACAATTCTGACTCAAAACATTATGACTAGAAAATGTAAAACTATAACGCACAAGCTTGTGAATGCTGGCCAGTCAAAGTCATTCCTAGAAAAAGAGTGCAATAATGATTTACTATATCCATCATTCCAAAAAAAATTAAGAAGAAAGTAAGACAATACCCGATGATCATTCCAAAAAAGAAGAAACTGACAAGTATTCCACTGCTTTGATACAAAGAACGAGAAAATATGACTATACATATCGATGAAGTCTCTAAAAATGTCAGTGAATAGGATCATCTTCAATGTTTGGTCGAAACCTTCACTGGACAGGAAGAAAACTTGTGGGATATGTACCATTCCTTTCTGTGAAATTTATTTGACACCAATATATGATCAAGGAATTTTACACTCTCACAAAATATCTCACACAACTAATCAAGAGCACAAACAATTACTCACAATAGATACAAACTGTATTTCTCTCATGACTAATAATACATCAGCCAACCTTAGGCAATTAAATGGATGTCAATATATAACTTTTACATCAGAGATTCGAATGGATAAATATTCCATTTGGATCCTCACAAAAGTAGACTTACTAAATTGATGCAAAACCCCCCCAGGTGGCAAGTGTGTTCTCCAAGTCACACCAAAGGCTCACGAATTTCTTATTTAGTGATCAAATAGTGATGTGTGATGAAAAAAATGCTAAATACCAAAAATGGAAGGAAGAAACGTCAAGGAGTGAAAGTGGTCCAAAAAACACTTTCCTTACTCAACTAACTTTTCACCTTTCACCCAAAAGCAGTAAAAAGCAACATGTGCGCCTTTCTCACCAGAATATTATCCAGAATGATATGAAATGCACCCAAGTGACTTAGGAAAGTTGCGGTCCACACCTGAAAGGATTGTGGTCCCCCCAAAGATGCCTTGTGGTCCACACCATGACTCATATGCTAACTATTCAGTCTAATACATAGTAATTAATCATAAAATGATTAATTAATGTCTCTAATGAATTAATTGGCATAGGAGTGGGTTTTAATTATTCCAACACCCCCCCATAAGTTTGAATTTATGTGCTAAAAATCAAAAAATAAAAATACTAAGGTCCCAATAACAAGACGTGGTCACCTTGTACAATACTACCTGGTCCACAAAACAAGGAAAGAAGGAAAAACTCATGGGAAAAACCTTCCCTAAAAAATGGACATCATCAAAATTGAAATATTGTTGATCAATATTTCACACCACCACATGTTCAACCATCCCAAGTAGTGATCTCAGATAGTTGAAAGTTTTCTTAGTAAAAGCTTTGGTTAAGATGTCTGCAGTTTGCTCACCTGTTGGGAAATACTGCAAGTCAATGATCTGGTCATGCACTAAGCCTATGATGTAGTGCATATGTATATCAATATGCTTGGTCCTATTTCTCTGTATTGTATCACTTGAGACCCTTATAACACTTTGATTGTCACAAAATATGACAATAGGAGTACTAAACGAAATCTCAAACTCTGAAAGAATACCCTGCAACCACACACACTGAGTAGAAGCATTCACTTCTCCTCTGTACTCAGCCTCTACTGAAGATAGTGCAATTGCACTATGTTTCTTGCTAGACTAGAAAATAAGACCACCTCCAAGCATGAATATAAATCCAGATGTATATTTTTTGTCAAGGCTATCACCATCCCAATCTGAATCAGTAAATCCAAGAAGATATAGGCTAGAATCTGCAGCATAGTGGATCCCATCAATCTTGGTGCCTTGCACATAGTGAAAGATTCTTTTTGCAACCCTCCAATGTATCTCATGTGGTTGCTACATGTATCTTGATGCCACACTCACAGCATAAGCCAGATCAGTTCAAGTGTGAGTCAATTATAACAAGTTTCCAACATGCTACCTATACAAGGTGCTGGCAACCAAGGGTGTAGATTCTGCTTCTTCAAGTCTCACTCCTGAAAGGAAAGGAGTCTTTGAAGGATTGAAATCATCCATCTTGAACTTCTTTAATAGATCAGCTGCATATTTGGACTGAAATATCTTAGTCCCATTCTCTGTTTGTGAAATCTCAAGCCCCAAAAACTGCTTAAGAATTCCCAAATCACTCGTGGAAAATGCTTGATGCAAAGCAGTCTTTAATGAAGCTATTTGATCAGTAGAGCTACCTGTGATTAGTAAATCATCAACATACAGCAATATAATCATTATTCAACCATCAATCATCTTCATATAAATATTAGGATCATATTTGCATCTAACATAATATTGTGACAAGAGAAAGCTGTCCATTTTGGCATACCAAGCCCTGGGGGCTTGCTTAAGCCCATATAAGGACTTCACCAACCTGCACACATAGTTAGGACCAGATGTATAACCCTCTGGCTGCTGCATATAAATATCCTCCTCAAGATCCCCATGGAGGAATGCACTCTTGACATCCATGTGGTGTACTTCCCAGTGCTTGGATGCAGAAATTGCCAGAACTAGTCTTATTGAATCCTTCTGTGCAACTGCTACAAAAGTATCGTTGTATTCAAGGCCTTGGAATTGGGAGAATCCATTTTCCCTTGGCATAGCATTATATTTCACTTTTGTACCATCATTGTCACACTTTTTTTTGTAGATCCACTTACACCTTGTCAATTTTCTGCCTGGGGGGAGCTTGACTAGCTCCTGTGTTTCATTCTTCTGCAATGACTAAAACTCATCATCCATGGAAGCCTACCATATTGGTTCATGTGAGGCTTCATCATATTCCTGAGGATCAGAATCCACCATCATATAACATCTCTTAGACAAGTAAGGATCATTCACATTGAGAGCAATCTCAAATTGCGATCTAGTCCTCCTAATGTCTTGTGGATTTCCCACTAGTTCACCAGTTGCTTGCAAAGTCTTAGCAGCCCATTTAGGCCTTGTTGGTGAAATAGGTTCTGCAATAAAATGTTCCTCATCATCAGAAATATCAGAATCAAAAAATTCAAGAACAGCATCACTTACTTCTTCAGGTGGTGGTGAATATGGTTCTCCAATTTCAACATTCTGAGAGGGCTCTTCTTCGAGTTGAACACTTCTTTCAATGAAGGCTTTTTGAGTGGTCATTTTCAAAAAATTACAAACTTTGGAGTCCTCTGAATAGCCAACAAAAAAGAAAGGTTGGATTCACGGTTGCATAGCCCTCCTCTTCTCCAATGGAATTCTAGCCCAAGCCTTGGAGCCAAAAATCCTGAAATGAGAAATATCAGGTTTGTGCCCAGTCCAAGCTTCAAAAGGAGTGATTCATTTGAGAGATTTGTATGGCACTCTATTCTAAATATATGTGGCACAATTTATTTCCTTATCCCAAATTCCTGGAGACAAAAAATTTGCCTCAAGCATACATGTGGCCATCTCCTTAAGAGACCTGTTCTTCCTCTGAGCAACCCCATTCTGCTGAGGTGTATAAGGAACTGTGTGTTGCATCTGAATTCCTGAAGAGGCACAAAATTGATGAAAATATGATTTGATGTATTCCCCACCATTATCATATCTGATAATATTGATATGTCTACCAGATTGGTTCTTAACTGAGGCCTTGTAAAGCTTGAACAGACCAAAAACTCCAGACTTTAACTTGAAGAAATAAATCCAACAATACTTGGAAAATTCATCTATGAAGGTGAGGATGTATTTAGCATGGTTCAAGGACTCATGGGGGAATGGAGCTGATATATCAGTGTGAATAAGCTCCAGGGGTGCATAGGTTCGCTCAGTTTTGGATCTCCCATACTTATGCTCAGGGTGTTTTCCTAGGATGCAAGATTGACAGACACCTTTGGAAAATCTAATATTGGGCAGCCCTATGACCATTTCTTTCTCATGAAGTTTGAAAGGTATTTATAGTTCATATGGCCAAATATTACATGCCATACTTTTCTTGACTCATTGGCATGGGTTAACAGAGTAGAAGGTGAGGGGAATGGCACAAAATGAGAAAACTTGTAGATTCTAGAGCTATGGTCAGCAGTGCCTAATGCAACAATTTAGCCTATTGACATTTCACATATCTCAACATCATTTTGGGTTAAAGGTTACCTTCTTGGGTGCACCTATGTAGGTCATATGATATACTGACAATAGGTTTGCAGCAAGTCCAGGAACATACAAGAAATTATTGAATGAACCAAATTCGAGATCTATGCTACCTTTTCCTTTGCTAAAGGTTTCAGAATTATCACCAAATACAATATTAGGACCACAGGAAGAGTCAAGTGAAGTAAAATAATCACTTGTAGACACCATGTGTCTTGAATCTCCGAAATCAATAATGAGTGAGGTAGGCTTGGATGTGCTTTCCATTAGTGCATGTACACTCTCCTTATCATCAGAATTTTGTCCTCCATCCTTCCTCCTTGCACTCTCAGGAAGAGGAATGCTGGCTTTATCTAGGGGTAAAGCCATTTGATCAATGCTTTTCTTCATGCAGGAGATTTCAGGATGAAAGCACCTACTGGAATAAGTATATTTTTCCTTCTCATTATTCTTATTTGGATTCATCTTTGAGTGGTAGAAGTCTTCATAAACTTTTTGCTTGTCTTTCTTCTCACCGATGGGCTTCTCGAAATTTCCCTTCTTCTTCCCTTTCGAACTCTTTGAATCTCCAACTTTCAGATAGTGGTCTTTTGATGGATTTTTAATGGCCCCCATCAAGACTAGCTTTTCTTGTTCTTTTGTTAGTGATTCCATGAATTCTGAGAGAGTTGGACTCTTCCAGTTTCAAACTACCTTCCTTGTTGCATGGAAGGTCTAAACAAACACTGAGTAATATGGGCCAAGCTTGGAGAGAATGGAAAATATTAGTTGCTCATCCTTTTTATCAATTCAACATTGCTTCAATTGTAGAAAAAGTGACTTGAATTTAAAGAATAAGTCCTTTAGGTTATCGAAATTATGTGGAATCAATGAAACTAGTTCATTATCCAGATGGTGGCCTCTTAATTCATCTGTCTTGCCAAACAATTCTTGAATTTTTAGCCAAAATGCATTAGGAGAGGTAAGACCATCAAGATGGAATAAAAGATCCCTTGATGTGGTGAGAAAAAACATCCCATAAGCTTCATCTCTTCGATTATTCCACTTTGATTTCTCAATTGATGAAGTTGGCTCAGTCTCAGTTGCCATAGTCACCCTGTAGAGGCCTTTGCTCCTCAACATGATCTCCATCTGCGCTTTCCAGTCAAATTAATTGAATGTAGTGAGGATGATCTGATGTGTCTGATCCATGGAATCTTTGAAATCAGTTTTAGATTGATTTGGGTGCATTTATGGATGATAGAATGCGCCTTGTGGATGATAGAATGCGCCCCGTGGATGAATTACTGCACCCTCCTTGAGACTAGTTGGATCCTGCAAGACAATAGAAGGATAAAGGAATATATTGATAGATCTAATACCATGTGAAATTTAGTTCACACCAAGATCTCATCAATAAATTACACACTCTCACAAAGATCTCACACAACTAGACAAGAACACAGAAAATTACTCACAATAGATACAAACTGTATTTATCTCATGATCCATAATACATCAACCAAACTTAGGCAATTAAATGGCTATCAATATATAATTTTTATATCATATATTCGAATGGATAAAGATTGCATTTGGATCCTCACAAAAGTAGAATTACTAAATTGATGCAAAACCCCCCTAGGTGGAAAGTGTGTTCTCCAAGTCACACCAAAGGCTCATGAATTTCTGATTTAGTGATTAGATAGTGATGTGTGATGAAAAAAAATGCTAAATCCCAAAAATGGAAGGAAGAAACATCAAGGAGTGAAAGTGGTCCAAAAAACACTTTCCCTAGTCAACTAGCTTTTCACCTTTCACCCAAAAGCAGTAAAACGTAGCATGTGTGCCTTTCTCACCGGAATATTATCTAGAATGATCTGAAATGATCCCAAGTGACTTAGGAAACTTGTGTTCCACACCTGGAAGGCTTGTGGTCCCCCCAAAGATGCCTTGTGGTACACACAATGACTCATATGCCAACTATTCATTCTAATACATAGTAATTAATCATAAAATGATTAATTAATGTCTCTAATATATTAATTAACATAGGAGTGGGTTTTAATTATTCCAACACTAACTCCAGACATGGACCACATTGTCGACATATTTTTTCAAACACTTTGGAGGAAATAAACTCATAGCTCAAACTGAAATACCAAAATTTGTTCAAGGCCAAGATCTAGTTCAACATATTAATTTACACGAAAATGAATGGAAATGATAGGGATACAGGGATGAGAGTATATATCCTCATCTATTCTTTGATACACTAGAAGACCTACCAAACAAATGGCATAAGATGGAAGAAACCATAGGAGAAACATTTAATTGGCAAGAGTTGAAAGAAAATTTTATAAGAGATTTCTCATTTAACTCAAAAGAAGAATGCATCAAAGAAGCAATTGAAGAAATTAAAATTTTTACACATTGATGAGCGATGTTATGTCAACCCTAGTATAACAATGACATTAGATATGTAATAACATCACGACCCTATCAACCCATCAGTCGACTCGACTAGAACTTGAAAATGATAAAACTATATGCAAAAGCTTCAGATGGAAAATAAATCATCCTTGCGTAGTAAAACCTGTAAATTTTTTGATAAAAGTCAACATAGAGGAAAAGATAGAACAATAAAGACTTACTGAAAAAGATTTCCCTTCGGCCTTTACAAAATTTAAATAAGATGATCAACCAATAAATGAAAGAACAAACTAGAATGGATGGACGCAATAATCAAAACAAAAGAATTCAACATTTCAAATGATGACCGACCAAATATGGCAAAGGTAGGAGACTACTGATCTGATTAGCAAGTAGCATAAATAACTAATTTTTTAAAAGAATATCAGGATTTTTTTACAAGAGATTACAAATATTTAAAGGGATTAGTATAAGAAATGGGTGAAACTAAAATTGACATAAAACCGAACGCTAGACCTGTCAAGAAGCAACCATATAAGATGGCACATAAGTATAAGGACATAGTAAAGAAATAAATAGAAAATATGCTAGCTTCCGTAATCATATATCTAGTGGACCAGTCAGAATGATCCAACCCCATGGTTGTCCAACGAAAGAAACATGACCTAAGAAAATTATGAATCTGCGTTGACTTCATGGGGCTAAACAAAGTAACTTTAACTAACCCTTTCCCTACACCCTTTGCCAAATAAATCATCAATGAAGTCTCGGGTTATGAATGTTATTCCTTCACCGATGGATTTTATGGATATAATCAAGTTCCCGTTTCTAAAGAAGATCAACATTAAACAACACTTGTTTGTGAATTTGGATCATTTTCCTATAAGGTCATGCCCTTTGGTCTAAATAATGCACCGGTAGTATTATCAAGAATAGTGGTAAAAGCATTTCATGACAAAAACATGGTTGTCTACTTCGAAAACTGGACAACATACTCACTGATAAATGATCATACTCAATACCTTCAACTTATGCTAGAACAATGCATCCAAATACAACTATCATTGAATATTGAAAAGTGCATAGTTGCAAATCCAATTGGAATACTTTTAGGACATATCATTTGCAAGGAAGGCATTAAAGTAGACTAAACTAAAATTAAAGTTGTTCTTGACTTAAAACCACTAGTAAACCCAAAGCAGGTCAAAATAATTTTGGGTCACACAGGATACTATCGAAAATTTATTAGATATTATTATAACATGACATACCCCTTGGAAGAATTACTAAAAGAGACTCAAGAGTTTATGTCGTCACAAGAATGTGCGACATCATTTGAACTACTTAAAAGAAAGCTTGTCGAAGCCCCAATACTACGGTTTCCAAACTAGTCGATCAAATTTCATGTCCATATCGACATATCGACATCTCCATGTCAAAATAAATTATTCTACAATAGAAAGGGAAGCTCTAAGCATGATCTTCACATTACAAAAATATCAACATTATCTGCTAGCTAATCATTTTATATTTTACATTGATCATCAAGCACTCAAGTATTTAGTAAATAAACCTCTCCATCATTTTCAGCTATGCAGATGGCTAGTTTTATTTCAAGAATTTGAATTCGAAATAGTAGTCCAACCCATAAAGACTAATGTCCAACTTGACCAGCTATCAAGAATAGAAATAGGAGAAGACCCTGTTGGGATCGACGATGAAATACCTGACACACATCTATTTAGAGTCGAAGTTGTACCAATGGAATTAGAAGATATAGCACAATATCTTGAAGAAGGAGAAGATCCAAAAGGAACACCATAAAAGAAAAAGAAAATACTCCCAATGAAGGTCATGCCATACACTCTAATAAATAGATTCCTATATAAATTAGGCCTTGATGAAGTACTATTGGGTTATGAACCTCATTCTTTAACTTTCACTTTATCAACCAGGTTTTGCGCAGTTGTGGTCCAACAAAAACCTTCGTCACCGACCCTTACGACAACAACCTGCGAGCAAGTTGAGGTCTCACCCGAGGCGAATTTTATGGGGGATTACATAAGTAGGTTTCTGTAATCAGGTGATGCGTGGTCAACAAACTAGGGAACTATGTAAAGTTACACTTACTTCACATCTATCACTTATACTGTAGCGCACACTGGGACTGTGCACTACAAAGCGACCATTTAGCAATATGATAGCGCAACTCTACCCTTCGCAAACATACGGGACTGTGCACTTCACAAACTCATACAATATGGTGAAATACAATGCAACAATGCAATTTCAGTACTGCGCCTCTAGGGAATTGCACTTAACATAGACTTCACTGACTTAGTGTTTACCCAAATAATCTATGTATTCGACATATTCATAACTACTTGCATTCAACATTCAAGCGTATATGTTCGACACTTAACATATTATTCTCATCAACCATTCATGTGGAAAATACATATGAAATTGAAGACACATATAAATATAAGCACGAGATTAAACATAAACAAAAGTAAACACACAGATCCAATCACACAACATGGTATTTATGTGGTTCACTCCTCGGGTGGGAGCTACGTCCACGATAAATGTTGATTATATTAATGGGAAGGGTTTAACAATTCCAGTATGCGCACTCAGCTGCAGACTTTTCTATTTGTAATAGGTCTCTGTGCACACAATTGCATATCCTCTTTACAATACTTAGTCTCTTAAAAGACCTCAAAGATCAACAAAAACCCACAAAAATTCCTATCTGAGATCAACAAAAATCAACCCTTCCCTTACAAAGTTGCTTCTTTTATAGATCGTGCTCGCAAGTCACGTCTTTACAATGAATATGGGCCAAAAACCCTAGAGTTACTAAAAATTGTACAGTTACCCCGCTAACCTGGCCTTTCGTAGTCGATAGCTGCTCCACTCGCCTCCGACCTCCTTTCTGTGCCACTCCTGGATCTGATGCCCTTATGACAGCTGCAGTCCTCACGAAATGGCTCTAACGACATAGTGGTGTGTCCCTTTCCGCCTCTCTGGCTTCTCTGTCGATGTCGGGCCACCGTTTTTCATCTAATGGTTTCCGCCACTCTGGATAACAGGTCCCTTTCATCCACTTCCACGCTGCTCCTTACCCCACTCTTGGGACTCATGGAATCACTTACCCAAAATAGGTTGTTGCTCGACCTCCCTTTACTTATATACTTTTCCCAAAAATAGTTGCTGCTCTAGAACTGCGCATCAGCAAAACTATGCCACTTTTTTGGACTTCGCTTCTCCTACTGCACATATCTGAATGCTTCTCCAACTGCGAATTTCTGAACTTCGCCTCATCAAAATTGTGCCAACTTGGGCCATGCCCAACAGGCCCCTAACACTTACTCATGGATCATCTCTGATCCACTTGGCTCTTGCTCCTTGTCCTCTATAGGCCTCAATTTATTCGGTGAAGCCCTGAAGAGTTGCGCTCAGCTTCACAACTGCTTCCTTTGTTTCTTGCTTGAAGTCCTTAACAATTTCTAACATCTCCTCGGAGATGTCTTCCTAAGCATACTTCTGGACTGTCTTCTCCGTGGTGTGGAGTTCGTGCAGTTTTTATTTGATTTCATCAGTGAGGGAGAGCGCCTCTTCCTGCACTGGATATAGTTTCTCTGATGTCTCAGTCTCCTTATCCCTCAAAATTTTTAGTTCTCTTTTCAAGTCCTTGACTTGCGTGAACTTTTAGATTTTCTCTCTAGGAATCAAGGTCTTCATGACCGCATTTACGGTGTCCAAATCTGCCCGTCGTTGATGCAAGTCATCCTAAATCTGTTGTAGGGTAGGATCCTCCTGCAGCATATCCCATACCCTCGTAGCCTCTTCCATAAAATCTTGATATTTTTCTATTTCGGCAGAGATAGTCTCTGTTGAATATTTTAGTGCTACAACTCTTCCTTCTCCCATATCTAGTGGTGAGTAGGTGGCTGCTGGGTTCCGAGGTTAGCAACATCTTCTCTATGGGTGATATCTATGTCTACCATCTCTGCTTTCAGATTGCTTACCACTTTGCAAATATATACTATTGTATCTTCTGACTCGGGTTGTGCTTCACATTCAAGTATCTGTGTGTAGACAATAGCAACTGTCTCTTCCAGGCTTCTTCGCTTTTCCTGCGCCTTTGTTAGTTCTCTGGTTTTCTATGCACATTCTTCTGCTAGTTCTTTATAGATCTCCTCTAGGTGTACGTTCTGGTTGTTAAAGACAATGTCTCTATCTCTTATCTCCTCGACAACCTATAGATGCAGATCATGTAGCCCCTCAAGAGGTAGCATGCCAATGTTAATGTCAAGGTGCTCTACTTGCTTCACTCCTTCATCCATCTCCTCATTCGGGAAAATGATGTTGAGTGACTGCATTCTCACTAGGTGGGGTTTCATTGTCTCGGCCGATGGCCTTCTCCTTCGTCGACTAGATTCACCTGTCTTACCTTCCAAATCAGATTCTCGAACCAACTCCTGTTGGACTTGCTCTATCTTCGCAAACATAAGCTTGAGATCTATGAGGTTATGACTCAACTGTGCTTGTGTCTCTTCATTCTTACTGTCTTTTATAGTGAGCGCCTCCTCTATATGCTTTCCTACATGTAGAGCGATGCAGTCGTAGTCATCTTCATGCAACTGCGCTTCTGGGTTGGTCTTGGTTGCCTTACTTTTCTTCCTTGGTCCTTTTTATGGTACCGAACTTGCAGGATCCTTTCACTTTTCTCCTTTTGGCAATTCAATAGTGTATTTGCTTGTTTCCTCTTCAGTGATTGGAACCTTAGTGTTGCTTTCATCCGATGTAGAATGGATTTACAGTGGCGCATCCACCTTCCACTCTGGTGGCTAGTCTTCTATGGCTAGCTCAATCCTTGGTGCATGCAACTGGTAATCCATAGGGAACCATACTAGGTTATGCTTTTCGACCCTTGGCTGAATGTAAATAGAGTGCAAATCAACCTTAATTACCATATTCTAAAGAAATATTATTGTCATATCTTTTGAAATGCGTGGAGTGCATAGTATTACATCGCACAATTGGCAATAGTAAGTGTAGAACTGCTCATTATTTAAACGCTGTCATTCCGACCATGTGTTTTCCCACATTGTGAAATACCCATTAAAAAAAATTGTAAGTGTTCTTTCATCTATATAACCTATATCTCTTAACAATTGCTTCATAGATGCACATCAATTTCCTTTAGGTCGTAATTACTATCTATATAGAAAGAAACACTTCAGGGTCTTCTTGCATTAAGGAATATTGTCCTTCGTTGGTCTAGTGTACTTAGCCCCGTCTAACACCTTTGTGCTTTGTTATGACAGGCGCGATAGAAAGATATGGAGCAGAATCATAAAAACTGGTAAGTTGTCCATTGACAGAGTTATAAATTTTTTCATCAACAAAGATTTATCGAAGTATACTAATGCTTGGAAAACATGTTTGCAGGAGTAAATCTTCAAGTTGGACTAGTCCCTATACCGAAATTCTAAGTTAAGAAAACCCCCATTCCAAAGTTTTCCCTATCTTATAAAAAACAAGATCTAGCCGACCCCTAAGCTATCTTGGTCTACATCATTGATACCAATATTTCCTAAGCAAGGTGTTGGTCAAAAGTTATATGTCCTATCGCAAGACAAGGAAAAAGAGCCACAATGGAAAAAGTGTAACACTAAACTTTTACTGTGTAAGAACACCATTCCTTTAAAACGCGTGGAGGAAGGTGATGTGTCACCAACCTGTCTTAAGGAGCAATTAAAAGGACACGTTAATACTGTCAACTCAAAGTACCGGTTTTTCCCTTGGCTCTATGAGAGGTCTCTATCCTATATTGATCTGTCAACCTAATATTTACTACCATTCAATTGATAATACCCTTTTTGAGATGCACACCTCAACGTAGGGTTAAAGGTTTTGGAACCAGTTGCATTTCATTACAACACTCAGAACTCGGTTCTAGATACAAAATACAGTCTCTGGTGCGGTCGGGAGTTAGTTATGGTCTTAGCTCTTCAATAATGGTTTCCTTCTAGAGAATGAGAGGTTTATAACTGTAACTCACTTTGAAGGTTGGGCTTGGTTTGTTCCAGACAGCGTAATCCTCATGCCTGAGAGGACCACTCGGCTTCTTCCTTAGTACAAGTAAGCATGGAGGTATTCTATATGATCTTCTTTACGTCTTTCCTTTATAAATATATCTTATAACTCCTTCGGAAACAGTCTCTAACTTAGTTTGTATTGACAGGTTCGCGCGAGGTCTTCATCCCTGTGCACAGGCTTTTTCCATTACTCAGTAAGCAATACACCGACTCTTTACTATAATTACTTGTATATGAAAGCCCTAATTTATTTGAGGGCCTTGGCGAAGCCATTACCAAAATATTCGTGATTGTTCTTTGTATATGTTTCACTGGTTAAATATACAACAAGGGTTCAATTTCTTGTTTTTATAGTCTGGTCGTAAGAGTAGAACGGGGTAGACTCTGTCTTGCAAAAAAAAAATATAATTAAGAATGAGACCCAGAGTTCGAATCTCGATCCAAGGGAATTCAATTATTTTAGGGTAATAAAAATGGTCTTAACCACTCTAGTTTATTCGGGTAATTTTCTCTAAAGAATTAACCCAAAATCTCTCTTGATCCACGATCTGATTGTTAGGTTACCCTTATAAATTTTTCGTTATAGTTAAGAATAGAATAACTTTCTGTAACATCATATGAATTCAAAATAGGAAGATAACCCAGGATAAAACCCTGGTTCACTGTTTTTTTACTATTTTCATACAGTTTGATAATAGCCATCATAACTTGATCTATGGAAATTTTCTTTGAATAATTTAACTCAGAAAACTGGCGTGACCCATGGGTTCAATTTTTCTTTAAAATTACAGTGTCCATTTATGGTCATTCTTTCAATAAAATGAAAAGTGGAAATAAAAAAATAGATACTCCCTTCTTAAAATAACTAGGGTCAACTTTTACCTACAAAAGGAAAGTTTATTCTGCGATACTCATCGCATACTCTTCTATGTTTTTCTTGGACGATAGGGTCTTCTTTCGTCTATTAAACTATGATTTACTACGGGTATAGTATACGTGAATTTATCTGCATCTATCCTTATATTTCAACATATGCATATAAGTATTGAATCCATGTTATCGACTAAAATTTACATTCATAACCATCTAGTAATTAATAAGGCATAAAAATACCCTTGAAGGTTTAATCATCATTACAAAAGAAACTATAATAACTTAACAATACAAAAACTGTATTAATCTACTCTATAGAAAACTTGGAATATACGGTCCGAATGTAGTAGGAACAACCACGTTCCACCCAACCTTATATTTAGGCTCAGCTGCAATGTTTGTCCTTAATCACCTCCGAGCTAGATTCAGGCATGCAAAAAGTAAGGGCAGTCAACCTTAGTTCCAGTTCTCTGTTATTCTCTCAGAAATGACTTGCCTAACACAGGGTGCTAACGGAACAAGTATTCCTCTCTCTAGCATACTAAGCAGCATCCTACCTCCCACATATGCTTCCTTCTTATAGGTTTGTTTTTGCTTAGGTCTTTCCACTAGCAGGCAATTCCTCACGGAATTTTCACAGCTAGTAAAATCCCTAATTTTCAGGGTATGTCTAGTGCCATAAATTCACTTCTAACACCTGATTCAACTTCCTTGAGGTTAACTCTCACTTCTCTCTTACTCTTTCATGCATGATCTCCTCATTTAACATGGTTGTTCCCCTTCATTCTTATTAAAATTCAACAATAATATTTTATTACATGAGTCCTTCTAGGACTTATTGGCAGATTTCATATCTAGCCAATTTATTGAAATTCAACAACAATTCGAATAATAAAATCATTAATAAAAAATGTTTTCTTCTTTGGGGGATCTCAAACACATATTGGCATACATTGCAGCTCGGCAATCTCACGTTATCATTGGAAGGTTGTGTTTCCACAGAGGCTCCTTCCAGCCTATAAAAGTAATCAATATCATCCGCCATGTATAGTGAAATGCGTTGCCCGTCTCCTGAGTTTCCCGGACATCCTACAAAAATTCATTCAACAGATAACAAGCCCAATTGTATGGGTTCCCATCTTTGGCCTTCGGAGTGAGAAGAATTGTTGTGGCTAACACTTCCGCCAGTCTACACTTTCAAAAAATCCTGCTTGTGAGCAGCTGGACGGTAAACTTTGTGGCCCTGTCTTCAATTCCTTCCGTGATAAAGCCTCATTTTCCCTTTACTATTTTATATTCATCTTTCATTTTCTTTTTGAGCTCTTTATCCTTCATTTTCCCACGAACTCCGCTACAACATCATCGCCTCACTTACTGAGATGAGTGATGTTGTAGATGAGATCGACATTGATATCAATTTTGTGGTCAAGCAATAGGAATCTTTGGTGCGTGCACGATATCAGAGTGTGCACTGTAAAATTAGTTACAGCAGATCTAATGAACAAGTAAATCAATCACAACAGATGAACATAGAAAATATGGTGTAAAACTGTGTAAAACATGCACAGTGATCAATATCCCAATAAGGGTGAATAATTACAATACAATATGACCATGTGAGTGAGCAATTCGAATTGACTAAGTAGGCCATTCGAATCACTGAATGGAGTAGCTTGACTCCAACTAGGAGTCCTCATCATCAATCAGTGGTGGTCATCAATGCACAAGAACCAGTCATCCAGGTGTCAATCTGAGTCTATTTGAGTGTAACATGTGTAACTGAAGTGTGTAGCACTGATATAGGGAAGGAGACTCAGTGGAGGACACATGGGAGGCTTAATTGAAGTCAGAACAAGTCATCTAGTCAATCTGGAGGTCCAACGGAGTGAAACAGTCAGTCGGGAGTGAAACTAGCCTCAAATCAGAGAGAATCGGAGCTAACTGAGTGTAAACTGAGGTGGTAGGTGAAGAAGTGCACCCTTCTCTGGAAGTAGGTGAGAAGAGGGGGCCTTCATGACTAGAAGGGCTAAAGAACTGATGTAAGAAGCTCCTGGGTGCTAGAATAAGGTGGCTAAGGTGCTAGAGGCATCAACCTAGTGACTGGGATGCATGCAAACCCTAATTGCATTCAAGGTCCTGAAAAAGATGATGTGGATATCCGAACACCCCCCCTCAAGCTAGATTATGATGGGAAAAAAATAATGTAGGGCCCTAGTAACTAAGACCAAAGGTCACCCCAATACAATAATAATCCAAACTAATAACAGTCAATAAACCGAGAAAATGGGGAAAACCTCATGGGAAAAATACCCCCCCTCAAAATAGGCTGTAGCACACCAAAAGATTTAACTGCTCCAAAATCAAGTAGATATGTCTAGAGGTATCTTACTCTTGGGAGTAAATGGATCATGCTCCAAAAACATGTGCTTGAATTCTCCATTAGTGGATGCAAGCGAATGTGGAGACTTTATGAACTTGCTCTTCATACCAAAAATGGTGAGAACAAATCTGAAAATATGAGGATGATCCTGGAACCTGTGATTTGAACCAAGTGAGGTAGGAATAGCTCCAATCGGATCAAATAGATCTTGAAACTTGAACTTCTTATCAATAGAAGTTAAATCATCTCCAAAAATAGATGAATGGTTTCTCGAGATCTCCTTTGAACCAACAAGGGTGAGATCAAAACCAAAATCAGAAAAAGGTGCATGAGAATTGAACTCAAGCGAATGGTAGTGCTCTTCATCTTCATTAAAACTCTGAGAAACTTTGCAAATGATAGAACATAGGTTTATAGAAGGCATGCAATCAAGGAGGACAAATTCTTCACCTCCAAAATCATATTTTACCTCCAAAACATCAAGTAGATCATTATTTTGCATGCCGACAAACTCATGTGAAAGAGCAGATTCAAGAACCTCTTCAGAATCTAGAGTATGAGCTGGTTTATCTTGCTCAGAATTCGAAATAGAAGACTTTGAGAGAATGAGTGTTGAATCTATAGTTTCTTCTTCATCTTGAACAATGGATGAGGCCAAGACATGATCGGAGAGAGCACATAAGGAGATCTCACTGGGCTTGTTCTCCAAAAAGCTAACATGATCCTCTTCTTCCTACTTGCCAAATTCCTTATTGAGTTGGGCCCATAGATCTCTTGGATTTTCAGCAGTAGTACTGAGGTAGCGCATACAAGGAGACATAGCAAGACATGTTGTCCCAAAAGCTCTGTCACAATCATTAAGCCAATCATTCTCCTCTTCATCGGAATCAAAATCTCTTGTAATACCAATACACATATCAAAGAGACATTGTCTCTTCAAGCATGCAATCATCTTTGGTTTCCATTCATCATAGTTGAATGGAGTAAGAATATTTTGTGAATAAGAATATTCCATCTCTGCAATAGCGAATGCAAATGGAGAAAGTAAGAAACCTGCAAATCACAAGCAAACAAGAACCATTATGGAGCAATAGTTGCAACTACAGAAAGTGTTGCAACTGCAGAAAACTACTGCAAAGTGAGCAAAAATTGCTCAATTTTCATGTAGAACACCTGTAGAAAATAAATCTTGTCCCTGCCATGGCTCTGATACCATATAAAATTAGTCACAACAGATCTAATGAATAAGTAAATCAATCACAACAGATGAACATAGAAAATATGGTGTAAATCTGTGTAAAACATGCACAGTGCTCAATATCCCAATAAGGGTGAATAATTACAATACAATCTGACCATGTGAGTGAGCAATTCTAATTGACTAAATAGGCCATTTGAATCACTGAATGGAGTAGCTTGAATCCAACTAGGAGTCCTCATCATCAATCAGTGGTGGTCATCAATGCACAAGAACCAGACATCTAGGTGTCAATCTGAGTCTAACCAAGTGTAACTGAAATGTGTAGCATTGATATAGGGAAGGAGACTCAGTGGAGGGTGCATGGGAGGCTTAACTGAAGTTAGAACAAGTCATCTAGTCAATTTGGAGGTCCAACGGAGTGAAACAGTCAGTCGGGAGTGAAACTAGCCTCAAATCAGGGAGAATTGGAGCTAACTGAGTGTAAGCTGAGGTGGTAGGTGAAGAAGTGCACCCTTCTCTGGCAGTAGGTGAGAAGAGGGCACTTCATGACTAGAAGGGCTAAATAATTGATGTAAGAAGCTCCTGGGTGCTAGAATAAGGTGGCTAAGGTGTTGGAGGCATCAACCTGGTGACTGGGATGCATGCAAACCCTAGAATTTGCATGTAAACCCTAATTGCATGTAAGGTCCTGAAAAAAAAGATGTGGATATCCGAACATGAACCACCACAGTACATTCAAGACTTCGCTCAAAGTGGGATATACGCAGGTGATGCAACAAGCCGAAGGCCGCCAACTGCTTAAGCCAATCTTGTGGAACGACCAGAGGTTTTCTTGATTTTGCATCCTCCCTTCGGCACATGTACTGGTCATCTTGAAACTGAGGATATTTTGGCTCTTTCGGGTCTTCTACTTCTAGGAGATCATGGTCTATGAACTTCCATCCTTCTATTTTTCTGAGTAAGTTCCCTTGGATTTCCACATCACCAGAAATCAGTGGTACTGGAATGTCATACTGCGTGTTCTTGTACAGGGTAACTGCTGGTGCGTTGAGTCTTCTTGGTGGGATATATTCATGTGTGAGGTAAATGGGGCTGTCCCTTAGTGGCAATGGCAGTCCAGGCTTTGGATTTCCTAGTGCCTTTGGCTTCTCTAGTTCCTTAAGGGGTCCCTTATCCTTTCCTGCATATTGGCTGTGTTGCGGGGTGAGCTTCTTGATGTGGAACCTCTCTTTGAAACAGATTTCTTAAAGGGTGTTTTCATCAACCTCGTAAGCCCAGAGTGTATAAAGTCCTTCACAACCTTCTCAACTATAAATTTCTCATACATTCACCTGGAAGTCGGTCTGTATGATCTTGAGATTGCTTGGCACTTACTAGTAAAAACTGAAACTGTTCTTGCGAAAAAATTTAAAACTTGTGGTAAAACCCGTGAATCTGGTCTTAGCGGTATTTATAGGCACAGTTAGGCTTGAGCTACACCCATAAATGGTTAGATGAACATTAAATGTCAATACCGTTGTCCAAATCCATCGAGGATCTTGGTCCTTTCCTTTATTGAATGCATCAGAATGGCTAAATTTGTGTTAAATGCACAAGTGACCGTTGGTAAAACAATTGTATAATAGCTAGTTTTTCGATTGACATTTTAACAGCTAGTTTCTTCGAACTGCGCTCATGGCTTGGACAAAAAAAAATTGCGCGGTTCCTCTACGCACTTGTGCTCCATTTTTAACTTTGCAGCTACATTTCTTCTTTGCACTTCGCATCCAACTTCCCATGTACACTTCGCATTTGCGCTTTCAACATGCACTTCGCATTTGCACTTCCAACGTGCACTTCGCATTTGCACTTCCAACGTGCACTTTGTAGTTCATATTTCATGGAACTTCTATTTCACCAAAATTGTGTGCAGACTCTTTATTCTATCATTCTTAGTGTCCAATTTCAGCTGCACTTGACACTTAGAATTTTCTTCACTTCTGATTATTGAGGGCCAAGCGAAGTAGGATTATCCCTATAGGGTTTTAGTCTACTTCCATTAATAAGGCCGGCTGGGTTTTCTCCCATCAATGTGGCTAACTGAACTGCACCACTGTTAGTAACATTCTTGACAATATATGGCCCTATCCAATGCATTTTAAATTTTCCAGGAAACTTCATGAATTTACTATCACAGAGGAGGACAAGGTATCCTACCTGAAAGAATTTGTGCTTAATGTGGCGATCATGCCATGCTTTCTCTCTATTTTTCTGTACTTGCTGGTGAAATCCTATAATGAAGTGATCTTATTCCAACCCAACCAAGTGTAGTATCCTTTCTTCCATTGTCTCATCATATGCCATGCCTGTGAAGGCTACAATTCTCAAACTTGGTACTATGTATTCCATTAGCATCACAGCTTCCTATCCATATATTAACCTGAAAGGTGTATGACCTGTCAAATATTGCAAGTTGTCTTGTATTCCCATAACACAACTGGTATTTGCAGATCCCAATCATCCATGTTTGTATTACATACCTTAGTCAACGCATTTCCCAACACTTTGTTAAATGCTTCAACAGTGTCATTGGCCCGTGGATGATATGGTGTGCTCTTCTGGTGGTAAATCTGAAATTCCTAAGTCAGGGATTCAATAGTTCTATTCAATAAGTGAGTTCCTTGATCTCTCATTAGGATCTTTGGACATCCAAACCTTGTGATGATGTTTTAAAAAATGAACTGCACGACAGTAACTGTGCTATAGTCCTTTACTGGTTTTGTCTCTGCCCATGTGGTTAGATAGTTTGTAGTTGTAATAATGTATCTTGAACCAGTTTGCTTCCCTGGTGGGTTGATAGGTCCCACAAAATCAATATCTCATTTATCAAAGGTTTGCAATGTCAACTGTGGCCTCAATGGCATCTCATATCTGCGATATGGCTTCCCTGTTCTTTGGAAAACATCACAACTTCGACAATGCTCCTTTGAATCCTTGTGGAGTGTAGGCCATCATAGTCCAACTCTTAATATCTTCTACGCAGTGGCTCTTCCTGCGTAATGTCCTCCAGACACCTCTGAATGTGCTTCAACAAGTATCAATGCTTTCTCATGTTCTAGCACACATCTGTGTAGTACTTCATCTGGTCCTAGCTTGTATATTTATCCTGCAATTATGGTGAAGTTTTATGCTTTAACTACCAGTTGTTTATTTTGTTGCGTATTAAATTCTGTAGTTTCCAAACCTGTGGTCAATAATTCTATGATATCCTTATAATATTCGTCTACTATCTGAATAGAAAACAACTGCACATCTGGTAGACTCTCTTCTAGGTTGGTAAGTTCTTCGCCTGACTCAATTCTAGAAAGATGGTCAGGTCCTAAGTTCATCCTTCCTGGCTTAACAATGATTTCAAAATCATACTCTTGGAAGAGTAACAACCATCGACATATTCTTCCCCCAACACTGGTTTATTGACCAGGTATTTCAAGGTTGAATAGTCAGTAAGCATACAAAAGTGCGCACCTAGCAAATAGTTCCTAAATTTCTGCAGTGCATATACCATAGCTAAACCGTCTCTTTCTGTTGTAGTGTAATTATTTTCTGCTGAGGAAAGCTGCTTGCTTGAGAATGCAATAGGCTGGTCGATACCTCCCTCACCTGGATGAGCTAGCACAATGCCAAGTGCAATGGATGAAGCATATACATGTACATGGAAATGTTTGCTCCAATCTGGAAAAGCTAAGATAGGCACAGTTACCATCATTTCCTTTAGTGTGTCCAGTCCTTTTTGGCAGTCTTCAGTCCATATGAACTTTGCTTCTTTCTTCAACAATTTTTCCATGGGCGCAGTTATCTGCACATATCCTTTAATGAAATTCCTGTAGTAGCCTATGTGTCCCAACGTAGTGCGTAGTTGTTTTACTGAATTAGGTGCTGGCAAGTTCACAATAACTGCAATTTTAGCTGGATCAACCATCAGCCCCTGTTTACAAACAATGTGTCCCAATAAAATTCCATACGGAACACACAAGATGCTCTTCGGTTCAAGTAGATCTGATGTTGTCTACACTTTGCTAACATCAATCTTAAGCTAGAATAATTGTTCTTCAGTAACCCAAATACTGTCCAATCATCAAAATATAATTCTAGAAATTTATGGATGAAATACTTGAATACAGCAACAACTACTCTTGAAAAAATAGAAGGTGTGTCCTTTAGACCAAAAGGCATAACTGTGTACTGAAATGAGCCCCATTTTGTGGCAAAAGTGGTCTTGTGCCTGTCTGCTGTATCGATTTTGATCTGATGATATCCAGAAAATCCATCAATGAAAGACTACACTCATTCCCTCCAACATTGTCTAATACTTCATCTCTGAATGAAGTAGGAAATGGGTCATGTAGTGATGCATCATTTAGCTTTCTGATATCTACATAGATCCTGATTTCGCCTTTAGTCTTCTTTTCCTGGATAACCATGGGACTTATCCATTCTGACTCTTCTACAGGTTCAATGATTCTTGCATTGAGCATTTTATCGAGCTATTCTTTTACCCTTTCTTTGTATCTTGGATTAATTCGAGAAGCTCTCTGCTTAATGGGCTTCGCATCTAGTTTGAGAGGTATTTTCATAACCCCCAGGTCTCCCAAAATGCCTTTAATTTCGGAAAAAATCATAGGAAATAAGATTTCATATTCACGAAGTAAATCTGCTATCTGCACAACCGTCTCTTCGTCCCAATAATCTCCTATGGAAGCAAACTTCAGTTCTTCAGTAGTTCCAACGTTTACTTTCCAATTTTTTACAGGGCTACACAGATTCGGAATTTCCAGTGGAGGTCCTTCGACTTCGTACTTTCCTTCCCACTCAGGTATGCTTACATTGAGCGGATTGTCATCATCGCTTTCCTGGTCTTCTCCATCTAAAGTGAAGTTATAACATTCTATGGCATGTTCTAACTGTCTTTCCCATTCTGGTTGGTGATACAAAGGTTTTGATGTGTCATTGAATACCTTATTTTTGATGACCTATAATGCCTCATTGATACTTGAACATTCATCCTCGAAGCTCAAAGTTGCATTGAAATTCTGAGTCATTATGGACCATTCCACTGTTCCTATGCGAAGTTCTGTATCTGTGTACCAGTTCTTCAGAATCTTCTCTAGTGTGTGTACAAACCGATGGACCCATTCTGCTTGTGGTACGTGTGTCCATTTCTTCGTGGAAAGGTCTATGTGGTATCTAGGATCAGTTTGTCCATTATATTTTACTTGTATGAGCTCATTCTGTTCTAGGAATATGATCTCCATCATGTGCTTACATTCCTCCCATGTGGTCATATTCTACTTGTGCGCTGCCCACCATCTGGAAGGTGTAGTGCACAGTGCTGTATCCAATTCTGCTATATTATGTTCATCTGAAACTTATATAAGATATTCTTGAAAAAATGTATGGATGTTAGTCAAGCCATCATAAGTAGGGATTCGACTTACCTCTGTTCCAATCCAGTGCAGTGATCTTGTGAGCTACGCACATCTTCTGGCAGATACTTCATGCATTCTGCTTTTCCAGTTCTCTAGTCCTGCATCTAAGTCATATATGAAAGAACTATCACAGCGCCAGCTCAATGTTCCATCATTAGTTGGGTTGACGTAATCTTTCTTATTCTCTGTCATCTTTTAGATACGATCTGGATCTTGAGCTCTGCATTCTTCTCTTATTGGCTCAATGTATCTAGGTCCTTGTAAAGGATCCAAGGGTGTGATGGCCCTGATATCTACTACTTCAAATATCATCTGCTTCTTTTTGAAGTTTATAATTGCGAGGTTATCCATTTCCCAATCTATCCCCAACGGTGCAGGATAGGGTTGACTATCATCTACGATCGCAATCACTTCGAAGTCTACTTTACTTCGCACTCCATCAATGTCAACAAGGACACTTGCTAACCTCCCAAAGGGTATAATCTTTTGCTGATTGGCTAGCCTCAACTGTAATGGTGACAATGTTAACTTCGAATTTCCCATTTGTTCCCATGTCTTCTTTGTCAAGACAGTGATGAACCTGCAATAATTAATTAATACAAATACACGAGATATTTTAAATAATAGAACAGAATCATTTTTATATTGATCACGGACCACTTCGAGGGGGCAACCTCCTTTGAGCAAGCTCAATACAATTAACTTCACCGTGCCTTCATAGGCCTCAACACACACTTATATACTAAGTCTAGGCGCCAATACCATGGGTCAATACTATGTGTCAATACAAACCATGGGCTAAGTCTAGGAACAAATATTATGAGTCAAAACCATGGGACATATAATACTATGGGACGACTTACAAAGCATATGCGTCCAATACTATGGGTCAATACTATGGGCTAATATAAACTATGGATCAACAAATACTACGGGACTTACAAAGCATATGCGTCCAACAACAATATACTAACAAAGTAAAGACATGGGTTCCTAACATCCCCTCTCCCTTAGAAAAAGCTTTGTCCTCAAAGCTTTAGATGTGGAAATTGATGCAGAATCTGAAGGAGTGGGTCCCCTGTAGCATCCTCGAGTTGCATTCCGAGCCACTAGCGCCTTTGGAGTTTCAGGGAGAATTGCATGGAAGGCTGTAGACGAAGAAGAACCATATCAACGATGTGAAAAGTGCGCTCAGAACGGTGCTGATCGGCTTGTTGTTTCAATCGAATTTTTGCCATTTGAAAATTGTCTTGCAAAATGAGAAGAAGTTGATCATGGTTTCGAAGAATTGAGTTAATTGCATGAACTGGGGAGCTGCTGAAAGTGTATGGAAGAAGAATTGGTGGTGCATGTACACAGACTGCTTCATATGGTGTCCTTGGAGATGTGGTCCTATACCCTAGAGCGCTTCTAGGAAATCCATAGAAATAGTTGTCCAAATCTGTGGAGGGATGGGTAAGGGTTCGACCAGTCCTGAAAGGAGGGTCGTTTCACCCTTGTTGACCTAGAAAGTATCACAGTCAACCACCATCCATTGAATTGTCCTTTTGAGTCCCTGCCAAAAGAAGTTACATTGTTCCTGGTCATACGTTTTGAGGAACCCATAGTGCCCTACTGATGAAGAAGCATGGAGTTCATAGAAGAGATAGCCCCATTGAACAGACTGCAACCAATTTGGAACAAGTAGAGAAATAGCTGTAAGAGAAACTGGGTCATCAAATATGCGAGGAGGAGCATCTTCCACCATATTGTCCTTACCCTTCTGGTAAGTAGTCGCATAGTCATAACCCATGAGTTGGATAACCCATTTCAGGTGTGTTGGGGAGGAGACCCGTTGTTCCAGGAAAGTTTCCAGACTCTGGAGATCAGTCTTGATGCAGAAATAATTCCCCAATAGGGATGGCTACCACTTTTGGATTGTATGCAAAATAGTCATCATTTACTGTTGAGAGGTAGATGTGGCTAAATTCTTACCGGAAAGATCTCTTGAAGGAAACAAGCTCATTGGTTCAGCAAAGACACCTGCATATCTATCCAAGGAAGTAGTGGAGACTGTTGATGGATGCATCTGAATGGAATGGAGCTGAGCGATGAAACTATGTGAATTCTTCTTAAGTATTTTTTCCAGGCGATGTGAACTGATGATTCAGAGAGACCCTAGTTGTAAGCCCATAAATTTGTGTTGTGCCCCATTGACTGAAAACTGCATCCAAAGTTCAGCAAAATCCCATAAGATGGGGCCAAGTGTGCGTAACCATTGAACGCCCAAAACCACATCACATCCGCATAAGGACAAGGAAAACATGTGAGAGTGCAGGTTATAATCTTCCATAGAGATACGCACATTGTGGCACTTCCCCTTGCAAGGTAAGGTGCTCCCATTGGCAACCATGACTTCAAAGTTGGAGCAAGGATGGACAAAACAATCATCCTGTTTGGCAATCCGAGGATCAATGAAGTTATGAGTGCTACCAGAATCAATGAGTATGGTAAGAGGGAGCTTCTTGAAGTATCCCCTGACTCGCATTGTTTGTGGGGTGGTGACATTGGTTACAGCATGGAGAGAGATCTCGGGTGGGTTGTCCTGAGATGGGGTGTCAATAGGTGGATGTTCAATGTTGACCTGATCATCTACTGCATCTTGAGCTTCTTCATCAAGTTTTGAGGCAGGCGGAGAATCCACATCCAAGAGAGAGAGATTTTGTTGAACACATCTATGTCCCCGAGTGAATTTCTCATCACAATTATAACAAAGCCCTTTTTCTCGTCGTGCCTGCATCTCTGTTTTAGAAAATTGCTTGATAGGAGTTGGTTGAGGAGCAGGCGTGATGGGAGGTCGTTGGGAACCCATATTTCTTAAGGGAACAAAGGTGGGTTTTGAGCGTTGTTGAGCTGGGATCTTGTCCTCAGCCAGCTTAGCCAACCCTAGGACTTCCATCATTATGTTGGGACAAAACATTTTGACCTTTGAGTGGATTTCATCCTTGAGACCACTGATAAAACAACTCCTGTAGAATTCATCGGACAATCCTTCTGTGGGATTGGCTAGTTTATCAAATTCCATCTGATACTCTCTCACTGTGCCAGTTTAGTGAAGTTTAGTGAGTGCTCCTGTGAAGTCAACAAAAGAACTAGGACCAAATCGTGACAAAAGGAGTTGGCAAAAATCTGTCCAGTTTGGTTCGAGATGAGCTTTGATGTACCAACGGTACCATTGAAGGGCTTCCTGTTCCAAATGAAAGGATGCAAGTGGAACTTTCTGAACATCAAAAGTATTATGCAGACTGAAATATTGTTCTACTCGGTATATCCATCCAGTCGTATCAACACCATTGAAGCGAGGAAAATCAAGCTTCGGCCCACGAAAATTGCTGGAAGAAGAGAACTCGGTGGCTGCAAAAGATTCTGGCTGTCGGTTATTGTTCATGGCTGAATGTGAAGATGGAGGCTGAGAAATTTTTCATCCAAATCTTGGAGTTTGGTTTGGATGGCTGCAAGTGCTTCCTCCATGGTGTTTGCTCCTGTGCGAGTGACAACCATAACCAGTAATTTTTTATTTTTTTTTTGGTGGGGGGGGGGAATGGATAGAAAAACACAAACACAAGCTTATTTAGTAAAGGGAAATTTGGATTTGGGAAAAAATCAGAGGGGTAATTAGGGTTTGACTAGATTTTCGACACTTTCTGAGGGACAGGGAAGCAAAAAATGGGGATTTCAGAAGCGGGAACTCTATGGTAAAATTTGAAGACAATGGGGTGAAAATTGAAGAAGTTATGGCAAACCCTAAAAATAGACAAATGTGGGATTTCTGGTCTTGGGAAGTGGAATTTGGGATAGGTTCTTCAGGAATGAAATATGCAAAATGGGATTGGCAATATCGGCGCAGGTTTTTTTTTATTTTTAAATCCAGAAATGGATCGGCAATAGCGGCGCAGAAGGGATCCACAACAGATAGATCTACAACGGCGCGGAAGGGATTGAAAACGGTTGGATCTGAAATGGAGACTGGATCTAGAACGACTTTTAGAATAGATCTAAAACGGCTGGATCTAGAGCGGAAGTGATCGGCAACAGTTCAACTGAAAATAGATATGGACCCCAGGTATGTACGACTTCCTAACAGTTCAGGTGTTTCACTTGGCCACCAATGCTATCTGACGGTTTGCGTATTGGGGCAGTACCCCTCACTCCACGGCTCAGGTGAAACTGATAACCGCTTTGCCACAAACGACAGCTCTTGGTTTACCTCACCGGTGGGAACTAGTCAATCAGGTAGGGGTCGTTACCCTTTTCGCTGGTAGGTCCTCTCAATGAGCCAGCTACTTTGGGGTTCTTGTGGTACTCCTCACAATGCGTTTTAGGGCTTATGCCCAAGTACTTCCCACAGTTAAGTGGATAGGGATTATTCCCAAATCCGAAGCTGCAACAGATGCGAAAAAAAATTTGGCAGAAACTCCACCCAACGAGCCCATGAAAGTGCTCTGATACCAGATGTGATGAACCTGCAATAATTAATTAATGCAAATACATGAGATATCAGAAATAATAGAACAGAATCACTTTTATATTGATCACGGGCCACTTCAAGGGGGCAACCTCCTTTGAGGAAGCTCAATACAATTAACTTCACCGTGCCTTCATAGGCCTCAACACACACTTATATACTAAGTCTAGGCGCCAATACCATGGGTCAATACTATGTGTCAATACAAACCATGGGCTAAGTCTAGACGTCAATATTATGAGTCAAAACCATGGGACATATAATATTATGGGACGACTTATGAAGCATATGAGTCCAATACTATGGGCTAATATAAATTATGGATCAACAAATACTACGGGACGACTTACAAAGCATATGTGTCCAATAGCAATATACTAACAAAGTAAAGACATGGGTTCCTAACACTTGAGCTCTGCATTCTTCTCTTATTGGCTCAGTGTATCTAGGTCCTTGTAAAGGATCCAAGGGTGCGATGGCCCTGATATCTACTACTTCAAATATCATCTGCTTCTTTTTGAAGTTTATAATTGCGACGTTATCCATTTCCCAATATATCCCCAACGGTGCAAAATAGGGTTGACTATCATCTACGATCGCAATCACTTCGAAGTCTACTCTACTTCGCACTCCATCAATGTCAACAAGGACACTTGCTAACCTCCCAAAGGGTATAATATTTTGCTGATTGGCTAGCCTCAACTATATTGGTGACCATGTTAACTTCGAATTTCCCATTTGTTCCCACGTCTTTTTTATCAAGACATTTACTTCTAAGCCTAAGTCAAGGATGACCTCATCCATTTCAAAATCTCCGATCTGCACATTCAGTTTCATTTCTTTTCCAGTTCTTTTATGGCTCTTGATATGATGAACCACTCTATGTGCTTCATTTACTATATTGCGCTGCTCATAATTTCTCAGCAGGCTCTATAATTCTGCTAAGGAATTCTCATGTTTTAACAGCTTCATGCAGCTCTCTAACAGCTGCACAACAGGTCTCATTACGTCTGTTGCAGTATGTGAGTGATCATATGAAGCTGGCATATCCTTTATAGACGAAGTCTCACTTCGCAACTTGATTCGTGGAGTTATAGGTGCTGTCTCTTTGAAGGTTTCTTTTCCTTCCATGAAGACTTCTTTTTCTTTGTTCAGGTTGAAATCAGGTGTTTTTCTTGTTGCTTTTCTTATCCAAGCCCCTTTAGTAGGCGTATGCCTAGCTTGGTGATTCTTGGAAGTCGAAACTTCAGTTCTTCGATCTCCACCTGTGGTTTCTCCACTTCGCGTCACAACATTAATGTTACAATTTGTGTTCTGTTTTTCTATGTGATCATCTGTATGTTCTAATTTTGGGCCTATGGCCTTCTTTCTTGCATTTTTGCTTGCAAAACAGGGCATGCCTCAATGACATGATCAAAAGACTTACAATATTTGCATGTAGTACAAGAATTTGTGCAATCTCTGGATAGATGTCCAAGGTGAGTGCAGTTATAACATACTATCTGACCTCTTCCTCTCCCTTGGCCAGTGTTTCTTCCTCTGCCTCTGAATCCCCCACGTCCTCTGTATGTGCCTTGATCATACTGCGTGGTTTCATTGTTATGCAGTGTTTCTTCTTGTACTCGGTAAACATCATGTTTTCTTTCCATCATTATTTCATAGGCTTTACAGTTGGTATCATCATGGCCAATTGATTTACAGAATGTGTAATATCATTTATTTAGCATTTGCACATAATTCTGAAGTAAATAGCAGTATTCGGGGCGATGTCCTCTACATCGACAAATCTCACACCATGGTCCTTGCTGTTGATTCAATGGGTTTGGAGCTCCACTAGTGATGTAATCTTTAAATATCGGACAATGTTCTTTGGAGTGACATTCTCCCTTACACTTTGTACACAAAGCCTCTTCTTGGGTTTCTTTTCCTTTCTTCATATCTTGCAGTTGTAATGTCAAATTCGCTAGTTAGGTCAGTATTTGAACTATACCTGCGCTAGTCTCTCCTAAAGGCGAAGCCTCTAGTTTCATCACAATTTATAGGGCCTCTATCCATGAAGTAACCTTCTATTGCATCAATGGTAGTCTGATATGTGGCAACAACGTAGCTATGAACCACTCTTGGTGCTACTATGGTACTATGTCAAAGCTCACTTGGTCTAACAACGCTTTGAACTTCTGATCAAATTCCCACACTGACTCACTAGGTTTTTGCTTGATTTTTTTGAGCTCTATGATACACTGCGATTCTGACTTAGGTTTTTTAAACTCTCTGATGATCGCAGTCTTATTATCCATTAGGGTCCTAGTCTATCCAAGAAAATACTTCATAAACCATGTCAAATATCTATCCCTGAATGTTGTAACTAGTTGTTCCTGTTTAATAGCATCATCATGTACTTGTTTAACATTCCACACAGCTTCACAGAGAAACCGGTGTTGCTCCGGGTCTTCTAGACCCATTCCTATGAATATCGGCAGCTTGATGTCGTCTATCATTCTTCTTCTAGGAGGCGTAGTGTCTTGTGATGTGGTAGGCGTACTATTTGTCTGAATGTTCTGAGTACTTGCTCCTGTGGTGTTACTACTACTATTGTTCTGTGTGTTATTAGTATTTATATCATCAACTAGAGGATTCTGCGGAGTGATGGGATGATAGGTAGTTACTCGGGGTTCTATTTCACTATTAGTATCAACCTGTAAGTCTATTTCTAGAGAGATGCGAAGTTCATGTTCATTAGGCCTCTTGTCGGTACTATACTTGTATATTTTACCACTTCGTAATGTATGAATGCTTTCCTTAGTGTCACTATCTATATTACTAAACATTATAGACTCAAATTTCTAGGGATCTTGTTGCATTCTTAAGACACCTTTCTTTGCTAACATCATTTTAATCTATAGACTGAGATTGTTCAGGTACTTACCTCTGAATCCTTTGAAAAAATATTCCTATGATGCACTGTAAGACTTCAGAGTGTCCACAAAAAATTATGTAACGTAGCATTCTATTATGCTATCGAACTATAAGTCTACTTCTCTTAAGATTAGGTTATCCACCGTTTTATGTCTCTGGACTTGTTCTCGAGCCCACTCTATAGGTTCTCTTCCCTGATAACAATTTTTCTATTCTGCTAACCTTGATAGCCACTCACATAGATCCTTGTCGAAGGATGCAAAGAAAAATTCGTAAATGTCAGACCATAGGTATCTCTGCATCCATTATATGTCAGAGAAGCACAGATGTCTGTTATCCTTTCTTACAAACTCTCTTTTTGTATTATCCACCCAGTTCTGTATTTCTATTCTCTCGGGATTCCAATATTCAGAACATATCACCAGTACAAGTGCGGCAACAGAACCATTTGTTGGGTTATGAACCTTGTTCTTTAACTTTCTCCTACTGACCCAGGTTCTACATAGTTGTGGTCCAACAAAACCCTTCTTCACCGGCCCTTTCGGAAACATCCTACGAACAACCTGAGGTCTCACCCCAGGTGAAGTTTATGGGGGATTATAGAAGCAGGTTTCTGTAATCAGGTGATGCACGGTCAAAAGACTAGGGAACTGCATGAAGTTACACCTAATTCGCATCTATCACTTATATTGTAGCGCACACTAGGACTGCGCACTTCAAAGCAGCCATTTAGCAATATGACAACGCAACTCTACACTTCGCAAACATACGGTACTGTGCACTTCGCAAATTCATACAATATGGTGAAATACAATGCAACAACACAATTTTAGTACTGCACCGCTAGGGAATCACACATAACACAGACTTCACTGACTTAGTGTTTACCCAAATAATCTATACATCCGACGTATTCAAAACTACTTGCATTCAACATTCAAGCATATATGTTCGACACTTAACATATTATTCTCATCATGCATTCATGTGGAAAATCCATATTAAAGCAAAGACACGTATAACTATAAGCACGATCTTAACCATAAACAAAAGAAAACACACAGATCCAATCACACAACATGGTATTTACATGGTTCACCTCCCGGGTGGAAGCTACGTCCATGGGAACTATTGATTATATTAATGGGAAGGTTTCAATAGTTCCAGTCTGTGCACTCAGCTGTAGACTCTTCTCTCTGCGCACACAGCTGCAGAGCCTCTTTACAATAATTAGTCTCTCAAAAGACCTCAAAGATCAACCAAAATCCACAAAAATTCCTATCAGAGATCAACAAAAATCAACCCTTACCTTACAAAATTTCTCGTTTTATAGATCGTGCACACAAGTCACGTCTTTACAATGAATATGGGCCAAAAACCATAGAGTTACCAAAAATGGTGTGGTTACCCCGCTAACCTAACCTGTCGTAGTCGACAACTGCTCCACTCACCTCTGGCCTCCTTTCTGTGTGACTCCTGGATCTGACGCCCATCTGACAGTCATAGTCCTCACAGAACGGCTCTAACTGGATAGTGGTGTGTCCCTTTCTGCCTCTCTATCTTTTTTATCGCTATTGTCCCACCGTTTTGCCTCTAACAGTTTCCACCACTCTAGCTGACAGGTTACTTTCATCCACTTCCACGTTGCTCCTTACCCCACTCTTAGGAATCATGGATTCACTTACCCAAAATAGGTCTCTTCTCGAACTCCCTTTAGTTATGTACTTTTCCCAAAAATAGATGCTGCGCTGGAACTACGCATCACCAAAACTGCGCCACTTCTTTGGACTTCACTTCTCCTACTGCGCATATCTGAATGCTTCTCCAATTGCACATTTCTAATTTTGCCTCATCGAAATTGTGCCAACTTGGGCCATGCCCAACAAGTACTTTGACAACGTGTCCTAGAACATGTGTGACAAGATATCATTGACGAAGTGCATAGTGGACTTGTCGGTGGACATTATCAATCCAACACAATTGCGAGGACAATTTTACAATCAGGACTATGTTGGTTGATGCTACATAAAGATTGCAGAACTCAAGGGAACAAATATGACATATGTCAAAGAATAGGTCAACCTCTACCAAATAATGAGATGTCGTTAATATATACTAATCCAAGCTTAACATTTGAAATATGGGATATCGAATTTCATGGACCCTTTCCCATTCCTGGTCATCAGACTAGAGCCTGATATATTATTACAGTAGTCGAATATGTCACCAAGTGAGCAGAATCCCAACCCATCAAAGCATGCTCTAGTGAAGTAGCTACTAAATTTATATAGGAAAACTTCATTACAAGATTCTAATTTCCTCTTACTCTTATCAATGACATAGGGACACATTTCATCAACAAGAGTATAGCAATACTACTAAAGAAATTTATGATAGACTATTAGAAGAGCTCATCATATCACCCATAGTCAAATGGAGCTATTGAAGCATTCAATAAAACTTTAACCAAAGGATTAACAAATCTTTGTAACATTGATAAGGATGACTAGGATGACAAGATATTGCGGCTATTTTATGGGCTTACCGAACAAGTTATAAATATTCAACAAGAAAAATGTCCTTTAAACCTATTGATGGACAAGAAGCAGTCATCCCATTACACTTTACGAAGAAACCATCAATTATTGAAAATATACTTCACTTAGATATTGTCAAAACCAAACAAAATAGAATTTTGATCTAACAAAACTAGAAGAGCAATGTTAGTTAGTAATTCACCACCAGGAAGTCCAAAAAAAACAACAAAAAGTGTGACACGACGGTAACATAAAAATAAAACATATATTAGTCAGTGACTTTGTTGGAATATTATATTCCTTGGAATGTAATAATGTCTTTTTATTATGTCGGAAGTTATCCACAATCTTATGTAAAAGAGTAATACATTATATCCCATATTCATTATAGTAAAGTATACTCTTGATATCCATCATTATATAAAGGGATGTTATTATGGAGAATTATATTATCCCACATGCAATACATGAGAGTAATTCCTCCAAATATCTTGGTATATAATAGGGTCAAGGGAGTCACCTCATTCATGTCATTCATTATATTGTATTGGGTTTATTTTCAATTACTCTCTTATAAGATTGAAGGATATTTCTGGAATATAATAGAAGACAACCTTCCCATGGATGTAGCCCAATTGGGTGAACTACGTATATCTGGTGTATTATTTTCCTTGTTCTCTTTTTGTTCTTATTTATGTTGATATGTTGTTGATTTCTTAGATAGGTAAACTAGTTTAACTATATCCATAACTATGACATGGTATCAAAGTTGGTTGATATGATCTAGCACCTTCTATACCTTTCAATCAATAACTATTATCATTTGGGAATCGTTTATTCTTGCAGATTTGATTTCTATCTGGTAGCCATCAAGCTTCTCTTCAGATCTGGGCATGTTTCTCCTGTTTTTTACTACTGACCCTAACCTTCTTGTGTATATTTTTGCATAAAATTTTCAAGGGTTTCTTGAATGTTTTTTTGTATATCTATATGATTTTTGAATTCTCCTCAAGGATATCTATCTTACTGTTCTCAGATCTGTTGTTTTCGTTCAAGTTTGGTAGACTTTGGGAAGTTTTTTTGTCAATGGCTTAATCAACACTGTTTTTGGCTTAAAACTGGAAATTCACGACTTTACTTTGCAGACAAGGGTGAGTAACCATGACTTGCCCTACTACGAACCCATGAGTATACTGCAAACCCGCAACTTTTAGTGTACAGACCCGTGTGTTCTCTGACATAATCACACCTACTATACTGGTAAATTTACGCTTTTTTCAGTATAACCACTACCCTCCTGTGTAGAGACCCACTAGTGCTTCAGCATAACCATGAATTTATTATACAGAGACCCGCGAATATCAGATCAAAATTGCGACATTCGTTTATTACAGACCCGCGCACCCGTGGCTGGCTCTACTGTAAAATCGCGAGTAACTGCGACAGTTTCCATGCAGAACGCGCGAGTATCGGTTTTATTCGCAAGTTTACTATGGCACACCCGCGAGTGAATTTTCTTAGCACTTTTTTTAAAGGACTCTAAGTAAAGTTTCTTTTTTTTTACTCTGTTTCTTCAAGATCTGTACAGTAAAGTGTATCAGTTTTTTGTTATTCACTTTTTTCTCTTGTCATTTCTAGCATTTGGGTTTTATTTTCTTGTCAATATTTCTATCATTATGACCTCAGAAGTAGCTTCTGTTCCTGAACTTATTGGTCCTAACTATCTTGCATGGAAAAGGAAAATGATTGATGTTCTCAGGGGTAAGAATCTATGGAGGATTGTTAATGGTGAACAATAGAAACCTACTGATGCTAAAGATGTGGCTATATGGGGAGATAAATGTGATCAAGCAAGAGGGCTCATTGGTCAAACGGTTTCAGATAGTCTTCAGGTAAGTATTGAGGCAGAAGACATCCTGGTTGAGGTATGGAAAATTCTTGCTTCTTTATTTGATAAATATGATAATGTTTTTGCTTATTACCTTGAAAAGAATTTTTTTGAGCTAGATCCTACTAACTTTGAAAGAATATAATTATATCTTGCTGAAGTGAAAACTTTAAATGAAAAATTAAATAATTGCGGTAAATATTACAAGAAAACAGACACTGCTCTTATAATTATTGTAGAACAAAAATTGTCATCTTGTTTTGACATGTTCATTCAAACTAGGAATAGAGCTCTTGAATTGTCTCAAAATACCACGAAACCTACTTTTGATGATTTTTGTAAAGGGTTGATTAATGAGCAAGAAAGGTTGATTGTTTCAGGACAAGTCTCACCTAATAAGGCTCTTATGGCACATAAGAAGAATCCTAGATTTTTTTTTAATAATGCTAAAGGTTCTAGTTCACGCACTTCAAATCATACTAATAAATTTGGTCATGCTTCTAATGCACATCTTCAAAATAGTAATAAGAAAAATGTGTATGATCCTTGTAATTATTGTGGTAAAACTAACCATCCTGAAAAGAATTGCTTTAAAGTGAAACGTTTAATGTCTAAGGCTAAAAAGAAAGTTTATGATGAATCACAAGTAGCTTTATGTGCATCTGTTGTTTCGTCTAGTAGTTCTTCTTCTAATTTGGAATGGATAATGGATTCTGGTTCTTCTAAATATATGACTGGTAATGATTCTTTATTAACATCATATGACAATAATAAAAACACATCTCATAAAGTATCTATAGGTGATGATAAACAACTTTCTGTAATTGGTTCTGGTAATGTTATTGTTGCTAATGGTCAATTGGAAGATATTTTTCATGTTGAACACATTCCCATCAACTTGCTTTCTATTTATTTTGCATGTCAAAAAGGATATAAATTTGAAGCTTAGCATGATAAATATGTTCTTAAAGATATCAACCATAACTTTAAATTAGTTTCTTCTGATCATGTTGATCATATTGTTGGTTTTAATTCAACTGAAAGACAACCTTTTGATTCCTATATTTCTCATGCTGATGAACTAAGTAAATTATGGGATGCAATATTGTATCATTTGAATTATGGTAAAATGAAAATGTTAACTAAATTGGTACATAGATTGCCTAATATTTCATCTACTAATGGTGTTTATGAAGGTTGTGTACTTGGTAAACATCATAGAGAAATGTTTGATAAAGGTAAAGCTTGGTGTGCTAAAGAACCTTTGCAATTTATTCATAGTGACATTTTGGGTCCTCTTGAAGCTCCTTCTATATCTCATGCAGTCTATTTTCTTACTTTTATTGATCACTTTAGTAGAAAATCATGGGTTTATTTTTTGAAAAATAAAAGTGACACTTTTTCTAAGTTTCAAACATTTAAATCCTTGGTTGAAAATGATTTTGGTAAAATGATTAAGACTTTGAGATCTCATAATGGGAGAGAATTTGTTAAGAAATAATTTGAAGTATTTTTATCTAAACATGTAATTCAACATCAAAAGGTTGTTCCTTACACACGTCAACAACATATTGTTGTTGAAAGGAAAAACAGAACTTTCAGTGAAATGGCTAGATCTATGATTTATTCTAAAGGATTACACAAGAAATTTTGGGCCGAAGCCATAAGTTATGCTAACTTTATTTTAAATAGAGTTCCTACAAAATCTGTTAAGCATGTTACCCCTGAGGGAAAATGGAATGGTAAGAAACCAGATATCAATAACTTTAAAGTGTTTTGTTGTGAATGTTGGGCTCATACTCCTAATGAAAAACGGAAAAAGTTAGAACCCAAGTCTCAAAAGTGTATATTCATTAGTTTTTCTGAGGATTCTAAGGCTTATAGGTTGTTTGATCCTTTTAATCAAAGTGTCATCATTATAAGAGATGTTCAATTTGAGGAAGTCTCTCCACCACCTAAGTCTATTGAACCTCATGTTACTCTGAATATTCCCTTATCACCTGTTACTCCTATCTCGATTACTCCTTCCAGTTCTGTGACTGATCATAGTTCACCTTCTTCTTCTTCTCCAAGTATTCCACTTGAATGTCATGAAGCTCCTGAAGTGACTTATGTACCTTCTAACCTTCCTTTTTGGGTCCGAAAAACTCTTGAATCTACAGGAAGTGATATTAGAATCCCTTCTGATAGTCGTAGAACTAGATCTAACTTTGCTCTTATGACCAAAGTTTTGCCCACAGATGATCCTACTACTTATGATCAAGCTAAGGGTAAACCTCATTGGGAACAATCTATGTCTGCGGAGTATGATTCTCTTATGAAGAACAAGACTTGGTCTCTTCTTCCTCTTCCTTCAGGAAATAATTTAGTTGGTGTAAATGGGTTTATAAAACTAAATTTACTACAGAAGGTCAGATTGAAAAGTATAAAGCTAGATTAGATGCAAAAGGTTTTAATCAACCTGAAGGTATAGATTATAATGAAACTTTTTCTCTTGTTCCTAAAATGAATACAATAAGAACCATTTTATATATTGTTGCATCTTATAAATGGGAAATACACCAAATGGATGTTAAAAGTGTCTTTTTAAATAGTGATCTTAATGAAGACATTTATATGCAACAACATCCTGGTTTTATTAATGCTGAATCATCAAGTTTAGTATGTAAATTACACAAGTCTTTATATGGTCTTAAACAAGCACTTAGGGCTTGGTATGATAAAATTGATGTATATTTCTTGACTAATGGTTTTAAGCATTGTATATATGATCCTAACCTATATGTTAAGCATGTTGATGATAATATCATTGTTATTGTTTTATATGTGGATGATCTTATTATCACTGGCAGCCAACTTGTTCTCATTCAGAGTATGAAAAGTGATCTTCAAAAGCAGTTTGAAATGACTGATCTCAGTATTATGCACTATTTATTGGGTCTTCAAATATGGCATATGGCAGATGGTATTCTTCTCTCTAAGCCTAAGTATGCTAAATATTTATTGGCTCCTTTCCATACGAGTGATTGTAAACTTGCTCCTATGCCATTTCAGTCCGGCATAAAGTTAACTCTTGAGTGTACCAAACCTCTTGTTGATGCTACTCTTTATCGTCAGCTCATGGGAAGTTTGATATATTTAACTCACATCAGACCAAATCTCTCTTTTGTCGTTAGTATGGTTTCTTGGTTCCTGCAACAACCTCATGAAAGTCATTGGCAGGTAGTCAACAAAATTCTGAGATATTTACAGGGGACATTGTACTATGGTGTCTTTTATTCGAGCGGTGCTATAGTTTCACTTTCTGGATACACAGATTATGACTAGGCAGGTGAAAGTTATGATTGACAGTCAATTGTTGCTTATATATTTAAACTTGGTTCAAGTATGATTTCTTGTTCCAACAAGAAGGTGAAGACTCTTTATTTATCTTCGTGTGAAGCAGAGTATAGAGAAGCCAAAGAAGCAACTAAAGAAGCAGTTTGGTTACACCATGTTCTCACTGAGCTTGGTCTAGTTCTGAAATCGTCCACAGTGTTGAAATGTTATAATCAGGGTGCAATTCAGCTTTCTTATAATCCGGTATATCGATCCAAGACAAAGAATCTCGACCTTTATGCTCATTACATTCGAGGTCTCATCGCAGATGGTATTCTTTCTCTTGAGTATTGTCCTACTGAGCAGCAGGAAGCCGATATCTTGACCAAATCCTTAACAGCAATGAAGTATGTGCATATTCGTTCCTTGCTTGGGATGAGGGAAGTTTTCATCAAGGGGGGGGAAGTAATGACTCCTTCCTTCCTTAGTGTTAAAAAGGGATTTTATCCCATCCATTATTAGGGGGGAGTGCTGGAATATTATATTCCTTGGAAGGTAATAATGTCTTTGTATTATGTCGGAAGTTATCCACAATATTATGTAAAAGAATAATACATTATATCCCATATTCATTATGGTAAAGTATACTCTTGATATCCATCATTATATAAAGAGATGTTATTATGGAGAATTATATTATCCCACATGCAATATGTGAGAGTAAATCCTCCACATCTCTTGGTTTATAATAGGGTCAAGGGAGTCACCTCATTCGTGTCATTCATTATATTGTACTGTGCTTAGAAGCTCTATGCTATATTGTATTGTGGTTATTTGTAGTTGCTCTCTTGTGAGATTGAAGGAAATTTCTGGAATATAAAAGAAGACAACCTTCCCGTGGAGGTAGCCCAATTGGGTGAACCATGTATATCTAGTGCATTATTTTCCTTGTTCTCTTTATGTTCTTATTTATGTTGATATGTTTTTGATTACTTAGATAGGTAAACTAGTTTAGCTAGATCCATAACTCTAACAGACTTAACATTGTTATGCAACAGTGGAATAAAAGGGAATATTAAAAAGATGCATACAGCCTATCCTGGATCATACATAGTTGAAGAACTAAACAACAATGGGATTATTTGAATAAAAACATACAAGAAATATTTTTCACAAAATTCGTCAACGGCGCAAGATTAAAAAGATACAAAGCATAGAATCAGCACAATGCCGACCAATGGTTGTATCTCCATTTGGTCAACCGTCATGCCCTAGGTTTTCAATGAATATGTATATTAGTTATTGTAACTAAATTAGTTAAGAAAAGGAGTTATAAAATATAACTTACCCAAAACCTATATAAAAAGGATATAATACATGGATAGTGTCAGGAATAATTGCAATACAATGATGGTAGGCTGGAGAAAGAAGAACGATCCAAGACAAAGCAAGAGGATGAACCAAAGAACCCTACCTAGAATGGCCCAATGAGTAAAAACCAACATATGGCCTGCCAATAGTGACAACTTGAAGTCTAAAGTTACAAGGAGATATTTATGGAAACAGTCTCCAAAATTACCAAAATTAGACAACATGTGATACAATATGATGTACCAACCATAACACCAAGAAACACAATGACTGTGAGGCGCACCATCTGAGATATGCAAGAAGAGGAAAAAAAATTAGTAACTCAAAGCACTTGTGGGCTAGTAGGACATATTACATCCAGATCAGTCTGAATCACCCACAAATGCAAGCACATGGTTGTCTCTAGAACATTCATCATATTCTAACACTTGAGGTAGGGAATTGTCACCTACAGCAGTTAGGGTGTCATCATTAAAAATTTCTTCCATACCGGCATGCGTCCGAGTTCCACAGCATAGCTCTGCTGGCATGTGTATGATTCCTAGGGAAAATCTACAGCATCTACAATAAATAATCACAGCAACCTTTGCACCTTACCTAGACATTTGTCGTATCTCCCTCAATCTAATCCACATCATATCAAAAGCACACTCCTTCTCCTTTCCTCCAGCTATAAAAGGAATTATAAAAACTGCATACCAACATACCAAAATCCTATGGAAACCATGCAAATTTTTTCCCCAATTCCCATTCCTTTCCCCTTACTATTCTATGAGAATTGTTTGAGTCCCTCAAATCCCTTTTGTCACACCTCATTCATCATTCCCTATCACCTTTCATGATACATGAACATTTCGATGAACAACGAACAATAGGAGTATCATAACTCATGATATATGAACATTTTGAAAGAACTCAATGTCCTATAATAAGGAGTTAATTGTTAGAACCTTTCCACCATTCACTCGCCCGAGCCCCCATATTTCACTACTGCTTGATTTGAAATCTTGAGCAAGAGTGGAGACAATTAGACCAAGTGTCTATTTCATTATATGTTTTCTTCTTTGAAACAATAGGTTGAAGTCTCTTTGGTTCCTTAGAGGACCAAATTGTTGGCCAAATTTGTTTAGTACCAGACATAGTACATAGATGTTGTTTTGTACTAGATCCATTGTCTAGAACGACTTAGCTCTATGTGATTCTTTGCCAAAGCTATAGTCGAAGCAGGTAGTGAGCATGACCAGTCGCCCACCACATCTAGTCTACCACAGCCATAAACAAAATTCAAATGAGTTTTTTTTTTATTGGCATTCCTTCATTTTTGCATCTCCCTGTTTTCTTCAAGAGGAAGAAATGTTTTTTTGGTGAGGGAGATGTTGGAGTAACCTAGTCAACTCGATGAATAGGTCCTCCGGATGACCATAGTTGGGTCAGTCGAGTTAGTCGATTAGCCAACCAAACTGGTATTTGTAACCAAATAAATGATTCTGAATTGTATATATAGGCTGGTGAGCCATGTACATATAGTAAGATTGTACAATATTTTATCTCTGTTAATAAAAAGTCTTGATGTTTTTGTCCCACTTACTCTTTTATATCTTAATGATATATATGTTCGTGTGATCATGTGTGTGTGTGTGTGTATGTGTGTATGTGTGTGATGTACTATGATTAACCTATGCAACTCTTGAGACCACAACAAACCAAGAGGGGATTTTCCGATAAACTAATCCGATATTGGGAAAAAAACCCAAGGTGATCTAAAAGTGAGAGATCGGGAAGGTAAAGGTCCAATAGACCCATTACAATCATTTTGATGCTACTTGAGAACTGGAAGATGTTATGATGGAGGCATACCTTCCTATTTTCGAAAATGTGTGAAGGCGTGTACGAATAAAGACATGTGTGAAGGAATGTATGAATAAGTATGCATTGAGGATGATGCATTATTTTAATGGGGGTGATGTAATACCTTGGTTGTTAAGCCACATAAATATGTTATTAGTCTATTTATTATTGGGCACTAGGTTCCTAGACTATGAAATTTGGACATTATTATTATTATTTTTTGTAAAGTTTGGTAATTTTATTAATTTATCAAAAACAAACTGTACATAGCCATGACCATGATGTACTAGTGTTTAATTTTAGAAAAAACATGCTTGAATTCCAAGACCAAAAATATGGTTGATCACAGTTTGACCAAGTGACTATATTACCTATGACCAAAAGAGCAAAAAGCAGAGCAAGGAGGGAATGTATGTAAATCCCCTAGAGGCTCGGGCTTATGACTGAGTGTATCACTGTAACAACAAAATGACTACTAATAAGCCTGTTATTGAAACAAAAAATAAAGACTGTAAACCAACTATTCATCATTAGAAAGAGGGATAGTGGCAAGGATGAAACCTAGCTTGTCATTGTCGTCACCAGCTGGAGGGAATCAACGGTAAACCATTTGGATTCTTGCAGTAGCGTCAGGGGGTGGCTTGGTGAATATGTTTCCTGTGAGGGATATTTCTAGTGCATCCAATTTGGCATTAATTTTTTCCATTTCGATTCTCTGGTTTCGTATGAGCGTGTGGAGGCTTGCTTCAAGGTTGGAGGCTATGTCAACTAAAGGGAGAGAATTCTTGCTTGAACCAATATGCCCTAGCAGAAAGTATTCCATGGCTAAGGACATCAAGACCTTGGTATTCCATAGGACTCCAAGGGTTTTTGTATGTCAGGTTTCTCATGTGTGAGTGGAGCCCGCATCCTCAATCATTGCCTTAGTTCTGCAACAAGTTGCTCAACATTCGGGTGGTTCTGATTTTCTCTAGGCCTATTATCAAGTTGGATTGTTCTTCCCCTTGTAGACTCAGGAATCTCATGTACAAAAAATCCTTGTACGCACCCCATTTCTCCTAGGGCTCGAGGCATATGCATTCGATGCGGGCTACTTGCATTATTTTTGGGAGTGACCTTCTTTCGATCCATAGAAACCATTCTTTCAAATAACGGCCAACCAACATTATCATAGAAGAAAAGAGCCAAAATGTTGTGCCTAATTTTGCATCAATGTCCTTATTTGTCCCTAGTTTTATGCTACGTCCACCTAGCATTTCTATCTAGAGCAGGTCAACCGTACTATAGTCCTATCCCATTCCCCATGCCATGAATTCCCATGAGTGTTCGCACAAGTGACATAGCCTGGTATTGTGCGAGCTCAGCTCGAGCACCCTTTGCATTGTTGAGCCTGTTTGCATCATTGATGTTGGTAGGATTGATCACATGCTTCAAGAGATTTTTGTAGGCCATATGTCTAGCTGCATGGTGCCCCCACGTGTGCACAGGGAGGTTTACACATATGAGACCGGATTCCCATTTGATCGGCACCTGTTGTGGGGGGAAGTGTCCTACAGATTGATGTGTTGGAATTCTTCGTTAAGATTCTCTTGACTTATTGTTTCCCAATATTGGTTGATCTCATCCCGAGGATTATCAATGCCCCAATTATCAATTTTTTATGCAAGTTTGTTGGCTTCACAACTAACATGTCGGGGGATAATAACCATGGAATCGTCAAGGATAGCTGCTAAAAGTTCCAATTTGGTAGCGAGGCACTAGTTGGGAGATATTTTGTCAGCTTTGGTACCATTGATCATCCTGGATATAATATTGGTCATTAGGCTGAAGTTTCCTTCTATCTCCAACTTGTCGTAGTGTTCCTTCTTGGAGATGAGGATTCCCTTTATCATTGCAAATAACTCCACAACATTGTTAATGTATGTTCCCAAGGAGCCATCATATAAGCACATAATGTTACCATTGTGGTTACGGAAGACTCTGCCATATCCTGCTGGTCCTAGATTTCCTCTGCTTGCACCATCAAAGTTGATTTTGATATAGCCAAAGTCTAGTGGGGACCAAGATTTTGGGCTATCAAGATAGGTATTTTTAGGGAGCAGGTCCTTTTCATTGTGTGATGGCTTCAAATTCCATGCTTGCAGGATGGCTTGATCGTGCAGAGAACCATCCCAATCGGAGGAGTCCCAATGAGAATCATTGATATTTTAATGGATGTGCGTTTGGATTTTCAACTAGGTTTGTTGGACCGGGAGATCAATGTTCTATAATATTCGATGGTTTCTTTCTTTAGAAATTTCCCAGAGAAGGAACCCCGAGAAGGGTTTCCATACCCCAGTTATGATGTTGTTGGAGGATATATGGTTCCTCTAGTTGGGAATTATATCTTGGATATTGTTTTAATGATGGTCCATTTGGCATAAGGAAGCTGTGCCGAGGTCCCAAAGTTATTTTTTGTATTGGCAAGTGCTAAGGAGGTGATCTATATCTTAAACTAAGGTCATGCATAGGTACCATATAGATGGGCCCTTGAACCCCTTTTTGAGGATTATGTCCCAAGTGAGAATTCACTTCCATGCCACCATCCATAGGAAGGTAGAGACCTTGAGCCAAAGATTATGCTTCCAATTGTTTTTCCATATTTGATCAGGTTCATTCTAGTTGTGGTTTGTGAGGAGGGTATATGCTTCTTTGAGACTGTAGGATCCAGTGATTGAGTATATCCCCATCAGAGAATATTGTGCCCCCCTTGGCAGGTTATTTTCCTGGTCTATAATTCCTCCCAAAACAGTTGCCAATGTTCTTCTGAGATTTTGTTTGGCCATTCCTCAGGATCCTTCCATTAGCACCATTGATTTTCGCTACTATTTTGTTTCCAAAAGTGGGAGACTTGTAGTTTCCCTTCTTCAATCGTGGATAGTCTCACAAGGTGAATGAAGTTTAAGGAGGATATTTTCACTTTTTGCTGCCATGAATCATCCCAAAAGAGGGTAGTTTGACCATCCCGTATCTCCCAAAAGGCATGCTCTTGAATGAGTTGCTTGTTCTACCATGCTATGTTCCATATTAGCGATCCTTTAGGACCGGTTTCCATGCAAATGAGATCTTGTTGGGAAACATTGGGAGCATACTTTTCTTTCCATATCTTTGACCATAGTGCATATGGGTTGGTGATCCATATCCAACAAAGTTTCTCCATCATTGCCTTGTTTTCAAGTTTTTGGTCTCTCATCCCATGGCCTCCCAAAATTTTGGGTTTACAAAGTTTGTCCCAGGAAACTAAGGCCCATTTATGACCTTTAGATTTGGATCCCCCCCATAGGAACGTGCATTGAATTGAGAGGATTTCATTTAAAAAAAATTGGGAGTAGCAAGGATTGAAAAGAGGTAGGTACTCATACTTATCCGAACCGAGGTAAGAAGTACAAGTCGTCTTGCAATGTTAAGAGAATGGAAGGACCATTTGTCAAGGTGTTTTTACATTTTGTTGATTTAAGGTTGTCTAAGAACCATGCTTGGTGGAACTTAGGGTGAGAGGGGATACGAGGTATTTAGAGGGTAGAGAGCTTCGTTTAAAGTTCATCAAAAGGGTTATGCCAATTTGAAGGTAGATTGGGGTGTTGAAGAAGAAGAGCTTAGATTTTTCATTGTTAAGGGAAAGACGAGAGGCTTTGAGGAAGGTGGATAAAATAATTTTGAGTCACTTGTCTTCTCGAAGAGAGGCATTGGCGAGGAGCATGGTGTCATCTACAAATTGTAGGTGGGTGTATTTTGTTTGGTTATTTGTGGTGTCGATTCCTTGCAGCTCATTCCTCTAGCCGGTTTCTTTGAGAGATCTACCCAAACCTTCCACCATGAGGATGAAGAGGAACTAGGAAAGTGGATCACCTTGTCAGATTCCTATGGAGGAGGAAAATGTAGTTGAGGGAGAACCATTAACTAGGATAGAAAATAAGGCCAACGAGGTTAAGGCCATGATCCAATTGACCCAATTTTCTGTGAAACCAAAAGCTAGGATATTTTTCTTCATGTATTTCTAGGATATTTGATCAAAAGCTTTGGAAATATCAAGTTTAATAAGAATACCTAGTTGTTTGGAGATATTTATGGTGTGCATAGCTTAATGAGCTACTAGAATCCCATCAAGGATTTGCCTAAATTCCACATAGATGGATTTCTCTTTGAAAACCAGATGCAGTGGAATTGGTTTCAACCTATTGGCTATGACTGTAGTGATGATTTTGTAGACTACATTTCATAGACGAATATGTCGAAATTTGTTGGGATGGCTGACATTTTCTTCTTTTGGAACTAGGGTGAGAAATGTGGCATTGAGGACAAGAAAAATAGTGCATCACATGTTTCGTTCTTCAAATGCCTCCCAAAATTCATGTTGGATAGTTGGCTAGTAGCTTTGAAAGAAGTTGGTATTAAATCCATCAAGACCAGGGGCTTTGTTGGTTGGCATGTCATTGACTACTTCTAAGATTTCCTCCAGAGAGATGGGTTGCATAAGGTATTCATTTCATTCATTGGAGATGATTTTGGGGATGTGCTTCAAGATGGATTTCATGGATTCTGATCTATATGGGTCCTCTTCCGTGAGAATGTTTCTATAGTAGGAGACGAGCAACCCGATAATGTCGTCCTGCTTGGTAAGGACTCTCCATTCCTCATCTTGGAGTCTGGTTATGTGACTGTGAGTCCTTCTCTATATCATTGAGTCATGGAGTAATTTTGAATTTCTTTCCCCCTCCTTGAGCCATCTTTTTCTGTATTTTTGCTTCCAAATGATTTCTTCTTGTTCCATTATTTGGTGTATTTCCTGTTGAAGGTCCTTTTCATTCTGTAGGAGTTCATCTGTGTATCCTTGTGAGATAGCATGTTCTTGAATGTGTAGTAACTCGACCTCAAGCTACTTTCTAGATTCAAATATATTGCCAAATATTCCAGGTCTTTAGCTTGGATTTTATCCATTTCAATTTTTGTTGCAGACTGTACACCAATCAGAGAAAGTTTCCGCAAATTCTAGGTGTCCAATCTAGAATTCTTCAAATCTAAATGGATGGTTCTTGGATATGAATAACTCATCAATTTCCTAGATAATCGGTCAGTGATATGATCCTGCTCCAGGGAGGATATGATATTCTATGATGGAATCAGTACTGACAAAAATTGTTGGGAGGAGGAATTTGTCTAGTCTAGAGGCAATGTGATGTTCTCCTCCTCTTCTATTGTTCCAAGTGAATGCCCCATTCTTTGGCTGGATGTCCACCAAGTCCATAGAAGAAATTAAGGTTCCAAATGCACGAGTGGAAGAGTTGAGACTTGGGTGTTGCCTCTCTTTTATAAAGGAATGGTTATCATATTGAAATCTCCTCCTAAAATTCAAACAAAATCTTGAGAAAGAAGAGTTTTGATGTAGGAAAGGGTAGTCATGAAATTAGTTTTGACATCGGGGGTATGAGGTCCATAGACATTGGTGAGGAGGCCATAAAGGTTTATGGAATGCAACTGAAATTGGGTCGAGATGGTGTGGGGGGTAGTGAAAAAGTTGTACATGTGTATTAATGTGGGACCCCATAGCATTTCTGGGCCCCCTACAGATCCCATTGCATCAAGGGCTATAGATTGACATCCTTTCCAGAAAAAAAAAAAATGGAAAGAGATTATAGTTGCTCGGTAGAGCATTTGGTTTCTTGGATAAAGACAATAGTTGGTTTTTCCTAGTATATTTTGGATCAGAGGTTTCTCTTTTTGTATTTCCCCCCTAATCCTCTAATTTTACAAGAAATAATATTCATTGAATAGGAAAAAACTATTGGGAAGAGGGTAGGGACTGTATTGAGTCCGCTAAAGATTTGTGATTACCTAATTCCATTAGGGTTTTCCCTAGTTCTGCCAATAACTAGTTTTTTATCTTGTGCCCTCGTTTTGGATCTTTCTTGGAGGCTTGTGGTGGTGATGACACTGATTGTATGCCAATATTGTTTGTGCTCTTTCATTGAGGTTCTGTTATTTATGGTAAGAGTTGATGCGCTTCTTGAAGGGATCTTTTGATGATCCGGATGTGAGCGGGGGGTATTTCCAATAGGTTTACCTTTTTGCAGTTGTCTACTATTTTTTTTAGTTCATGATCTATGATGTTCATATCATCATCTCCTTCATTGTAATTATATTCTTCTGCTTTTCCCATGGTCCTATCTTCTGTCAGACCTAGTTTTCTTCTTTTGATTTGATCTGGATCTTCTCCATCTTCAGCTTGAGGAGTCTTGGAGGGGGCTTCTTGGAATTGATCTATTTCCATATCTTCCAATATTGACAAGAGATTTGGATTCGCATTCCTCAGTTGACTAGGGTGTAGAGGATTTTTGGATTCTCCTTTGGATATTGGGGTGATTAGGGTAAATCTATCTTATTGTGATTGGCCAGCTGGGGGAGGCAAGGGTAGTGGAATATTAGGGAAATCCCTATAAAAATGGCCATGGTCTTGACAGTGCCAATGTCTAAATGGAATATGTTTGTAATCCAATGTTTGGATCCATTATTCATCTTGGAAGTTTAGGATGATTGCTTCTGGGAGGGGCTGAGCTACATTCACGTGGACACAGATCCTAGCATAAGAGGTGTATCTACTACATTTGGTGAATTCCTATACTTTTATGATTCTTCCGAGAGTGTTGCCGATCCCTTCTAGGGTTTCTTCATCTCAATATTCTTGGGGTAAGGAGTATAGCCGAACCCACGACAAGAATTATGTGAAATCCTCTTTTTATGAACAATAATTTTCTTTCTAGTGTCTCATGAATATACGATATTTTTTAAATAAGTATGGCCCATTTTCTATGATTCTTTCTCGATCCTCTGTGTGGAGAAATATTGCGATGAAGAAACCTTTGGATCAGATTTTAAGTTTTGCATCCCCTTTCAGTTTCCATTTGTGAGTTATCCATCCTTGCAAGGCTTTTTCATTGGGCCAAAATCCCATGAATTTGCAAATGAGGGAATGATCCCTCATGTATTGTATGTACTCGTTTATCCTATTTGATGAGATGTCGAGGATTGGAATGGCTGTCATTTTGGGTAGCCATCCATATATGTTATCCCTAGACCTGGTTTTAGCTGCACCTTGTCTTTGTAGGGGTTTGTTTCCTGCTGTGGGATTTGTATTGTTTCATCTTCCAAGGAATTTCTAGAAGAATTTTTGAGGATCTAATTGTTCTCAGGTGCCAATTGGTTACCGACGGTCACTCTAGAGTTGGATTCTTTCCTTTGTAGATTTGTGGGTTATTTTCCAGTTGGGTATGTGGATTTCATAGTTATCAAGGGTTTACCGCTTGACAACTTTGGTTGCAGAAGAGTGTTTCTGAAGTAAGTATTTCCCATCCCTCCCCATGTCCCTACCATGGCTTGGGCCTCAACAAGTATTTTTGCATGAAATAGTTCTCATATGTGGAGAAATCCTGAAACTTGCAAAGTGATTTTCCCTTATGGTTGGACATTATTATTATTATTATTGTTATTTAATTAAATAGCTAGATCAACATGTACAACTAATGAGAATGGGGAGCCATGGATTCCACTTGTGAGGGGGTTGGGGACTAGGATTTGTTTCTCTCCATAACATTACTCTTTGGACCCTATTTTTTATTATTTTGGTTTATGGAGGCACTATTACACCCTATTTTATGTTTAGTGGTACTTACATGGCTAGTGCCCCCTTCTTGGATATTCCAATCCTCTTGTGATTCGTCTCATGTGCTAGTGTTCCCTCACTTGCTATTTTTAGCTTACACTCCTTGAAAAAGTGTAACTCCCCTCTCTATTTCACCTTTTTCTATTCTGCGAAATGGAATCTCTAATTCTAACCTCCCTCTCATGAATTGAGTAACCCCTAGTAAATTTGATTTACCTCTCTTGGAATTGGATTTACTTCCTTAGGAATTCTAATGGCTATATAAGGATTGGAAAGGGGCTCTCTTTCATTCTTATCTCTCTAAGATGTCCATTATAGGGGAATGCTCTCTTGTATTGGTAAATACATTCTTTCGAGGAGGAAATGGATTGTATTGCAGAATATTGAAGGCCTTGTAATGAGGTTTGAAAACCCTGTAATGGGGATTGAAGATTGATTCTGTAAAACACAACATGAGGATGAGGCCAGGTAATATGCTATAATTGTGGCCAGCCAGGTCATGTATCTAAAGAATGTACTAATCCATGCACCACATGCAATTACTGTAAATCGTTTGATCATGTGATTGAAGATTACCCCCTGCTTGAGGTAGAAATGCAGAAGCGAAGAAGAACAAAAACACCGAACCCTAACATTCAGTTGATCGCATCAGAGAGTAGACCTACAAGTTAGAGTGTCAATGCAGTAATGTGAAGTGGTGCTTATACAGGAAAAGACAAAAGCGTAGAAGCCTCGACTTTGGGAACAACTTATCCTAAAAAGAATCCTTGAGAAACAATAGGAATTAGAAAAGCTCCAGGGAAAGCACCTCCATTGAACTTACAAAAAAATAAAGAAATATTTAAAGAAGCGCGGGACATGTTTAAACAACCACCACCTACTTCACCAAGGATTCCATTGCATAGTCAAGAACCGCAAATAGAAGATATGCCACTGGCATATGATCAGATGCACACTGCACAAGATACATCTATTTTTGTTGTGCAGTCTACATAGCTGCATCAAGTTATTAAAAAACAAAGACACTCTTATGGAATTTGAAAAAATGATAAATCAGTATGAATCATGCAGTAAGAAAGGAATAACACATGGCGCAGTATGTAACATTAGGAGTCCCAAAAAAACTGGCAGGGAAATGTGGTTCACTGCACAGATAGGAGACTACGAGATGGATGAGATCATTCTTGATCTCGGATCTGAAGTAAATGTCTTGACCAAGCAGACATGGCAGGAAATGGGGAAACCAAAGCTAAAATGGTCACCTATACAGTTAAGAATGGTTAATCAAGGCATAGTTATACCGCTCGGAAGGTTAACCAATACCATTGTTGTCATTGACGGAGTGCGAAGTTATGCAGACTTTGAAGTAATTGAAATTGTGTATGATAGCAATCCTTATCCAGCACTATTGGGCATTGATTGGGAAATGACGAACTCCACCATCATAAATCTGAAGACAATGAAAATGATATTTGAAGGCAATGACATAAGGGTCATCGCACCATTGAATCCTTCGCAGGGGGAGCGATATGTTGAACCAATTCAGGAAGAATACTCATCCTTGACCGTATCTATAAGATGACAACAAATGCTACTGATTATATACTCATCCTACTTCGGATGGAACGCTCAGCTAGTGCTGTGATAGTTCTTGCATCTCAGACTCTGAGGTAGGATTAGAAAACTGGCAACACATAATGCATGAAGTATCTGCTAGGAGATGCGCGACAATTACAAAGTCACTTCGTTGGATTGGAAAGAAGGTAAGTCCAATCCCCACTTATGATGGTACAACTAACATCTATTCATTTATCAAATAATACACTGCAGCAGTTGCAGATTAACATTGCGTCATAGCATTAGACATGGAACTCCGCGAGACACCTGCCAGATGGTGGGCTACGCATAAAAAGAAATTGACATCTTGGAACCAGTGCAGAATCAAATTACAGATCAGATTCGCTGATAAGGTTACACAACCATTTGAGAAATATAATAGCCATATGGATACAAAGGATCACATTGCAGCTTGTGCAAAAGCGTGGGAAGAAAGACCACGGACATAATCGGTACATCTCTTTGTGCATACATTGGAGGTGCCTATTCCAAAGAAATGGTACCTGGAGGAGGAGCTGCGCAGAGGAACCACGGATTGGTCTGTCCTCATTACAAGCTTTCAGAAGGGATTTAGCTTTTAAGATGAACATCCGACTATCCATGACGCGCTGCAACTTATCAAGGAAAAGATATTCACACCAAATTGCACAGAAGAAAACATAACATTAGAAGAGTTTTTTGAAGCAAACAATGTACTTGTGAGTCTACAACTAGATTGGACAGAACAAGTAGAGCAAGTCATGGACTTTTATAACTTAGCTGAAAAAGATGAAGATAAGGAATACAACAATGAGGAGGACCCGCGCAATGTAAATATCCTTGAAACAGAAGGAATGCATGAACTAGAAGGACCTCCACTAGAGATTCCAGATATGAGTGGATCGGTCAAAACAAAAAAGTGAACATAAGTACCAGTGAAGAGCCGAAGTTCGCAGCAATAGGAGACTACTGGGATGATGATACAGTTGTGGAGATCGCGTCTTTATTATAGGAATATCAGGAAGTATTCCCGACGAAGTTCATAGAGATGAAAGGTATCCTAGGATACTTAGGAGTGATGAGAATTCCTCTTAAGCCTGGACTGAAACCTATAAAACAAAGGCCATATAGACTGAACCCACGCTACAAAGAATGAGTTAAAGCAGAACTCAACAAGATGCTCGATGCAGGGATCATTGAGCCAGTTGAAGAATCTGAATGGATAAGCCCGATGGTCGTCCAAGACAAGAAAACAAAAGGTGAGATTAGGATCTGTGTTGATCTCAGGAAGCTGAATGATGCCTCGATGCATGACCCATTTCCTACACCTTTTACCAATGAAGTACTTGATAATGTTGGAGGGAATGAGGCATACTCTTTCACTGATGGATTTTTTGGATACCATCAGATAAGAATTGATCTGGCCGATAGGCACAAAACCACTTTTGCAACATAATGGGGGTCATTCCAGTATATGGTGGTGCCCTTTGGTTTGAAGAATGCACTAGCCATATTTTCAAGAGTGGTGATTGTCGCATTTAAAGAATTCATCCACAAGTTTTTAGAAGTTTACTTTGATGATTGGACCATTTTTGGGTTACTGAAGAACCATGCTGCGAACCTCAGAATGATGCTGGAAGAATGCAGACAACATCAGATTTCATTGAATTTGAAGAAATGTATTTTCTATGTTCCTTATGGGATTCTGCTGGGGCATATCGTGCGTAAGCAAGGATTGATGGTTAATCTTGCAAAGATCGTAGTTATTGTAAACTTGCCTACACTAAACTCAGTTAAACAATTGCGCACTACTCTAGGGCCTACCGGGTAATACAGGAAATTCATAAAAGGGTATGCACAGATAACCACAGCAATGGAGAAGCTTTTAAAAAAGGATGCACCGTTCATTTGGAATGAGGACTGTGAGAAAGGATTTGACACATTGAAAGAGAAAATGGTCAATGCACCCATCCTAGCTTTTTCAGACTGGGAAAATCCATTTCACGTACATGTTGATGCTTCATGTATAGCATTGGCTATTGTTCTTGCGTAGCCAGGAGAAGGAGGCATCGATCATCCCATTGCATTTTCGAAGAAAAAGCTCTCATCTGCTGAGAAGAAATATACCACTACTTAAAGGGAAGGACTCGTAATGGTATATGCGCTACAGAAATTCATACACTATTTACTTGGTGTGCACTTCTCAATTTTTACCGACCATTTTGCATTGAAATACCTGGTCAATAAGCCAGTGTTAGGGGGGTGAATATGCAGATGGCTCTTACTCTTCCAAGAGTATGATTTTGAAATAGTAGTTAATCCAGGAAGATTAAATTTAGGCCCTAATCATCTATCAAGGATCGAGTTAGGAGAGGAACCTACGAATCTAGAAGACAATCTGCCTGATGCGCAATTGTTTTCTATACAGGTTTCCGATGATTATTATTAGGATATCATTGATTTTCTAACTACCAGGTTCGCACCTACTGAATTCACTATGCAGCAGAAGAAGCAGTTGGTAGTGCAAGTCGCAGACTGCACCATTGTTGCAAGACAACTATACAAGATAGGACCTGATGAAGTGCTGCGAAGGTGTGTATTAGAACGTGAGAAGCCACTTATATTAGCTGATGCGCATTTAGGAGTAGCAGGAGGTCATTATGTAGGAAGGGCTACTGCGTAGAAGATATTGCGCACAAGGATATGGTAGCCTATGATTCATACGGACTCCAAAGAACATTGCCAGAACTGCGATGTCTGTCATAGGACAGGGAAGCCGTCAAGAGGAGATGAAATGCCATTGAACCCTCAGCTGACTACCTCACCAAATGGGCATAAGCAAAACTAGTCAAAGACTATAGTGCAGCTACAGCTGCGCAGTTTATCTTTGAGAACATCCTTACATGATTTTGATGCCCAAAACTTTTGATGAGTGATCAAGGCACCCATTTTCTGAACAGAACTATTGAAGCTTTGACTAAAGAGTTCTACATCCATCATCAGCGCAGTATGCCTTATCAGTCACAAGTGAATGGATCTATTGAATAATTCAATAAAGTACTTGAGAATGCACTAACCAAGATATGAAACGTAAACCACGATGAATGAGACTTGCGCATTCCATCTGTATTATGGGTGTACAGAACGACGTGCAAGAAATTAACTAGACATACACCTTTCATATTGGCTTATGGGAAGGAAGCAATAATTCCAATGGATTACATTATCCCCAGCTTGAGAATAGCTGCATTTACAGGGATGGCAGATCGCGCAGCACTGGAAGAAAGGCTGTTACACTTGGTTAGGTTGGAAGAAGATCGCTTCATCGCAGTATTCCACCAGCAAGTGCAGAAAGAACAAGAAAAAGCATGGCATGATCACCACATCAAGAATAAGTCTTTTCAGGTAGGTGATCTAGTCCTCTTGTACGATAGTAACTTCATGAAGTTTCCTGGAAAATTTAAAATGCATTGGCTTGGACCATATACTATCATACATGTTACTAACAGAGGCGCAGCCCATTTAGCTACTTTAGCCGGTGATACATTACCCAATTTGATAAATGGAACCATACTAAAGCTTTATTGCGATAGTCCTACTTCCCAGCATCCAGTATGATCGAAAAGAAGGAAAAGTTTCTAGGTGCCAAGTACAGTTGGAATTGGGCACTAGAAACTGCGGAAAAGACTGTACACAAACTTGTAAAGATAGATCTATATGCCGTGCAACGTTGTTGAAACTGCATGAATATATATATATATATATAAGAAAGGAAAAGAAACAATGCGCTGTGGTAGCATTAAAAAAGCTACCCTAAAGAGAAAAGAAATTATACACCATGAAGTCACTGGGCAGAGCCAAAGATGGCCTGCCACGTAGTTCGATGCAAGGCTCCAAAAAATAGTCGTTACAATGTCGGTTGGAAAGATATCCGTTATGCAGTGCTTTCCTACTAACCGCTCGGGCAATTAAAGCACATACATCCATTCTGAACGACTTAATGACGGAATTGACCGAAGCATCCGCTAAATTTGGATAACGGATACCACCATTAATGCTTATCTATCCGTTTAAGGGCGCGGAGGAGGGTCTGTCGTGCCTATAAATAAAACTGCATATCATCTCGTGGGCGTTACCAAAGCACTTAGAAATTATTGCACATATTGTTTTCTGATTTAAATCTGCAAATTATCCACTGTTAGCCGAGTAGTGAGCAAGTGAATGACACCAAGGTCCTTTATTGACAAAGAGTTCATGGTCGAAGAGACTATGAGGTTGTTCCAACACGGAGGAATTAACGATTTAATGAGAACCCCAAACAAGAAAGTCATCACTGAACCATAACAGGGTCCAAGAAGATCACCAAGACACGGCCCCTCAATGCAAGACAAAGGAAAAAATCCAATAGTGCCGAGATCAAAGCTACCAAAGACAAGTTCGGTAGGGCCAAATAAGCCCCTTGCCAATAAAGAGATACCTTTAACTATGACTCCAGACTATATCTTTCCATGTGTAGTGGATGCACCTGTCATTAGACTACTGAAGAGTCCAAAGTATGAGATACCACTCTCACCGATATCGAAGCATGTTGAGGTGGACAAAAATCTGTTGGGAAAGATCCCATAATGTAAATGGGAGGACTATGATCTGCTAGCAATGCAGAAGGAGAAGCCAACCTAGCCGAGGTTCCTACAGTTCCAGTTCGACAAATACATGTGTCGGAAGAAGAATGCAAAGGGTGGCCTCACCTTGGTCGCCGACAGCTGGTTTTCCGGAGTAGCCAAGTCAGGGCTGCTCAATTTGCTCTGGCTCCCACATTTCGACAGATCACTGCAGCTCAACGCGGTGGTGCGAACTCTTATGGCCAGCATCCACCAGGGATATTTATGGCTGGACCAGAATGTCGACTTGACAATTGACTTAATCCATCAAATAACTAGATTGAGCAAAAGGGGAGCAGACCCAAGGAAGTTCTTCCAGGGGAAGACAAAGGATAAATAGGTAGCCGCATTGATGAAGCAAACACAATCTGCCGTCAAAGGGAAGCGAGGCTTCCAGATGAATGACATAAATGACCAAGCAATAAGGTTTTTCACGTAGCTGTTAGTGGGCAAAATTCTAAGAAAGTGCAGACCACTAGAAGTCTCTACGGGTGCAGTACTACTTGGCGCTGCAACTGCCGAGGGTAAAGAATTCAATTGGTGCCAATATCTTGTAAATGAGTTCCTAGAGGAACTGAATGACACACAAATAAATGGTGGATACTTCCACTTCACCTGGTTAATCGTCCTGATCTCCTTCCTGGGTTGGAGGGAACCGAATCAATATGTCGGAGTGGTCACAGACACTTCGGAATGTAGAGGTGCTCAATATCAGAATCTGTGGGCGAATTTGAATCCCGAAAGACAGCACGAGACAACATTGGTCTTTTACACATATTATGACTAGCTGCATGGGGCCATCATGCTTACACCTCGAATACCAAAGCAAGTAACAAGCAAATATATCTGCATTATAAATTTTTATGCTGCGATGAAATGCAGCTCGATTTCAGCTAAAGCGCAGATGAAGAATCCTGACTAGTACCAAGGAAACTACCATATGTACAAGGAAGATATTGAGAATATCATGAAGGAATGGCCAGCTGAATTTCGAGTTGAGTTTGTGGACATCCAAAGTGATTCTGGCAAGGATAACCCTATCCTGTGTCCAATAGTAGAAGATAAAGAGTCAAGCAAAAGGAAGGATGCTAGGAATCCTTCAGGATGCAAGGAACCAAGGAAAAAGCAGAAATCAAGCAAAGACCAATTGGACACAGTGCTTCAAGAGGATGACTACCTAATGATCACCGCAATGGTCACTGAATAAATGGAGGAGCTCTCGACCGATAAGGAGAAGAAATAAAAGAAAATTTAGGACAGTTTGGACCAGAACCTAACCACACTGCAAGGAATTTCCCAAAAAATTGATGAAGTAAGCAGAAGATTACCATTGCAACGTGAATCAATAGCTGAAGGGCAATCGACGAGAAATTCACAGCAGCAAATCACCGTTCCCGCGAGGTCTCGTGTTTTCCATTTTCAACCATTATCTATAAGTTTGCCATTACCTGATCAAGTAATGGTAGATATGAAGAATGTAGAGCGCATGGAGCTTGATCTTGCAAAAATACCATTGCCAGGACTACATTACTTGCAGACCCAAGTTTATGAAGAAATGCATGACAGAACCATAGATGCGCTAAAAGGACAGGCAAAGCTGCAAGCAGCTAACAGATAGCTAGAGGAAGAGAGCTCGCTGAAAACTATGCAATTGGAAGATGAGCATGATCGTCAGCTGAGATTGGAGACAACGATCACTACAGTTGCAGATAACATAGATGAGTTTGAAGTTCAACTAGAACCAACAGATACTATTGTCAAGATTGGATATCTGGTCAATAGTCTTAAGACATAGAAGGATGACATGGAGATTCTCCATGAGTCAGAGATTCCTACTTTGAAGGCGCAAATCAATCAACACACCCCACCAGATGAACAACAATTAAGGCAGGGAGCAACGAAAACCGCGACACAAAATATTGCAGCCGAAGTGGCGAAGTGCCAAGGGTTGTTGGATGTAGCATCGACCGCATTCATTGCCCTCGAAGAAGACCCAGCATTGCAGGAGGTGAAGGATACTGTAAAGCAGAAGTAGGATGCACTAGAGCAGCTGGATACGAAGGTAAAGGCTCTTCTACCAAGAGATAGGCTGCCAAAGTACCAAGAAATCAATCTGAAGAAAAAGGAAGTACAGGCATTAGGGGAAAAATAAAGTGAAATGGGAGATGAATCATAATCTTTGTTGGAGGATGTCAACACGATCTCAAAAGAGATCGAGGATTAGTTAAAAGAGTTGCGCGAGAATCAAGCGCAAGTGGAAGGCCAGATCGACGATGAAATTACACTGGACATAATGGAAACAGTCCAACAAGTCAAGAAGGACACAAAGCAAGTGGTCAACAAGTTGTTCAACACATACAATGAGTTCATTGCGAAGATAGCTCTGCAGCTGGAGGAACAGCTTGGAAAAGTTGCAGGTGGATCGGGTTCAAGCCACATGTAAGTGTTAGGGGCCTGTTGGGCCTGGCCGAAGTGGGGCATTTTGAGCAGGAAGGATTTTGAGAACTACGGAGCTAAGCGCAGTCAAGTTGGAATAATTTTGAGATAGGTTTTGGTATGCTATGAATTTGCATGCAGCACGGTGTTGAAAGAACTGCGAAGATAGTGCTGCGAGGAGAGCAGTGTTGCGAGGTTCCACGTCGACGGAGATCCAGCTAAGCAGCTCGTGGATGGATGACGACAGTTATTTTGGTTAGGTCACAGAAGACCTATTTTTCTCAAAGATCGTCAATAACTACCAAGCAATGGGTAGGTGCAGATCGAGAGGTAGGTGACTCATCACATAAACAGAGGATTACTACTACTTGAACCAATTATCTAAGGCTGCGAAAGAAGGAACAGCTCGGTGGAAACAACCTGTTGGTGCGCCCATGATAGAACATCTGCTGCCAGATACTAGTAGTCTAGTTTTGGGAAAACCGTGATAGTTGTGCAAACTTAAGGGTTTCTGCCTTCTTAAATGTAAAGATATGACCTATGGGCATGATATATATAAGGCAATTTTGTATGAGAAGGGGTTACATTTTTTGTATTTGGGTATATTGAATATTGTTAGATCTGTAAGATTGAAGCATTGTAAAGGCTCTGCAGTTAAGTGCGCAGAGACCTAATATTGAGAGGGAGACGAGCGTCTGCGGCTGAGTGCACAGATGAAGAACTGTTGTACCCTTCCCTAAAAGATAATAAACAATAGTTCTTGTGGATGTAGCTTCCCATCCGGGGGAGTGAACCACGTTAAACCTTGTGTTATGTGATTGTTGTGTATGATTGCCATTAGTTTTGCTTGAATTGCTTACAGTGCATGCATGAAGTTACTTTTATCTGATATGTGTTTACTTTTATTTGTATTCACCACGAAGGGGATGGAATAAGATGATAGTAGTTCGTGTATGGATGAAAGTTAACAGTCAAGCACCTTTAAGACCTTAAATGAATGGAACTGTGAGATAAACACACAGTTAATTGTTAAGGTTGAATCACGATATCAGAGCATGCAGCATCGCACATCTCACTCATTTGCGTAAGTTATGATGAATAATTAAGGATTATTGAATAAGAGTGAGTAGAAGTGATTAAGTCTCATAACTGCCACGCGAGCTAGCTAACGCGTCGATCCATCAAGAGTGCTACTTAATAAGTTGTTGATAACTCATCATCGTAGAATAGAAGTAATCCCTTTGTGTAGTCCATGAATGTGGTAGAAGACTTCGCACAGTCATTAACTGTAGCACACAAGTGATCACCGCACTGCGCATTAACCAATTGAAACATTCGCATCACAAGGTTGTGGAAACCTGCTTCTGTAACCACTCCCTCAGCTTCACCTCGGGTCAGACCTCAGGCTTCTTATAGCCTGTTTCTGAAAGGGCCGGTGAATAGGGGTTTTGTTGGTATCTCGTACCGTGAAGTACCTGGGTCTACATTGCAAAACCTCTAGATCAGAATATACACCAACAAAATCCTACATCGTTAGGAGGTCCTTTCGGAGTCCTAGCTAGATCAGACGTGGGTCTTACAACATGGGGTATTAATTCATAAAGTGTGCCCGATTGGGAATATACTAAATCCATTTGGTGAGCACTCTGAATGAGTTGTTCTTCATTCATGGCTCCTGGCATGGCTACATCATTGGAAAGAGTAGACAATAAGGATTTGAGTAACTAGTATGCTAAAAATGGGTTAGGGATGTCAGCTTTTATAAGCCTTATGTGCCTCCTCAACTCATGGATGTGATCCGAGATGTGAGTAGCGGTGGATTTCCTAAGTGAAGTTAAAAATTTTGTTCCCGTCTCATAGCCGACAGGTAATTGAAAATGTGTCAAGAAGACCATAGCTAAAGATAAAAAATATGTGAATGTATTGCGAGGAAATTCGATGTACCATTTCGCAGCAATTCGCGTTAGGGTCCGTTGAAACAACCTTAACCTAACACTATCATCGACTAGGGAATTGGATGAACACCACAGATGGAATGTCATCACATGATTGGATGGGTCTTCCCTGATTTTCTGTCAAACTTGGGTATGTCTGAGGGTAGTTTGGTTTGTATGGTTGGCCACCCGTTCAAATGTAGAATAGGGTCATTGGTCAATCGGGATAAATCCAGTAGATTCAATATGGCTAGAAATGGTGACTTGGATGGTGCCGGAGCAAACGTTTGATATCCAGGTGAAGCTTTATGGCTCCACTGTTGGTTTCCTTGGGTTTAAGAAGCATTCCAATAAGGGTTACCTCCTTGTGGAGATTGCATCCAAAAAGATGGGTTACTTCTTGAAGGTTGTCCATTCCATTGTGGAGTAGGATGCATGTATGGATTTCTCCCCTATGGAGGTATGTTCCATTGAGATTGGTTACTTGGTGGAACATTGCCACTCCATTGTTGGTTAGGATTTATGGGTGGATTTCCCCCTTGCGGGGGTATGTTCCATTGATATTGGTTACTTGGTGGAACATTACCACTCCATTGCTGGTTGGGATTCATGAGTGGATTTTCCCCTTGCGAGGGTGGGCCCCAATTAGATTGGTTACTAGTTGGAATTAGACCACTCCATTGAATGTTTCCTTGGTTTGGATAAGCGCTCCAAGGTTGATTTCCCCCTTGTGGAGGTGGTGCCCAAGAAGATTGGGTACTTCGTGGAACTTGCCCACTCCATGGTGGAATGGGGTTGGTGGATGGGTTACGTCCTAGTGTGATACCTGTTGGGGGTATGGGATTGCCCCCAAGATTTATGCTAGGAAAGTTTGGATAATGGATTCCCAAGGCACTTCCACTAACTTGTGGGGCACTACCCCAATTGGCATTACTATTCCATAGTCCATTAATTCCACTAGGGACATTGAGATTCCAAAGTGAAGGATTCCCCCCAAGTGTAGAACTTGGAAGACTGTTTGGTATGCCAATAGGATTTTGGTTGACTCCCGGATTTTTTTGACCTTGAGTAGCCAAACCATATGGGAAACCCAAGTTTGGTAAGGCGGACCCTCCAGTAGGGATTCCTGTAAGAAAAGTGGATGTACTTCCGGGATTAGGACCCAAAACTGTACCAACTGACACTGAAGTGCTAGTTGAACTTATGGTAGTAGCAGGTAAACTCACTGGTGGAGTTATGGTAGAGTTCAAGTTGGAAATGTTGCTACCTCTAGCAACCGTTTGAGGTTGCAATGATGTGGTCCCTTTTGCTCCTGATGAAGCCATAGAGATGTTGGAAGTATTGCTACCTCCAACAACCGTTTGAGGTTGTGATGATGTAGTCCCTTGTGCTCCTGATGAAGCCATAAGGATGTTGGAAGTATTTCTACCTCCAACAACCGTTTGAGGTTGTGATGATGGGGTCCCTTGTGCTCCTGATGAAGCCATGGAGTTAGATGATGAATTTTGCATGTGTACCAAATGTGCCATAAGAGGGTTAATGGTGTTCAATGGTTCACTAATGTGAAGTACCACTGGGTCTGAAAGATTTGTCAAAGGTGGATTTACGGGATTTGCAGTGTTGTATTCTAATGTTTCAATTGCAATTGGAGCAAGAGGATCAACAATTTTTGTTTTTTCCTTTATAGGTGGTGTTGCAGTATTTGTTTGATGAGTTTCTCCTCTACTATTGATAATTGATGTTAGAAGTGTTTCAGTTTCAAATTCAAAATGCTTTGTATTTTGTAGCCGTCTCCGCAATGTAGTAGGGCCTTCAATTTCTGGTGACTCACCTCACTGCCGCCGTGACTGGTGGGTCGGGAGAGTAGCCAATTTGAAGAAATTTTGATGAAAGGATGTGTTTAACAAGATTTTGAAAAATAGAATCAAACAATCCTATTGCTTTCTAGACTCAACAAAATAAAAAGTGTCCACACAGTAAAAATTCCCTAGAGATTTCAAGCAAGCAAATTTACTCTTCCAAAGAACCTAAGTTCAGTGAAAAGTTGGATTGGAGGGCCTTCTGAAACTAGTAGCTGCTAAGGGATTTCATGTCCTCATAAAATTTCTAGAAGCGAAGGTGTGAGAAATAGTTACAATAAACTTTAATCACCAGGGGTGAAAGTGTTGGTTCCTGACCAATCACCCTCTCAAGGAGTAAGAGTTCCAAAGTTTGTCTCAAGTATTGCAAGTGTGTCCCACTCACAATAGCCTATGTGATATCCTAGGAATAGCCACTAAAGTTACCACTTCACAATCGACGGTCGAGCGGAACAGTTGTAAGTCAAGCACAACTCTCATAACCATTAACTCTAGAAACAATGATGTCACCCCGAGGACTTGTCACTGAACATAGAATCCCCTCGATAAGCTCATCTCCCACTAAATAATAAAAATGGGGGCACCACCCTTTCCTTATCCAGATTGACCTCGTGCTTGACGCATGTTTCAGAAGTGTTTTCCTGATAAGCGTTTTTTGCTACTAATGGATTTACTCTCTTTAATCAATGCTAGTTTCAAATTTTTGCAACCCAGGAGTGTTAACTCTCCAAACCTAATACAGGGCACTAACCTAAACTTGTTGGTGATATGAAAATCAAAAGTTTTTCAATTTTAGATTAAGCGCCAATTTTAAGGGTAGTTTGCTTAGTTTTAGGAGTGGAAGTGAAACTGGTGGTGTTTTGACTCGAAAATAGGGAAATGAACCAAACAATGCAAAATGCTCACTACTCTACCCTTCAATTCGATGAATATTGTAAATTAAGGAAGAGTTAGAGGTTCATGAGTTTCTTTCAGACATGCAAAATTCTGGTAGATTTCGTATGTTCATGCACAATTTGTTTCTGAAATATGGATAATAATTGATGTTTAAAGACCAATGTAACCCAAACAGATATCTCAAGTAAACATGAATCTAATTCTATTACATGGTGGATCCCTATTTCTCATTCACAAGATATCCATAAGGCCCAAGTGAAGAGGATACACAGAGCCCTTTGGAATGCTTATGAATTAAATTCTAAACTATTACACATGCGATCCACTTTCTCATTCACAAGATCGCCATAAGGCCCAAGTGAAGAGGATACAGTGGCTCGAAAAGCTGTATGCAAAAATTAAATCTACTATGTTACAAGTGAGATCCACTTTCTCATTCACAAGGTTGCCATAAGGTGCGAGTGAAGAGGATACGGTGGCTCGATATAAGATGCTTTGAGGAACCTGTTCTCCTGTATGACTGTAGATATTCAATGGAGGCTGGAAGCATATGTTACTAGCTATAATATCTTGATAAGGACCTGCACAACACTCACTAGAAACTATGGGCTTTGGGGCACATCACCTAAGAAGCACAGCTGAGGCACATCACTCACCTGGAGAAGCATCAAAGCTCTCATTAGAATTTTAATAAATTTATGTTTTCTCATGAGAGCTCTAATGCTTCTCCAATTGAGTGATGTGCCTCAACTGTGCTTCTTGGGTGATGTGCCCCAAGGCCCATAGTTTCCAGTCAGTGTTGTGTAGGTCCTTATCAAGATATTGCAGCCAGTAACATATGCTTCCAGCCTCCATTGAAGATCTACAGTCATACAGGAGAACAGGTTCCTCCAACAGTGATTCTGCAGCTAGTTTTAGTGAAGATTCTCCTGTTGATAGTTCGGCCATTTTTGCAAACATTAGAAGATCCACATATCAGATATCAGCTTCAGAGTTGAACCATCCTTCTCTTCTATCTCATTCTCTCAACCACAGCTAGATTTGGAGAGGGTTTCCACTGAAGAAGAGAGCTAGTTGATGGTGATGGCGCCCATTTGAAGATCAGCCATTCTGAGCGCAGCAAGATCATCCATCTAATCTATAGATGGAATGATATTTACTTTCAGAATAGAGGCACAGTAACTTCTTACTTCTCTTATCTATTCTCTCACTGATTGTAACCGAAGATTAGCCTGTGAGGCATTGTTATTTAAGAAGAAAATTATTAATGAAAGAAGAAGTGTTCTGAAAGTCATATTTCAAGTTATATGTGTGTAACAAGTTATATCAAAGTCTAAATTAATATCAAAACAGATTTTGTGGTTTATTAAAGCAATTTGTGAAGTTAGAATGCAAGACTAGCAAGATTGATGGCAATTCTAGACTAATTTCACCAGTTTTCCTGCTGAATCTATTTTAATCACTATTTTTACATTCTGTCAGTTGGAGCTAGTCCTTAACTCAGTCTAGTATCCATATCAGTCCCTGTAATAAGAATTTGGTTTCCTTTAGTCTCATTTTGGAAAGCCTGTATTGTGACTAGCTCAGCAGTCCACCATGTGCAAATAATTCCCAAATTGCTCCAAACCTTTCCAAGTCAATCCAGTCTTTATTCCAGCCTTCCTTATGATTTTAATGACTGATATATCTCTTTCCTAAAAACCTTTAACCCTTATCCAGTCTTGTTGGCATAAGCTACAAGCCCAGGAAGCCTCGAAGTAGGCAATAGATTCGTTCTATTGCTGAAAAGTGAATGGCTCTAGTACCTTGTGCCAAAGACTCCTGCTAAAAACATATTTTGCTGCTACTACACCTAATTCCATATAAATTCTAGAATCAAACTTTCATCCCACCATCCTCAATCTGTACACCAGTACCCCTCACTTACCTCCTGTCCAGTTCGAAGGATTTGCCACAAAATTGTCTAGTGAAATTTTATTAAAATTCTGAGTTGGAGATATTATCTTGGTCAAATATTGGCTAGGATATTATAGTGGATATTAACTCAACTTAAAAACTTTTACAACTTTTACTAGTGAAATTTTGTGGCAAATCCTTCGAACCGGACAGGAGGTAAGTGAGGGGTACTGGTGTACAGACTAAGGATAGTGGGATGAAAGTCTGATTCTAGAATTTATATGGGATTAGGTGCAGTAGCAGCAAAATATGTTTTTAGCAGGATTCCTTGGCACAAGGTACTAGAGCCATTCACTTTTCAGCAATAGAACGAATCTATTGCCTACTTCGAGGCTTCTTGGGCTTCTGGCATATGCCAACAAGATTGGGTAAGGGTTAAAGGTTTTTAGGAAAGAGATATATTAGTCATGCAACTCATAAAATAGGATGGAATGAAGACTAGGTGAACTTGGAAAAGTTTGGAGTGATTTGGGTCTTGATTGCACTCTGTGGACTGCTGAAATAGTCATATTCCAGGATTTCCAAAACGAAGTTAAAAGCATTCAAATTCTTATTGCAGGGACTGATATGGATATAATATTGAACTAAAAACCTCCTCCAACTGACAGAATGCAAAATGGATACTCAAAAACGATTCAGCAGCAAATATGGTGAAACTAGTCTAGATTAAGCACCAAACTAGCTAGTCTTGCATTTTAATCTCTTAAACTGCTCCAATAAATGATAAAATCTGCTATGACATTAAATAATGATCTGATATAACATACTGAACATGTGAAAGTTGAAAATAATATATCGGAATCCTTCTTTTATTGATTTAACTATCTCCCAAAACAACAGTGCCTCACAAGCTAAATATTCATTACATTTGATGGAGTATGAAGAGAAGAAATAGAATATTACTGTGGCTCTACTATGGATATAGGATCAGGTCATATATAGGTCATATGATTGTAAATGGCTGCTTCTTGAGCTTCTGAACTTGTCTGGAGCGCATTCACTAAGTCATCCCTCTCCTTCAGGGAAAACTCCTCTAGATTTAGCTATGAATGGAGAACGAGTGAGAAGAGAAGTATGGATCTGATCTGAAGCTGGTTACTGATATTGTACACCTCTAATGTTTGTAACAATAACTGCACCAACTCTCCTTCAGCCCCTGGGCACACTCCCAAGTTCTATCTTCTTCAATGGATGGATCTTCACCAAAAATAGCTGGAGAATCACTGCTGGAGGAACTTGTTCTCCCGAATGACTATAGATCTTCAATAGAGGCTGGAAGCTTGTGTTACTAGATGCAATATCTTGACATAGATATTCACAACACTCTCTTGAAACTAAGGGCCTTGGGGCACACCACCCAAGAAGCACAACTGAGGCACATCACTCAACTAGAGAATCATCAGAGCTCTCATGAGAAAACATAAATGATCAAAAGTTGTTCATTGGAGTTGGTTGGCTTCTTTTATAAACTTTATGATGACCTGCTGAGTAAGTTACTTAGCTTTGGTGACTTGTGAGAGTAGGTTACCACTTTCCCATCCTACTCCAAATCATGTGGGCGCCTTCTTGGAATAAATAGCAAGTTTTGTCTTAGAAAAACTTGCCAACTTTTGTCTCTCTTCACCCAAATTAGCAACTGTGCCTTAGTTAGCTTTCTGGATGTTGCTAAATCTTTACTTACAGCTTTTCTTGTTCTTTCCACTTTATTTACTTTCCACTTTTTTGCTTTTGCCTGCTTTTGCCAGCTTTTCTGTTTGCTTTTATGAGTTTCTAATTTGTTTGCCTTGTCTTCTTTCCTCCTTTGGACTCCTTGCTTTTCTTGAGATTTGCCACTAAGGCAAGAGTGGTCCACATGACCAAATTCGACCTCCTAGCCATATTATCACCCCTTTCCAATATTTATTACTAAAAATATTCCAGCATAGAATTAATTCCAAATTCAACATTTAAGCAATTAATTAATAATTCATTCATTCATTGTGGTATAATTGCCTCAAAATTAACCCCCAATTTGGCAACATCTTCCACATGGGTGCCCTCTTGGCCCACTTGCTCATTATCCATTAATTTTATTTATCAAAATTACCTTTAATAAATAAATTTTCCAACTTGGGAGACTTAGGCCAAAATTAATTCTAAGCAAATTGAACTAATACCATTTAATTGCCTTAGGGGTTGATTTTGTCCGCTTTCACCCATGGTACTGGATGAACCAAAATTGGGGACATGACAGTCATCCCTTCCTAAGATTGCTTGTTCTCAAGCAATGTTAGGATTCCACCAAGCTTCTGTTGCACCACTCTGATTTTATTTGTGCCCGTCCACTGAACAATCTGAAATTTAAACTTGGGGCCTTCAAAAAATCTAAGTAAAATGTAATATGACTAAATTTCACTGTAAACTCTATCTATACTAAATCATGAACAAAAATCTTAACCCGGTTAATATAACTGAGTAGAATTCTCGGATCCCACTGCTTCCTCCGCAAGGACCCATAATTTTCTGTCACCTCTAGAAAGTTATCACTCCAAGGAATTCCCAGATCCCAAAGTATCAACTGCATTTTTCCAATCTCCAAGCATGTGGATTCCCTCCACATAGGCCAACTTCTGCAAGTAATCATTAATTTATCTTGGCAACTTTCCTACTTAGCTGCCTTCCCTTGACCATAAGCAAAAACATTTTTGCAAGGATATTTCATGTTTGTCAGGTAATCTTTCACCCAATCCATATGTGGATGAGTGACATCAAATGGCTGCAAATTATGCCTTTTCCGTTGCTCACAAATCATATAAAAATCAGCAATGATGAAAACAATTTTATTGCAACAAAACATAAGATTCTTACCTTCTAGGTTTTCCCTTTCAGTGATGCCTCTATCCATCCAACCAATGGATGGAAAAACACCTTTATTTGCTGAATCATATGGAATGTGATCAGCCATATGTCTATCCTCTTCATATAAAGAGAACTCATGATTTCTACGGAACTCCACAGGTCTTCCCCTCTTCATCCAATGGCTCAACTCTCTACCTTTGATCCAAGGGTGCCAAACTCCATCACATGACCCACATGTTGAAAGTAAGTGTGGATCTGATGCCTCCTTTGTTAAATTTTGAGCATTAATTCACAATACTCTTGGATCTTTACTGAGAGAATAACATATACATTATATCAATGCATAACAATCACAATAAGCATGACAAACATCACAAGAATCAAAATCATGAGAGACAAGAGACACAGAGTTTCCGTGGGAAAAACCCTAAGGTGAAAAACCCCACAACTTCCTCGGAGATAGAGAGAGCAATGGCTCAACCAAAGTACAACTAAAATACACTTGAGATAATCTCCTAGAGCAGATGATCCTCCTCCTCACTAGTGTGCCACTTTTTGAGTGAGAGAAGTGTGACTTTCCAAATGATGCAAATAGAGATCTCCCTATCTCTATTTATACTTAACCTGTTTGCCCAGTTACACTATGGGGCCGAATTGTCTATCTAGATACATCCACAATATAATATATATTTCAATGCTGACCCCACACATGGTGGTCTAATAACAGATCAGCAAGTACACACACTTGTGACACTTGTCAATCCACATGACGACACTTCCTTATAGAGGAATAACACATCTCTAATAAGGCTACAATAAATATATATGAAATACATGGATGAAATACATTCTGAAGTTACATATACATCAACACTCCCTCTTAAATAGGAAGGTATTTATCGACACAGATCTGCTAGAAAAGTCTTCTTCTTGAGATCATTGTCATTGATGCATCGTCATCATCATCATCACTACTGCTGCTATCTCAACCAATCTCTGACTCTACTCGTCATAGGAATTTCTACAGAGCCAGTCCTTTTTCATACTGGATGTAGGCCCACCACTTGCAGGTCTTTGTCATCACTGGCCATACTGTGGAATCCTCAGGACTTATTACGTGCATCAAAAAAACTCGAAAGAGCTTCCCAGGCTATTACGAGCAAATGGCTCTACCTATAGGATCTCCCAGGGCCATATTATATGTGACCTAACCAAAAAACCTCACAAGAGCATCTCAGGATGTTACGAGCACACAACTCTACCTATAGCTTCTCCCAGGGATAGATTATATGTGGTCACCACAAAACCTCACAAGAGCATCCCAGGCTATTACGAGCACACAACTCTACCTATAGGATCTCCCAGGGACAGATTATATGTGGTCATGGAAAAACCTCGCAAGAGCATCCCAGGACTTATTACAGGCACACAGCCCAACCTATCGGATCTCCCAGGGACATATTATATGCCATAGGACAAAACCTCGAAAGAGCATCTGTCAGATATCCTAGGGCCAGATTATATGCCATAGGCAAAACCTCGAAAGACTATCTGCAAATCTCCCACGGCCAAATTATATGTCCTCCCAGAGAAAAACCTCGAAAGAGCATTTGCCAGATATCCCAGGGCCAAATTATATGCCATAGGCAAAACCTTGAAAGACTATCTGCAAATATCCTAGAGCCAAATTATATGCTCATCTGCACAACCTGAGCCAGGACCATAGAGTATCAACTCGATACTCACCATACATCATCCTGATGTACACATGATCATCCTGATCATCATCACTGCAACATCCTGCTGCATGTCATCTAGAGAAACATCCTGAAGCTCGTCATCCATGATCATCCTGATCATACAATGCATCTACCTGATGCATACCAAGTATCTACCTGATACATATCATCATACATGATCCACCTGATCATACAATGTATCCACCTGATACAAATACAAATACATGATACATATCACCATACATGATCCACCTAATCATACAATGTATCCACCTAATACATATACATATACATGGTCCAAGCATCCAACATGATGCATATACAAAATACATACAAATGATCCTACTGATCATATCCAACATCCAACATGATGCGTACATAGATATAAATGATCCAACTGATCATATACAACATCCAACATGATGCGTACATACATATAAATGATCCAACTGATCATATAAAGCAAAAACTAGAACATCATCCTGATGCTCATCATCCAGCGCTTACATCCACAGCCATGTGAAGGATCCTCTTTCCAACATGCTTGGAATGGCTTCAGCAAATGTGTCTATCACTTCTTCCTCGAAGTGTCAATCTGAAGAACGCCAAGCCTCTCCCTGAAGTACTCGAACTTCACCTTGGCTAGTGGCTTCGTCAGCACATCTGCAATTTGCTTGTCCATCGCAATGTATGGGAGCTTCACAGCTCCTCTCTGCACCATATCCTTGATATAGTGATATTTGATCTCTATGTGTTTCGACCTGTCATGAAACACTGGGTTCTCGAACAGCTTCACACAACTCTGGTTACCACAAAAGATACCAGTAGCATCCAATGGGAGATCAAATAACTCAGACAGTAGCTTCCGTTGTTAGAATAGTAATCCATACTTAGTACCATAGTCCATAACCATAGTCAAATTTTATTGCGCATGTGCTTCATCACACCATAGTTTAGTCTAGCTGACTTTAGTTGGTCAAATACCCACATTTGAGAGTGTTCACACCCACTTCCAAGCAAACCAGTTCACCCAACCTCCTATTTTGTCCACAAGTGCACTCTCATTAAATGTTGGAGCACTCTCTCTCCTTGATTTGGGGAATTACTATTGACTAGGAGCGCTAGGGTGGATTTTGCCCAATTTTGGCTAGATTTGGAGCATTTATTACTCCCTTGGTCCTCCCAAACACCTCTATTTTCTCATCCACGCCTTCCTTGGCCTCAATTATGACCCAGCATGCTTTGGCCACCTTCACACCTGAATCCGTGATTGTTTGGGATGATTAGGACTGAGTTGGACCTACCTAGGGGGGATTGAGGCCAATTTGGAAATTTTGACTTGTACACTCATCTTGAGCTATCTAATGCTCTCAAATTTCTTATGGATGTAATAAAAACCTATTCTTAACATTTTCACAGGTTAGACAGTCAAATAATGCAAAGATTAAGTTCACATTGTGTGTAAAATTGTCTCCTTTTTCAAGCTTTTTCACTGGTTTTGTAAATAATTCGATTTTGTGAGGTTCTCTATAGCTCCTAGATCTTAATGTGATCAAAATACTCACATCCATATCCATACTACCTCACAACTAGATAAATAGGCTGCAACATACTCTACCTCAGCTGTACTCAGTGCTACTCAGGACTGCTTCCTACTAAACCAAGAGATCACACCTGATCCCATACTGAAGCAACATCCAAATGTGATCTTCCTATCTATAGCACTGCTAGCCCAATCTGAATCAACATAACCCTGCAGGTTAAACTTTTGATTCGCTTCATATTTGAGCCCATAATCCACTGTACCCTTCAGGTACCTTAGAACATGCTTTAGAGCAACCAGGTGAACACTCCTCGGATCCGTCAGAAACTAGCTCAATGTGTTCACAGCAAAGCAAATATTTGGTCTTGTGTTCGTCATGTACATAAAGGACCCAATCATCTGACGATACATAGAGACATCAACTGGCTCACATGAAGCATCACATAGAAGCTTCAGATTCGATGCTATAGGTGTGGCCATGGCCTTGCAATCCATCATCCCGAATCTCTTCAGGATATCTACTGTGTACTTTCCTTAACCAAGGAAGATCCCACCTGTACTCTGCCACACCTCCATACCTAGGAAATAATGCATCATTCCCAAATCTTTCATATCGAACTCAACAGCAAGCTTCCTCTTAGTATCTGCAATCAGTCTATCATCTCCTGTTACAAATAAGTCATCCACATACAGGAGTAGAATCACAGGATTCCCTTCCTCAACCTTATAGTAGAGGTTGGAATCCACTTTACTCTTGGTAAAGCCCAAACTAGATAGGAAACTGTCCATCGTACCATACCAGGTTCTGGGAGCTTGTTTCAAGCCATACAAGGCTTTCTTCAATCTGCACACATATGACTCCCTGTCATGTATTTCAAAACCGAGTGGCTGCTCCACATATACTTCCTCATCAACTACACCATTCAAGAAAGCAGTATTGACATCCATTTGGTGTGTTTTCCATTTCATTGCTACAGTCACAGCAAGTACTGTTCTGAAAGAAGTATACCTGGCTACAGGTGCAAAAGTTTCTTCATAATCTATTCCCTCTTTCTGAGAGAGGCCACGAGCTACGAATCTTGCCTTGTATTTCTCTACACTGGCATCTGCAGCATGCTTGATTTTGTAGATCCATTTGGAAGTCACAACAGACTTCTCTTTAGGTCTTGGGACAACATTCCAAACATCATTCTTCATTATTGATTGGTATTCCTCAACCATGGCATCCTTCCATTCTTTCTTTTCCGCTGCTTCTTCATAACTGGAAGGTTCTTTGTTCATAATGTCATAGAGTAAAGCAACATAGCTGGTATGTGATCTGGTTCTCTTCTTTGCTCTGTGTTCTTCTTCTGGAATGCCAAATATTTCTGCATCTTGAATGAGCTCTCTAGCCCATGCAGGTTTCCTCTTGTGAGAGTTAACCTCACGGGGTGGATCTATAGGTTCTTGCGGATCTTTAAACTCACGAACAACTTCTGGAATTGCTTCAGCCATGGTAGTGTCTTGAAATCTAGTTTCCTTAGGTTCTTCACAAACTTCGATAGGTGCCTTCCTTGATTTGATGAATGCTAAGTTTTCATCAAATGTTACATCCCTGCTGACATCAATCTTCTTGAACCTTGGAAAATATATTCTATAAGCCTTCGAGCTTTCACTGTAGCCCACAAAGATACCCTTCTTTCCTGAAGGATCTAGTTTGGTCCTCTTTTCCTTTGGGACATGAGTGTATACTGGACAACCAAATATTCTGAGATGGATTACTTCAGGTCTCTTACCAGAAAAGACCTCTTCTGGTGTCTTGTTGTCCAATATCTTGTGGGGTGTTCTGTTTTGCACATATACAGCTGTTCTAGCTGCTTCTGCCCATAGATGCATAGGTAGATCCTGGTCATGCAGCATTGCCCTTTCTGCTTCCATGATTGTTCTGTTCTTCCTTTCTGCAACTCCATTCTATTGAGGATTATAAGGAGCAGTCAAATTCCTCTTAATCCCTGAATCACTACAAAGCTTCTTGAAGTCACCTGAGGTGAATTCTCCACCATTGTCGGATCTAAATGTTTTGATCTTCTTGTCAGTTTGATTCTCCATCAAGGTTTTGAATTCCTTGAACTTATCAAACACCTCATCTTTGTTCTTCAAGAAGTAAACCCAAGTCTTCCTAGAGAAGTCATCAATAAATGAGACATAGTAAACATACCCACTTAGAGAACTGGATGACATAGGACCACATACATCTGAGTGGATGATCTCCAGTATATCTTTTTCCTTGCTTTCACTGCTTGGGAAAGCCTTCTTAATGTTCTTACCTTTTGCACATCCTTTGCAAACACCTTCATGTTTGGTCTTGATTTCAGGAAGACCCTTGCTTGCAATTGGAAGTGCCCTATAGTGCATATGAGAAAGTCTTCTATGCCATAGTTCACTTGGCTCCATGGATTCATGCACCATGGCATGTTCAGGTTGTCCCTTCAATTTATACAAACCTCCCTCTTGCTCTCCAATCACTACTGCATCATCTATGGTCTTTCCCTTTGGCCATATTGGGACTTGGCAATCCACAAATGCAACCCTCATACCTTTTGCATCCAATGCAAAGATGGAGAGTAAGTTCTTCTTGAGCTCAGGTACATAAAGGACTTCTTTCATCTTCAAAGATTTTCCAGAATCTAGGTTGTAGGAGGCTTCACCACTTCCTTTGATTGGGTATTGAAAATCATCCCCAAGTTTCACCTTATGGGGTCATTCATGTTCAGATAGATTCACAAAAGATTCCTTAAACCCAGTCATGTGTTTGGAAGCCCCACTGTCAATCAACCAATCATTACAACCATGGGAGATAGTACCTGTGAGAGCAGAGATTAGAACATACTCTTCTTCACTTGATGAGTCATCATCACTATCATCACTTTCTGCCCTAGCCTTCTTCTTTGGAGGTTCATCATCCTCGGCAGCATGAGCATGGAAATTTCTTTTGCTACCCTTCTTCTTCTTGCTGGAGTTGTTGTTATTATCCCTTTTGTTCTTGGGACAATCTAAAGCAAAGTGACCTTTCTCATTGCATGTGAAGCATCTTAGATCCTTCTTATTCTTTTGATAGGATCTCTTGTAGCGAGAGTGCTCCTTCTTGGGCTTGCTTCTTTTGGTGTGAGCTGCAAGAGCTTGATCTTCAATCTCCATATTTTCTTCTCTCGCCACAAGCCTTGCTTCTTCTTGTGAGCATTCTTCCCGTAGTCTGTTGAAGGATACCAACTTCTTTCTTGCACAGATTCCTTGAATAAAGGAGTCCCATGACCGAGGTAGGCCATTCAGAGTGGTCATGACAACTTCACCATTCTCCACTATTTCATCTACTGCTTCCAGATGTTCCTTAATCTGGGAGACCCTAGAAAAATAATATTGAATGGTTTTTCCATTCTGAAACTTTACTCCTTTCAATTGGTTCCGCAAGGTCATCTTCCGATTTATGTTCTTCCCTTCAAATAGCTTGGTCAAAGAGTCAAACATCTCCTTGGGTGTCTTTAGAGAAGACACATGGGGTATGAGATGGTCTTTAATAGAATCAGCAATGATTCTCTTTGCCTTGACCAAGTTCTTCTTATGCAATACCTTAGCCTCTTCATCCTCTGGGATAGGGATGTCTTCTTTTATATATGAGTCCAACTCATTCTCTTCTAGGATTAACCCAATCCTATACTGCCAAGCTCGAAAGTTATCGTCCCCTTCAAGCTTATCCTCAAGATTGGTGTGGTGAGACATCTTAAAGAGTACTTCAAATGGAAATAGAAAAGATTTAGGTCTTACCACTTGAAATGCTGAAAATTGGATCTGGTCCCAGATTAGGGTTTATCGGAAAAACCCTAAAAATTTGAAATGTGAATTTCAACTTTCTGAAAGGATAGAAAGATGCGCCTTGATGAGCTGATTAGCCTGGTGCATTCAGAATTTGAGATCAACAAAGTTTTCCCTTAAGATTTTCCTTTTTGTCCTCTCGGGTTCACTAGGGAGAGCCCTGAATTAGGGTTTGAGTTTCCCGGAGATCTACCCAGCCAAAAATCTCGATCCAAAGCTCTAAACTTCGATTTTTGCAAGGAGCCTCCAGCTATGCCTTTAGATTCCAGAAATTCCTATTTTTGTGGAAACCCTAATTTTTAGGGCCAAATCTGAAAATGCTCATAATTGAATTCTGATTGGACAGATAGATTCTCCTTGATGAGTAGAGTCAATCTATTATGCTGCTTTTCCAAAATCTATGGAGAGAAACCCAATAAACAAGAAACTCAAGTTTCCATCACTGCAAAATGTCTTCTTCTCAGGTTAGCTCTGATACCATGTTAAATTTTGAGCATTAATTCACAATACTCTTGGATCTTTACTGATAGAATAACATATACAGTATATCAATGCATAACAATCACAATTAGCATGACAAGCATCACAAGAATCAAAAGCATGAGAGACAAGAGACACAGAGTTTCCGTGGGGAAAACCCTAAGGTGAAAAACCCCACAACTTCCTCAGAGATAGAGAGAGCAATGGTTCAACCAAAGTACAACCAAAATACACTTAAGATAGTCTCCTAGAGTAGATGATCCTCCTCCTCACTAGTGCACCACTTTCTGAGTGAGAGAAGTGTGACTTTCCGAATGATGCAAATAGAGATCTCCCGATCTCTATTTATACTTAACCTATTTTCCCAGTTACACTATGGGGCCGACTTGTCTATCTAGATACATCCACAATATAATATATATTTCAAGGCCGACCCCACACATGGTGGTCTAATAACCCATCGACAAGTACACACACTTGCAACACTTGTCAATCCACATGACGACACTTCCTTATAGAGGAATAACACATCTCTAATAAGGGTACAATAAATATATATGAAATACATGGATGAAATACATTCTGAAGTTACATATACATCAATATCCTTGTCAAAAGTGGCTGCACACACATGCATGGGCTGCTTCCACTGCTGGAGGTTAAGGAATATGTCATCTAACTTAAATTTAGGATCTTTCTGCTCATCATGTGATAGAAAAAAATAGAATCCTTTTACCCAATTTTCATTCCCAAGGTTTGTGGCTGAATGTGAAGTGGGGAATGAATAGTGGTGAGCCATGCTTCTGAACATTTCATCCACTGAAGTTGTGGATGTATCCTCTCTATTGATGGCTGAACCCTCTATGGTGAAATCAACTGCACCTTCCTTGGAAGAAAGACCTTCTTCAATGATCCTCTCATGTTCATTTTGGAAAAAATTATGCACTTGATTTTCACCCACTTTTTCTGCACATTCTTCAAGCACATACCACACAGATTGTTCCTCATGGTCCACCCACTCATGAGGTTCATTCATGTAATATTTTATGTCATTGACCCAAAAGGGATGACTCTTAGGAAAAATTGAGGATTCAGTCAATTCTTTCCACTCTTGTTGGAATTGTTCTATCTTCATTTGGGATTCTGAGAGAGCACTTTGAGTGTATCTCAAAGAATCTTGGGTGGCCAACAACTCACTTTTGAGCTTGTAGTTCTCTTCTTCATATATGCAAATATTTTCTTCATCGTGCAATGATGCATCCCGCAACAATTCAACAAGCTCACACATGTAATTTTTATCTGAAAGCAACTGTGAGAAATTACCTTTGATTGCGGACATTGCTTTTTGGATATTCTCCATGGCTACAAAGAAATATTGATCTTCCCTTAAAGCAGCTTCCCAACACAACCTCGACACTGAAGAATGAGTGTCATGGAGAATTTTCAGGGCCTCTTGGATCTTCTGTTCATCCATCTTCAATGACCCTCAAAGAAGATGAGGTTCTTGCAGATGTTCCTCCTCTTCATTCCCCATCATCGAATCGATTTCAAGCAGTGCACTTGAGGTTTTGAAATCTGATCCATATGTTGCTGCTGCAATATATTCATCTTTTAGGTCCTCAAAAACATAATTTGGGCTGCAACATAAGTGCTCATTCATCCTTGGTGCCACAGAAATATCTTCTCTCAAAGTTTCATCCTTCACACTGCTTTCATTTTTTACACTAGAATTATGAACCTCATCACTAGGGGGCTCAAACATTCTGAAATTTTCAATGGACATGGATGCCATCTTAGTTTGACATAATGACACATAAAAATCAGAAATTACTAATTCACCATGTGTCATATTCTCCTCCTTATGTGGTGGAATTATGATGGCTTTTTCATCCACCCATTTCTCTGCTTCACACCCTACTATGATGTGCTCAATTTCTGCTTCCTGGTGAGGCTCAAGTTGTGTCTTTGGATCTGATTTATGTTCTACTTTTAGATATGATCCGAAATATGGTTCAACACCCCTAACAGTACCAATCTCATCCGAGATGATCTTGAGATCCTCATCATAGAATCTTGTAGTAGATTCTTCTTCTATTTTGTCAACAATCTCATGATTGGGTTTTTGGGTCATGTTTCTCCTTGGTTGTCTTATGATGAATATTATTGGAGGATCTTCTTGAAGAGGATCCAAAAATTCTTGTGAAGTCACATGCATCCAATGCAACTTTGATATCTTTTATTATATCTTTCATAGAAGGTTTACCTATGACTGTAGAACATGCAACCTTTTCTTGAATATGGCTATCAGAATAATCATAGTTTGTTCTGTCAATCATGATCTCATGGGGGATGCTTATGGAAGGTACTTCTTGGTAATTATCTTCCTCATACTATCTGCAATATTCTTCATACTGCTCATCATAATCTTCATCATATTCCTTATAAGAATAATCTTCTTCCTCATAAATCCCAAAGTCTAAATCTTCCATAACTAGAACTAATTCCACATTTGCAATCTTGAAGATAGTGCTGAGATATTTTCCCAATAAGAATTACTTTCCACATGATGAGCCAAGGAAAGTGCTCTGATACCACTGTAATATCCTGGGCAAGATCTGACCTAGATATTAACTCCACTTAAAAACTTTTACAACTTTTACTAGTGAAATTTTGTGGCAAATCCTTCGAACCTGTAGTGCCCCTAGACTTTTGTAGACATTGAGGGCACCTGCTGAGTGACCCGGCCGATTGAAACATTAATTAAATAACGTTTTGAACTTATTTTTGAGTAGGTGTATCTGAACTGTTGAGGTAAATGAATAATTGCATATGTTAAACGATTAGCTATGACTATGGAAAATTATGTTGATGGATAATGCTTAACGACTAGCTGTATGGTGATTATGTAATTGTCGACGAAATGTATATCTGATTAGATGAATAAGAAGTTGAATAAATCATAAATATTTAACAATACTAGAGTTAGAAATCAGATGATGATTATTGAGGACAATGCTACTAATAATTTGTTGTGAGAAGTGTGTGTAGAAACAAGTGAGACGGTTCACCAACGGACACACAAAGGAACATGAAGGGTCGTAGAGTATGGGTAAATCACACACAGGGGGAGCGACGACGATGTCAACTTCCGACAAGAATACCACGCATGAGCAAATAAGCATTGATCCACTTGCTCAAGAGGAATGTGTGAGGGCGTACGAGGTGGGCCACGACAGAGCTGGTCACGTATGAGTTGAGGGGTGCGCAGTGAGAATGGACTCACTCCTCAGCGCCATTAGTCCCTAGATAGCACGTAGACGGAGGATGGATGGTAATGATTCCTAAAATCCCTACAAGAGTTCCCGCAAGTCAAAACGGAAAGATGGTGGCAGAAGGGCCCAACGATGCGGTACCCTGTCGAGAACGGAAAGAATGGACGCAAGGACCCAACGATGCAGTACCATGCCAAGGAATGGAAACCATGGATGATTGGACCCGACGGAGTGGTGCCATGTCAGGGAATTAAAAATTAAGGAGCCAGGCGCCCAACGGCGTGGCACCGTGATCCTAGTGAGTTTGATTGTTAAGTTAAACTGCATAAAACACTTATGAGAATAACTCTAGATTATTACTTAGCAAATGCATAAAAATAGTTTAGACATTTGCATATGAATAGTTATTTTTGTAGAGCATTTAAAATAATAGAAATCATTATTTAGGAGCAAAATAGAATCCTAAGATTAGACACCTAGTCAACTAAAAGCTAGGAGTTGATTAAAATATCTAGGGGACAAACTAGAGCAAACTTAGGGGTGTTGGTGCACTTCCCAGAGAAACTAACACTTGGATGAGTGAGTGTTTTAATTAAAAATATTTAATTATGCATGAAGCGACATGTGTCGCATGAGATTTTCCTTTATAAGGAAGGCTTAGGGAATGGGTAAGGGGCCCATAATTTGGACGATTGTCGTAATTTTCAAATGCCTCAAAGACTTGCTACTATCTAAGGGTTTGGCTAAGAAATCCTGGTGGGAAGGGGAATCCCAAGCTGGATTTCTGAGATTGTGTGTGTGATCTCTACGACCCGAACTGCTCGGGGGTTCGAGAGGAAGGAGAGTACTCTCAAAAAGGTTGGGAGGTTAACAGAGGTGTCCATTGGTGACTGTGCCAGACAACTGTGGAAGCAGAGCTGCGACAAACCAGAAATTCTTTCTTTCGACTGGAGCTACCATCACTTCAGGCTCTTGTTGTTTAAATTATTTAAATTATATTTCTGTTGTTTTAGATATTATGGATCCAGAATCGCAATAGAGTCTAGAATATGTTTCTTTTACAATGAGATCTGCGTATTCATCCTATTACCGAAAAGAATTAATCTTTGGTTTTATCTTTCGATTTACGTTGTTCTGAGTATGCATCATTCGCCTCAATTTATTTTATGAAAAGAGAGTGAATATCTCTGGTTAATCGGATTGATTTCTAACAAGTAATACCTATGAACATTCAAATTTCATGGTCGATATTACTGTAATGTTGTTCCTATAGCTACTTAAACTCCGTATTGTATTGTAGCCTAGCTATCACAGAGATCTGCTCTAAGTTCCTGAAAGGATTACTGTCTTGCTGTATCAGAGATTACCTTCAGTTTCAGAATGCGTTTATGCCTTACTTTTCATAAGATATGCTCTAAACTTTAGATCGAAGTATGAGTCTATAGTTTCAGAATTATCTTTTGGTTTCCTTAGATGTTTAAATCATGGTAGTGTCATTCGATTTCAGAGAATGCCTTCAAGTTTCAGCTATTAATTCCCTGTCTAGTTTTTGCCACGCTAACTTATTTATGTCAAAGGTAGGAAATTTATAATTGGATCCCAGCAGCGATTCACTTAGATCGATACTGTATTTCAATTACAGTACTCGGTTCATGTTCAGGCTGGATCCATTTCCTTGATTCAATAGGTTTATTTAGATCGGTTGGTACTTAAGTGGCGATATTCGATCTTATTTGTCAGATCATTTTTCCCTTATTGTAAATTCCTGTATCGATCTAGCCCTGTATGACTCTGTGCTTCAATTTACAGTGTTCAAAACTCCATCCTGATCGGCAGCTTACCTAACTACACGACTGAGTGGCTCCATGCCCATATCGGTTATGTGTTGAGTTAAAATTAATTCTTTCTCTCGACAACCTGAGTAAGAGGTCAGGTTTGGAAATTTTTGTTAACTTCATTATTTTTCTGATAGACCGAATGAACATTGTTTTGTTAACTTCATTATTTTCGATTCCATTTTTGTAATCTCTGTAATATTTTTCAGAAGTCGATTTCATTTTTACAATCTCTGTAATATTTTTGGAATGTGGGAGTAGATCCATTTATATCAGAATGATTTAGATTCATCTTATGTCAAACTAATTTAGATCCAAAAGTCGATTCCCTTTTTATAATCTCTGTAATATTTTCCAGAAGTCGATTTCATTTTTACAATCTCTGTAATATTTTTGGAATGTGGGTGTAGATCCATTTATATCAGATCGAATTAGATTCATCTTATGGCAAAACCGATTTAGATCCAAAATTTGATTTCATTCTTATAATCTTTGTAATGTTTTTGGGATGTGGGTGTCGACCCAATTCGTATCAATTCGATCCAAATCTACTCTGTGCCAAGAAGTCGATATCATCTCTCACTATCTCACTAATCTTGTTATGACGAAATGTGAGTCAAGTCTTGAATGCCGACGGTGTGGAATTTATTTTGTTGAACTCTGTCAATTATCAATACTCTGTTCTGTCAAGATGAATACGGTCTCGGTATTCTAATCGGACTACAATTCAATTGCATACCGAGGTTCTTCTGGAAGCAAAATCGATCTCTGCCAGATCTATGTTTTCTTTTTAGGCGATTCCAGGTCAATACTTTGAATTACAAACTGCTCCTAGATATCTACGAATGATCCATTGTTAAATTGTGTTCTAGATCCATTGTCTAATCTGCCTGGAAATGAATTAAAACAGTAATCTGATAAAACTTACCATGTTCAGTCTTTGAGGATTTATCACACTTGCCTCTACTTTGAAACCTTTGTCTGTTTTGATGTCGGATCGAATCTCTAGATGGGTTCTTCTACCCTAATTGAATCTAAGTGAGTTGTTACAGTAATTTTCTCTTCCGGAGTTTTCCCTACGCCTTCGGTGTTTACCAACCCAAGTCATGGATCCAACAGATCATCCCTCCCTCTTCATCAAACTCTGTTTACGATTTAATTATCCCACTAGATTGCAATTGTTCTGTGCTATTTTCAGAACCAGATCCATTCGTTCTAAGCTCTGTCGACAGCATGAAGATCGAGCACAACTTGAAGGGTGAAACATCTGAGAGTTTAGAATTAAAGTTTATTTGCTGGTATGGTCTAGAGTATTGTTGATACAATGTTAATCCAAAATTATGTCTCATTTACAAGCATTTTAAATCTTTCCATTTAATTGTACATTTGTGTGTTTTCATAAGAGCATGACAAAAAAAAAAACGGTGTGTGCCCATTAGAGTATTTAATGGCATCTCTAGATTCTTAATACAGAATGTGAATTTACTCTTTAATTGCTGTCAAAATTTAAGCTTTGGATAAAAACATGTGTCGGTAATATTCCTCAGCCAGCAAGCCGTGGATCCCTTGGTGGCACGTATTGAACAACTCTTATGTCAATTAAAAGTCAAGACTATTTGGACCTTAACATATTATTGAGGGTGAAGTCATTACTGTCTAACTCCTTGTTTGCGGTAAACAACAAAAACTATTAAGTCCTTTTAAACATCATTACATTTAGTGAAAAGTGGCAGTGTAGTAATATCTCCTTGTTTAAGGGATTGACAATATTTTGTAATTTTTAATTAACTATTCTTTTTAAGATATAGGGAAATGTAAAAATATATAATTTGGATGGTGAACCTGTAGTCCCATTATTTTAGTAGTTTATTTAAAAGATTGGAGCATGATTAATTCTTGACTGAAGATTCGGTTGGGTTTAAACGACTCATTATAATGGAGTCAAGCAATGATTTTGTATTTAGTAAACATCATATTACCCTTTAAAATTCTCATGAATGCACCCTTGAAATAGAATTTATAATTATTGAGAATGTCTTTATTATTTGAATATGTCTTTAATTATGATTTAGAAAATTTATATTGTCCCTTGAGTTTATGGAGAATATCTTTATTATTTGAAATATGTCTTTTGAGAAGGTTATTGAGAATGTCTTTATTATTTGAAATATGTATTTTGAGATTATTGAGATTGTCCATCCGTAATTAAAATATGTATGGTTCAAAAGTAATGTCTTTTATTTAATGATAGTAAATGTCATATTGTCCTTTAAAATATAATTTTAGAGTTGACTCTTATATTCTTGAAATTATATGAAGTCAGCTTTAGATAAGTGGAGAGGTACGTCAATCATTCTTAGACATTCACTCAAGTTATAAGTTACCTTTCTTCATGGAGAAATTCCCTTAGAATTATGACATAAAAATAAAAAATAAAAATTAAAACTTCCTCAAATTGACGAACCCCTACATTTGGTATCAGAGCAAGGTCGAACTTAGTTCGGACCTAGACAATTCCGCGCAAAATAGTTTATGATGTTTAGTTGACTAATAAATTTTATTTTACATCTGAACAGACTTCGACATGGATCGAAGAACTCGCCAAGGTAGAGCCGGAAGGAGACGAGGAAGAGCTGCACGCCCGTCAACCCCAACGACCCCTGTGGATAATCCTCCAAGAGCTGAGGAAACCATAAACTTACCTGCGGGCAAGGTCATGACAATGATGAGGAACTACCACAGAATGACAGAAGCATTGATGACACGACTTGACCGCGAGAACATTGGTTCTCAAGTCACTGCTGTACCACAGGCGCCACCTCCGGTCAACATACACCGAGAGTTAGAAAAGGTGAAGTTTCCTGAATTTTGGGGTTCCACTGAGGGGAACGCCACAGAGGCATGGCTAGAAAACATGGCCATGTGTTTTTCTTTGAGAGACTACATGTCTAACATGAAGGTACGGATGGCGATACTACAACTGAAGGGGGAAACCCTTCTTTGGTGGAAGACCTTGCGACCTCAGCTAGGTCTAGAGCTTGAGGATATATATTGGGAATTGTTCAATGAACATTTCCGTAAACATTACCTATCAGACGAATTCATTAAGCGACAGCTAAATGATTTCCATGCACTAAAGCAAGGACTACGGACAGTACAAGAGTACGAAATCCGTTTTATGGAGTTACTAAGGTATGCATCCCATGTTGCCACGGAGAAATTAAAGGTCAATAAGTTCATCTACAGATTAAACCCAGTCATCCGGGACAAGGTTTGTATTTTGACACCTTCTACTTTGCACGATGCGGTCCAGAAGGCCCTCATAGGGGAAGAAGAGCTTCCCAGCAAGTTATTGCAGAATAAGAACTTTACGAGCACAGACCGAGGGAGTCAACCTTTGCATGCACCCAAACATCAATAAGGGAATAAGAATTTTGGGAGGAGACCTTTCAACGGAGAGTCTAACAGAGATGACAGAACACCATACCGACCGCCACCATGGAATGACCATGCAAAGCCTTTTGCAAAACCAACGCAATTTGGACCAAGAAGAAATGATGCACCTGCTAGAAACAAAACAAGAGGGCCCAAAGCAGGATGTTGGAGGTGTGGGGGACCACACTTCCAAAGTGAATTTCCTCAGCAGGACCGGGGAAACCAAAGAGCCCAAGCACCGCGACAAACTACCACAGCCGATTTAGGGCGAGCGCATCGTATACACGCTGCCATCAACAACCGCCAAGCTGAACATCAGTCCACCATCCTCGAGACTACTGGTAAGATACATGGTAATGTATTTTATTTGCTTATAGACCCTGGAGCTATTGAAAGTTTTATTTATTTAAAAGTTGTATAAAATAATAAAATGATGGCAATAAGTCAAGATGATTTCGACACTGTCGAGATGGCATCCGGTAGTGTCCAGAGTGTGGGTCTTAAGGTACAGAACTGTGAAGTCGACCTAGGAGTATGTTCTTCTAGAATATCCCTTTATGTTACGGAATTGGGTACATATGATCTAATCCTGGGGATGGATTGGCTGGAAGCACACTCGGCAGTGATGGATTGTCGAAGTAAGGAACTAACTTTCATGGACGATGAAGGTTACAAGAGGATGTTAACTGGGAAGAAAAAGAAAGTTTCCTTGAGAATGATATCGGCTATGCAGCTGAAGAAGAGCATGAGAAAAGGGTGTCAATTGTATGCGGTGATTGCATTGAACAAGGAAGGAGATAAGGTAGAAGTAATCAACCACCCCTTGTTCTCAGAATTCATGGACGTGTTTCCTGACGCATTACCCGGATTACCGCCACAATGTGAACTAGATTTCACCATAGAACTAAAACCTGGAACCGAGCCCATAGCTAGGACTCCTTACTGAATGTCTGTACCAGAATTGAAGGAATTGCAAATTCAGCTACAAGAGTTGTTGGATTTAGGACTGATCATACCCAGTGTGTCTCCTTGGGGAGCACCTGTTATTTTTGTAAAGAAGAAGGATGGGTCTTGGCGCTTATGCATTGACTACCGTCAATTGAACAAGGCGACCGTAAGAAATTAGTATCCCCTACCCAGAATAGATGACCTCTTTGACCAGATGAAGGGTGCGATGGTATTCTCAAAAATTGACCTAAGGTCAGGATACCACCAGTTGAGGATCAAGGATGAAGATATTCCCAAGCCAGCGTTTAAAACTAGATTTGGACACTACGCATTTGTCGTAGTACCTTTTGGCTTAACAAATGCACCCAATGTATTTATGAACCTGATGAATGGTGTGTTTCGGCAACACCTTGACAAGTTTGTACAGGTGTTCTTAGATGACATTCTGATTTATTCAAGAACACCGAAAGAACATGAGGAACACCTGAGGATAGTCCTAAAATGTTTAAGAGATAATCACCTTTATGGAAAATTATCAAAGTGTTCGTTCTTCCAGAAGGAGATTCATTATCTTGGACACATCATATCCGGCGAAGGGATAGCTATAGATCCAACCAAGATTGAAGCCATTTGGGACTGGCCAGCACCCACAAATGTACATGAGGTACGAAGCTTTATGGGGCTTGCTGGGTATTATAGACATTTTGTGGAAGGCTTCTCTAGAGTAGCAGGACCTATTACTGAATTGCAAAAGAAGAACCGTCCTTTCATTTGGACGGAGAAATGTGAAGAGGCCTTTGTTAAATTAAAAGAATTACTAACTACGGCACCAATCTTAAGAGTTCCCGATATGGATAAAGATTTCTTGGTGTGCACGGATGCTTCAAAGGATGGTGTTGGTTGTGTATTGATGCAAGATGGAAGAGTAATTGGTACACGTCCAGAAGACTTAGGCTGCATGAAGAGAACTATGCGACCCATGATATGGAGATGACTGCAGTGATGCATGCTTTGAGGTTATGGAGACACTATCTGGTATGGAGAAAGTTTGAATTAAAGATTGACCATTGTGGGTTACAACACATCTTCACTCAAAGAAACCTTAATGCAAGACAGAGAAGATGGTCGGAAGTACTCACTGAGTACGACTTCGACATAAATTATGTGAAAGGGACCTTAAACAAGGTGGCAGATGCACTTAGTCGTAGACCTAGGATATTCTCTGTTATACCATTAAAGACCAACTTAAGAGAAAAGATATTGACACTACAACAGAAGGACACATGGTATAATGAAGTAAAAGCTGAGTTGGAGAATGAACAAATGAGGATACCCAAGTTTGAGGGGTACTCTTTGGACATGGATGGTTTATTACGGTATAACCGTCGCATGTATGTTCCTGATAATGAAGAAATTCGAGGTTTAATACTATCTAAGGCTCACCGAGCCGTCTATAGAGCACATCCTAGAATAAAAAAGATGTACGCAGATTTGAAACCTTTGTTCTTTTGGCATGGTATGAAGAGGGATGTGGTAAGTTTTGTGGCGAAGTGTATGGAGTGCCAGATGGTAAAGGCTGAACATCGACACCCAGCCGGATTACTGTAACCACATGCAATCCCAGAATCAAAATGGGAGGTTATTTCTATGGATTTTATAGTTGGATTGCCCTTAACCAACAGGAGACACGACACAATTTTTGTGGTCGTTGACACTCTTACCAAGAGTGCGCATTTCCTGCCGATTAAGAACACATATCAAGCTCCGTAGATAGCCCGAGTTTTCATTAATGAAGTAGTAAGACTACATGGAATTTCGAAGAAAATTATTTCTGATAGAGGATCAGTATTTACTGGAAGGTTTTGGACAAGCTTTCAAGAAGCTCTTGTTACTCAGCTTAACTTTTGCACTACCTACCACCTTGAAATGGACGGACAAATGGAAAGAGTAAACCAAGTATTGGAGGACATGCTAAGAATGTATGTAATGGATCAACAGAAGAAGTGGGAAGAATATCTACCCTTGGTAGAATTTGCATACAACAACAGTTATCAGAGTTCTATTCAGATGGCTCCATTTGAATTTCTCTATGGGAGACCTTGTAGGACTCCCATAAGTTGGGATATACTAGAGGATAGGACATTACTTGGTCCTGAAGTAATACAAGAGATGGAAGACTAGATGGTCATGATTCGTGCTTGACTAAAAGAAGCACAGGATCGCCAGAAGAGTTATGCGGATGCGCACAAGACAGATTGTAACTACGAAATTAGGGATAGGGTATTTCTACGGGTAAAACCACAGAAGAGTTCTGAAAAGTTTGGAAAGGGAGCCAAGTTGTCACCTAGGTTTGTAGAACCCTTTAGGATTTCAGAACGGATAGGACCGGTTGCCTATCGTCTTGACTTGCCGTCATCATTAAGTAGAATTCATAATGTTTTTCATATTTCTGTATTGCGCCACTATGTTCCCGATACTTCACATATCATTGACTTGAGTAATGTGCAGATAACGGACGATGGGGCCATGATGGCCGAACCGATCCAGATTTTAGACCAGCGAACGCGGCAGCTTAGGCACCATGTGATTGATCAAGTCAAAGTACAGTGGGACAGCTATAGTCCAAGCTCTGCGACTTGGGAGGACGCAACTGAGATGCGTCGTAGTTTTCCATTTTTATTCTGAACTTCGGGACAAAGTTCTAAATAAGTAGGGGTGTATGTACTGCCCCTATACTTTTGTAGACATTGAGGGCACCTACTGAGTGACCCGGCCGATTGAAACATTAATTAAATAACCTTTTGACATTATTTTTGAGTAGGTGTATCTGAACTGTTGAGGTAAATGAATAATTGCATATGTTAAACGATTAGCTATGACTATGGAAAATTATGTTGATGGATCATGCTTAACGACTAGCTGTATGGTGATTATGTAATTGTCGACAAAATGTATATCTGATTAGATGAATAAGAAGTCGAATACATCATAAATGTTTAACAATACTAGAGTTAGAAATCAGATGATGATTATTGAGGACAATGCTACTAATAATTTGTTGTGAGAAGTGTGTAGAAACAAGTGAGACGGTTCACCAATGGACACACAAAGGAACATGAAGGGTCGTAGAGTACGGGTTAATCACACACAGGGGGAGCGACGACGATGTCGACTTTCGACAAGAATACCACGCATGAGCAGATAAGCATTGATCCACTTGCTTAAGAGTAATGCGTGAGGGAGTACGAGGTGGGCCACGACGGAGCTGGTCACGTACGAGTTGAGGGGTGCGCAGTGAGAACGGACTCACTCCTCAGCGCCATTAGTCCCTAGATACCACGTAGACGGAGGATGGATGGTAAAGATTCCTAAAATCCCTTCAAGATCTCCCGCAAGTAAAAACGGAAAGATGGTGGCAGAAGGGCCCAACGATGCGGTACCCTGTCGAGAATGGAAAGAATGGACGCAAGGACTCAACGATGCGGTACCATGCCAAGGAATGGAAACCATGGATGATTGGACCCGACGGAGTGGTGCCATGTCAAGGAATTAAAAATTAAGGAACCAGGATCCCAACGGCGCGGCACCGTGATCCTAGTGAGTCTGATTGTTAAGTTAAACTGCATAAAACACTTATGAGAATAACTCTAGATTATTACTTAGCAAATGCATAAAAATAGTTTAGACACTTTCACATGAATAGTTATTTTTGTAGAGCATTTAAAATAATAGAAATCATTATTTAGGAGCAAAATAGAATCCTAAGATTAGACACCTAGTCAACTAAAAGCTAGGAGTTGATTAAAATATCTAGGGGACAAACTAGAGAAAACTTAGGGGTGTTGGTGCACTTCCCAGAGAAACTGACACTTGGATGGGTGAGTGTTTTAATTAAATACTTAATTAAAAATATTTAATTATGCATGAAGTGACATGTGTCACATGAGATTTTCCTTTATAAGGAAGGCTTAGGGAATGGGTAAGGGGCCCATAATTTGGACGATTGTCATAATTTTTGAATGCCTCAAAGACTTGCTGCTATCTAAGGGTTTGGCTAAGAAATCCTGGTGGGAAGGGGAATCCCAAGCTGGATTTCTGAGATTGTGTGTGTGAACTCTACGACCTGAACTGCTCGGGGGTTCGAGAGGAAGGAGAGTACTCTCGAAAAGGTTGGGAGGTTAACCGAAGCGTCCATTGGTGACTATGCCGGACGACTGTGGGAGCAGAGCTGCGGCAAACCAGAAATTCTTTCTTTCGAACGGAGCTACCATCACTTCAGGTTCTTGTTGTTTAAATTATTTAAATTATATTTCTACTGTTTTAGATATTATGGATCCAGAATCGCAATAGAGTCTGGAATATGTTTCTTTTACAATGAGATCTGCATATTCATCCTATTACCGGAAAGAATTAATCTCTGGTTTTATCTTTCGATTTACGTGATTTTGAGTATGCATCATTCACCTCAATTTATTTTATGAAAAGAGAGTTAATATCTCTGGTTAATCGGATTGATTTCTAACAAGTAATACCTATGAACATTCAAATTTCATGGTCAATATTACTGTAATGTTGTTCCTAGAGCTACTTAAACTTCGTATTGTATTGTAGCCTAGCTATCGCAGAGATCTACTCTAAGTTCCTGAAAGCATTATTGTCTTGTTGTATCAGATATTACCTTCAGTTTCAGAACGTGTTTATGCATTACTTTTCGTAAGATCTTCTCTAAAATTTAGATCGGAGTATGAGTCTATAGTTTAAGAATTATCTTTTGGTTTCCTTAGATGTTTAAATCATGGTAGTGTCATTCGATTTCAGAGAATGCCTTCAAGTTTCAGCTAGTAATTCCCTGTCTAGTTTTTGCCACGCTAACTTATTTATGTCAAAGGTAGGCAATTTATAATTGGATCCCGCCAGCGATTCACTTAGATCGAGACTGTATTTCAATTATAGTACTCGGTTCATGTTCAGGCTGGATCCATTTCCTTGATTCCATAGGTTTATTTAGATCGGTTGGTACTTAAGTGGCGATATTCGAACTTATTTGTCAGATCGTTTTTCCCTTATTGTAAATTCCTGTATCGATCTAGCCCTCTATGACTCTGTGCTTCAATTTACAGTGTTCAAAACTCCATCCTGATCGGCAGCTTACCTAACTACACGACTGAGTGGCTCCATGCCCATATCGGTTATGTGTTGAGTTAAAATTAATTCTTTCTCTCGACAACCTGAGTAAGAGGTCGGGTTTGGAAATTTTTGTTAACTTCATTATTTTTTTGATAGACTGAATGAACATCGTTTTGTTAACTTCATTATTTTCGATTCCATTTTTGTAATCTCTGTAATATTTTTCAGAAGTTGATTTCATTTTTACAATCTCTGTAATATTTTTGGAATGTGGTAGTAGATCCATTTATATCAGAACGATTTAGATTCATCTTATGTCAAACTGATTTAGATCCAAAAGTCGATTCCCTTTTTATAATCTCTGTAATATTTTCCAGAAGTCGATTTCATTTTTACAATCTCTGTAATATTTTTGGAATGTGGGTGTAGATCCATTTATATCAGATCGAATTAGATTCATCTTATGGCAAAACCGATTTAGATCCAGAATTTGATTTCATTCTTATAATCTTTGTAATGTTTTTGGGATGTGGGTGTCGACCCAATTTGTATCAATTCGATCCAGATCTACTCTGTGCCAAGAAGTCGATATCATCTCTCACTATCTCACTAATCTTGTTATGACGAAATGTGAGTCAAGTCTTGAATGCCGACGGTGTGGAATTTATTTTGTTGAACTCTGTCAATTATCGATACTCTGTTCTGTCAAGATGAATACGGTCTCGGTATTCTAATCGGATTACAATTCAATTGCATATCGAGGTTCTTCTGGAAGCAAAATCGATCTCTGCCAGATCTTTGTTTTCTTTTTAGGCGTTTCCAGGTCAATACTTTGAATTACAAACTGCTCCTAGATGTCTACGAATGATCCATTGTTAAATAGTGTTCTAGATCCATTGTCTAATCTTCCTGGAAATGAATTAAAATAGTAATCTGATCAAACTTACCATGTTCAGTCTCTGAGGATTTATCACACTTGCCTCTACTTTCAAACCTCTGTCTGTTTTGATGTCGGATCGAATCTCTAGATGGGTTCTTCTACCCTGATTGAATCTGAGTGAGTTGTTACAGTAATTTTCTCTTATAGAGTTTTCCCTATGCCTTCGGTGTTTACCAACCCGAGTCATGGATCCAACAGATCATCCCTCCCTCTTCCTCAAACTCTGTTTACGATTTAATTATCCCACTAGATTGCAATTGTTCTGTGCTATTTTCAGAACCAGATCCATTCGTTCTAAGCTCTGTCGACAGCATGAAGATCGAGCACAGCTTGAAGGGTGAAACCTCTGAGAGTTTAGAATTAAATTTTATTTGCTGGTATGGTCTAGAGTATTGTTGATACAATGTTAATCCAGAATTATGTCTCATTTACAAGCATTTTAAATCTTGCCATTTAATTGTACATTTGTGTGTTTTCATAAGAGCATGACAAAAAAAAAAAACCTGCATGTGCCCATTAGAGTATTTAATGGCATCTCTATATTCTTAATACAGAATGTGAATTTACTCTTTAATTGTTGTCAACATTTAAGCTTTGGATAAAAACATGTGTCGGTAATATTCCTCAGCCAGCAAGCCGTGGATCCCTTGGTGGCACGTATTGAACAACTCTTATGTCAATTAAAAGTCAAGACTATTTGGACCTTAACATATTATTGAGGGTGAAGTCAGTACTGTCTAACTCCTTATTTGCAATAAACAACAGAAACTATTATGTCCTTTTAAACATCATTACATTTAGTGAAAAGTGGCAGTGTAGTAATATCTCCTTGTTTAAGGGATTGACAATATTTTGTAATTTTTAATTAACTATTCTTTTTAAGATATAGGGAAATGTAAAAATATATAATTTGGATGGTGAACCTGTAGTCCCATTGTTTTAGTAGTTTATTTAAAAGATTGGAGCATGATTAATTCTTGGCTGAAGATTCGGTTGGGTTTAAACGACTCATTATAATGGAGTCAAGCAATGATTTTGTATTTAGTAAACATCATATTACCCCTTAAAATTCTCATGAATGCACCCTTGAAATAGAATTTATAATTTTTTAGAATGTCTTTATTATTTGAATATGTCTTTAATTATGATTTAGAAAATTTATATTGTCCCTTGAGTTTATGGAGAATATCTTTATTATTTGAAATATGTCTTTTGAGAAGGTTATTGAGAATGTCTTTATTATTTGAAATATGTCTTTTGAGATTATTGAGATTGTCCATCCGTAATTAAAATATGTATGGTTCAAAAGTAATGTCTTTTATTTAATGATAGTAAATGTCATATTGTCCTTTAAAATATAATTTTAGAGTTGACTCTTATATTCTTGAAATTATATGAAGTCAACTTTAGATAAGTGGAGAGGTACGTCAATCATTCTTAGACATTCACTCAAGTTATAAGTTACCTTTCTTCATGGAGAAATTCTCTTAGAATTATGACATAAAAAAAACATCCTCAAATTGACGAACCCCTACAGAACCGGACAGGAGGTAAGTGAGGGGTACTGGTGTACAGACTGAGGATGGTGGGATGAAAGTTTGATTCTGGAATTTATATGGGATTAGGTGCAGCAGCAGCAAAATATGCTTTTAGCAGGAGTCCTTGGCACAAGGTACTAGAGCCATTCACTTTTCAGCAATAGAACGAATATATTGCCTACTTCGAGGCTTCCTGGGCTTCTAGCATCTGCCAACAAGACTGGGTAAGGGTTAAAGGTTTTTAGGAAAGAGATATATCAATCATGCAACTCATAAAATAGGATGGAATGAAGACTAAGTGAACTTGGAAAAGTTTGGAGTGATTTGGGGCTTGATTGCATTTTGTAAACTGCTGAACTAGTCAGATTCTAGGCTTTCCAAAACGAAGTTAAAAGCATTCAAATTATTATTACAGGGACTGATATGGATATAATATTGAACTAAAAACCTACTCCAACTGACAGAATGCAAAATGGATCCTCGAAAAAGATTCAACAGCAAATATGGTGAAACTAGTCTAGATTAAGCACCAAACTAGCTAGTCTTGCATTTTAATCTCTTAAACTGCTCCAATAAATGATAAACTCTGCTATGACATTAAATAATGATCTGATATAACATATTGAACATATGAAGGTCGAAATTAATATATCAGAATCCTTCTTTTATTGATTTAGCTGTCTCCCAAAACAACAGTGCCTCACAGGCTAAATATTCATTACATTTGATGGAGTATGAAGAGAAGAAATATAATATTACTGTGTCTCTGATATGGAGATAGGATCAGGTCATCTACAGGTCATATGAATGTAAATGGCTTCTTACTAAGCTTCTGAACTTGTCTGAAGCGCATTCGCTAAGTCATCCCTCTCCTTGAGGGAAAACTCCTCTAGATTTAGCTATGAATGGAGAACGAGTGAGAAGAGAAGTACGGATCTGATCTGAAGCTAGTTACTAATCTTGTACACCTCTCATGTCTACAACAATCACTGCACCAACTCTCCTTTAGCCCCTGGGTGCACTCCCAAGTTCTATCTTCTTCAATGGATGGATCTTCACCAAAACTAGCTAGAGAATCACTGCTAGAGGAACCTGTTCTCCCGAATGACTGTAGATCTTCAATGGAGGATGGAAGCATGTGTTACTGGCTGCAATATCTTGACATAGACCTGAAAAACACTTTCTGGAAACTAAGGGCCTTGGGGCACATCACCCAAGAAGCACAGCTGAGGCACATCACTCAACTAGAAAAGCATTAGAGCTCTCATGAGAAAACATAAATGATCAAACGTTGTTCATTGGAGTTGGTTGTCTTCTTTTATAAACTTTATGATGCCCTGCTGAGTAAGTTACTTAGCATTGGTGACTTGTGAGAGTAGGTTACCACTTTCCCGTCCTACTCCAAGTCATGTGGGCGTCTTCTTGGAATAATTAGCAAGTTTTGTCTTAGAAAAACTTGCCAATTTTTTGTCTCTCTTCACCCAGATTAGCAACTGTGCCTTAGTTAGCTTTCTGGATGTTGCTAAATCTTTACTTACAGCTTTTCTTGTTCTTTCCACTTTATTTACTTTCCACTTTTCTGCTTTTGCCAGTTTTTCTATTTGCTTTTGCCAGTGATTAATTTGTTTGCCTTGTCTTCTTTCCTCCTTTGGACTCCTTGCTTTTCCTGAGATTTGCCACTAAGGCAAGAGTGGTCCACATGACCAAATTCAACCTCCTAGCCATATTATCACCACTTGCCAATATTTATTCGAAATATTTATTATTAAAAATATTCCAACTTAGAATTAATTCCAAATTCAACATTTAAGCAATTAATTAATAATTCATTCATTCATTGTGGTATAATTGCCTCAAAATTAACCCCTACTCCAATTTGGAAACATCTTCCACATGGGTGCCCTCTTGGCCCACTTGCTCATTATCCATTAATTTTATTTATCAAAATTACCTTTAATAAATAAATTTTCCAACTTGGGAGACTTAGGCCAAAATTAATTATAAGCAAATAGAACTAATACCATTTAATTCCATTAGGGGTTGATTTCATCCCCTTTCACCCATGGTACTGGATGAACCAAAATTGGGGACATGACACTTTCAGACATGCAAAATTCTGGTAGATTTCGTATGTTCATGCACAATTTTTTCTGAAATATGGATAATAATTGATGTTTAAAGACCAATGTAACCCGAACAGATATCTCAAGTAAACATGAATCTAATTCTATTACACGGTGGATCCCTGTTTCTCATTCACAATATCTCCATAAGGCCCAAGTGAAGAGGATATGTAGAGCCCTTATGAATTAAATTCTAAACTATTACACGTGAGATCCACTTTCTCATTCACAAGATTGCCATAAGGCCCAAGTGAAGAGGATACGATGGCTCAAAAAACTGTATGCAAATATTAAATCTACTATGTTACAAGTGACATCCACTTTCTCATTCACAAGGTCTCCATAAGGTGCGAGTGAAGAGGATACGGTGGCTCGATATAAGATGCTTTGAAAAAATCAACTCCTAAACTATTACAAGCGAGATACACTTTCTCATTCACAAGATCATCATAACATGCGAGTGAAGAGGATATGGTGCCTCATACACAATATATCTCAAGAAAATTGAACTCTAAAGGAGCAACTCTCTCTAATTGTGCATGAAAATCATGAAAATATTCTAATTCCCAAACAAAATGTAACTAATTAAAGTTTATTTTTTGCTTTTTGGAAAGAAATTACTCTCAAATTATCTCAACATGTGATGTTCAAAGTGTGTTTTTCAAATGGGAATGTGTGTGGAAGTTCTTTCAAATGTGTATGGTTCTTCTAAATTTGTATGGTTCTTCCAAATGTGTATGGTTGATGTTTGATTAGTGTTTCCAATCAGCATATGCTAAAGATCTGAAATATTGAATGTGCTTAAGGTGTTTTAATGAAGCATTTCTTAAGTATGCTTTGGGAGACTTGTAGCCATGTAAAAGGGATATTAATGCAATCTAAGCTCAGTCCCTAAATATATAAAAACAAGGATCTATCATCACATGTAGTTGTAAGCAAATAGATCTACTACCAATTGAAAGAAAGATTGAAAATTGATTACAATTTGGAGCAATTTTTAAAGATGTTTAGAAGTGACTTCCAATTCCAAAGATCTTGATCCAAAAGGTATGAAACTTTCCTAACTTTTCTAGAGGAGTAGAAGGCTGATCTCAAGCTTCAAATAAGGCTTTAAACAAGTGTGTAAATGTCATACAAATCAGGTCTCCAACAGATCCAAAAGTTAAAGAGATCTTTTCAATGTGGGATTGTCCATTTTCATGTTTTTTTTATTATTTTTGCTCAAAAACCCACTTTTCCATAGTTTTTAGGATTTTTTGCATAACTTAGCATACCTTAAGTACAATTAATGCACTTTAATGCATTCATCTTCACTTTTTGATTGGTGTATCTTAGTTTTGGAACTTTTATGAGCGGTTCAATCACTGAACTTGATCTCTTTTAGGTTTTTATTTTCTTCACCTAATCCTTCCATTTATGGGAGAAGTGATTAGATCAGAGAGGATTTGTCTCTGAATTTACTTGTATTATGTCTTCATGTTGCGGGTGCATAGTAGAAATGTGCTTCTTCTGTCACATGACTAAGGGTGTTAATTTGATTGTTAACAACTTCTACTTCAGTTTTGTAGGTGTGAGTTGAAGGAATGTTATGAACCTAATGTTTAAAGTTTGGAATAATGAACAAGGTATGTTTTAAATACAAGTGTTAACTTTATGGAAACAAGCCTATGGTGACAAAGTCAAACCTGGTATGTTTAAAGTCACTCTATTTTATATGGTGTGGGTAAATATTTCTAAAGTAGTGGGGTTTGGTGGAATTTATGATATGCCAACCAACGAAGTGCTAACCAGCTGGATGGGGGATAGGGTAAACCCTATCGTGGAGTGATCTCCACTACATTTTCGCATCAATTTGTTTGAGGGAAGAGCTCTCTGCACCTCTAGCATCGTTGTGACTCCTGCATTGTTCATGAGCATAGCTCAGGCCAACACTCAGTTTAACTGACAGGGGAAACATGGATACAAACGTTTGAAGGTAAAATTCTGTTGCTCGTGCTCTCTTTTATTTCCATCTTTTCGTTTTTGGTTTTAAGACTTAAGCTAATGACTCACATGTGTTATGGACAAGGTCTCAAGCACGGAGTGAGTTTTGAGCTTAGTGGAGTGAAGTACTTACATCAATGAGTTTTGATGGAAGCTATGGCTATCGCGGGTAATCCTGGTTCCTTTCATAGCCATCTCTCCCTCAATGTGTTTGGTTGCCTGTACTATTTTGTTTGCGCAACGTGTAAGAGTTTTGGGGATGGTTTACTCATTCGAAACTTCAGGGGTTTTAATGTGATGCTAAGTTTGGATGAGCATATGTTTCCTTATTCTATGGTACGCTTTGTAAATGTATAATCCATACTTTTTTATTGGTATAATGTATGGCGTTTTGGATAAAGAGGAGGGCCTCAATTGACTCATGTACAATGATTGTGGTTTCAGCATTTTGGAATGTCTTTTAATGTCTTATCTTGGGGCTTTCATGGGTAGACATGATTTATGTATAATCTAGATTCATTTTTGTTAATGGAACAGGGGAGGCCTAACTTGGCTCTTGTATGCTTTGATTTATGGTTTTGGTGTTTGATATTTATATTTAATAATTAATGTGAACTCCTTTTAAATGATCTTTGCCAGAGTTTTGGATATAATGAGATTTGTTTCCAACTACTATGAGTAAAGTTGGTCATGTGTAACTCGTAGAATATTTATGTTGAACCTAGTTTTACTATTTCGTTGGGTGAAGACTTGAGCGTGAAGCTCCTATCTGCATTTATAATTTTAATGTATTCTCAGTTTTACTCTGGTCATTTTAATTTATGCGTTGATCTGGAAAACGAACCTTTCTGCAGAGTAAATGCTTTGATGTGTGGTTTAACTTCTATTAAAGGGAAAAGCCCTAGTTGGTTGTGCGTTTATGCTTTGTTTCTGCTTATGGTAATTAGGTTCTGTAGTATGGTTTATTTATAAAGAATAAGTTTATGTTCCAACCAGAAGTAGGGCTTCGGTGTGTTTTCAACTCAAATGTGTTTTCAGTTTTAGAGAGAGTTACAACCTTTATAAAAATCGTTTTAACGTTCTGGGGATGAAATTATTGTGTAATAATTTATCTCTGTGTGGACTATAATGAGGAATAATCCTGATTAATTTTATTTGTTTTGGGATAAAACTTATGTGAATATTTATGGGAAGAGCCCTTAGCATTAAAAATGCATTCAACTTATTCTTTACTTTGTGGTTTAATATTTATGATGAGTTGGATGGTAGTCCATGCTGTAGTGTGTTTCTTTATGCAAACCGTAGATTTATTTGGAAGTGGTTGTGTAGAGGACTCGATCCCAAGTCTTGACCCTAATAGGAGATATGCAAGTATGAAACCGAGCCCTAAAATTATTAGCCTGTAATGGCGACTTAAGAGAATAAATTTTGTAGTGGTTACTTTTAGAATTTGTGTGTTCAATAAACTAGGTTTACAGTTCTTTACTACGTTGATTTTGGTTTAAAAGAGGTTCTACGAAATCTCTGTCAGAGATTAGTAATTTAATATTTTAATTAATTGTTGGTACATTAAGGGTTTGATTATAGTTTAAGTTTGGGGCCTAGGGTTCTAAGCTTGGGAAAATCCAAGCGCATCGATCTCTTTACAAGCAAGTATTCTGCTGTAACAATTAATTTAGTTTATAAATAATTTACTATTTCATATTAGCTAGGGATTGAAAATTTAAGCATGAATTTAAACTTGGAATATAAATATTTTAACACAGGGAGCCAATGAAATAGCCCTTGCTCCCAATGCCTGGAATTAAATTAGAAAAGAGATTACAGTAATGGAAATTTAATTTATAAACCTTCAACTAGTCAACATAAAAGTAATTCATACCTGGATTTGCAACTAGTATCCTCTCCTTGCACAGACCTGCGCACCTAAACCACTAATTAATGAAAACAATTATGCTTAACTGACCTGTAGGATGGTAACTGAATGACTTTGGAACTGCCACGTTCCTCCCAACCATGAACCAAAACCGTTCCTGGTTTTAATCTGATTCCCCCCAAGTTGGCTCCAACATACAATAGGAAACTAGAGGACCTAGGGTAGACAACTGATGATAATCCAATCTTGAAATAATTTTCTCTCTCAGATCTGTGGGACAAATTCTCTCTTATTACCATAAAAGAATGATAACAAGATAGATCCCTCACTTTGGGAATTGTCCTAGTTTTTATAGGTGAACTTTTTAAAATAGCAGTTGAGAATATTAATTTCTTTTATATTAACTAAAGTTGTTTTTCAGTTAGAATTAATATATATATATATATAATTTGAAAATTATAACTTAAGTTTATCTAGAAATTTTTAACTTGTTCCTTTATAAATTTATCAAAGAACTTGATATTTATCATTTAGCATAATAATCATATTTTTGCTTATGAATATTATATTTATTTATAAGTACGATCTTTTATATTACTATCTCTATTTATAAGTAATATATTTTACTTAATAATTAATATCGGTATTTATAAGTAATATTTTTTTACTTATAATTAGTATCTTTCATATACATATGTATATCTTTTGTACATGAGTGAGGCTATTTACACTTAATCACTCTAATTAAATCAAGTAGATATATAGCATTATAGCTTGGATGCTTTATTTAGTTAAGGTACACTCTTTTGACAAAGCCTTGGTAGGTTTAGATGGTCGACTAGGTTAGGTAGCTCTAGGTTCCTCTTGCATGTTGGATTACCTCGTTTTTCGTGGTAGTTTCCTCCATTCTTTATGAGATAAGTATTGAATCAATTAATCAGAATAAAATAAGTATGATGACTGGTGCTATTCAAAGCCTTACTAAACTCAACACCTTCTTAAGTAAGTAACCCCTAGTGCTATTTAGAGCTTAGGTTCAACACTTTAACATGGGCGTTATGCTAGTACAATTCCAGAGCTCTTTGCTAAACACTAATGCTAGGATGTATTTGTAAGATACACCTAGGGATACAATGGCCAAAGATCCGATGCTCCAGAGCTTATGCTCAACATCAATTTGTAGTGCTCCATGGCTTATGCCCAACACTCTATGTACATGAGGGATTATGCCCAGTACATGATAAATGTCCTTGTGAGTATTTTGATCTACATCAAGATCTAGGATCCTTAGAGAACCTCACAAAATCGAATTACATGTAAAAACCAGCAAAAAGTTTGAAAGAAGACAAATTTACACACACAATGTGAACTGAAACTTGGTATTATCAGACTGTCTAACATGTGAATATGTTTAGAACATGTTTATATTACATTTGTAGAAATTCATGAGGTTTAGGAAGCCCAAAATGAGTGTACATTGTTAATTTTCCAAATTGGCCTCAATCCCCCCTAGGTGGGTCCAACTCAATCCAACTTAGCCCAAATTGTCATGAATTTTGGTGTGAACATGGCTGAGGAATGATGGATCAATAATGGGTCATAGGCATTCTTGGGTGAGCAAAATAAGTTGAGTGGGAGGTCCAAGGAGGCATTAAATGCTCCAAATCATGCCAAAATTGGGCCAAATCCACCTAAGCGCTCCAATTCAATAGTTATTCCCCATTTCAAGGAAGGAGAGCGCTCCATCATTAAATGAGGGTGCACTTGTGGAAAAATGTGGAGTTTGACTGAGTTGGGTTGCTCAAAATAAGTGTGAACACTCCTCATAAGTGGTTATTTTCCCAATTAAAGCTACCTAAGTCTAAACCATAGTATAATAATACATACAAGGCACAATAAAATTGACTAAGGATATGAACCAATGTACTAAGTGTTGGATTACTTTTCTAACACCCCCCCCTTAACCAAAAATTAGTACATCTCATGAAACTAAAGTGGGAGTCCTTGGCAACAAAGGCTCAAGTCACCTCATACAAAACATAAATTTTATTTGTCCATGTAAATTGAGGACAAGAAGGAAAACCTCATGGGATATAACCTTCCCTCTAAAATGGACATGGTGTTGAACCTACAATAAAATTGCAACAATCACCATCCATCACTTACACCAAGCAAAGCTTTCAAGTGAGTGAATATCTTCTCAGTAAAACACTTGGTGAAAATATCAGCAGTTTGCTCGGTGGATGGGCAATACTGCAAGGAAATCACTCTGTCATGCACTAAGCCTGGGATGTAGTGCATATGGATTTCAATATACCTTGTTCTCAACCATTGAACTGGATCAGTAGATATATTGATTTCACTTTGATTTTCCTCCCAAATGTTGGTTGGAGAATCAATAGCAACACCAAATTCCCGAAGAATTCCTTGCAACCAAACACACTATGTAGCTGCATTCATTGTTTCCCTGTACTCGGCCTCTACTGATGAAAGTGAAAAGGTATATTGTTTCTTACTTTACCAATAAATGGGACCTTCATCAAACATGAAAACAAAACCTGAAGTGGACTTTCTATCAATGGGATCTCCATCCCAATCTGAATCAGAAAATCCAACTAGTTGTAGTCATGAAGAACTAGTTGCATAGTGTACCCCAAAATTCTTTGTTCCTTGGACATATTAGAGGATCTTTTTGGCTACCTTCCAATGGATCTCATGTGGATTCTACATATATCTTTCTACAACACTTACGGCATAAGACAAATCAGGTCTTGTATGTGTAAGGTACATCAAACTACCAACTAGCTTCCTGTAGAGTGTGCAATCCACCAAAGGAGAATCACCAAATTCACCTAGTTCTATGCCTAAAAGGAATGGGCACTTGGCTGCCTTACATTCAGCCATTTTAAACTTCAATAAAAAGTTTTAATCATACTTTGGTTGACTCAGCATGATGCCTCTTTCATAGTTCTCAATTTCCAAACCCAAAAATTGCCCTAGCAATCCTACGTCGCTCATGGCAAATTCACTGTGTAGAGATGCATTAATTGAACCAATCTGTTTATTGTAGCTCCCTGTAATTAAAATATCATCAACATAAAATACAATGACCTACAAAATATCATCACATTTCTGCAAATACACATTTGGATCAGACTTGCATCAAATGAAACCAATTGAGAGCAAAAAAGCATCCATTTTAGCATACCAAGCCCTGGGGGCTTGCTTGAGTCCATAGAGTGATTTCTTCAACCTACAAACATATGAAGGATTCTCTTGGAAAAATTTAGGTTCCTGCATGTAGATCTCTTCCTATAGATCACCATGTAAGAATGCACTTTTAACATCCATATAGTGCACTTGCCAACCCTTACTAGCTACAATGGCTAGAGCTAGTCTAATTGAGTCCATCTTTGCAACCAGTGCAAAGGTATCGGTATAATCCACACCTTCGATTTATGAGTAGCCCTTAGCCACTGAACTGGCCTTATAGTTCAGATCAAAACCATCAGCAGCAATTTTGGTTCCAAAAATCCACTTACGTTGTACAAGCTTCCTCTTGGGAGGAATGGGGACCAAATCCCATGTTTCATTCTCTTGAAGAGAATTGAATTCTTCTTCCATTGCTGATATCCACCTTGGATCATTATAAGCTTCCTGATATGATTTTGGATCAGATCCAATCATCATATAACAGTGATCAACAAGGGAACTTTCACTTGCAAAGGAATCATTTTTTGTTTGAGATCTAGTCTTCCTAGGCTCTTGGGGATTGCCTTCCAATTCACCTGTAACTTGTATGATTTTTTCATCCCACTTGGGCCTTGATGGTGACTCATATAAATAAATGTCATCTTCAGACATGTCATTATCAGAAAATACAGAGCTTGAATCATTACTTACTTCATCAAGGTGTGGAGGAGAAGAGCATTTCCCCGGTGCAAGCTCAAAATCTGGTATTGGTTCCTCTTCGAATTGCACACTTCTCTCAATGAAAGTTTTGAGTGTGGATGTGTCAAAGAGATTATAACCCTTTGTGTATTCACCATATCCAACCATGATATATTCCTTTATTTGTGGCTACAAATCCTTCATCTTTTCTGATGGAATTCGAGCCCATGCTCTAGATCCAAAAATCTTGAAATTTGAGACATTTGGTTTTTGGCCAAACCATGCCTCGTAGGGGCTTTTTCCTTTGACTGATTTGTGGAATGCCCCGTTCTAAATATGTGCAGCATGATTGATGGCTTCATCCCATAGCTTAGGTCTTATATCGCTTTCTTCAATCGTGCATGTTGCCATCTCTTTGAGAGATCTATTTTTCCTCTCTGCCACTCCATTTTGATGTGGTGTGTAGGGGATTGAATGTTGCATTTGAATGCCACATTCCTCACAAATATGATGCAGATTTTTGTTCACATACTCCTTCCCATTATCATTCCTAAGTATTTTTATCTTATGCCCACTATGATTGTCCACTAAGGCCTTCCAAATATTCAATTGCTCAAACACTTCATATTTTAATTTTAGGAAGTAAACCCAGCAGAATCGAGAGTAGTCATCAATGAATGTGAGTACATACCTTGATCCACCATATGATGGAGTGGGTATAAGGCCAATGAGGTCTGAATGTACCAATCCAAGTGGTTGAGTGGATCTCCTTTCCATTCCCTTCTCATAGTTGCACTCTGGATATTTCCCAATTACACAACCTATGCAGGCTCCATTTGAAGATTTGATTTCAGGAATCCCTTCCACCATCTCATCTTTGTGCAATGCTTGGAGATACTTGTAGTTCATGTGGCCAAACATTTCATGCCAAATATTGGATGTCTCGTTGGCATGAGAGTGGAGTTCTTGGTCACTAGAACCAGGGAGGAAATTTGAGAACTTGTACATCCTTTCTTGATGGTCTGCATACCCAACTACCACAACTTGGTTTGAATAAATTTCTAAAATCTCTACCAATTCAGGATTAAATGTTACTCTCTTGGCTTCTCCTGTATGGGTCATTTGATATACTGATAAAAAATTTGCATCCAACAAAGGTACATAGAGCACGTCACTAAAATAACCATGCTCCAAATCGATCCTACCAATCCCTTTGGTTTGGATTTTAGAGTCATCTCCCATTTGAACTGTTGGGCCACTATTCGAATGCATAGAGGAGAAGAGATCTCTAGATGAAACCATCTTCCTAGAAGCCCCTGAATCAATAATGAAGGATGAGGAATTAGAATTACTTGCTACCAAAGCATGACATTTATCCTTGTTGTCAGGATTGGAGGTGCCATCTTTCTTCTTTGCACCATCAAGGACAGGGATGTTGTTTTTCTCTAGCAGCTGCGCCATAGTGTCAATGGTTTTCTTCATGCAGGATCTCTCTGGATTCCATACCTTGTGGAAATAGGTTCATTTGGTCTTCTCTTTTCCCTTCTTTTCCTTCTCCTTGGAAGGATTCGAACCCCGATCAGTAGATTTGGTTGTTTCAAACTTCCTCTTCTCTGGCTGCTTCGAATTCTTTTCCTTCTGCTTTCCCTTGGAGGCATTCGAAACACCCATGGCCAAGGCTTGATCTTTCAATTTGATGGTGCCCATTTGAACTAGCTTGTCTTGCTCCTGAGTAAGGCACTCCATGAAGGTTGCTAGTGATGGAATTTGCCAATTTCAAAGGGTCATTTTGGCAAAATGGAAGGTGCTAACAAACACTAAAAATTTTGGCCCTAGCTTCGAAAGGATGGACAGTATCAATTGTTCTTCTTTCTTAACAATTCCACATTGCTACAGCTGAAGCACTAGAGACTTGAACTTAGTGAAGAAGTCCTGGATAGTTTCAAAATGCGTTGGGCTCAAGCTGATGAGCTCGTTTTCAAGCTGATGGCCTCTCAATTCATCGGTTTTCCCAAAGAGTGATTCTAGCTTAACCCAAACTTCATTTGGGGTTGTCAAACTGTCTGTATGAAACAATAGTTCCTTTGAAATTCTCAGTCATAGCAATCCATATGCTTCATCAAGTCAATTGTAGTACTTGTCTTTCTCCACAACAGAGTTTCGCTCCACTTCTGTGCCCATGGTTACTCTATAGAGACCCTTAGATCTCATTTTAATGACCATTTCAAACTTCCAATCGGATAAATTGAAAGGAGTGAGAAATAGATGGGTTGCTTCCATTTCTTCTTGTGTTCATGGTGAGAAAACTGTTGAAAGTATTGCAAAAAACACTCAATTTTTATCTGGAAATTCTCTCAAGAATGCAGCTCAAACACTCAAGATTGATCCACAACTCACTCAAATCCACAAGGCTCTGATACCATGTGAGTATTTTTATCTACAGCAAGATCTATGAGCCTTAGAGAACCTCACAAAATTGAATTACATGCAAAAACTAGCAAAAATCTTGAAAGAAGACAAATTTATACACGTAATGTGAACTGAAACTTGGTATTATCAGACTGTCTAACATGTGAATATCTTTAGAACAGGCTTATATTACATTTGGAGAAATTCGTGAGGCTTAGGAAGCCCAAAATGAGTGTACATTGCTAATTGGGCAAATTGGCCTCAATTCCCCCTAGGTGGGTCCAACTCAATCCAACTGAGCCCAAACGGTCGCAAATTTTGGTGTGAACGTGGCTCAGGAAATATAGATCAATAATGGGTCATAGGCATGCGTGGGTGAGCAACATAAGGTGAGTGGGAGGTCCAAGGAGGCATTAAATACTCCAAATCATGCAAAAATTGGGTCAAATCCACCCAAGCATTCCAATTCAACAGTTATTCCCCATTTCAAGGAATAAGAGCACTCCAGCATTAAATGAGGGTGCACTTGTGGAAAAATGTGGAGTTTGACTGAGCTGGGTTGCTCAAAATAGGTGTGAACACTCCTCATAAGTGGTTATTTGCCCAATTAAAGCTACATAAGTCCAAACCATAGTATAATAATGCATACAAGGCAATAAAATTGACTAAGGCTATGAACCAAGGTACTAAGTGTTGGATTACTGTTCTAACAGTCCTCTATGTACATCGGGGATTATGCCCAGAATATAGGTCATCCATGTGCTCCAGAGTCCCCGCTCAACACATCATAAAATTCAGTCATGCATATCATAACTCTGCACAGTATATAATAAAGATCATCTCAGTATAATAGGGTTTTGTACTCCATCTCATAATAAAACATCAATCAAATACATTGGGGATTTCTTCCCAGTATATAACAATAACCTGCATCCGTTAGGGTCCATGCCCAAATATGTATATCTATAAAAATAAATCATTTGCATTGGGGCCCCAAATAAATCATACGTGTTGGGGCTTATGCCCAATATATAACATCAATATAGTCAACAAAATTCAGGATATTACATATATGATCTAGTATATAGATTGACATTCAAATGTGATATCGGAGAAATAATATATATATAATAGAACACTTTAACCAAGATTTCATTAGTTGATTAACCCTTCCTCAAAACATTTGGTTGTGGCAGAGTATATTCCACCAAAAATACAAACAACGAAACTACAATAGCTTGTGGTAGAATATAGATCTATATATACATAATTCAACGCAAACGAACTAGAATGGCTTATATTGTTCCTTCTTTGGAGATGGTAAATTATAAATTCACATAATTCCAGCTAAACTAAGCTTTAATGGCTGGTAGTTTTTCTTCTTCTAAATAAAGGAAGAATATAAAAAAAAGGTAGGGTAAAACAAAACTCAGATAACCCTGTTACCAACCATCACGATCTCAAAAAGACAAAAAACTTTAAGGCATACGATAGACTCTTCCACGCCTTTCTACTCAGAGATCATGGCTACAAGATAGAAACATAACTTAAGGAACTCTCTGGAAATCCCCACGCATCTCCACAGAGATCCCGTTTTCAAAAGAAAACAAATAAAACGTTCGGAAAAAAATTTGAATCTCCCCACACATCTCCACACGGAGATCGAGATTGTAAGATAGAAAGAATAACTCAAGGAATAAATCTGGACCTTCCCACACATTTCTACACAAAGATTGGGACCTCCGTCGAGAGTATGAAAATAATACGGGGATCAAGATTATAAACAAAGAACAGGGTAAATAGGGAAACCCACAACCACATCTAGCCGCTTATTCGGAGCTTACAAGGATCAAAAAGTAAAAATTCTATAAACTAAGATCTACAGAGATCTGGGCACAAATAGTTTTCTGATAGAGTTCAAACTTGATCGATTACGTACACTACGTTTTTGCTAGCAAAGATAAAAACTTATAAAACTTATTTCCAGGCATTTAAAGTAGGATTTGCGTTGAAAAGGGGCAGAGTTTGGTAAAATAAAACAATCAGTAATTATGTCCCACAACCAAGGTTTGAGATATCTTTATAAAAGATAAAAGGGAATTTATATAAAAAGATAGGTAATAAGAAAGTTAAACATGATTCTTTTCCCGCATTCTTTCAACCTAGCGATGGAAAATTTAAGACCTATATAACATATATGATCAGGAAATAAATAACTAACGGAGTTCTCAAACTGGTTTCTAACATCAAATGTGAAGGATGAATTTCCAAGAGTTCACATTTTCACAAACAACAATAAATCAAAGCAGTGTCTCCAACCGATTCACACTATCACACATAGTTAAAACTAGATTTATGAACATAGGTGAGATAAATCTTTCACCCTAAACCGAGATCAACTTATTCCAATAAACAATGATGATGAACACATAAGCATAGATCTATTTGTTCCCATCGCAACCATCCATAATAAACACCTAAACAGAGACCAAGATGGATAAATCACAAAATCAAGTTTAAAGGGGTCGAGCTCTGAGAGAGAGTCGTCCTTCCCTAGATGAATCGCAGGTTTTCTATCGAAGTAGGTAACAATTATATTTTAAACAATAATTCGACAAGGATCAAGATCGACAGAGCCATCCCTTCCCAGCTAGAAACAACAAGTAAATACTGCCAAAAATAATGAAATGATTTGAGCATAAGCTCTCTCAGAAGAAAACACCGATGGTGACTCTTCTGCATAAGAAATGATCGATCCAAATTTCCCCCAAAATGTGTTTCCCCTTTCCTAAGATTTTATTATATAAGAATGATCTAACCAACAACCACAGCGATGGCAACCACCGTTGGCGAGATGTCGAGTACACAACTCGGCGTTTCCTAGTGTTAAGGAGGAAGTACCCTAAATAATCTCCTCTACAAAGCCTTTTGTATAAGATACTGAGATAGTGGTATGTATAAAATGAAAGTGGTTGTAAATTATAATAACCCATTTCTTTTAATAAGTGGTATTTTCTAAATCCTTAACTAGATTCTTATTATATTTAAAATATACTATGACTATTATCAATTTATAGTTTATCCTTTATTGATGCGTTATCTTTATAAAAATAACAATTATCCCCTTTTCATTTATTAATATATCTAAATATATAGATGGGACCTCTTTTGTATTATATATATAACTGCAATAATTATATATAGATTTTCATATATTATATATATATATACATATATATATATTGTACAAATATCTCTCTCTTTTTATTATTACTTCACATTAATAATGTGTATAAAAAAAAATTGTTCTAGTACAGTAATATGGAAATCATTGTCGCAAGTTCATAATTTCCTAAATAATACTATTTATAACAGTCACTAGATTTTTTCTATTATAACATTATTCAAATACAAAAATATCTACTATTTAAGACCTTTGTGTATTTATCTCTTTTACCCTCCTAAAGGCTCCAAGTGTATTTCTTGGGCATCACCATCTTAAACAGGATAGTTACTCGTAATAAAAAGTCTTATTAGAATAACTTGGGATAATAGTTAGCTTTATGCTAATAAGTTATCTTTAGGTGCTAATCAATGGTTTGCGACTAATAGCGAGTATCACGGATCTAAGATGGTGACTCATAAAACTTAAGGAACCCAAGTAAGTCACTTTAATTTTTACCTTTGGTTCCCGTAGAATTAAGATGACCCTTCATCATTCATCCCTGGTTTTTCCCTCATAGATGCCCTGCCATTATCCTATCACTCTCCTCCTAGAGGATTTAGTTTGTCTTCATCTAATTATGTCACCATCCTTAGTGTCCTAAGCTTAGGAGTTTAAACCACATAAGTTTAAAGGTTTACTGGTGGGGACTTGGCCTTGAGCACCTCACCAATAAAATATTACAATAATCAATTACATTTATAAGAATTACTAGGGCTTAAAGGAGGGATGTTACATCCTCCTCCCCTTAAGAATAACAACGTCCTCGGTGTTCATACTTCTCAGCAATTCGTCTACTCTTCTGGAGTCATCGTTCTTTAGTTCTCTTATAGTCTCTCCTTTGGTATTCCTGATCATCTTCGAACTTCTACAATTTTTACAAGTCTTTATGGTTTGTACTTCTTTCACAACCTACACATTGTACAACTCATACAAGATCTTTTAATATTCTTCAGCAAAACATAATTATACTTCACAAAATTTCAAATAGTAAATGTTTAACATTTATCATTCATCTTCATCCCTGAGGAAATTTTTTCCTACTCAAGCATTCATAACATTCACACATAAAGACATCCAATAGTCTAGTTACAATACAATCATCAATATTTGTTATATCATTAAACAAATATTTCAACAACACTTTGTTGATCATCAAACTCTCACATGAGTTTGGAACTTCAGCAATCCTTTGCTAGACATAGAACTTGTCCTCGAGTTTTGTTCTCTCGGAAATCAAACTTGCAGACAAAACACTCTCTGCAACTCAGTAGGATAAACTTGCAATCCTTACACTAGAAACTCAATAGAATAAACTTGCAATCCTTACACTAGAAACTCATTCTATCTTTCCCCTCATTGAATCCTCTTTTGTGCTTAACTTTTAAGTATGCAACCATCCACAAGGAAAAAAAATTGGTGAGCCTCCTGCTCATTCGATGGATATAAAATTGCCTAGGTCTTTGGGTAATTTTAACATTTAATGATCCACCTGCTTAGTTATACCTTCCTTGGGGAACATGACCACATTTTTAGGGAATTTGCCTCCTGCAACAACTAGGAAGTGAGTGCAGATGTTGCCACTTGTCAATTTGCCTCTCGCTTGAGTCTCAAAAATATTATTTTCCACTCAAACCTTCGCGTTTGAGTCCATGAAATTTTATTTTCCACTCAAACCTTCTCGTTTGAGTCCAGGAAATATTTTTTTCCACTCAAACCTTCTTGTTTGAGTCCAGGAAATTTACTTAATAAAAATCATTTATTATTTCTTGCACGCCACATGCAAAATAATAGCAACAAAATATTAACAAATATATTCACCTATTTACTTATCACATTCTATGCATTTTTATGATCACACATCATTAATCATAGGTCTACCATCAATCATGATTCATAAAATCCTGTAATCCACACTATAGTAACATGTAAAGTAAATCATTACTTACCCTTGGATGATTTAGCTCAACTTATCTATATAAGTGGTTTTGAAATAAACATGCCACTTTGATCACGGAATCAGTCGTAATTATGATACCTCCTGCAATGTTAGTACAAAAGAATTTTTTCTTTTGCTTCGATTGCCCAACAACTGAACATATTAATTCCATAATAATCATCTTAATAGCATTACATGTATGCTCATTCAATTAACTTGTGCATCCTCTACTATTCATCCCGATGTATAAATGTAAACTCTTCAAAATCCTTAGTGTGAGTTTGGGGTCAATTTTTCTAACAAACACTTAGTTACATATAGATCCATTTCAACCTGAGACTCATCATCTAAAGATTTTGTTCTCTATAATCTTTCCATATTCATTGTTAAAGGATCCCATGATTAATCAAACATAACAAAATTTAGGATTCTTCTATTCCTATAATCAAACTCATACTATTAACAAGATCCTTTAACTTGATACACATCAATATTTATTAGAAGATATAAGAAACCCTGCCAGGGGTCTATCTATGAAGAAAATAATTAGAATCATATGCATTCTAAAATAAGATCATTTAAACTCCTAGGAAAATTGCTTGCAATTCCATACAGTAATACACCTTTAGGCTTATCCTTAAAATTCTAATAACGATAAGAAGTTCTATAATGAAATACAATTTATGTTAAGTAATAAAATCTTAACTTTTAACAAAATGACGATTTTTCATAAACCAAATATTATTCAAACACATCAGTCATCTTGCCACCTAAATTTATTCACATCTTTAACCATAACTTGTAACCTATGAACTAAAAGTATGTCAAATTCATTCTTGCTATCAATACTCGAGAGTAACAATTACTTAGGCTATATTTTACACGGACTCCATACTATTGGATTCACAGGAGGAAATGAAAGAGAGTTAACATATATTTTGCAATAAGCATACTACCAAAACCTAAGTAAAATGATGTACATTCTATCATTGGTACTTGAGGACCAACTTTTATTTCGAGGGATGCACCTATTAATACGTAGCTATAACTTCCTACCTACTAAATTAAACAAGTGTTTTACCCAATCATATTCCATAACATCTACGAAGGAAAATATTTTTCGATATAGCATTCCATGAAACTGTCATAACAACTATGCAATGCCAACTAAAATGTAGCTATTATAATTGGAGGTTCTCAAGTGACTTCACCTAATCAAACAAGCTCACTTTTTGGAGTATACTAATATTACTACCTTTCATCTAATGAAGTTCATAAGTAGTGCACTTAGTAATTCTTAATAGAAAATAGAATATCAAGAACTATAATGTGGATCTACTTGATACTCTTATGCAATTTGAAATTACCTATTAAGTTAATCTGCATGTTCAGAGCACTATTTATAACCTTTAAGAGTAAAACATTTCACGTATTCATACTAACATAACTTTGAATTAAATTTGAAAATGGTAATACAATTATTTGAACTAAGAGGAATTTTTTTATCAATGAAAACGTTAATCATCATACACAAATGTTCATGTCATGCATCTCATAGAAATATAAACTTATAAATAACTCTAAGTAGCCCCTAACATCGTTTTGAACAAAATAGACTGTCCCAATTAATTAAATCTTAATGGATCTGTTAGTGCCAGGATTTGTCCCTAGACTACAAAGGGGAAAGCCAACACAATCTTAACAGTTTCAAAAATAATATGAAATAAGCTTTTCTTGGTTTAGGGTTTAATGGTTTGAAGGTTTCAATTTCAAGAAAGTAAAAAGGAAATGAAACTTTAACAAGCTACTAAATCATGTCATCCATCAAAGAACTGAAAACAAATTTTAATAGAGAAGACATAAACCATGACATTCAAAATCACACATTCTAGTTTTCATCTACAACACATAAGCATTCACTACATTAAAAACATTAAAACAGAAATGAAATCATGTATTGAATGACCAAACTGATCAAAAATAAAAACTCAATCAAATAGCATAAAATGGCTTATATCACATATGTATAATCTCAGTCTTCGGGACTTACATGAGAGTCTTGTAAGCTTCAAAATCATCACTGTATAAGTCTTCTTGAAACCAAAAAGTCGAACCCCTCTACATCCCAATTTACTTCCTTTTAACCATTTACAAAAAGAGTAGTTTCTAACTACTTTTAGGTTTTGCTATCAAAAGCAGTTGCATAATCGAGTCTTTAAACTAAGTCTTTAACTAAAAACTTAACTATTAATAATTACATACTTGATACAAAATGAAAATGCATTAAAAAATAGGCACTAAGTGGCCTTTTTGGTAGCCTCTACTAACATAGCAATCCCTTACAGCGCATGAGTCCTTTTGTTATGTTGAGGTTGCTCAGCTTCCAAGTCTTTAATCTTGTCTGATAGAAGCTTGTTCTTCTCTTTTAGTTTCTGCACCTGTCTGTTTAAGTCAACAGTTTGAGCCTCTACTTCTCTTTTCCTCTTCAGAGCCTTCTTAGCAACCAAAATCAACTCCTGATAATGAGCATTAGCTTCTCCTAAGTCTTCTCTTAAACATTTATTGGTCTCTGTAATCCTGTCCTTTGACTCATTAAGGAACAATATTTTTGTTTGATGTTGCCCCTGAACCTTTCTGAGACCTTCAACCTCTAAGCATATGTTTACCCCTGACAAAGTAGGGTCTTTAGATATGGAAGGTGGGATATCTAACTTTCTAAAGATTAAATATTCTTCATACTTATCTTTTGTTATTCTTTGTTCAATTTCAAATTCATCTTGCTCCATTTTAAGAATGACTTCTTCTTCTTAACCTTTATTTACTTCTTCATTTGCTTCTTCTATCTTTTTGCACTCCTGTTGTAGGCTCATTTGATGAGAACTTATTCTGTCCTCCTCCTCCTCACCTTAACCAGTTGAAGAGCTTTGAATTACAGTTATATCCTCTATTTTCTGATTGGAACTTGAACCTTTTTCCACCTTACCTTTCATAGCTGATATTGTTCTAAACTTCCAGCTTGATTCCTTTAACTGCATAAGGAGGGTTGCATCTACCTGAAAGTCTATATCTTGTAAATTTTTATCTTTTGAATTCTCTGCAGAAGCTTGTGTAACTCGATTCTTAGTCTGTTCTGATATAATTTGACCTTGAATATGCTCAGCAATAGGATTAATGGTCTGCTCCATTTCTTAAGTTTCTTGACAATGTTCTTGTTTCCCTTCGAATGCATTAACCTGCTTCTCTTCTACAAGACGTTCAGGATTTTCTACTTCAAGTACATTAACCTGCTTTTCTTTTTTCTGGGATTTTAAGTTTGTTTTGTGACAGAGGTTTCTCAGAAATGTCTTCTATCAAAACGCATCCCTTCCTACTTTTTTTGCTTTCCTTTTTAGGCTTTCCCTTGTTCACACGCTCATCCCGCTCAGCAATGAAACCACACCAAAATATAAAATGTTCCCAGGTCTTCTGTTCTTTCTGTAACACTGTTTGAATGATAAGTTTTATTAGTCCATGATGAAATACTGACTGCCTTGAATCTTCAAGATGTGCCTTTACCTTATTTGGAATCTTCTAGATGCTCTTGTACAGGAAAAATGGCACACTCATTTTACAATTCATTTTAAGATGCATTAAAAACCTAATATGGTATTTAAAAACCATTGAGAACCTGCCCTCGTATGTAATATACATTTGTATAACGCTAAGCACATGCCTCCATTCGGGTCGAAAATTTGATATATGAACTCCATTGCACCAATTTAAATTTTCATTACCTGGCAGTAGGAAAGGATTTGGGTCGAACTCGAAGGGAATTTTTTTGAACCATAACTCCCCCTCCATGGAAATACCTGTAGCCTCAGAAATTAGGGCTTCTGTGAGCTGAAATCGCAAGGTTTTGAATTTAATAACATCCTCTTTCAAGTTCTTTGCAAAATAAATTGAAACCTCCTCATTAAACCCCATGATTGTTTTAAAGAAATTGAACCATCCAACTACCCTAAACACATCTGCACATAACAAAAATTTCTCTACCCACTGCGTATCCATCAGCTCTACCCTGTTGATTTGACCACTCTTTCCCATTTTAAAACTGCACTCTGCTAATTAAGCCTCTATGGAAAAGAGAAATGAAAAATGTTTAAAGTTTAAAAGCTAACCACGTTCAGCAAACAGGTGTCTTCAACCCAAATTAACTCGTGGCTTCAAAGCCCAATACGGAACTTACCACTATCATAACTCTTTGACATGTGTTTTAGCACTTCAAATAATCATAGCAAAGTCTCTCCAGTCATCATAATTCGAGCAAACCATTACTCAGCACGAATAACCACGTTTTTCCATCATATTGAATTCTTGTAGCGCATTAGGGGTCTATTTTGCAGTTTGCGCTACCAGAATCTTTCAACATAGTTGATTTGATAAATACACTTGACATAAAATTTGAAACTTGGTTATAAACTTTATAATAAAGTTGAATAAGAATAACTGAAAACTTTGAGACTAATACCATGTTGATAAGCCATTTGAAGATTTTGAATTAAAGCAAAAAATAAAAGCAATCAAAATTTAATAAAAATAAATTGAAAACAAAATAATGCAAACTATGGATAAATGAAAGAAAATAAATTTCAAACAAACATAAAGGAAACACACAAAAACAAAAGGGAACAATATTAGCATTAACATATGGCTCCAGCTGTGGGATGAAAGCCTCCTTGTGAGGTTTCAAGAACTTGTAGACGAGTGCCTTTCTGCTACCTAAAACTGTTGCTTTATTTGCAAACTTCCATTGGGTATGGAGTCTAATTTCGCACCGGTATCTACAATGAGTATGACATTATTCACCTTCAAGAACTATAAAAATATTTGAGGAGCCATCCATTAACTGGAGTAAACAGCTCCTCACCTTCTAAATTTTGTAGTATGAAAGTGTTATTTTCTAAAATCTTTGAAATCAGGAAGGGACCTTGTTGGAAAAACAGGATCGCAGAGAAATAACAATAAACAGAAATGCAAATATAATCACACATACACATTACAAGAGAGACACAGATTGTTGGAGCCAAGGCCGCAGTTATGGTAAAAGCTGCGAATTTTGAGGAAAAAGCACAAGTATGGAAGAGAAAGTGCTAAATTTTGGATAAACGCCAATTTTGGGACAGAAGAAGACGGTGCACAGTACGGTGCCAGATGGATAATCTCAGCGTAGATTACGGACCGAAAATTGCGGAGCTAGCACGCACGTCAAAAGAGAATGAAGGTAGCCGAGAGGAAAGCCCAGCTACCACAATAAATGAAGCAATGGAGTAGCGGGCTCAGCTACCCTCATTAAGGCTGAATACAGAAGTATGGTTGCTCGGACCAAGGAGGAGCAACGGACCAAAGCATTGAAGGCGAAGGACAAGGCACCCATACCCGTAAGCTGCACCGAAAATCATGGAGCCTGCAGGAAGCGGCGACATGACTGCAAGCGGCGCCTACAGTACACCTAGCCATGTGCGTGGTTAGGGTTTTTGGGGATTACTGCTGGGAAAGGCCCACAGGTTTGTAAAGGTGCGACCGCCATGGCCACCTATATATATGTATAATTGTAATGGGTAGATGTTAGATAGCTAGCTAGTCAGTTAGCTAAGCCTGTGAGTGAGCTAGCTAAGATAGTAGATACTAGATATAAGAAGGATTGATTGAGTTGATCATCCTCTGTTACGATCTTGTTGATTGTTTTCTACCGTGTTGCTAGAAAACAGGAGTTAGAGTTGGTTAGAAGTGAAGCTAATCCTTGGGTTGCAGACAGTCAGAGTCGACGTCTAAACTATTGTAATCTCTGAAGAGGAAGAGACTAGATCGAGAGAAGGGCTCCCAACTGTGTGCGTGGAGTTTCCTGGAAAAATCTAAGGCTGCAGCTGTGTGCGCAGCATATTGTATAAGTCTATCATCTTCTGGTTAATATAAGATACTCCCATGGACGTGGTTTTCCCCGTGGAGGTGGAATTCATATTTCTTGCTATTATGATGTTGTGATTGAAGTGATTGCCGGTTTTAGTTTACTAACAGCAAATACAGGAATATTGCATTATCTTTATGAGTGTGTTGAGTAAGTTCCTGGAGCTTCCTTGGGGACTATAATCATTAAGGGTCGAAGGAATCGGTAAGACACGTCGCCGCAGCGATAGGAGATCATGTTGCTGCGACGGGCGCGCTAGCAAAGCGACGCTTAGAATATCGGTGCAGAGGATAATTGGTCCTAGCGCAGGAGTGGAAGTACCGCGCAGCTCGGCTGCTGAGCAGGAGCTTGGGAGCTGTTGCGCTCACAAGTCTGGAGGGGTCAGACATTCATCTTAGAGGAATCGTCAAGGAGGAAAGAACAGTCTCCGCGTCGCCCGGGTTAAGGAAATCTGATTCCTTAGCCCCCCCATAGCCACTTCGGGTGAGACCTCGAGCTGTCGCGCAGCTCGTTGCCGAGAGGGCCAGTGCGCCAAGGGGTTTTGTTGCTGCGCTCCATTAAAACCCGGGTCTATCCAAAAAGCAGCCAACACAGATATATCATGGTTCACCCAATTTGGGCTACGTCCACACTGAATTTGCCAGTCCTTATTATTATTACCGTCCAGCAAGTCGAAGGGATACAACCTGCAGCACAACCGCTGCACTTCCTCTTCTCTGTTTCACAGTCTCTCTCCTGATCTCAAATATCTTTACAATGCATAAAACCTAATACATCAACAACCCTAGCCGTATTACAATGTCTTTCTTTTATAAGGGAAATACAATGGGAAAATACCACGGGATACCCAAAACCATGGGCCCGCAAAACAGCTAGTGAAAACAGCCCCAAAAATTTTCTTCGGGGGCATTGCCCCTAAACCCCCATTTCTCGGGGGTGCTGCCCCCAAACCCCCACCGGGGGACCGCTAGCCCCCGGACCCCCCAGCCAGGGGGGATGGTCCCCCCTGGAACCCCGTGGGGGGGTGATGCCCCCCCGCTGGGGTGACTGTACAGTCCACCTACAGATCATATAGAACTGGGGTACAAACACGGCTGATACAATATCATCTATGAGACTAGAAGATCTGGCTCCACAACCAACAATCTCCCACTTGGAGACTGATCACAACAACTCCACCGCTACTGCACTTGCTGGACTTGGACTTGGCAAATTTCTCCTCTTCACCTTCATGCTAGAAGGCCAACTGAAACTCAGCACGAACTCAGTTTCTCTCTGGTCACTGCCTTTGTGAACATGTCTACAGGATTCTGGCTAGTATGTATCTTTTCCATCTTTAACAGTTCATCTTCCAGAACAGAGCATATGAAATGGTACTTGAGCTGTATATGTTTAGTCCTGGAATGGAATGCTGAGTTCTTTGCAAGATGAACGGCACTCTGGCTTTCACTATACAATCTGCTATCCTTCTGCTTCTTACCCACTTCCTCCATAAACCTCTGCAACCAAATCATCTCTTTACTAGCCTCTGTAATGGCAACATACTCTGCTTCTGTTGTTGAAAGTGCAACAACCTTCTGTAGTTTCAAAATACAGCTTACTGCTGTTCCACCTACAGTAAACACATACCCTGTGGTACTCCTCCTGCTATCCTTGTCACCTGCCATGTCTGCATCAACATATCCCTGTAGAACAGTGTCTGAACCTCCAAAACATAATGCCTCAGTGGTAGTACCTCTCAAATACCTGAGAATCCACTGTACTGCTTTCCAATGTTCTTTACCTGGATTGTTCATATATCTGCTCACAACTCCCACTGCATGTGCAATATCTGGTCTTGTGCACACCATGGCATACATCAAGCTGCCAACTGCTGATTGATAGGGAACCTTGGACATGTAATCTGTCTCTTCTTTTGTCTTGGGACACATTTCCTTACTTAGACTGAAATGGCTAGCCAAAGGTGTACTTACAGGTTTTGCATTCTGCATTCTGAACCTCTCCAACACCTTTTGTATGTACTCACTTTGAGACAATGTCAATTTGTGATTTTTCCTGTCTCTCATTATTCTCATACCAAGGATTTGCTTTGCAGCACCCAAATCCTTCATCACAAATGAATTAGCTAGCTTCCTTTTGAGTACATTTATCTCTTGCATGTCAGACCCTGCAACAAGCATGTCATCCACATACAATAACAAGATAATATATCTTCCATTGTCTAGCTTCTTGAAATAAACACAGTGATCAGAATGACATCTACTATAACCTTGTTCTGTCATAAACCTATCAAACTTTAGATACCACTGCCTTGGAGCTTGCTTCAAGCCATACAAGCTCTTTTTCAACCTGCATACCAGATCCTCCTTACCTTTGACCTCATACCCTTGTGGCTGCTGCATATATATTTCTTCCTCCAAATCCCCATGGAGGAAGGCTGTTTTTACATCTAACTATTCAAGATGCAAATCTTCTACCGCCACTAGACTTAAGATAGTCCTAATTGAAGTCATCTTTACAACAGGAGAAAATATTTCATCAAAATCTATACCTTTCTTCTGTGCAAACCCCTTTACAACAAGTCTGGCCTTGTACCGCTTCTTACCTCCTTCTTCTTCCTTCAACCTGTAAATCCATTTGTTTTGCAATGCTCTTTTACCAGCAGGCAACTTAACCAAATCCCAAGTCTGGTTTCCTACCAATGAGTCCATCTCCTCATTCATGCCTTGCTCCCACTTCTTTCTAGTTTCCACCTGCATTGCTTCTTCATAACATTCTGGTTCACCAGAATCAGTCATCAATAAATAATACATTGAAGGAGAGTATCGTTCAGGGAGTCTACTTAACCTGGTAGATCTTCTTACAGTTGCAGGAGTTTCAGGTACTTACTGCTGCTCTTGATTTTCTGGCACCTTCGGAACTTCATTTTCTTTAACTTCATCAAGCACTATGTACTTTGTGCTTTCCTTTTCCTATTTCTTTCCCTGCAACTGATCTTTATACATGACCTTTTCATTGAATATCACATCTCTACTCCTGATGATTTTGTTATTTTCATAATCCCATAAACGATAACCAAATTCATCAACCCCATATCCAATAAAGGTACATTTCTTGGATTTAGCTTCAAGCTTTGTTCTATTTTCTTTATCAATATGGACAAATGCTTCACAACCAAACGTTCTCAGAAATGAGTAGTTTACCTTTTTATCTGTCCATGCTTCCTCTGGAATACCACCATCCAAAGCACTTGAAGGTCCTCTGTTTATTAAATAAACAGCAGTATTTACAACATCCGCCCAAAACTGTAAGGGCAACCCTGCATGCAGTCTCATACACCTTGCACGCTCCATGATCGTTCTGTTCATCCTTTCTGACACACCATTTTCCTGTGGTGTTCCTGGGACTGTCTTCTCTCTACGAATCCCATGGTATGAACAGTAACTATCAAAGTCCTTGCCGCAGTACTCACCTCCATTATCAGATCTGAGACACTTCAACCTTTTTCCTGTCTCATTCTCAACCAAAGCTTTCCACTTCTTAAAAGTAGCAAACACATCAGATTTCTGTCTAATGCAATAAACCCAAGTTTTTCTAGTTGCATCATCAATAAATGTAACATAATAATGAGAGCCACCAAGAGATTGTACCTGAGCCGGTCCCCATACATCTGTATGCACAAGCTCTAATTTTTCATTCTTCTTCTGTTTCCCAACCCTGAGAAATCTGACTCTATTCTGTTTTCCATAAACACAGTTTTCACAAAATTCCAAACTTACCTGCTTCAAATCCGATAGCAACTTCCTTGAGTGGAGAATCTGCATCCCCTTCTCACTCATGTGGCCAAGCCTATGATGCCACAATGCTGTATCTGTTCCTGTGGAAGCTAAAGAGATAGAATGGTCAGTATTATGAGGACATAAATACAACGTACCTACTCTGTCTCCTTTTGCTATCACCATTGATCCTTTAGTGATCTTCCACCACTTTTCTCCGAATGTAGATAGACAACTGCCATCTCCCAACTGCCCTGTTGAGATCAGATTTTTTTTCATAGCAGGAATATGCCTAACATCTTTCAACAACCAATCAGTTCCATTCTTAACTTTTATCCATACCTTACCCATTCCAACAATTTTACATGGCTCATCATCACCCAATAAAACATGTCCAAAATCGCCAGAAACATACTCATGAAAGTATTTCCTATGGGGTGTAGCATGACATGAAGCTCCTGAATCTACTACCCAATAATCACTAGTATTATCTAATGCAAGAATCAAAGCATCTTGTAACACATCACCTGCTACATTTGCTTCCTGGGTAGTTTCCTTCTGTGCATCTCCTTTCTTCTTTAGAGATTTACAGTCTTTCTTCAGATGTCCTTTCTTTCCACAGTTCCAGCATTCTATCTTTCCCAGTCTGGACTTGGATCTGCCTGTTTTAGACTTTCCACGATTACCTTGGCTCTTTCCTCTCTCCTTTTGTCTTCCTCTGCTTTCCATGGTCAACGCATTACCTGATGTCTCACCTATGCTTTTTCTTCGCATTTCCTCGCTAAGAATAACACCAATAACATCATCAAATTTCAAGGTGTTTGAACCAGAGACAGAGTTACTTACAGCCATGACCAAGCTATTCCAGCTTTCTGGCAATGAACACAAGATTATAAGAGCCCTAACCTCATCATCAAAGTTCACACTTACAGAACTTAGCTGATTTGTAACCGTATTAAACTCATTTAAATGATCAGTAACAGATCCACCTTCAGACATCTTCATATTAAATAAACACTTCATCAGAAATACCTTGTTGGAATCCGAGGGTTTTTCATACAGCTTACCCAATGCTTTCATCAAACCCTCTGTTGTCATTTCTTTTGAGATATTGAAAGCCACCGACGAAGCCAGGCTCAACCGTATTGTTCCCAGAGCCTTTCTGTCAAGAACCACCCATTCTTCGTCCTTCATAGTCGCTGGCTGCTTTGCTTTTCCTACCAACGGTAGGAATAGATCCTTCTGGTACAGATAGTCCTCCATTTTCATCTTCCATAACCTGAAGTTTTGGCCGTTAAACTTCTCGACCTTAAACTTTCCTTCTTCTGCCATTGCTCCCACTCGAACCAGAAACCCTAGCTTCCTGCAGGTTTAACTACCAAATAGACCTTTGGCTCTGATACCAATTGTTGGAAAAACAGGATTGCAGAGCAATAACAATAAACAAAAATACAAATATAATCACACATACACATTACAAGAGAGACACAGATATATCGTGGTTCACCCAACTTGGGCTACGTCCACACTGAATTTGCCAGTCCTTATTATTATTACCGTCCAGCAAGTCGAATGGATACAACCTGCAGCACAACCGCTGCACTTGCTCTTCTCTGTTTCACAGTCTCTCTCCTGATCTCAAAGATCTTTACAATGCATAAAACCTAATACATCAACAACCCTATCCGTATTACAATGTCTTTCTTTTATAAGGGAAATACAATGGGAAAATACCACGGGATACCCAAAAACATGGGCCCGCAAAACAGCTGGCGAAAACAACCCCAAAAATTTTCTTCGGGGGCGCTGCCCCCAAACCCCCACCGAGGGACCACTGACCCCCGGACCCCCCAGCCAGGGGGGATGGTCCCCCCTGGAACCCCGTGGGGGGGCGATGCCCCCCCGCTGGGGTGACTGTACAGTCCACCTACAGATCATATAGAACTGGGGTACAAACACGGCTGATACAATATCATCTATGAGACTAGAAGATCTGGCTCCACAACCAACAGACCTAACCATAGATTGTCAAAATTACCATGCTGACCCTTCTGGTCTCTCCTTGCATCCCATCTGAGCACCATATCACCAAGAGAAAAATATTTTCTTTTACCTTTTTATCAAATCCTGCTTTAATCTTCCTTCTATATGCATCATCTCTTTTTGTTATAGCCTCACGTTCTTGCTGCAATTCAATCAATGAAAAAATTCTTCTTTGAAGATCATTGGGTTCTTCTTGACTATCTTGAAAAAACTTCATGACTGGAATGCCTAGCTGAATAGGGAAAACTGCATCAGTACCATATACCAATTGGAAAGGGGACAACCCTATTGCTTTCTTGGTAGTTATCCTATCTACCCACAATGCATACTTTAGCATTGAATCCCATGATCTCTTATTTTGATTTAACAACTTTCTAATACTTTGAATAATGTTCTTATTTGATGACTCTGCCAAACCAATACCCTGGGGATAGTAGGGTGTAGAGTTCCTCAAATGAATCCCATTTTCCTCACAAAAACTTACCATAGATTTTGACTTAAAAGCGGGTGCAATATCATTCAACAATTTCTGTGGACAGCCAAACCTACTCAAAATATTTTTCTATATAAAATTTGTTAAATTTTCAGAATTTACTTCAATATGATCTAGGATATTAACTGAGAGAAAAACATGTACAGCATATCAATCATGGACACAATAATGCAAGCACACAAGAGACACAGAGTTTACTTGGGGAAAACCATAAAGGTGAAAAACCCCAATAACTTCCTCGGAGATAGATAGAGCAATGATACAACCAAAATACAAGAGATAGTCTTCTCCTAGTAACAGAGCCTCCTCCTCCACAAGTGCACCACTTTCCAAAGTGTGAGTGACAGAATAGAATGTGTAAAATGAGAGAGACACACTCTCTATTTATACACTAACTTGACTTGACCTTTACTCAACTAGATCGGCCTCAACTTAACCACTTAACATAATGCTGACTAGGCCGACCCCCACTAGGGTGGTCTAATAACCCTTTGACCCACATGGACGACCCGCAATAGGGTGGTCTAATAACCCTTTGACCCACATGACTTGTACAGGGCCGACCCCAACAAGGTGGTCTGATAACCCATCAAGTATAAGTTACGACACTTACAATATAAATGACGACACTTCCGTATAGAGGAATAATAACATCTCTATAGGAATACAATATACATATATGTAAAATACATTCCAAAGTTACATATACATCAACACTCCCTCTTAACTAGGAAGGTATTTCTCAACATAGGTCTTCTAGCACAAGTCATCTTCTCTGGATCATCGTCATTAGATAATCGTCATCGAGTCATCATCATCGCCACTACTGTTGCTATCTCAATCAATCTGTGAATCTACTCATCATAGGAAGTTCTACAGAGCCAATCCTTTTTCATACTGGATGTAGGCCCACCACCTACAGGTCTTTGTCATTACTGGCCATACTATGGAAATCTCAGGACTTATTACATGCGTCACAAAACCTTAAAAGAGTCTCTTGACTAGCAAGAACTCTAAAGAGCATCTGAGGCCTTTTTCATCCTGTCCAGATCTCCAAGACTTATTACATGTGACCCCACCACAAAACCTCGAAAGAGAATCCCAGGACTGATTACGAGCACAAGGCTCAACCTATTGGATCTCCAAGGGCCCACAAAACCTCGAAAGAGCATCCCAGGACTAATTACGAGCACAAGGCTCAACCTATCGGATCTCCCAGGGCACAAATTACATGTGGTCATGGCAAAACCTCGAAAGATCATCCCAAGACTGATTACGAGCACACAGCTCAACCTATCAGATCTCCCGGGGCACAAATTACATGCCATAGGACAAAACCTCGAAAGAGCATCTGCCAGATATCCCGAGGCACAAATTACATGCCATAGGAAAAACCTCGAAAGACTATCTGTAGATCTCCCAGGGCACAAATTATATGTCCTCCCAAGCAAAACCTCGAAAGAGCATTTTCTAGATATCCCAGGGTACAAATTACATGCCATCGGCAAAACCTCGAAAGACTATCTGCAAATATCCCAAGGCACAAATTACATGCTTATCTGCACAACCTATTCCACGACCACAGAGTATCAACCTGATACTCACCATACATCATCCTGATGTACACATGATCATTGTGATCATCATCACTGCAACATCCTGTTGCATGTCATCTGGAGCAACATCCTAAAGCTCGTCATCCATGATCATCTTGATCATACAATGCATCTACCTGATGCATACCAAGTATCTACCTGATACATATCATCATACATGATCCACCTGATCATACAGTGTATCCACCTGATACAAATACAAATACATGATACATATCACCATACATGATCCACCTGATCATACTATGTATCCACCTGATACATATACAGATACATGGTCCAAGCATCCAACATGATGCATATACAAAAATACATACAAGTGATCCAACTGATCATATCCAGCATCCAACATGATGCGTGCATACATATAAATGATCCAACTGATCATATCCAGCATCCAACATGATGCGTACATACATATACACATAAATGATCCAACTGATCATATCCAGCATCCAACATTATGCATACACAGAGCAATAACTGGAGCATCATCCTGATGCTCATCATCCAGCGCTTATATCCACAGCAATGTGAAGGATCCTCCTTCCAACATGCTTGGAATGGCTTCTGCAAATGTGTCCATCACTTCTTCCTCAAAGTGTCATCAATCTGAAGAACACCAAGCCTCTCCCTGAAGTACTCGAACTTCACCCTGGCTAGTGGCTTCATCAGCACATCTGCAATATGCTCGTCCGTCGCAATGTACAGGAGCTTCACAGCTCCTCTCTGCACCATATCCCTGATATAGTGATATTTGATCTCTATGTGTTTCGACCTGTCATGAAACACTGGGTTATCAGACAGCTTCACACAACTCTGGTTATCACAAAAGATACCAGTAGCATCCAATGGGAGATCAAATAACTCAGACAGTAGCTTTCATAGCCATACTGCCTCACAACTAGCTGAACAGACTGTAACATACTCAACCTCAGCTGTACTCAGTGCTACGCGGGACTGCTTCCTACTAAACCAAGAGATCACACCTGATCCCATACTGAAGTAGCATCCAGATGTGTGATTCCTATCTGTAGCACTACCAGCCCAATCTGAATCAACATAACCCTGCAGGTTAAACTTTTGATTCGCTTCATACTTGAGCCCATAATCCACTATACCCTTCAGGTACCTCAGAACATGCTTTACAGCAACCAGGTGAACACTCCTCGGATCCGTCAGGAACTGGCTCAATGTGTTCACCGCAAAGAAAATATCTAGTCTCGTGTTCGTCAAGTACATCAAGGACCCAATCATCTCATGATACATAGAGACATCAACCGGCTCAGATGAAGCATCACAAAGAAGCTTCAGATTTGATGCCATAGGTGTGGACATGGCCTTGCAATCCATCATCCCAAAACTCTTTAGTATCTCTACTGCATACTTCCCTTGTCTAAAGAAGATTCCATCTGCACTCTGCCACACCTCCATGCCAAAAACAAATAGTGCATCATCCCCAAGTTCTTCATCTCGAACTCAGAAGCAAGCTTCCGCTGGGTGTCAGCAATCAATCTATCTTCACCTGTAACAAATAGGTTATCCACATACAAAAGTAGTATCACTGGATTGCCTTCCTAAACCTTGTAGTAAAGGTTGGAATCCGCTTTACTCTTGGTAAAGCCCAAACTGGATAGAAAGTTGTCTATGCTACCAAGTTCTGCACACATATATGACTACACCATTGAAGAAGGTTGTCTTGAAATCCATCTAGTGTATCTTCTATTTCATCACTTTTATATTTCTCTGTGCTGCCATTTGCAGCAAGCTTGATCTGATACTTCCATTTGGAAGTCACAACAGACTTCCCTTCAGCTCTTGGGACCACATCCCAAACATCGTTCTTCATGATCGACAGATAATGGCATTCTTCCTGCATCCTGGGTACTTCAATATCTTCAATAGATAATTTTGTTGCTTGAACAAATGTTGTAGTCCTTCTTTTGTAGGTGAAGGTATACGGTCTTTTCTACGAAACAAGTTAAATTGCATGATTAGAAACATCTCATAATTTTCAGACAAATTCTTACACATAAAGAAATATGTCATATAGTCATGCAATTATCTTAGCCAATGCTTCAATACAACATTTATCCATGTTCCACAACTTTCTATATGCCTTCCAGTCTCTACCAGAACATTGTTAAGATTTTGCACTACTCCCAACATGTCAACAAAGAGGTTTCATTCTAGATAATTAGCACTGGAATGTTGTACAGTGCCATAGGCCACTTACCCCTCACATGCATATTCGTAGTATACTGTTCATTAATGCAATCATTCTAATATGCACAATACTTATCCTAAGTCTAGGAACATGAGCATATACATCATTGAACAATTTTATTTAAACAAACAAATATGCAAGAAATGATATTTAAAAATACTTATCTTTGTTTGGTTGCTGGGTGGACTCCCTCTGAGTCTTTGCTTCCTTGCAGAAGCTGTTGAAGTAGCTTCTTCTACACCTTTTTATTGTGGAATGTAGAAAGATGGTCAACTCCCTCTCAATATCTGCATCCTTGCATAAACTACTGAAGTGTGCTCCTTTGCTTTCTTGCAGGAACAACTGGAGTGTGCTCCCTCTTGATCTTTGCTTCCTGGATTACCTGTCCTTGAACTTACATCCATCCTTAATCACTATGCATGCTTATTAGTATCATCATTGTGTTATCCTTGAGGTCTCATACATAATCACACATTTATTAGTATAATCTTAATACTATCAAAACACAATAATCTTAAACATGTATAGTCATGATCATTCACAAATAATAAACATTAGTATTCAAGGTTTCAGGGAGGTCTTCTTTTACTCATGCATATTCTTATTTGATCATAGGACTCTTCTGATTAGTTAAATCATCAATGCATAAACCCATGATTACTCAAACCTATACCTTCATGGTTCTTCTGGTTAGTCATATCATCAATTATGGTAAGAAACATAATATGCATACAGCCATGACTATTCAAACCTATGACTTCATGAATAATCATTATCAACAACACAACAGTATAAGATCCTAACACAAGGTAGGATTCTAGCTTGATATATTAAAAACATACCTGGATTAGCATGCTAGCTAGTTATGTCTAGCATACCCACATAATGTCTTCTGGTTCTCTTCAGTGACTTGTGCTAGTAACTTGCATGTCTCATAGGTTAACCATTGTAGGACCAAGTTATACATACCTTGAAATTAGATCTTCTATGTGATCCATGACAATGGATGAATCTTTGTCTTCATGTCACCGTGATCATATGTTCTTGAAGTAGAACATGATTTGTCTTTCTTGGTGTACTTTTTATGTTAGCGAACAACATAAACCTCATACAACATCACAATACATTAGTACATTCATAAGTGTCAAAACCTTAATCAATGAATATCTTCTATTAAGGTGATACGACAAGTCTAGTAATTAATCAAGATTGTACTGTAATGATATGAAGATAAACATATGATAAAATTAACCATGAAACATACCTGTAAGCCATACCTGTCAAGATTGCTTGTAATCTTCTTATGTAAGGCCTTAGCCACATCTCCCTCTGAAAAAGGAACTTCTTCACTTATGCAGGTGACCAATTCATCCTCTTCTAGGATTAAACCAATCCACTTGATTTGCAAGAACTGGATCTGGAGTTGTATTAGGGTTTGTCAGAGAAACCCCAAAAATTCAAGCTTTGAATTTCAAACTTCCTAAAGGATAGAAATATGCGCCTTGATGAGCTGATCAAGTTGGTATATTCAAAATTTGAAAACTACAAAGTTTCACCCCTCGAAATTGCCTTTTAGATTTTCAGATTCACTAGGGAGGACCCTCAATTAGGGTTTGAGTTTCCCAAAGCTTCACCCAACCAAAATATTTGATTCAAAGCTCTAAGCTTCGATTTTTCTGAGGAGCTTCCAGCCGTGGTCACACATTTCCAAAATTCCAAGTTTTGCAGAAGCCCTAATTTTCCATCTTTCCGATCTAAGTCCCGAACTGGGGTTTGATCAAGCCCAGCCTTATGCCCAACCAAAAAATCTGATGAAGGTCTCTAAATTTCGATTTTGATGAGTAGCATCCAGCCGTGGTCTCCGATTACAAAAATTCCAACTTTCTCCGAAGCCCTAAATTCCGGAAGCCATGAATGAAGGTGCTCAAAAATAATTTTGTTTTGACATAAATATGTACCTGATGGTTTCTAGTGTAACTCCGAACTTGTTGATCCACAGGGTCTGAAAACTTTTCCTGAGATAGTCTGACCTGTTATCTTTCCATCCCGACAGTTCTGACCTCAATTGGATTCTCTGAGAGAGAGGTATGCCAAGTGTCGCAACGTGACCTGTTTATGGGATAATATAGGAGAGTGAACTTGTACGGTGTTCCACGTGTCACTGGTTCATCTTCGGCCTCTTAAAATTATTTTTGAGATATCCTGACCTATGATATTTCTATATCAACAGGTCTGACCTCAATTGGATTCTCTGAGAGAGAGTTATGCCAAGTGTCGCAACGTGACCTGTTTATGGGATAATACAGGAGAGTGAACTTGTACGAAGTGCCACATGTCACTGGTTCAACTTCAGCCTCTAAACAGTTTTCCTGAGATAGTACAGTCTGTGTACTAGCTTTCACTTTTTATGAAATTTCATTTGGACCTTCCTATCCCAAGTTATGACCTTTTTCCCAAGGTCACTTGATTTTGACTCAGATCTGGAAGAGGCAAAAACCCTATATTGTACAGATCATAAATCACAAAGTACAATGAATTAGAGGTTGTCCTTTGGACACAAGGTACATGGGGATCGGATCTTCCACCTGTAAAAGTTTCAGATCTGAAAACTTCTCCAAAATGGATTTATAGTGAAAGTTCTACGATGACTGGTTTTTGCTATATCAAGTCCTAGCATCGTAAGTGCAACAAGTGTCATACATGCCATATCATGCCTTCTTTCAGGCTAGATCTGATACCATGTTAAATTTTCAGAATTTACTTCAATCTGATCTAGGATATTAACTGAGAGAACAACATGTACAACAAATCTACAGCATATCAATCGTGGACACAATAATGCAAGCACACAAGAGACACAGAGTTTACTTGGGGAAAACCACAAATGTGAAAAACCCCAATAACTTCCTCAGAGATAGATAGAGAAATGATACAACTAGAATATAAGAGATAGTCTTCTCCTAGCAGCAGATCCTCCTCCTCCACAAGTGCGCCACTCTCCAAAGTGTGAGTGATAGAATAGAATGTGTAAAATGAGAGAGACACACTCTCTATTTATACACTAACTTGACTTGACCTTTACTCAACTAGGTCGGCCTCAACTTAACCACTTAACATAATGCTGACTAGGACGACCCCCACTAGGGTGGTCTAATAACCCTTTGACCCACATGGCCGACCCCCAATAGGGTGGTCTAATAACCCTTTGACCCACATGGCCGACCCCCAATAGGGTGGTCTAATAATCCTTTGATCCACATGACTTATACAGGGACGACCCCAACAAGGTTGTCTAATAACCCATCAAGTATAAGTTACGACACTTACAATATAAATGACGACACTTCTGTATAGAGGAATAATAACATCTCTATATGAATACAATATACATATATGTGAAATACATTCCGAAGTTACATATACATCAACAAAATTCATGATAACTCCTTCAGTTGCTTTACATGTTGGAGTTGCCTCCACCCATTTAGTGAAAAAATATGTAGCTGCAAGTATCCACCTGTGTTGTCCACTTGATGCAGGGTTAATATCGCCTATAAAATATAATCCTCGCTATTGAAAAGGGGCATTGACTGCAATAGGCTTTAATGGTAGAGAAATGAGCTTTTTCCTCCCAGCAAACTTTTGGCATTGAACACATCCTCGAACCTACTGATACACATCTGAAAATAAAGAGGGCCAATAAAACCCATACCTAAGGATTTTATATGCTGTAGAATGCCAATACTTGTGACCCCCACAAGCACCCTCATGCATTTATGAAATAACCTCCTTCACTTGTGATTTTTCCAAACATCTGAGCAAAATTCCTCCTAGATCCTTCCAGAACAACTGTTGATTAACCAAGCAGTATTTTGTGGCCTTCAACTTCAATGATCTGGATGCCTTTTTGTCAAAATGATCTGGACATTTTAAATACAATAAAAAATAGACAATATCAGAATACCATTCTGATCCTGCATATTTATCTAAAATCTACTCTCTATTTTCGTTCATGTGCAATTCTTCCTGAGTTGGCTGATTTGCCACTAAATGGATATCCAAAGTCTCACAATTGGAATCAGCTAACAGCTGTGCTAAACCTTGTCCTTTCACTAACTTTGTAGGTCTGATTTCAACCTCGTATTCCATGATTTTTGCAATCCACCTACCTCTTTTACCTTCACTGTATGGCTGGGTTAAAATTTCTTTAATAGCAGCATTAGGTACATAGACAATTATCTTTGAATGCAAGATATAAATTCTGAAAAAAATTTAAGGCTTTAACAAGTGCATATGCTTGCTTCTTAAGTGTGTTGTACTTCAATTCTGAGTCTCTGAGAGTTTTAATAAAGAAAGCTATTGGTTGCTCTAAATCATCTGCATTCTTTTGTAGAAGAACAACTGCTATTGTGTCTTGGGATGCAAAAGAAAAGGTAAGGAAATCTTTTGCAAAATCTGGACTTACCAAGACTGGGGCTTCTGCCAAAGCCTATTTAATCTTCTCAAATGAAGCCTTAGCTTCTGCTGTCCATTTCACTTCTTGATCCTTCCTCAACATGGATGTAATGTGTTTAATAGTTTCAGCAAAGTTCGAGAGAAGCCACCTCAGAAAATTAATTTTCCCAGTGAATGATTAAACATCTTTTTTACTCCTCGAGATAGTAATCTTTAGAATTGCTTTGACTCTCTCTAAGTCTATTCTAATACCATCAGCTGAAACAAGATGTCCCAGAAGTTTACCCTCTTGTACAGCAAAATGTGATTTTTTGGGGTTCAATGACAATCCAAATTTCCTACATTTCATGAATGTTTGCTCAAGATGCTTCAAGTGTTCATCATCTGACTGAGAGAAGATAGTAATATCATCCAAGTAGATTACAACAAACTTTTCCCTTTCTCCTACAAAGGCTATATCCATAGCTCTTTGGAATGTCGCACCCACATTCATCAATCCAAATAGTATTTTATCATACAGGAATGTGCCCCAAGGGGTAGTGAAGTCTGTTTTCTCCCTATCATCCAGATGTACAGCTATTTGATTGTACCCTGAAAATACATCAACCATGGAGATTCTCTGAGCTCCCACCACTTTTTGTAAAATTTGTTCAATTTTGGGCAATGGATAATTGTCCTTCAAAGAAGCTCTATTAATATTTCGGAAGTCCACACATAACCTAATCTCCTCGTTCTTCTTTCGAACTAGAACCAATTTCACAACCCATGATGAATATCTCGATGGAACAATTATCTTTGCATCTAGTAACTTCTTGACTTCCTTCTCTATAACTGGCAGCAAAGCTGGGTTAATTCTCCTCAATTTTTGTCTAAAGAGTTTCACATTGGGTTTTAAAGGCACCTTATGCTGAATAATACTAGTGTCATAAGTTCTTAAATCCTCATAACACCAAGCAAAAATATCAATTAACCTCTTTAACAATGGAATGTACCTATTTCTTTGTTGAACTGGGAGAGACTTGGAAATATTCACCACTTTGGGTTGCTCCTCTGTTCTAATGTTATAGCTCATGATATTCTCTTCTGAAGACTGCATTGAAGGTTTCAGCAAAGTGTCATCTTTGGAAAAAATTCTCTCAAGGGGGACCAGACCCTTAGGAATAAAATTCCCCTTCAATTCAATTATTCTGCGATCAGCAATTGTATTTTCTGTGTATGCAATAGTACCATCCATCTCCTCATCTTGATCCTGATCAATTAAAGAGTGGGAAAACTCTCTAGATAATTCCAAGAATATTTTAATCTCCACATCATCCTCAAAAACTCTCCACTATTTTATATTGTCTGGCACTAAGGGTCTATATTTAACTTCAATTGGATATTTCAACTGAGTATACTTTGGAATCCTGAAATGAGTGGTTGTTAAGGCCAATGAATCTGCAGTCTGATTCTGATCTCTGGGAATAAAAGTAATATTAAATGATAGAAAAAATCTATCGATCATATCCCAAACCTCATTTATATATACCTTCAACAAGCCCTGCTTTACCTGATATTTTCCCTTCACCTATTGGACAACCAATTCGGAGTCGCCATAAACAGAAAGTTGTTGAATTCCCAAATCCTTCGCAGCCCTTAAACCAAGTATCAATGCCTCATATTTTGTTTTGTTGTTGGTAGTGACAAATTCCAGTTTATACATCAAACTAATTACCTCTCTGCCAGGGGAAATTAAAACAATGCCAGCTCCTGCTCCTTCTTTACATGAAGAGCCATCAAAATACATCTGCCACAGCTCATCTTTTTGTTCAACAGTAGGTTTTACTTATGCTTCTTTTTCTACCTGCGATACTCCAGTTGTACTCTCATCACTAAAATGAAGAATACAAGATCCCAATTCTTCATCTACTGAATAAAGGGGATGATTAGTTGGATTCTTATCATCAGTGACTACGAATGCATACTGTAATTCTCTATATAATCTTATGTTCTCTCCACCAAACAATGGAATGGTTGCATATGCCAAGTCCATCTGTAATGTACCACCTATTTTCTTTGCCCAAGACCTTGAGAGCAGCATGCCAAACCTAGGAGATATATCAACAACTACCACATCCATTATAACACTCTTCATTGGTAATTGAGAAAGATTAACCACAAGATCCTTACTCACACCTAAGCATTTCACAACTCTTGAGTCAAATGCAAATAAATCATGGTAGGGCTTTGTGACACTCAAACCAAGGGCCTCCATCACTGCCTTTGGCATCAAGTTGTGTGAGGCTCCAGAATCTAGAAGCCAGTTATGAATCATTTGGTCATGAACAGTTAAAGTTATATAAAAAGGTGGAGGAGAACTTGAACCATTTTCAAGCTTTTCAGATGAAGTTGACCCAAGAATTATTGTTGTTTGTTCTTCCTGTAAATTCACTGTATCTGAAGGAGAAGAATTGACTGGAACATTCAACAATTTACATGCAGAATCTCTAAAACAAGGAGTTTTCATTAACTCATTCAATGGCATTGGAACTTTAATTTTACACAATTCATTCTCAAAGTTAAAAGTCCATGATTTTTTGTTGGTTTCTTCAATTTTTGTTGTTTTGGTCTGATCACTATGATCTTGTTTCTTTCCCTGGGTTTGATTAGGTAGATCTCTAACAGGTGGAACTAATTTCTTTTTTGGAATATGAACAACCTACTTAGGGCATGACCTTAAATTATAATACTTTTTCGGATCAGTCTGACATATACTAGCTGAAACCTGAGGATGATGATCACTTCCTTCCTGATACTCATATGAATCATAATACTCAGAATTCTGATAGCTGCATCCAGTTGTAAATCCTTCAGATGATAACTCCCCAAAATAATTTAAATTATGATTTGAATCATCTTCATACTGTACATCTTCCACCTGTTCAACTTCTTCTACAAAATTATTTTGAAAAGGAGGGGGAACCCTCTGATCCTCATTTTCACTTCTCTCCCTCTGAATATCATTATTTCTCCTTTCTGGAGGGATAAATCTTGGTACAAATTGTCTTCTGAACTGATTAGGATTTTGATTGGGATTAGGATTTCTTTCTCCATCTTGAAAGGGTTTATTTGAACTCTTCTCCAACTCCAATCTATTCACTTTTGCATTCAAGCTTTTAATTACCTTACTCATTTCATCTAATTGACCTTCTTCCTTCTTTGATGTAGAGGCTGCAGGCATTACTACATTCTTACCCTTTTGATCATGAACCTGATGGTCTGACTGATCCTTAAGTCTATTAGAAGCCAAAATGTTGGATTCCACCTCTAGAGCAGCTTCTTGCATATTCAGTAATCTCCTTTCTCTCAGGTGCAAAGAAAATTCATGGTCAAATGCATTTGCATATTTCAGCTTAGCTAAAGTTTCTGAAGGTTTAATTTCCACTGGACTTCTGCCATACATTTTGTTGAAGCGTTTTGAAAAGTCAACTATAGTTTCATCATGTTTTCTCTTTAAAGCTGCAAATTCAGTAATAAAATATGTGTGATCTTTTGTGTCTCCCCATTGCCTCATGAAAACATCTTGTAATTCCTCTATCAAGGTTATTGAGTTTGCGGTAACTCCCTGAACCATTTTCTAACATTACCATCTAGACTATGCACAAACATTCGCATCCAGACATCCTTTGCTTCTATATTTTGGTTATCAACATAACTAAGGAATGCATTCCAGTGTTCTTCTGCAGTTGTTTCTCATAGCCCGTTAAACCTAGGTAAATATTTTTGGTAATCCCCTATTGGAAGAGCATTTGAAGGTTATGGAAGCACTAATGGAGCATACCTAGTAGCTATCATTCTATCCATCATGTCTAATGTTTGAGCTACCATTTTTTAAGTAGTCTGATTTACGGTAAACAAAGATTTGTTGACTTTACTAGAATGAGGCTGAAAGGAAGGAATATTAGTTTTAAACTGTAACAAGGGAAATAACTCAGCTTTGATCTTTTTAGGAGACAATGGACCGGTGAAGGTCTGAATATCTACTTCTTCTATCTTTGGTTCAGAATACAAAAAGGGAGATAAAAACTGTGATTGACCAAGAGAGAGCAAAGATGGGGAAGATTGGGATCTTCCAAAAGAATAAGTATGTAACTCTTGTTTAGCTTTCTTCAAAATATTTTCTGGATCTGACACCCCTGGGTGTAATGGTGAAGTAGGCTTCCCTCTAGTCCCAAACCTCCTGGAAGCCATTGTGAAATACTACCTTGGTGAACTGTAGTCTAAAAAAACTTTCTGGTTCTGTCCACCTCAAAACCAGAGCAATAAAGATATCCCAGGGAAGATGATACTTCACTTCCGTCCCCAGCAACGGCGCCAAAAGATGTTAGTGCCAGGATTTGTCCCTAGACTACAAAGGGGCAAGCCAACACAATCTTAACAGTTTCAAAAAGAATATGAAATAAGATTTTCTTGGTTTAGGGTTTAATGGTTTGAAGGTTTCAATTTCAAGAAAGTAAAAAGGAAATGAAACTTTAACAAGCTACTAAATCATGCCATCCATCAAATAACTGAAAACAAATTTTCATAGAGAAGACATAAACCATTACATTCACAATCACACATTCTGGTTTTCATCTACAACACATAAGCATTCACTGCATTAAAAACATTAAAATAGAAATGAAATCATGGATTGAATGACCAAACTGATCAAAAATAAAAACTCAATCAAATAGTATAAAATGGCTTATATCACATATGTATAATCTCAGTCTTCAGGACTTACATGAGAGTCTTGTAAGCTTCAAAATCATTACTGTATAAGTCTTCTTGAAGCCAAAAAGTCGAACCCCTCTACATCCCAATTTACTTCCTTTTAACCATTTACAAAAAGAGTAGTTTCTAACTACTTTTAGGTTTTTCTATCAAAAGCAGTTGCATAATCGAGTCTTTAAACTAAGTCTTTAACTAAAAACTTAACTATTAATAATTACATACTTGATACAAAATGAAAATGCATTAAAAAATAGGCACTAAGTAGCCTTTTTGGTAGCCTCTACTAACATAGCAATCCCCTCCAACACATGAGTCCTTTTGTTATGTTGAGGCTGCTCAGCTTCCAAGTCTTTAATCTTGTCTAATAGAAGCTTGTTCTTCTCTTTCAGTTTCTGCACCTGCCTGTTTAAGTCACCAGTTGGAGCCTCTACTTCTATTTTCCTCTTTAGATCCTTCTTAGAAGCCACAATCAGCTCCTGATAACGAGCATTAGCTTCTCCTAAGTCTGCTCATAAATGTTTATTGGTCTCTATAAGCCTATCATTTGACTCATTAAGGAACAATATTTCTGCTTGATGTTGCCCCTGAACCTTTCTAAGACCTTCAACCTCTGAGCATATGTTCACCCCTGACAAAGTAGGGTCTTGAGATATGGAAGGTGGTATATCTAAGTTTCTGAAGATTAAATCTTCTTCATACTTATCTTTTTCTATTCTTTGTGTAAGTTCAAATTCATCTTGCTCCATTTTAAGAATGACTTCTTCTTCTTCAACTTTATTTACTTCTTCATTTGCTTCTTCTATCTTTTTGCACTCCTGTTGTAGGCTCATTTGATGAGAACATGTTTTATCTTCCTCCTCCTCACCTTCATCAGTTGAAGAGATTTGAATTACAGTTTCTGATTGGAACTTGAACCTTTTTCCACCTTACCTTTCATAGATGATCTTGTTCTAAACTTCTAGCTTGATTCCTTTAATTGCATAAGGAGGGTTGCATCTACCTCAAAGTCTATATCTTGTAAATTTTTATCTTTTGAATTCTCTGCAGAAGCTTGTATAACTTGATTCTTAGCCTGTTCTTATATAATTTGACCTTGAAGATGCTCAGCAATAGGATTAATGGTCTGCTCCATTTCTTGAGTTTCTTGACAATGTTCTTGTTTCCCTTCGAATGCATTAACCTGCTTCTCTTCTACAAGACTTTCAGGCTTTTCTACTTCAAGTACATTAACCTTCTTTTCTTTTTCTGGGATTTTAAGTTTGTTTTGTGATAAAGGTTTCTCATAAATTTCTTGTATCAAAACTCCTCCCTTCCTACTCTTTTTACTTTCCTTTTTAGGCTTTCCCTTGTTCACACGCTCATCCAGCTCAGCAATGAAACCAAACCAAAATATAAAATGTTCCTAGGTCTTCTGTTCTTTCTGTAACACTGTTTGAATGATAAGTTTTATCAGTCCATGATGAAATACTGACTGCCTTGAATCTTCAGGATGCACCTTTACCTTATTTGACATCTTCTGGATGCTCTTGTACAGGAAAAATGGCTCACTCATTTTACAGTTCATTTTAAGATGCATTAAAAACCTAATATGGTATTTAAAAACCATTGAGAACCTGCAATTGCATGTAATATAGGTTTGTATAATGCTAAGCACATGCCTCCATTCGGGTCAAAAGTTTGAAATATGAACTCCATTGCACCAATTTAAATTTTCATTACCTGGCAGTAGGAAAGGATTTGGGTGGAACTCGAAGGGAAGTTTTTTGAACCATAACTCCCCATCCATGGCGATATCTGTAGCCTCAGAAATAAGGGCTTCTGTGAGCTGAAATCGCAAGGTTTTGAATTTAATAACATCCTCTTTCAGGTTCTTTGCAAAATAAATCGAAACCTACTCATTAAACTCCGTGATTTTTTTAAAGAAATTGAACTATCCAACTACCCTAAACACATCTGCACATAACGGAAATTTCTCTACCCATTGCGTATCCATCAGCTCTACCCTATTGGTCTTACCACTCTTTCCCATTTTACAACAGCACTCTGCTAATTAATCCTTTGAGGAAAAGAGAAATGACAAATGTTTAAAGTTTAAAAGCTAACCACGTTTAGAAAACAGGTGTCTTCAGCCCAAGTTAATGCGTGGCTTCAAACCCCGATATGGAACTTACCATTATCATAACTCTTTGACATGTGTTTCAGCACTTCAAATAATCATAGCAAAGTCTCTCTAGTCATCATAATTCGAGCAAACCTTTACTCGGCATGAATAACCACATTTTTTCAGCATATTGAATTCTTGTAGCGCATTAGGGATCTACTTTGCAGTTTGCGCTACCAGAATCTTTCAACATAGCTGATTTGATAAATACACTTGATATAAAGTTTGAAACTTGGTTATAAAATTTATAATAAAGCTGAATAAGCATAACTTAAAACTTTGAGACTAATACCATGTTGACAAGCCATTTGAAGATTTTGAATTAAAGCAATCAAAATTTAATAAAAATAAATTGAAAACAAAATAATTCAAACTATGGATAAATGAAAGAAAATAAATTTCAAACAAACATAAAGGAAACACACAAAAACAAAAGGGAACAATTTTAGCGTTAACAGGATCATTAACATATACAATTTACCCTTTCCCGACATGGTATCTTTCACAAGACATGCTTACATCACTCTAAAAGGACATCCAAGCTTACACAAGTGAGATACTTCTTCTTAAATGTTAGAATGTTGGACAAGCATTTACGTATTGTCTATATATATACAAGAAGACAATTTCCTAAACTTAGCAACCGTTATACCATTATAATGCTTCAGCAAATGGGACATACTTACATGCAATTTGAAAGTGACTTGTTGATGGAGTTCCCTTGTTAGTTCAACCGACATATATTTGCTTCCTCTGGCTGAGCCCAGCAGGCCTGAGTGTTTATGACTTGTAGCTCTAATACCATATGTCATAGACCCATTTATCCAAGTTAGTATTTTAGTGAAATTTTCAAGGATTTTTCTTTACATTAAAGATGTCCACAAAAACATGTTATTTATATTACATAGTCCACTAACCTTTCATCAATAAAATTACAATATCTAAAAGACATTTTTGACATGCATATTTAGTTATGTCTACAATCAATATTCATGTACACCTATGCAAAAGTCTTACTCCAATTTCGTAATAACATCATCGTACCTACATTTAACTATACAACTTCCTGTAAGTCACTCAGGACAATTATGTATAAGGGGAAAATAAGAAACTATACATATTCCATATCTAAAGATAGTAATTTACCTTAACAACTAATCACCATACCAATTAACAATTCTTTAACCCTTTTGATCATTCAATACTGTCTTTACCTTGCACAACTTCATGGAATTACAACATAATGACTATACTACGTCTAATGGTACTAATTTTCTTCGTCCAACCACATAACTATATAAATCAAACCATTCCTTTAACATATTAACTCACATTGAAGTAGTGTCATCCTTTCCTTGAACAACTCCCTAAAAATTCTTAGCCATGAATAATAACATAAATATGACCAAAGAATCATAGAATATATTTCACGATCAATATGCATTAACGACAAATTATACATTTTCAATATATACTTAAGTGATGACATAGATGAAAAGACTATCATAAGTATCTAGGGAAATTAATACATATGAGGAAATCATAAAAAAGAGACACATTTAACGTGGTTCACCCAATCTAGGGCTACGTCCACAAGAAGGTTGTAATATATATATTTTTGGACAAGGTAGAATCTTACATCTGCAACCCAATTGTTGCTTTAGTCACTTTCTACTTACAAGAGGCCTCTCGACTAAAGGCATTTTAAGATATCCAAAGCTAACCAAGAAAAGTTAATTTGTCCTATAGGGATTAGTCTCTAACTCTCTGTGCAAAAGACCAATAATACTTGCACACTCTAACAATAAATCTTATATGATCCAGTATATAGATTGACATTCAAATGTGAGATCACGGAAATAATATATCTATAATAGAACACTTTAACCAATATTTCATTAGTTGACTAACCCTTCCTCAAAACATTTTGTTGTGGCAGAGCATATTCCACCAAAAATACAAACAGTGAAACTACAATAGCTTGTGGAAGAATATATCTATATATACATAATTCAACCCAACTGAACTATAATGACTTATAGTGTTCCTTCTTTGGAGATGGTAAATTATAAATTCACATAATTCCAGCTAAACTAAACTTTAATGGCTGGTAGTGTTTCTTCTTCTAAATAAAGGCAGAATATAAAAAACAAAGGTAGGGTAAAACAAAACTCAGATAACTCTGTTATCAACCATCAAAATCTAAAAAAGACAAAAAATTTAAGGCATACGATAGACTCTTCCACGCCTTTCTACACATAGATCGTGGCTACAAGATAGAAACATAACTTACGGAACTCTCAGGAAATCCCCACGCATATCCACAGAGATCCCATTTTCAAAAGACAACAAAGATAAGCTTAGGAACAAAATTTGAATCTCCCCACGCATCTCCACACAAAGTTCGGGATTGCAAGATAGAAAGAATAACTCAAGGAATAAATCTAGATCTTCCCATGCATTTCTACACAGAGATCGGGACCTCACTCGAGAGTATGCAAAGAATACGGGGATCAAGATTATAAACAAAGAATAGGGTAAAAAGGGAAACCCACGACCACATCTGGGTGCTTATTCCGATCTTACAGGGATCTAAAAGTAAAAATTCTATAAACTAAGATCTACAGATATATTGGTGCAAATCATTTTCTGAGAGAGTTCAAACTTGATCGATTACGTACACTATGTTTTTGTTATCAAAGATAAAAACTTATAAAACTTCTTTCCAAGCATTTAAAGCAAGATTTGCATTGAAAAGGGGCAGAGTTGGTAAAATAAAACAATCGGTAATTCTGTCCCACAACCCAAGTTTGAGATATCCGTATAAAAGATAAAAGGGAATTTATATAAAAAGATTATACGTAATAAAGAAAATTAAACAGGATTATTTCCCCACATTCTTTCAACCCAGCGATGGTAGAGTTAAGACCTATATAACATATATGATCAAGCAATAAATAACTAACGGAGTTCTCAAACTGGTTTCTAACATCAAACGTGAAGGATGAATTTCCAAGAGTTCATGTTTTCACAAAGAACAATAAATAAAAGCAGTGTCTCTAACATTCACACTATCACACAGAGTTAAAGCTAGATTTATGAATATAGGTGAAATAAATCTTTCACCCTAAACCGATATCAACTTATTCCAATAAACAATAATGATCAACACATAAGCAGAGATGTATTTGTTCCCATCGCAACCAGACATAATAAACACGTAAATAGAGACCAAGCTGGATAAATCAAAAAATCAAGTTTAAAGGGGTCGAGCACTAAGAGATAGTCGTCCTTCCCCAGTTGAATCGCAGGTATTCTATTGAAGTAGGTAAAAATTATATTTTAAACAATAATTCGTCAGGGATCGGGATCGACAAAGCCATCCCTTCCCAACTAGATGCAACAAGTAAATACTGTCAAAAATAATGAAATGATTTGAGCATAAGCTGTCTTAGAAGAAAACACCAATGGTGACTCTTCTGCATAAGAAATGATAAATCCAAATTCCACCCAAAATGTGTTACCCCCTTTCCTGAGATTTTATTATATAAGAATGAGCTAACCAACAACCATAGCGATGGCAACCACCGTTGGCCAGATGGCGTACACTGTTAGGCTATCTCATCATTCAGTTATGTACTATGCATGCATTTTGCATGCATCTACATGCATCCACATGCATCCCAGTCACCATTTTGATGCCTCCAGCACCTTGTCCCCAGTTTTCCAGCACCCAGGAGCTTCTTTCTGATCAGTTTCAACCCTCCTAGTGCTTAGTGTTCCAAGCATGCATCACAGGCACCCTCTCTCACTTACCACTCAGTTGCACTTCAGTTAGTTGAGTTATCTTTGGATCTTTCCTTCATTTGAGGCTAGACTGACTCTCAATTGACTATATCACTCCGATGGACCTCCAGTGATACTAGACTGCCTATTCTAACTCCATTTAGCTCCTCATGCGCCCTCCACTGAGCCTCCTTCATTGAGTTAGTGCCTACATGTGCCAGTTACACCTACCACACTCAGTTAGACTCAGTTTGACACCTGGTTGACCGTTACTTGTGCATTGATGACTCCACTAATCAGATGATGAGGACTCCTAGTTGGAGCCAAGCTACACCATGTAGTATATTCGAATGACCTCCTTGGCTAATTCGAATTTCTCATTCATTGTTACTGTATTGTATTGTATTCTACCATTCTGAGTTCAATAGAGCACTGCTGCAAGCCTTTTGCACAGTGTACACTTATTTTCTGAGTTTCATCTTGTAATTGATTTACTTGTTCAATCAGATTTGTTGTGCTTTAATTTCACATGGTATAAGAGCCATGGCAGGGACAAGATTTATTTTCTGCAAGGATTATTTGTGAAGATTGAGCAATTTTTGCTCACTTTGCAACAGTTTTCTGCAGTTGCAACACTTTCTGCAGTTGTAGCTATTGCTCCATAATGGTTCTTGTTTTCTTGTGATTTGCAGGTTTCTGACTTCCTCCATTTGCATTCGCTATTGCAGAGATGGAATATTCTTCTTCGCAAAATCTTCTTACTCCATTCAACTATGATGAATGAAAACCAAAGATGATTGCATGTTTGGAGAGACAATGTCTTTTTGATGTGTGCATTGGTATTACAAGAGATTTTCATTCCGATGAAGAGGAGAATGACTGGCTTAATGATTGTGACAGAGCTTTTGGGACAATATGTCTTTCTATGTCTCCTTGTATGCGCTACCTCAGTACTACTACTGAAAATCCAAGAGATCTATGGGCCCAACTTAATAGATAATTTTGAAAGGAGGAAGAAGAGGATCATGCTAGCCTTTTGGAGAACAATCCTAGTGAGATCTCCTTATGTGTTCTCTCTGATTATGTCTCGGCCTCAACAATTGTTCAAGATGGAGAAGAAACTGTAGATTCCACACTCATTTTCTCACTGACTTCTATTTCGAATTCTGAGCAAGATAAACCAGCTCATACTCTAGATTCGGAAGAGGTTCTTGAATCCTCTCTTTCACCTGAGTTTGTCAGCATGCAGAATAATGATCTACTTGATGTTTTGGAGGTAAAATCTGATTTTGGAGGTGAAGCATTCATCCTCCTTGATTGCATGCCTCCTATAAACTTTTGCTCTATCATTTGCACAGTTGGCTCAAATTTTTACTGAAGATGAAGAGCACTACCATTCGCTTGAGTTCAATTCTCATGCAATTTTTGCTGATTTTGGTTTTGATCTAACCCCTGTTGGTTCAAAAGAGATCTCAAGAAACCATTTGTCAAGTAGTGGAGCTGATTTAACTTCCACTAATAAGAAGTTCAAGTTTCAAGATATATTTGATATGATTGGAGATAACCTACCTCACTTGGTTCGAATCACAGGTTCCGGGATCATCCTCATATTTTCAGATTTGTTCTCACCATTTTCGGTATGAAGAGCAAGTTCATAAAGTCTCCACATTCGCTTTCATCCACTGATGGAGAATTCAAGAACATGTTTTTGGAGCATGATCCATTTACTCCCAAGAGTAAGATACCTCCAGACATATCTACTTGATTTTGGAGCAGTTAAATCTTTTGGTGTGTCACAGTCCATTTTGAGGGGGGGGGGGTTTCCCATGAGGTTTTCTCCATTTCCTCAGTTCATGAACTATTCTTTATTTTATTATTGTATTGGGGTGACCTTTGGTCTCAGTAACCAGGGCCCTATCATTTCCTTTTTACATCATAGTATAGCTTGAGGAGGGGTGTTAGGATATCTCATCATTCAGTTATGTACTTTGCATGCATCCATATGCATCCCAGTCACCAGTTTGATGCCTCCAGCACCTTATCCCCAATCTGCCAACACCACGGGGGGTTCACTCAGCTAACTTGTTACATAGCACGATCGTTCGCATGATATTAAAGAATATCCCTAATTTCAATAAATATTGGAAAATTCCTCCTAAAATTTTATTGTGGAACCCCCTCTCAATATGCCTTTCCAATTAGAAAACCCCTAATTTCACCATATATTGTATGTATCAATTTTTATCAACCCATTTTTAATACCCCCTTTATATCACATTATCAATTTGTAACAAACATGAGCCGTAACACATCTTAGTATAAGCAAACATGATGCTAAATAAAATAAAAGTATAATGCTAATAATGATCCCACTACGAATGCAGGGGTGACTGATCAATTTGTAGCGTTGCATAGTGGAAGACCCAACAGAATAGTACTGGGAAGGCAAACTACATAAAAGGAAATCCAATCAAGTGATCAACATAACAAAGAATTTAAAAGGCTAATAGTCCAATAGTTAGTGAAATGCTTAGAAAAGATGAGAATTGCAGTTTTTTCACACCATAGCCTACCAATCTACCAATTTTATATCATGTAAATATAAGTATAGACATAGAGAGCTCATGTTTTCTATAATATTAGTAAATTAAACTCCATAAAGATGAAAAAATAAACCATTTGATGAATGGACTCCCCTACCTTCCTATCAAAACAAACATCATTGATGTTTGAACCAAAATGAACATAGAAAAATTCCTCTTACTTTCCAATAACACAATATGGTCATGTGCATAGATTGGATTTGGGTCATTCACAAGATGCAATATATGATTTTACTCCACTTCCTTTACATTTATTCTTGCAATCAAGGGAATTAACAACATTTAGTTACCATTTCTTGGGTTATATCTAGTTTTTTTTAATCTTTACAGGAGAGAGAAAAATATCCATTGTTAGGTTTCAAGCATGCAATATTTATAAAGATACATAGATGGTGAAACTTATATCATACCATTTCATGGTAATGATAACACATAGGCTATGTAAATAAGGATTTAGATTTTCACCTATGTTCATGTCAGTTCCAATACAATATTAAGACGGATGCCTTGCATATAAGAATTGAAATTACAATTATGAATGTGCCAAATATAACTCAATCTAACAACTATTCATAATTGGCAATGTGAAAATGTTAAAGAATAATACAAAAATTTGAAAGAAATAATTAGTCAAGAAATATTGATATAACTTTTCTTAGTTCCAATGAGCCAAGAAAGATTGATCTCACTTTTCTTGGTTGTCATGGAGAAAGGTTTGATTGAATCTCAATACCCACCTAAACCCTAACCTAAAAAATGAAGAGTTAGATCTTTTACTCGAATGGATACAAAAAATACAATACAATTGTTCAACTACAAAACTCCCAATTAGATACATCTCTTAATTTAAAGATGAAAAGCAATATAACATCAATTTAAACAAAGCCTAAATAAGCTATTAAATGAGGATTTCTCAAGGCTAGTAATCCAAAGAGACTTCCATTGATGTTATCATTGGTACACTATTATCATATTTATGCAAAACTTAGGATAAGCAATATCAAATAAAAATGGAGGGTCCTTATGTTCTAGGTGGGTATGAATCCATCCCACGATTTGGAGGTTATTCCTCATCCCACCCAAATAAAATAACCCTCAATATTTATATTACTATGTCAAATTAAAACCCCCCCTTGACCCCTTAATACGGGGCAATATATTTTTGAGGTTTTTAAGAGTATTCAAACCCCCAATATGAATGGACGTGATATGATATTGCTTCACTAGTGAACCCCCCGTGGCCAACACCCGGGAGATTCTTTCTGATTAGTTTCACCCCTCCTAGTGCTTAGTGCACCCTGCATGCAATTGCATGCATCCCAGGAGCCCTCTCTCACCTACCACTCAGTTTCACTTTAGTTAGTTGAGTTATCTTTAGATCTTTCCTTGATTTAAGGTTAGACTGACTCATAACTGACTGTATCACTCCGATGGACCTCCAGTGAGACTAGACTGCCTATTCTGACTCCAGTTAGCTCCTCATGTGCCCTCCACTGAGCCTCCTTCATTCAGTTAGTGCCTACATGTGCCAGTTACACCTACCACACTCAGTTAAACTCAGTTTGACCTGGTTGACCGTTACTTGTGCACTGATGACTCCAATGATCTAATGATCAGGACTCCTAGTTGGAGCCAAGCTACACCATGTAGTATATTCGAATGAACTCCTTGGCTAATTCGAATTGCTCAGTCATTGTTACTGTATTGTATTGTATTCCATCATTATGAGTTCAATAGAGCATTGCTGCAAGCCTTTTGCACAGCTTACACTTATTTTCTAAGTTTCATCTTGTAATTGATTTACTTGTTCAATTAGATCTGATGTGCTTTAATTTCACATACACAACTCGGTGTTTCCTGGTGTTAAGGAGGCAGTACCCTAAAGAATCTCCTCTACAAAGCCTTTTGTCTAAGATACTGAGATAGTGGTAGGTATAAAATGAAAGTGGTTGTGAATTATAATAACCCCTTTCTTTTAATAAGTGGTGTTTTCTAAAGCCATAACTAGATTCTTGTTATATTTAAATATACTATGACTATTATCAATTTATAGTTTATCCTTTATTGATGCGTTATCTTTATAAAAATAACAATTATCCCTTTATGTATATATATATAGATGGGACCCCTTTTGTATTATATATATAAATACAATAATTATATATAGATTTTTATATATTATATATATATATATATATATATATATATATATATATATATATATACATATATCTATATTTTGTACAAATATCTCTTTTTTTTATTATTACTTCACATTAATAATGTGTGTCACATACCCAATTTTCTAAGTTAGTAATTTTGGTGAATTTTCAAAATTTCGATAATCATTAAAGAACTCCATAATGAAATTCAAGATTCTTCCATCCTTTCATGATGAAATGACGATTAGTTAATATAAAAGTTCATAAGCATAATCATATAAATTCATCTTTCCTACAATCGATACTCTTATCAACTTTGCTCACTTATACAAGGGTCTTAGTCCATTCATCCAAACATTATTACCTATTTTTGTAAATAGTATCTATGCCACTCCTTGCATCTCCCTTGAGACAATTTATAAAGGAACTTTTGCAGTTAACTACTTTACTAGCAAAATATTTTCAGTAAGAGATGATAACGATATAAGCCCAATAATTCATTTAAACAAAACAGCTAATATTCGAATTCTTACCATCTTTACCTTGAACATTTTCATGAAGTGCTTTACCCATTAGCGATGAATTTTAGTGCACCAGTCAAACTTAAATACATAGTCATTCCTCAAAACAACATGATAATGTTGAGATATTGTAACTTCAAAGAATATTATATTTGTACTTTATTATTCTGGAGATGTTTCATTCCTCCTTGAAGATCTTATTGTATATCTGGGGATGTTTATTCCTCCGTCGGAATGTGGTAACTTGGGTTATTAGACTTCCCTAGTGGGGGTCGGCCCTATATGTGTTATGTGGGTCAAAGGGTTATTAGACCACCCTAGAGGGGTCAGCCCAGTCAGTTGTAGTGGGGTATCTAACCCATTGGTTAAATACGAGCCTACATGATTTGTGTAAAAGACAAGTCGGAGTAGTGTATAAATAGAGGAGGTGTATTCCTCATTTAACACTTCACTCACTCACTTGAGAGTAGCACACTTGTGGAGGAGAGGTATGCTATGGTGGAGGAGGAGATCATGTCTTTGGTTTGCATCTTTGTATATTTCTGGTCATCTATATTGAGGAAGCTTTGTTGGGTTTTCTACCCCATGAGGGTTTCCGAGGATAAATCTGTGTCTCTTGTGTTTATGCTGTGCTTGTTGTTTCTTCAGTGATCCTGTATACGCTATTATTGTGAAATGGAATTTAATGCTGCTATTTTCTGTCTTAGCATATTAAATCTTAACATGGTATCAGAGCTAACCTGAAGGAAGGCAATGTATGGCACTTACGACACTTGCTTCTCTTGCGACGATTTGAAGGTTAGGGTTTTATATAGCAAAAACCAGTCATCGTGGAACTTTCACTATAAATCCATTTTGGTGAAGGTTCAGGATCTGAAACCTTTACAGGTCGTCACTTACATCCCCAGGTACCTTTTGTCCAAAGGGAACCCTCATATTCGTTGTACTTTGTGAGTTATGATCAGTACAAGTTAGGGTTTTTACCTCTTCCAGATCTCAGTCAAAATCAGGTGACCTAGGCAAAAAGGTCATAACTTGGGCTAGGAAGCTCCAAATGAAATTTCGTAAAATGTGATAGGTATTACACAGACTGTACTATCTCAGGAAACGTTTTCAGAGGCCGAAGCTGAACCATTGACATGTTTCACGCCGTACAAGTTCGCTCTCCTGTTTTATCCCATAAACAGGTCACGTTATGACACTTGGCATAACTTGGGCTAGGAAGCTCCAAATGAAATATCGTAAAAAGTGACAAGTAGTACACAGATTGTACTATCTCAAGAAACTTTTTTAGAGACCGAAGCTGAACCAATGACACGTGGAATTCCATACAAGTTTTCTCTCCTGTTTTATCCCATAAACAGGTCACGTTGCGACACTTGGCATAACTCTCTCTCAGAAAATCCAATTGAGGTCAGACCTGTCGGGATGGAAAGATGACAGGTCAAGATACTAGAGAAAAAGTTTTTAGACCCTGTGGAGAGAAAATTTCGGAGTTACAGCAGAAAAAATCAGGTACATATTTCTGTCAAAACAGAATTATTTTTGGAGCACCTTCATTCATGGCTTTCAGAATTTAGGGTTTTGGAGAAAGTTAGAATTTTTGGAATCGGAGTCCACGGCTGAATGATACTTAGGAAAATTGAAATTTAGAGACCAAGATCAAATTTTTTGGTTGGGTAGAAGACTGGGCTTGATCAAACCCCAGTTCGGGATTTTTATCGGAAAGATGGAAAATTAGGGCTTCATCAAAAGTTGGAATTTTTGAAGTCCGTGACCACGGCTGGAAGCTCCTCAAAAAAATAAGAGTTTAGAGCCTTGGATTGAACCTTTTGATTGGATAGAAGGGTGGGCTTCATCAAACCCTAGTTTGGGTTCCTGTCCAGAAGATCCAGAAGTTTCGAAGGCAATTTTGAGGGGTCAAATTTTGGAGATTTCAAAATTGAAGTATGCTAGCAAGACACATCCTTCCATCCATTCAGAAGTGTGAAATTCAAAGATTGAATTTCTAGGGTTTCTCTAGAAAACCCTAATCAAGCTCCAGATCAAGTTTCAGGGGGAGTTGAGGCTAAGGCCTTACATAAGAAGACTACAAGAAGTCTCGACAGGTATGACTTAAGGAGGTTCAGGTATGTCTTGAAATCTGATTCTTGATTAAGTTCATAATGTGTTTGTCTTCATGCTATTTATTAGTACAATTTTGATTAATGTTAGAATTGTCTTATCACCCTAGTAACAATATGAATGCATGTGAATGATCGAAGACATTCATTGATTAGGGCTATATGATTGTACTAATACATTATGGTGTTGTGTGAGGTTGATGTTGTCTGCTAACAAGATACAGGTACATCACAAAAGACAAATCAAGTTCCATGACCATGACAACATGAAGACAAAGACTCATCCATAATCTTTGTTCTACTTACGAGGTATGTATGACTTTGTTATATTATGCTTAACCTATGAGACATGCAGGTTCTAGCTCAAGATCTCTAAATCAATGAAGAGATTGTTTAGGTATGTTGTACATAACTAAGCAAGTATACTAATCCAGGTATGATTTCCTATGTCAAGTTAGAATCTTACCTTGTGTTAGGATCCCTTAGATAAGTATACTTGGTATGATTGGTTATGGTTATTCATAAAGTTAGTAATCAAGGGTTTATGCATATTATGTCTCTTATCTTGATGATTTAATTAACCAGAAGAGTACTATGATCAAACAAGAATATGCATGAGTAAAAGAAGACTTCCTTGAAACCCTGAATACTAATGATCATGACTATACATATTCAAGATTATTTAGAATTAGAATGTTTTGATAATATTGAGAATATACTAATGAATGTATGTTTGTGTATGAGATCATGAGGATGACACTAGTGCACACTTGAGCATGCACAGTGGTACAAAATGAATAGAAGTTCAAAAGACATATAGAAGATCAAGCGGGAGGCAACCACACAAACATAAAAGATAAGTATTTGAGTTGTTATTTGAAATAGTAAATGATATTGCCTGTAATAGGTTGTATGCATATTTGTATTCCTAGAATATATGATGCTAAGTGTAAACTTTCATAGAGCATTGAATAGTATACTACTAATATGCATATGATTGGTAAGTTGGACAAACATTCCATTGTTTCTTGTCTAGAATGAAACGTCTTTGCTGACATGCTGAGAGTTGTGCACACTCTCGATAGTATGTTCTGGTAGAGATGGAAGGCATCTAGATAGCCACTGTATGCATACAGGATATGGGAAAGTGTTGTGCCAAAGTATTGGTCAAAATAGTTGCATAACTATGTAAATGATATCTGTATGCATAAAAGGTTATCATGTCAATATGATTTGATGATTATGAAGTATTACTAATCATGTACTTAATTTTGATTTGTAGGAAAGATCATGATGAACTCTGAACAAGCGATGGATGTTCAACAAAATATTTACAAATCAAACACACTATAGAAGGCTTGTAGCTAGAAGATTCTCTTAGAAAGAGGAAGAGAATCATGATGAGATGTTTGTTCCAAATGGCTAGATAAGACCATTCTCTTAATGGTGTAATTAAAGAAGAAGTGTGAATCAGGTTCTGTATGGGTTCCCAGGATCGATAATCAATTGATGAGCTTAATGATCACCATGGGTGATGTGGATCTCAACCTTTGCTACAAGGTTGAATATGGTTTCTATACACAGATGACATGGATGCAAGAAGGAACTCACCACAGAGTTCGAATGATATTGAGGCTCATATCAGTAGACCCATCTAACGAGAGATGGCACAGATAGATATGCAGAAGATCATTCAATGCAGAGTGTGAATGATGTTCAGTCACAAAGGGTGAATTGACAATTTCTTGATAAGCTTGGGCTTTACCAAAAGTAAAGTTGTTCCTAACCTTTACCTTAAGGTTGTGGATGATGAACCTATCATACCATTATTGTATGACGATGATCTCTTTCTGACAAGGAATGAGAAACAGATCATGAAAAGAAAGAAGAACATGGCTGCAAAAATGAAAATGAAAGATCTCAGATTGATGCATTACTTCCTAGGTCTGGAAGTATGGAAAGGCTCATAATGAATCTTTCTCAATCAGGGAAGGTATGCTGATAAATAGTTCAGAAGGACCCTCCTCGAAAGGGGGAGCGATGTGATCACTTATGATGATATTGCCCGCATCGACAGTGAGTTCGATGATGTGGATACCTATATTGGTGATGCTGACAGAGAGGTTGGTGGATGGTCCTTAGACAGGGTCTAAGGTGACAAGGGGATTGCATCATCCTTGAACACATGTTCTAAAAGGAACCGTAGACAGGTGTCTCCGAGAAAGAAGGGGGTTTGGATCATCCCTGGACTTCAGTCCTAAAGAGAGTCGTAGACGTATGTCTTCGAGAATGAAGTCCTTGATGGACATGAAAGGATTGCATCATCCTTGAACTCAAGTTCTAAAGTGAGCCGTAGACAGGTGTCTCCGAGAAAGAAAGAGGATTGGATCATCCCTGGACTTCAGTCCTAAAGAGAGCCGTAGACATGATCTCTCTGAGAATTGAAGATAGGACTACATCGTCCCTGAACTAGGTTCAAAATGTACGTGACGGGATTGCATTGTCCCTAGAAATGAGACTTTTCTTACAGTGATAAGGACTGATCATCCTGAAACTTGATCGGGATTGCATCGTCCCTAGACATGAGACTTGTCTTAAAGTGATAAGGACTGATCATCCTGGAACTTGATCGGGATTGCATCATCCCTAGACATGAGACTTGTCTTAAAGTGATAAGGACTGATCATCCTGGAACTTGATCGGGATTGCATCGTCCCTAGACATGAGACTTGTCTTAAAGTGATAAGGACTGATCATCCTGGAACTTGATCGGGATTGCATCGTCCCTAGACATGAGACTTGTCTTAAAGCGATAAGGACTGATCATCCTGGAACTTGATCAGGATTGCATCGTCCCTAGACATGAGACTTGTCTTAAAGCGATAAGGACTGATCATCCTGGAACTTGATCGGGATTGCATCCTCCCTAGACATGAGACTTGTCTTAAAGTGATAAGGACTGATCATCCTGGAACTTGATCGGGATTGCATCGTCCCTAGACATGAGACTTGTCTTAAAGTGATAAGGACAGATCATCCTGGAACTTGATCGGGATTGCATCGTCCCTAGACATGAGACTTGTCTTAAAGTGATAAGGACTGATCATCCTGGAACTTGATTAGGATTGCATCGTCCCTAGACATGAGACTTGTCTTAAAGCGATAAGGACTGATCATCCTGGAACTTGATCGGGATTGCATCATCCCTAGACATGAGACTTGTCTTAAAGGTATGTGTCAGGACTGCATCATCCATGAACTGGGTTCAAAATGTACGTGATGGGATTGCATCGTCCCTAGACATGAGACTTGTCTTAAAGTGATAAGGATTGATCATCCTGGAACTTGATCTGGATTGTATCATCCATGGACCTATGTCCTAAAGAGAGCAGGATTGATCATCCTGTAATATGATCGTGTGTGTTGCAGGGTATGCTGCTATGTATTGATGATGGATGTATTAGTGAGAATACATGCTTTTGATGATAGATGTATTAGTGAGAATACATGCTTTTGATAATAGATGTATTAGTGTGGATACTAATACAGACGATCCAGATGTTGTATATTGTGATGATCCAGATGATCCAGATGCTGTAGATCGAGATGATCCATATGCTGTAGATCGTGATGATCCAGATGTTGTATATCGAGATGACCAGATGCTGTAGATCGAGATGATCCAAATGCTGTAGATCGAGATGATCTAGATGCTGTAGATCGTGATGATCCAGATGCTGTAGATTGAGATGATCCAGATGTTGTAGATCGAGATGATCCAGATGTTGTAGATCGTGATGATCTAGATGCTGTAGATCGAGATGATCCAGATGCTGTAGATCAAGATGATCCAGATGATGTAGATCAAGATTATCCCGATGCTGATGATCGTGAGGATCCAAATGTTGATGTTGTTGTAGTTGTTCGAGTGCTGCAGAAGATAAAGACTCAGTATTGAAGATGTTGATGTTCCAGTATTGAAGATGTTCCAGTAACTGCTTGAGTTACTGATGATGTTGAGAAAGCTTCCAATGATTTATAGATGTATCATGTATGATGTTGATGACTCCTTGCTCGTGCAGATGTTGTTATAATATCCTTCTCGTTAAGGGGGAGTGTTGAGATATTGTAGCTTCAAAGAATATTATATTTGTACTTTATTATTCTGGAGATGTTTCATTCCTCCTTGAAGATCTTATTGTATATCCGGAGATGTTTATTCCTCTGTTGGAATGTGGTAACTTGGGTTATTAGACTTCCCTAGTGGGGGTCGGCCCTGTATGTGTTATGTGGATCAAAGGGTTATTAGACCACCCTAGAGGGGTCGGCCCAGTCAGTTGTAGTGGGGTATTTAACCCATTGGTTAAATACGAGCCTACATGATTTGTGTAAAAGACAAGTCGGAGTAGTGTATAAATAGAGGAGGTGTATTCCTCATTTAACACTTCACTCACTCACTTGAGAGTAGCACACTTGTTGAGGAGAGGTCTGCTATGGTGGAGGAGGAGATCATGTCTTTGGTTTGCATCTTTGTATATTGTTGGTCATCTATATTGAGGAAGCTTTGCTGGGTTTTCTACCCCATGAGGGTTTCCCAGGATAAATCTATGTCTCTTGTGTTTATGCTGTGCTTGTTGTTTCTTCAGTGATCCTGTATATGCTATTATTGTGAAATGGAATGTAATGCTGCTATTTTCTGTCTTAGCATATTAAATCTTAACAGATAAATCATAAATTATCATCTAACAAGGAGATTAATCAACAAAAGCATACACTCATACAAATGATCACATTTACACATAAGAGAGATACAAAAGAAATAACGTGGTTCACCCAATAGAAATAACATTGTTCATTAATAGAATCCACAGAATCACCATTTTCCACTCTAAGCAATGCAATCCTAGGTTTTACAACTTAATAATTAATTCACATAATTAACGTTGAATACACATACCCAAATCAAAGAGTAAAGAGACAGAGACATGCACTGAATAAATTCATAGTAAGCACAGTAGAACCATAAATTTAAGTGAATACGATTATTCAATAGCACGCAGGCATAAACCCCAAAAACTGAAAATCCTTTTACATTTTGAATAATAATTAAACGTTGATAGGGCCGATAGCCATCCAAACATAGAGAAGTTACACGAAAACTGAAATTCCCTAATAGGATCACAAAACCAAATACCTAGAAATTACATGCTCCAACATAGCTTAAATATATTCATACAGACGTCTTTTAACTATGCCTTGAGTGCCTAGGAACATGGCAACCATAAATCCCAAGATCAACGTTGGCGAAATCGCAACAAATCAGCGATTTCGCCAACGTTGGCAAATACGCAACAAAAAAGAAGGGCTTTGCTGCAACTCCTCGTATCCCCTTGACAAACCCATTAAACATTCTTCTCGGCATCAAAAGAGAAACCCATACAACTAAAGTATCACATGTTTTGTAATATACCGAATTTTGATTGACTATAATGATGTTATATATATTGGGCTTAAGCCCCAACACATATGATTTATTTGGATACACTGGGTGTAAGCCCCAATGCACATGTTTTTACTTTTATTATATGATGGGTGTAAGCCCCAATGCACATGTTTTTACTTTTATTATATGATGGGCGTAAGCCTCAATGAACATGACATATTTTTGTTGTAGATATACATATTTGGGCATGGACCCTAACATATGCAGGCTATAGCTATATACTGTGAAGAAAGCCCCAATGTATTTGATTGATGTTTTATTATGAGATGGGGTACAAAACCCTAATATACTCAGATGATCTTTGTTACATACTGTCCAGAGTTATGATATGCATGATTGAATTTTATATGTGTTGAGCGTGGACTCTAGAGCACATGGATGACCGATGTGATGGGCATTAGCCCCGATGTACATAGAGGACTTTTATTATGTACCGAGCGTAAGCCCCCATGTACATAGAGTGTTGGGCATAAGCCCTGGAGCACTCCAAGCTTGATAATAAATACCATATCCGAGGCCATTTGTATATTCTAGATGTGCTTCACAACCACATTCTAGTACTAGTGTTGAGTGGGATGCTCTGGAATTGCACTAGCATAATATCCATGTGAGAGTGTTGAGCCAAAGCCTTGAAGAGCACTCAGGGTTACTTGATCTTAAAGTATTGAGTCGAGAAGACTCTGAATAGCACTACTAAATTATCACAATTATTTAATTGGTTAAATGATTCATTTCTATCTCTTATCAAAGGATTGCAAGAACTACCATGTTAAACGAGGAAATCCAACATGCAAGAGCGACCTAGCGTTACCTAAACCTAGTCGACTATCCAAACCTACCCAAAAAGACCTTGTCCAAAGGTTGGAACTTGTATTAAAATATTACAAAAGAATTATTATACTATTTAATTAATTAAATAATCAGGATGATTGTTCATAAAAGAAGTCTCACTTATGTATAAATAATATGCATGAAATCTATGCATAAGATATTATTTATATTATATATGAATTATGTATAAATAGTATGCAGAAAATGTACGCACAAGATATTTTTTATATTATATATAAAGAAAAGATTGTGATCCAGAGTAATAGAAACACCTAATTACAAACAAAGTAAATAAAATATAAAGGTTCCTTTAAAACAAATCATAGAGGAACACATTAAAAGTCCTAGATAAACTAGGAGTGAAGAATTAATTAAATATTCTTTACTTATATTATAATTCAAAACTAAAATAAAACTGGAGTTAATGTTAAAAATATTATTATTAACTCAACAGCTATATTCCAAAAGTTCACCTATATAAACAATGGCAATTCTCAAAGTGAGGGGCATCTTTTCTTTCTATTTTTCTCTTATGGTAAGAGAAGAGAATTTTGTTTCCCACGGAACTGAAGGACCTTATTATTTCAAAAGATGTGATTATCATCAACAATCTACCCTAAGTCCTCTATTGTCCTATTGCATGTTGGAACCAGTTCGAGGGGGTCCATTAGTGAACCAAGAATGGTTTAGGGTCAAGGTTGGGAGGAACATGGTAGTCCCAAAGTCATTCGGTTCAAATATTTCTACAGGTCAGCCACATTAATACATACTTGTTTTCAGTAATCAGTAGTTGAAACTGTGCAGGTCTGTACCAGCAACAAGATCAAGCTGCAACTATCCAGGTATGTGTTATTCTTATGTTATTTTCAATTATTATAGGACGATAAATCTAGAAATGTAAATTCTGTCAAAATTCTTCTTCATAGTTCCCTAATAGTATTATTATTTGAGAGAAAGGCCTACAGCATTGGCTCTCCTGGGTCAATCTTTTATTTCAAAAATTAAAATTTTGGTTAAAATATTTCAAACCCTAGCTACAATTGAAACAGTATAGAACCTCATTTAAACAAATTTAAATTAATCTGATTTCAGCAGAACCATCTCCCAAAAGGACGTCGATTTGCTTGATTTATTTCCAAGCTTATAATCTAAATCTTTCCATTCTAGCTAGAATCGATTTGCATGCTATACCAAAACTTTTCATTTAAACTCTAACAAAGATTAAAACACAGCATGGAAAGATTAAACTTTTCCTTTATACTTAATTAGAACATTTAAAAAAAAACACAGCATGTAAAATGTTAAACCATAAAGCTAAAGAAAATCAACTATAAGAATTTATCAACACAACCTTTTCCTTAAAATCGCATTACCCGGGACGAGACACTTAGGGATCTTTCAGCATTAAAATCTATTAATACTAAAACGAAGTTCCAGGATCGAGTCCTATATGCATCATCCCATTAAAACTACAATTTAATTACAGATATCACGCTACAGCGTAGGTCGACCCTTCCTAAAATTTAAAACTGTAAACGAAAGACTTGAAAACGAAAATGTGTTTTTAACGCTAAAGCTCTGCCATAAAATCCACATAAAAGATTAAATAAAACAAGATTTATATTCATGCCCTTTCCTTCACAGTCAACACATTATCTTTCTACAACTTTTCCCTTGGTAGTTGTAGCCACCCAAAAACGTAACAAAGTTAGAGGTTCACCCAAACCCTGTACCCATTTCAAAACCCCAAAACTAACTCTACAATCATAACACAAAACATTGGTTTTCACCTCACATAAGAATAAATTGAGAAAACACATAACCAGTCAGCGCTTTTCCCCTTACTAAGAAATTAATTCTGAGCTCAACGAATAAATTAAAAGACAAAAGGATAACTGAGATTGCATTGAAAGAATAAACGCAAATAAGGGCTTCACGCCCAGCTTAAATTCCAACGAAACTCTTAAACTCGGATTGAATATAAACGATTCCTTTAAATATTACTTAGCCATAAGCATCGAAAACACACATAGAGATTTATAAAACCCAATGCTGCTAGATTCAGTATTAAAAAACATGCAGAGCCAAAGTAAAGTAATAAAACAAGTTTATTACATCTACAACCATGGCAGAGATTTAGCTGAGAAGAGTTTCTTTAATTTAAACAAGACGGTTCTTCCAAAGTGCCAAAACCACAACCATATTTATAGGATCCAAACTAGGGCTTCCTCCCACCAAAACGCCATACAGTCTACAACATAGATCCAATTACAATTTTTCACATTACAGAGCGTGCCTTAAAACTTAGGCCACGATTTTCTCTTTCACTCCACTCAAACTCAGCATCACCAAAAATTCGAATGGGTCATTCATCCCCATCCACTAAGCAAAATTTCTTTACAGGAAAAATGTTAGGATATTTAGACACTTAGGAGTTAGTTAAGATCAACTTGTGTAATATATCCGTTAGGGATAGTGTGTTTCTATAGTATGCATTAGTATGCATTTGTAAATACTTAATCCGACGGTCACGATATGTTTCCGACATAGAGTGATCCGACGGTTCAACTTCTCTTAGATCAAACCTAACCTTAATCCGTGGCTTAACACCCGATTGGTCCATGATCTCCATTCAAAGAGCATGGAGGGTCATTGTTTAGTTGATCGATTATGAGAAGCTCATTTGTAACTTTCTTTCTTTTCATAATAAATTGTCCCGTAGAAGCTATTTGGCCGGGGCCGTGGAGTGTTTCCCTCAAGAGGGTTTAAACCACGTCAAAACATCGGTGTGTTGATCTGTGATCTGTTTGTGTGAAGTGGTTTCTCTTGGTGTTCGGTCCTTTGGTAGTACCCTGTACACCCGAACATGGTATCAAAGCTTTTATGAAGTGCCGCTTCCGGTTATGATATAGATCTTGAACTGTTGTTGTCGAAACTCGAAAGGGTTTCTAGTTCTAATATTTCTGTGCATTTCTGGGCTGTGGGAGGTGTTCCATTGCGTCCGGAGCGTCGTTTCCATTGGGAAATAGTTTTCGTTTGATCGAAAACGGTTCCCGGTTGCTCCAGAAACGCGTATTTCATCAGATCTAAAGGTATAATGTTACAGTGACGCATTTTTTTTATTTCGTTTTTTGAAAAGTGCGTATGCTCTTTGCTGTGCATCTTGAGTGATCTCAGCAAATCAGAAACAGAAAGGGAAAGGGTTTTTTCGGCTGCGTATGCTCTTTGCCGTGCACTTTGCGCGATCTCGGCAAATCAGAAACAAAGAGAAAACGTAAACTTTCCGGGCAAGCTAACAAGATCTAACTCCACAAGTGTGGAAAAGTTGTTTTGTTTCAATTTGTGCTTTGTTTTGCAGGAAAAAAGGCAAGCATGCAAACCAAGCAAGAAGAGTAAAAAAAAAAAAAAAAAAGGCCCCCTTCCTCATTCTCATATTTTACATACCTTTTAATCTAGCTCACTTGGTTCAAAGTTGCTTTATTCCTTAATAGGTCTTGAGTTCAAGTCTTAGGAAGTTACTTTTAAAAAAAGAAAAGTGCATGCAATTTCTATTTTTAAGTTATTTTATTGTAAAAGTGCATCTCACTTAAATAATAAAAAATAAAAATACAAGTGAGACACTTAAGTTTTTTATTTATTGTTGCACTATTTAAAAGTAATATCATTGTAAAAGTGAAATCACTTATTTTACAAAAGTGGTTCACTTAAAGCAACTTTCTTGTAAAGTGATTGTTAAAAGGTTTATCTTGGGAAGAGGGGGGTTCTTTTTTTGCTGGACATTCTCTAGCTGCCACGTCACTATTGGGGACATCTTCAACAGTTTCTTTGTTCAAGCATAACTTCATCATACAGAGTCAGTTTTCAGTGCCGTTTTTTTTGAAACCGTCTATTTTTTCGAGCTCTTCACATCCAAACTATTGGTTTCTGCTTTTACATCCATTAATTTACAAATATGGCCGCCCCTTGTGATATTCTACTTAATAGTTCCAACTATTTCTCATGGAAATCTCGTATGGAGGATGTTCTACGAAGTAGGGGACTTTTCAGAATTACAACAGGGAAAGAAAAAGAACCCACTAATGATGATAAGAAAATAAAATGGGAAAATAGATGTGATGAAGCTCGTGGATTGATTGGGATGTCAATCTCTACTGATTTGCGATTCCACATATCTGGAATTGATGAACCTAATGCTGCTTGGGACAAGTTGGAAACTGTGTTTGGTAAACACAATGAAATTCGAGGTCATCAACTCGAAAATGAGTTGATTTCTTTAAATCCAAGTGACTTTTCATGCATTCAATATTATTTATCTAAGTACAAAACTCTTAAACTCTTATGTGCAGAATGTAAGATTGAGAGGGAAGGAAAACAGTGCATTTATCGTATTCTTTCCAAACTTGGACCTGCATATTATGTTTTTGTATCTACATTTTACTCCATGAAAGCATCCTTGAATGCAGCTAGCTATCAAGAGCCTAGTCTTGAATCCTTTTGTGATTCCCTGATTAGAGAACAAGATAAACTCATTCATCTTGGAATAATCAACAATGCAGATACATCTGGGAAAGCCTTATTGTCCCAACAGAAAGAAAAGTCCAAGCCTCCCAAGAAATAAAATTTTCGCAATAATAAGTCAAACAAGGGTCCCAAACCCTCTCGGTTAGCTCCTTCTTTAAAAAATGACAAAGGATCCAAGCCAAAAGGCAAGAAGACTGAGCGTCATTGCAACTATTGCGGGAAAGATAATCATGATGAATCTAAGTGTTTCAAGAAGATGGCAGCCTTGGAAGCAGCAATGAAGAAGCACCACATCAGCCTAGATTTGTCTTCAGAATCTACCTCTCATGGACATGCACTTTGTGCTTCTGGTTATTCTTATAATGCATCTTCTTCTTCTACTTCAAATGAATGGCTCATTGATTCTGGAGCATCTTATCATATGGCTAAGGATCAAGCCATCTTTTCTACTATGCATGAATGTAACACCAAACAAATATTTGTTGGTGATGATAGATCTCTAAGTGTTGTAGGAGCTGGAACAGTTCCAGTGGATAATGGTTATTTTAGTGATGTACTATGTGTTCCAAGAATTTCCTACAATTTTTTATCAGTCTATCAGATCACTCATTCTGGTGAAGGTAAAACTGTGACCTTTACACCTCACCAAGTTGTAATCAAGGATTTTAAAGATCCTCAACAGGTCCTAGCTACCGGAATTGTTGATGATATTACCAGGTTGTACAATTTTAACAACTTTGGGTCATCACCTTTCCCTTCAGTTTTTGTTGCTCATAGTGATAACTTGAGCAAACTTTGGCATGAGCGATTTGGTCACTTAAATTATCGCTCATTGCAACAACTATGTAAAGAAAATATGGTGACAGGTCTTCCGATGGTATCTTGCAGAGATGGTGTTTGTTCCGGTTGTGTACTCGAAAAACATCATCGGGACAGTTTTGACAAACGTGCCTCTTGGCACGCCTCGGTTCCCTTGGAGCTTGTGCATAGTGACTTGTGTGGTCTTCTTCCATCTGCTTCATTTTCTGGTTTCAAGTATTTCTTAACTTTCATTGATGATTACACTAGATGCACTTGGGTTTATTTCCTAAAACTTAAGAGTGAAGTATTTAACATGTTCTTGGCCTACAAGGCCCTTGTCGAAAAACAATCTGGTCATCAAATTATTAAGTTAAGATCTGACAATGGAGGAGAATATGTTAACAAACAGTTCACTACTTTCTGCACTGAAAAAGGCATCCAACAACAGCACACTGTTCCATATACAACACAACAAAATGGTGTAGCTGAGCAGAAGAACCGCACTTTAAAAGAAATGGCTAATTGTATGATCCAATCTAAGGGACTAAGTCTTCAATTTTGGGCTGAAGCCATAAATTGTGCAAATTACATAGTTAATCGCACCCCCACAAAAGCATTACAAGGTATAACACCGGAAGAAGTATGGAGTAAAATTAAACCTGATGTAAGTCACTTTCGTGTGTTTGGTAGTGAAGCATGGGATCACATTCCAGATGAAAAACGGAAAGCATTGCAGCCTAAAAGTGAAAAGTGCATATTTGTTGAATATTCTGAAGATGTAAAAGGTTATAGACTTCTTCAACCACATTCTCATGCTATAATCATTAGAAGAGATGTTAAATTTGATGAAAATATCTTGGCCTGCGAGCCTAACTCGGCGAGTGTGCCATCTTTGGCCTGCGAGCCTGATTCGGCGTTTGTGCCCTCTTCTTCTTCTTCCAACTTCCTTGACAGGTTTCCAACTCCAGTTTCTGATGATGACAATGAGGATGAAAATCCACCTCCGCCTGCTCATGTTCCTCCAGTTTCACCAACACAAGTGCTTCCTCGATGGGTCCGTTCAACATGTGAAGCAGCTGGTGATCTTGCCGGTGATCCTAGAGATCAACGTCGAACACGTTATCAGTTTAAGCGAGCCTCTTATCTTTTGGCTCAAGTTTTCGAGAATCATGATCTAGAAACTTTTGCAGAAGCTTCAGGGAATCCAGATTGGGATGCAGCCATGGATGAAGAATATCGTTCCTTAATGGAGAACGATACTTGGGATCTTGTACCTCTTCCAAAAGGAAGAAAACTTGTCAGATGTAAATGGGTCTACAGAACTAAGTATGCATCAGATGGAAGTGTTGAAAGACTTAAGGAAAGGTTAGTTGCCAAAGGTTTTTCCCAAGTTGAAGGGGTTTACTACAATGAAACCTTTGCTCCCGTCGCCAAAATGAACTCCATTCGCCTTGTTCTTTCCCTTGCAGCCTTACACAACTGGGAAGTCCATCAAATGGATGTCAAGTCTGCCTTCTTACATGGTGATTTACAGGAGGAAATTTACATGGAACAACCTCCTGGCTATGTTCAGAATAACTCTAGCCTTGTCTGCCGCTTTAAGAAATCCTTATATGGCCTTAAGCAAGCTCCTAGAGCTTGGTATGCCAAAATGGATAACTTTCTCCTTGAGACTGGTTTTTCTAGATGCCATTCTGACCCCAATGTCTATACCAAGAAAGTAGGAAACCATCTCATCATACTTGTTCTATATGTTGATGACCTTATTCTTACTGGTAGTGACCCTAAGCTTATAACCCATGTGAAATCCAGTCTTAAACAAAATTTTGAAATGTCAGACTTAAGACATTTGCATTATTTTCTTGGTCTCCAAGTCCTGCAAACCAAAGAAGGAATATTTCTTTCTCAGTCTAAGTATGCTTGTGACCTTCTTCGACGCTTTCACATGGAATATTGTACACCAGCCCTTTCTCCCTTCCAGTATGGATTCAAACTTTCTGCCACTTTTACTTCACCTGAAGTAGATGCCACCTTGTATCGTCAACTTGTTGGTAGTCTTTTATACTTGACTCATTCCCGTCTTGACATTTCCTTTGCCGTTGTTCGAGTTGCCCGTTATATGCAGACACCTCATGAAAGTCACTGGAAAGCAGCTAAAAGAATACTTCGATATATTCGAGGTACAGTTCAGTTTGGGATTCATTACAGTATAGGGGGGAAACCTTTGTTGGTTGGTTTCACTGATTCAGATTGGGCCAACGATCCTGATGATCGAAAGTCTATTGCAAGTTATGTTTTCAGTCTGGGATATGGACCTATTACTTGGGCTTGTAAGAAACAACAAGATCTTGCTCTTTCTTCAGCAGAGGCAGAATATCGAGCCGCAGTTAATGCCAGTCAGGAAGCTTTATGGCTTCGACAGATCCTTTTAGAGTTTGGATTCAAGCAGCAGCAGCCTACTCCACTTTGGTGCGACAATCAAAGTGCCATCAAGCTTGCCAAAGATCCAGTTCTACATCAACGCAACAAACACATTGAGCTACATATGCACTTCATCGGAAATCTTGTTCATGATCGTGTTCTTGAAGTGCTCTTTTGCCCTACAAATGATCAAGTTGCAGACATCTTCACCAAGTCTCTTACAGAAGCAAAGTTTTCTAAACTTCGATCTATGTTAGGAGTTCAGGAACTTTTGTAAATCCTTCAATCCTATCCCAAGTTGTTCTTAAGGGGGGATGTTAGGATATTTAGACACTTAGGAGTTAGTTAAGATCAACTTGTGTAATATATCCGTTAGGGATAGTGTGTTTCTTTAGTATGGATTAGTATGCATTTGTAAATACTTAATCCGACGGTCACGATATGTTTCCGACATAGAGTGATCCGACGGCTCAACTTCTCTTAGATCAAACCTAACCTTGATCCGTGGCTTAACACCCGATTGGTCCATGATCTCTATTTAAAGAGCATGGAGGGTCATTGTTTAGTTGATCGATTATGAGAAGCTCATTTGTAACTTTCTTTCTTTGCATAATAAATTGTCCCGTAGAAGCTATTTGGCCGGAGCCGTGGAGTGTTTCCCTCAAGAGGGTTTAAACCACGTCAAAACATCGGTGTGTTGATCTGTGATCTGTTTGTGTGAAGTGGTTGCTCTTGGTGTTCGGTCCTTTGGTAGTACCCTATACACCCGAACAAAAAATACATGATTGAGAGGAGAATTTGGCCACAAGGGACCAGGCTTACCGTAACCTCCATAGTTGAGAAGTACCCCCTTCACGCCAAGATCCAAGCTCCCAACAACGTAAACCCTGTCACCATTTAAACTTCAACCTTAGTACCATTGCTCAACAAAAATGAAGGAGAAATACTTTCAGTAAAACAAAGAGGAGTCTCAGAGCTTACCTCATAAGGAGAAGCTTACTTTCACGATGTATGAGTAAGCCTAGGCTCGACTAACACACCCATGTCCAAATGTTGGCCTCATGGTTTCATTTCATGGTTGGAATAACCCATAACCCTACCATCGTTTTCGCAGACCAGAGACCACCAAACCCCAACTACCAAATAATGAAAATGAAGCCTCATATGAAAGACAACTTAGCTGCTTAGAACCCTAGTGTACTCCAACTGGATAGCATTTTTAGCGCAGGAGCATTTAATACCACCAAAAACCCACTTCTCTATAGTTGAGTAGGTCACTCTATGGAGTCGAATTGTGCTGGTCATAGGGTATGTATTTCACTTATGAATTGGTTTGACCTTTATCACTTTAGTAATATTTGGGATACCAACCTAGAACTTTTACAAACTCTTTTGTAAAATAACACTTTTACATAGCATTAAAGTTTAAAAACCTACATAAACAAAGGTAGAAATAGCCATTAGCATAAATGCTAAGTAAGCCAATTCATGCCACCATCTTCTCCATCACAAGCTTCTTTACAAACACCCATAAGAAACATACTAAACTTTAAAAGACAAGCAGGCATCATGGCAATCTTTTCAAAACAAACAGAAATATAATTACATAGTTCGATTATATTATTCCATTACATTGCTTCCACAGAACCATAAAATAGAAAACAAAACACATCCAACTCATTCAAACAGTAAATCGTGAATAGATTTATAAACCTTACATTCTTATTATGTCGATGAATCTTATATTTATTTCCCAGTACTAAAGTTAATTTAATAAACATTTACTGAATAGACGATGTGAGTCACGCATGAAATCTTTTTAAATTTTCACAGTTTAGCGACATTATAAGTGGTATCAGAGCCCAGCTACAACACTAAGTGACCTATTGGGCTCATTACAGAAAACATCCACTGCAAATACTTATAGTTCGAAGCATGCACTTATAAATTTCTTTTATATATAAACTAACATATTTCTGGTCTTACAAATGTATGAACATTGCAGGTATGTAACATACCCATTACTTGAAACATTTTATGTTTGAGAAAAACATTATCTTAACTTTTATTGTAAAGTTTTATATTTTTCCAAGTGGCCAAGGATGACTGTAATTTCACAATATTATTATTTAATAAAATAAAATAGGAGACACTCACCCAAAGAGATGGTTGAAAGAGTGTTTACTGACCCACTAGGTGGAATGGAATCTGGGGAAGAAGGCAATGGACAAGTGGAAGCATCAGGAACTCAGTAACTAGCTGTTGTTATGGGACAACTCCCTTGAATTGTGGTCAAAGTTCCCTGAAATATGGGCCTGGAGCTGGAGGCTCATTTATTTGGAAACTAACCACTAAAAGACCTAGGCCTCTTTTTAAGCCATTGAATTTGAGCAGAGGCTCACACTTTTTCTGACGAGAAAATTTACCTTGTGGTTCTGCTATATGCACACAAGAGATTCGACGAGGGGAAGCTATGTTTTGAGTTAGATTGTAAGTTTGTTTCACTTTTGCTGAATGTAGAGGTTTATTTTTAGGTGTATGCAAGTCTCCATTGATTGCCAGAAGTACAACCTGAGTGCCTTGCTTCTACACAGAGTCTTCTACCTAGTGGTTCAGTAAACATGTTCGGGGGTCCAAAGGAGCAAGTGATATTGGTTGCTCCTGCTGGAGAAGGTTGGGAGGAACAGGCCTCTTTGGGTGTTTTTCCACCCTATCTACATTATTAGGTTCTACCTTTTTTTTTAAGGAAATGCAACACATAAATCTACTAATCAGAAAAAGATACACAGGGATCTTTTCTCAAATAGGGATTCTTTCCCCAAACATCTCTGAGACCCACATGAGCAACGTAATATAAATATATATATCTCTAATAAGATACGGGGTCCAAATTCCCCAAACTTTGCGCAATAAGACATGCATCACTAAGATACTAAGCCATCGATTTCCTCATTTTCTACGCAGCAAACCAAAGGAAAGAAATATAACCGTAAACAATAACAACAACAAGGGATCCAATCCCCATCTTCTCTTCCCTATGAAATCCAGGACCATCGACATTTCATAATAAGTATATCTAGGATTGTATACGGGATCCAGCTCCCAACATATCTGCGTAGCAACACTTCAGAATATATAAAAGAAAACCATTAAACAGTGATCATCCAATTTTGATTAGATGCTATAGGCACAATCATAAAACAGAATTAAAGGTTGGGATCAGGCTCTATGGTTATCCTCCCTAAACATTGTTGCCATAAGAACATACACTCTAATATCAAAGATCATATTTACTATCATTCTCAGGATTTGATTGAGACTCTGTTCTCTTAAAAGAAATACCTTACTCCAAAACAACGTTCAGGTTTCACTAGCATTTTACTATCGATTATATCATTTTCAGTCTAATCATAAAAACGTAATTGCTAGGGTCCATACACTATGGGATTGCAAAGGTAACAACTAGAGCTTAATACAAATGCAAAAAATTCATATTCATACATTAAAATTAAATAGAAAATGCTCCACAGAGAGCGAGCTGAGGAGGAGCTATCCCGATTTTCTAAGGTGCACAGATCTACAAGTAATATCCACCCAGCAACAAGCCGAGGCTGCTATTAACCTATCAAGGCAGTGAATAAAAACTCAGGCATACAAAACATAAGCAATAGTACAACCTAATCGATTGAATGCAGAGAGCTTGCTTATCGGTTTTAGCCGAGTGAGATTTTCTGTCAGGGTCTTCTTCTCTCTCCCTTCAATAGATATTCCGATATATATATATAACACTAAGCTTAAATGGATCATTTACGCAGCATAGTGAGTTCAACGAGCGTGCACCCAATCTCTGGCGCAACATAAACATGTTTCATTACCATAACCAAGGGCTACCCCCTCATACCAGACCCACGCCTTCATTTATTCAGATGCAACCATCCTCTATCGTGCTCCAATGTCGCTCCCTATCCATAATCGGGAAAAATCCCCTCCCTCACCAAAGCAAAGGTCAATCTTTAAAAAAAATGTATTTTCTGAGGAGTTAACCTCCCTTTTACGGTAGTGGCGACCGCCCTACTAGTGTTGAGAAAAACAAATCCTGCAACGTATAGTCACAAAGGAATAACGTGGAATCCTCCATCTAAGTTCTAACGCCCAACTATGAGAAGGAGAGGGCATTAATCCCAAATTCAAGGGAAACATGGAGTATGTTAATCAAATGGCTAATTAATAAAAGAACTCCATTTACGTTATCCCCCCCAACTAGGTCATCTTAAATTTATATTTATATTTATATATCTAATGAGTACGCCTACCTCCCAATATACTTATTGGGATTTCAACATATTTTCAAAAAAGCTTTATATGTATATATAAATCCTTTACACAACAATATATATTATTTAGCTAATAATATTAATAGTTTAATTATGCATCTTCAAAAGGCAAATTAACAATTTAATTACCACATTTTATTGTAACATAATAATATGGCATACATATGTTGTTAATTTCATAAAATATAGTTATCTTTACCTTATTATCTATAATTACAATTTGTGACTTAATTAATATAACTATTCATCCCTTCTTTGCATAAATCCCCTTGTTCAAGATTCCCCTTTTCCTCTTATTTGAATATGGAAGTATATATATATATATATACTTAAATTGATTCTCTTTATATTGTCATGCATTATAAAATACATTATAATATAATATTTCATAGATTAGAATGTATATTGTTTCCCTTGTGATGTCATTACTATGAATTAAAGTATATAAGTATCAAACACTATTATAACTAATAATATTTATCAACATAGCTTAGCTTATGCTAAATACTAGATGGTGGTTCTAAAGAAGAGAACCCACGACGTCCACTATCGGGACTAGGATGTCAAAGACATCCGTAGAAGTTTCTTCGCTTTACTTAACAGCTTTTAGCGAAGATTAAGCTAGTGATAAGTTTTAGGTCTTAGGAGGCATTTACTACCCCTCGGCAGTTACGGGTAATCTCGGAAAACCCTCTCTAAGACTAACCGATAACAAAAAACATAAGTAACCTTCGGTGAACTTAAATGTTCACTAAAGTGCTTGTGGCACCATGACAACATCTATCATCAAACCATGGCTTCCTAGCCATTTCACCTCTTCCCCCTCAGAGGATTTGTGCCCTTTATGATAGGTCGCAATAAGAGTTCGGTCTCCTAAAACAAGTAATCCCAAATACAACTAGGAAAATAAATTACTTAGCTTACAAGGTTTGTTGGTGGGGCCTTGGCCTTGAGCTCCTCACCACCAAATAAGTACAATAACATTTACAATTACAAAACAATAGCAGGGGTGTAAAAGAGGGATATTACATCCTCCTCCCCTTAAGAATAACACCCGCCTCGGTGTTCATGCTGTTCAACTGTTTGTTTCCACACTTAGGATTCTTTGCGCATCATTTATCTGTCATTTTTGCTTGACTTGTTATAAATTTCGATCTTTCACTATTTTCGCAAGTTCATAACCTGTGTTTTTCACAAATAACACGAGTTGTTTTCTATTATCTTATCATAAAATACATACATACACATGATTTTTCCAAAATCAATTAGAACATGAGAAATCATTTTCCTAGCAACATCATGTTGCGGCCTCTCCGCGACAACCATTTTGAGAGTTCGATCTTCTTACTGAGATCTTATTTGTAATCTCTTTCCCCTGCACATATGTTAGTGATACATTGTATACATATAAATCATGATCTAAGATAATAACTTCCAAAATCTTGTCATGACACTTGTTTTTATACACTTTTAGTCTTTCTTGAAAACAGTATTATTAATGCTCATAACATAACATAAGACATGCATTCTTCAACATAAATATGCAAAATTTAAGTATACAAGTTCAGACATAAGTATGTGCTCATACCTCATGCACATCATATGCATAGTAGGAAACACTTCCCGGTGCGCCATCTCAACATATCATAAAATAGTTCATGTGCTTCAGGAAAAACTGTTCTCCCCCCAAGCCCTCTCACTTGAGTCCAGGAAATTTCTTTTCTCTTTCCCCTCAAGCCTTCTCACTTGAGACCAGGAACTCTTTTCTCGTTCCCCTCAAGCCTTCTTGCTTGAGACCAGAAACTCTTTTCTCATTCCCCTCAAGCCTTCTCGCTTGAGACCAGGAACTCTTTTCTCATTCCCCTCAAGCCTTCTCGCTTGAGACCAGGAACTCGTTTTCCCCTCAAGACTTCTCTCTTGAGTCCAGGAAATTTATTTTTTCCCCTTAAGCCTCTCGCTTGAGTCCAGGAAATCCTTTTCCCCTCAAGCCTTCTCGCTTGAGTCCAGGAAAACGTATGATTACAGCAGACAACCCCAACACTCCCTCAGCATTCGTGAGTTTCCTGTAGTGGCCAGGGGACTTTTAAGTCTCTGAATCCCGGAATCAACCTTTACACACCCTCATAGGGTATTGCAGTGCTCCTACAATCTGGTAGTACTCCTACCTAAACACATCTCGTGTTTCACTGCCTCACAAGGCATTGCATGCAAATGGTAGTGCTCCTACCAGAACACTTCTCATGTCCAATTCCTCCTTCAATAAATTGGTAGTACTCCTACCAAAACACTTCTCGTGTTCAATTCCTCCAATAAATTGGTAGTACTCCTACCAGAACACTTCTTGTGTTCAATCCATATCCGGCTGTGATTGTTCTGATTCAAGTCTGTGCTCCAAACTTAACCTTCTCTTCTTCGTTCATTTTCTTTGTTTAGATTTTTATTTAAGTTAGCTTTATTTTAATTTGCAGGGTGCCTCCCTCCCCCTCCTGCTTATCTTATTAGGATGAGGGTTTTTATTGTGTAGATTTATCTTGTAATTTCTCTTGATGCTTTGAATATTTTCACTTCTCTGGTCCGAACTATCTCTTGTGTATGCAACAATGTCCCATATCATTGTGTTAGTGAACACTTGGTTCACACTGTGGCTCTAATGACACTATCATAGCCAACCTGAGTTCTTTTTGCGATCCTCTCACCCTTGATTAGCTTGGTTCTAGAATGCCAAGCCCTTACTTCGTGCAATCAATTCCTCGCACACATCAACCAAATAGGTATATTTATCTAAATCCTCATGGAGTTCAAGTGTCAAACATAATCATAATATTTTTTATCACATAACACTTTACCTTATCATAGTTCCTTGCAATGTTCTCACAAATTTACAGATTTTTCTTATTTCAAAAGCTGCAATAATCTCAAATTTTGGTCAGTCACCACAATATGCGACAAAATTTGATAAACCCAAGATTCACATCTTGATATTACTCATGCTTTGATTCTATCTCTTCATGAGTCCCTTATTTTTATTCAAATTCTTACACTATGCTTACCATACTTTATGCATAATATGCATCATGCCCTTGTCTTCCAACAAGTCCCACCGATATTTGCAATCTTACAGCCATGAGCTGCAATGTTAGCACATTGTTTGCTTTCTTTTCATTATATTTTGCTTCTTATGAGGTGATAAGTTTACAACCTCTTCAATAATTCATATGGTCATTCTTCCATTCAACTGTTTTCAACTTCAGTCTTTATAAATTTACAAGACTATTGCAACACAATTTCTATACATATACATATCTTTATATATATCAAGAAGATTCTAGAGAACATTTACATTCCTTCCTAGTGTATCAAGGGTGAATTCATAATCCAACTTCCATTTTTTTGTACGTCCACATAGTACATAATACCAAAACAAAACCAAAGCATCACCCAGTGCTTACAGTTTTAATCCATAATTTTGTTGGTCAAGGTGATAATATATACAATTCCACATTTTCATCTATTATACGAGGATGATGGATTGGAACATTATTCCTTGTTCTTTACATAAATAGCCAATGCATTAGCCATCATCTATAAGCATACTCTTGACAAAATTTTCCCTACATATGATAAATATGCAAAAGGGATTCATAGTCTACTTAACTCATATCCAAATAATTTACTACTATAGGATAACACAACTTTAACTAACTTTCCATAAGTCTTTTCATTAATTCTGCAATTGTATCCCTTATCCTTTATCCAAGAGCTTATACAATCTTACTAGGAGATTGCTACTCCTTGAGTACTATATCAAAATATAGATTACTAGTATAACTAAGAATGGACATGGTATTTTTACCTCGCTTTATATTTTCATACCTCATGCTGAGCCCAATCAGTCCCGAGTGCTGAAACTTCAGCTCTGATACCACTTTGTAACGTACCCATTATCCACTTTGTAACATTCTTTAAGGATTGAGTTGTAAAAAATTTCCTCGACATCAACAATCAAGTTGATTAGTCACATTATATACAAGGTCACATATGTACTCTCATTAAAAATTAACACTGCATAAGAGCACTTGTTCAATCATCACTTGTTTTCATAACACTTATACATTACAGGTGATTAGTCGTATTCATATAAGCATCACTATTTATCCGGGCTCCTGTTATAGATCAAACCTACACCTCTCCATCCGTGATCACCTTTGAGCTATTGATCACACAAAAGGACAACTTGGATGGAGGAGCATGTTGACCTTAGATGAGACTTTGACTTACTCCACCTCCTTGCAAGACTGGCAAAACCCTAAAAATGTCATTTTGAGACATGAGTGCTACTCTACTTCAATAGACTAGCGCCTGTACCCTACTCCAGTGTGCAATAGTAGCGCTCAAGCCTCATGAGCGCTACTCCTCTTCAACAAAGTAGCGCTCAAATTTCAAAAAGTGTTGAGCGCTAGTTTAAAAACACTATAGTAGCGCCCTGGGCGCTACTCCACTGAGAAATAGTAGCGTACACCTCAAAAGATGATTAAAAAATAATTAATTTCACGAAGAGGATTAGTTGCAGTTGGTTTCCCAACTTCCCCAAATTCCTCCATAACCATCTCTCGACCTGAACTACTTCCCTTGTCCTATAAATACAAGGAAGAATAAAGAGAGGGGTTAGAGACATGAATGTTGTTGAGAGACTTTTAAAGAGAAGCTTGCATTGGAGGAGGTTATGCTGGAAGATATCCAAGCCAGAGAAGAGCAGGAGCCCAGGATCAGGTTGCAGGAGCATGTGAGAAAGTCAGGTATACTTTGTATCATCAATTTGCATTTGAAAATAAAAGGTTGAAGCATCTTTCTTGTCCCAAACTAAGTGTTCATTGAAGTTATATACTTGTTTGGATCTGCTTTGGTTAATATTAGATGTTTAAATTGCTTTGTCCATTTCATCATTATATATTATCCAAGATACGCTGAGAAAGGTACTTGTATTGCAGCTTTATTGAATGGGAGGTTGACTTGAAGATCGAGCGCAAGATCGAATAAGAGCTAGGATCGAACGTCATTCAAAAGGTATGTTCTCAAGACCTATAACCTATTTCCTTTCATAAACATCTCTTTAACGCAGTTAGTATGCTTACCTGTCATCCCCTTTTAGTTGATAGTATTCGTTTCCTTACTATAGGGTAGTTTTTCCCGCCAACAGACTGGCGACTCCGCTAGGGCTAGTTGTGTTTTTTCTCTAGGAAACCTTTCTTGTTTGTCTTCCCAGAACCATTTTAACTCCTTTAATTTGCTGAGAGACCCTGTAGGTACCCCCTGCTTGTTTTTCTCTGCATCACTCAGTCTTTTTGCATCTTTTCAAAGTCAGTTTTTAACTTTTTAAGACCTGAGCGCTACTCTGTTATACATATAGTAGCGCCCATATGCTACTCTTCTATACATACAGTAGCACCCATCTCTTCAGAAGCACTAGTTTCCCTACTGCACAGTAGGGTATATTCCTGTAGCCTTCTGTTGGTTTTTTGGTTGAGTTTTCTGCCCTTTTGGGTGGTCTTCTGACTTTGTTTTAGGTCTCTTTGACTGGTATTGGAGGTTTATAACTTTTCTTTGAGTCTTAGAACCTTTCTTTGAGTCTTTTTACCATCTTTATATCACTTGCTTACTTGTGGAATGTCTAGACTATTTATAACTCTTTTTGAAGACTAGGCTTTGTTCTTTAGTGAACACTTTCTACTTATTTCTGCACTGATCGTGTGTTGCTGACCTACAAACCTGTATGCTTTGCATTCATTGTTTGTAGCAACATTTGTTTGCTCTATACCTATCTTATCCTTTGTTTTAGGGTTTGGTCTGTTTTGGAGCCTTTAGGGTGTCTTCCAAACTTGTTAAGTTCCAGCTTTCCTTGACTTTTTGTCTTTTCCGGTTTCAAGTGTGTTTAAAGTGCTTTAGGTTGATTCATTTCTCAGTCCTTGTGTTAGTAGGGTGGTTGTTAGCTTGCTTGCCTACCGTTTGCTTGGCATAGTGGTCTTATTAGGGTTTGATGCTTTGGGTCAGTCCTCTTGTGTTTGATTCCCAGTTTTGAGTATCTTTCTCCTTTGTTTTCTCCCCACTTTTGAGTATCTTTCTCCTTTTTTTTCTCCCCACTTTGTTTCCGAGTATGAAGGCTTTTTCTTTTGCAAGAAACCTATAGGACAAATCTTTGTTGAGCTAGTGTCTTGACAGCTGTAAGCTTAGGAACCATTTTTAGCCATACTTACACATTGCACATAAGTCTTATTTGCTTTCCATGTTTATAGTTCTTTTTCGTTTATAATAACTGAAAAAGCAAAAAATGGGTAGCTTAGGGTTAGTAAGGCTTATATTTGTTACAAGATAGCATAGATTATTTTGTTTACAATTTCAAAAGAAAACAAAAAAGAAATTTGATTAGATTTGCTCAGCTTTTCAGTTTGGAAAGAACTTTAAATGAAAAAATAAAAAAAAATTTGTCGAAAGTTAGAATTTATGCACTTTTGCTTTTCTGTTGCAATCACGCCACACAAATGCACTACCTTTTGAGTAATAACAGCCCTAAAAATCTTTAATAAAATTAAATAGCAAATTTTTTTCTTTTTTAGGGATATACTACACCAACTAGTCTTGGTTAGGATCTTGGGTTTAAATCACCTTAAACCATCCAAGATCACACATTACACAAAAATCGTAGTTCGACTATCACAGGTAAACCCACTTCATTCAAAGCTTGCCTGGGATCTATGCAGTAGGTCTTGTGAGATCAGATTGTTGGGAATACTCCTCCTACTTTATGTTTCAATCATATACCAGGATTGGATCGCGTTTGGGGACTCTTTTGAGTTTCGGGCTCAGTTACCCTACCCACGCCTTCTGATTCGACCAGAGACTGTTCCCCCAAGAGTTTTTGGTGTTGTGGTATCCTTAGTATCTGACCATAGGTTCATACACAGGTGACAGCGGAGGGTATATCTGATGCACCTAGGACATACTTGAGAGGAAATCCCTTGCAGGTCTTTGGGAGGGCGGTTGGGTGATTCCAGCACTTGCACCCTTAGTCATTGTATTGTGGACCCCGGATAACTGTTCTTCATCCTTCGTTGATCTGTTCTGGGCACTCATCATCCCAGACTCTTCTCCGGAAGGCATCTTTTTTGCTTGGTTTGCATACTTAGGAATTTTTTAGTTGGTGTGTTGTTTGCCCCCTAGTCTTAGTGGCCACTAGGTTTTCTAGTTTTATTTTTATATATAATCGTGGAGAACCAAGAACTTCGTAGATCGAGAAGGTTTCAAAACCTTCCGCCACTTAGAACAGAACCATTACCGCCAGCTAGACGACAGCGGGTAAACCCCAGTGTTCCTTTGGAAACCATTCCTGAAATAGAATTTCCTGATGAAATTTTTACAATGAAAAACCCTGAAATAGAAATTCCTGAGGAACTACCACCTGAAATTGAGTTTCTTGAAGAACAACAAACTGCAACAGAAAAACCTGAAATAGAGGTTCCTGAGGAACCAAAACCGGGTACTCCAGATCAATGACATTTTAGTTCAGTTGAGATTGAAGATCTCACTTCTGCGGAGTACAGCACTCCCTTTAATCCTCCTCTGACTAATCCTAGAAATCCGCTTTTGTTACCCGTTGGTTTCCAGCAGTGTGATTACATTGCATATAATTTCTCACCTGGACATTTTATGTCTAATCCAAGAGGCGAACAGGGATTTCCAAAAACTCCCACCATAGGTATGAACACTAACACTGTAAATCCTCCTTTTACTGCTACACCGAGTTCGGCACAAACAACCTCTGTGTCCACTTCGTCATTCAGTTTTAATACTAGCACGTTAGGTATGCCAAGTTCAACAACTATGGCATATACCTCTACACCTACTTTTGGACCTAGCAGTACAACCAATTTAGTGCCACCTCCTGTGATTCAACCGTCATATCATATACCCAGTACTTGGATTTCCACACCCGATGTAGGGCCAAGTGCTTCTACAACTGTGCCTGTCATGAGTAACATGACTGCACCGTCTATGTCAGCTACCACTGGTTTTAATACCTTTGCAAGTCCCAACATGAATCAAGGTAATATACCTGCAGGTAACGTCCCTTTTTCCTTATTTTCAGGAGGAGGGGGTAACATTTTTAACCAGCAATATGGCGGGGCTAACACCCAGCCACAGTGGACGAACCCACAGAACACTAACCCACTTTCATATGGGTGGGGAAATTTCAATAATACTTTCGCGCAACAACAAATGGTAGGGGGAAACCCCTATCAACAGATGGTAGCTGGAAACCCCTATCAGCAGATGGCCGGGGGAAACCCCTACCAACAGATGGTTGGGGGAAAACCCTACTAGCAGACGGCTGGGGGTAACCCCTACCAACAGTTCACGGGTCAAACTATGGGTGGTTCCCCCTTTGCAACCCCAGCTTATCAAGTACCATATTGTAGGCCTCGTTTACCATTTCTGGCAACTTTAAATTTGCCAAATCTTTCCAAGTTGACCAACGATCCATTGTATCATAACACTACATGGCCACCAGTTCCTACCAAGTTACCTTCGGACATTCCAAAGTTCGAAGGCAAAACAGGTGAAGACCTTGGTGACCATGTCACTACTTTCCATTTATGGTGCTCCTCGAACTCATTAAATGAAGATTCCATTAGATTGAGACTCTTCCAAAGGACTTTAACCGGTGCTGCAGCCAAATGGTACATTGAGTTACCTGCAGCTACATTCTTTAATTTTGGGGATCTCGCGACGGTCTTTTTGAATCACTTCCAACTTCCTGTTCGGTATGATGCCGAAACAGACCTTTTGTCTACATTTAGGCAAAATAAAGCCACTCATTTATCTGATCACATTTAGGAGTGGCAAAGATGGAAGAGGCTCATTAAAGCCAACATACCCCAAAAATTCCTTCTTGAGTGGTATTTGAAATCACTCCTTCCTTACATTTCTAAGGAAGTAGCTACTTCTAGAGTGTCTAACGAGGAAGAAGCCATCCTACGGACCGAGCAGTTAGATATCGTTTACGCACAATCTGGGTTATTGTATGAGATCATACCTGATGCACCGCAATCGAATCCGATCTGAGTAGACCTAAAACTGGACCACATGCTGATGGCATAGTGGGTTCAGTTGACTCTGCAGCTTTTGAAGCATTGACCAAACAGGTTCATGCCTTATCTGTCAAACAATCGACTGCAGAAGTTTCTTCCGTCACAACCTCTCCTTCTACTTCTGAATCTGTCAACCAGGTTCAAAAAAATCAAAAGGGCCCTTGGCAGCCCAATAACAAAAAGAAGGGCAAGAAAGGAGAGGGAAACCACCAGAAGCCCAAAAAAGAGAACGCCGAGGAGGGTACTAAAGAGAAAAAGAAGGTTAAGTTCCCTTGTAAACTTTGCAAGCAGGACCATCTTACTCACCAATGCCCTCTGCTTGAAGAAGCCCAGAAGCTATTACAAGAAAAGAAGCCTGTCATACTGAAAGATCCATTCCCTAAGGGGCAGAGATCAACTTCTGGCACCTCCAACACTGGGGGCACTACACATGCTACGGTTGATCAAACTTTTATTAACATGGTTAATTCAGATGCACTCTTACAAACGAGAGCCAAGAATTATACCCCGGATGCATAGAAAAAGGATAAAGAGATTCCAGAATCCTCCACTCCACTCCACATACCTGTGGACCCAATGCCCAAGATCCCCAAAGGTGTCTTGAAACGGGCATCGCGCAATCCCAACACTCGGGCTGCCTCCAACTACAATGTGGTTGAAGATTTAGCACAAACCCCTTGTGCCATGTCTACCTTAGAAATCTTGCAAAGTTGTCCTTTACAACGGAATGCACTTCCGGCAGCTATTGGAAGTATGGAATCCTCTAACATGTCTGCGCGATTTGATATGGATGATATCAAATACCGGTTGCCCTACCACGTTGCTCTTCAGATTGAAGTCTTCCATGGCCCAATGACCATCAGATGAGCTGTCGTTAATGAGGGCGCGTCGATGTGCATAATGTCAATTTCCTGTTGGAAAGCTTTGGGTTCTCCCGAGTTAGCCCCTTCTAACACACTACTTACTGCATTTGATGGCAGGACTTTCTGCCCACATGGGGTTTTTCCATCATTTGATGTCACATTGGCCAGTAAGACAGTTGCTGTAGAAGTTGAAGTTCTGGATGCTCCGCTTGATTACAACATGTTATTAGGCAGGAGCTGGACATATGCCATGTGATCTATTGCATCGACAGTTTTTTGAGTTGTTATGTTCCCGTTTGAAGGTAAGGTCGTTACAGTCGATCAGCTTTCTTTCACTCAAAGAAACAACCAGACTTCTTCACAGACCACAATTCCCTTAATTGATCAAATCGACTCGGTTAGTGAGAGTTTAGGAGCAGGACTTTATGGGTCATTAATTGGCACTTTTGACCTACCGGATCCTACCTTATTTGTTGGTTTTGAGGGATGTTCATCGTCTGAAATTTCCACAGCCAGTTTAACAACTGATCCTGGTTTTCACCCAACTAATTCAGAACCCTCCGTGACCACTCCTGTTGCAGAAGTAACCCACTTGGACTCATATCAAACTGCGACAGAGCATATATTGACTCCATTGGTGTCTGTTGAGTCAAATATAGATTGTGTTGCTGCTCAGTCACCCGACCCGACCCACTCTCTTGACAGTTTGGATACTAATTTACCTTCTGAGGAGGAAATTTTGGAAGCCATGACCGACCTAGACCATCCTCATGAACATATAGATCCCAGGTCCTTCTTGATTCCTTTTCTTCACTTGATAGAGAGAGGCGAGTTTTATCCGACACCCAGTGGAAATGTTGATTCCACTTCTACTTCACAAGTTGGCTTTGTTGAAGAGAATAGATCGAATACCTTTCTGGTCAACATTTCCACTGCACCTGGGGTCACCGGAAACATTTTTATTGAAACGGGATGTTATCTCGATGAGATCATTCCATATACCAATCTTTTCCATGATTTTCGTGACATCTTTTCCTGACCTCACGAGGAGGATCTAGGCGTCAACCCTACCTGAAGAAGTACTACACTTAGGCTATCGTGCTTTTTCTTGTAACATAGCTGTATATTTTTTGTAGAGCTTGTTTTCGTTATGCTTGTTAGTTAATCTTATGTGTGTTTTTCGTTTCGTGTACCAGATGTCGACCGAACACTTCTTAGGATTTGCTGATGGCGCCAGTCGCCACACTTGTTAGTTGGCTACAGCAGCTTGGGTCATTTACTCACCCACTGGCCAACTTGTCTCTTCAGGGGGGTTTGTTTGGGTCCCACCACGAATAATGTGGCTGAATATAGTGCAATTATAGAACTTCTCCGAGATGCTCTCAATCATGGCATTTCACATTTGGAGGTAAGACTTGACTCACAACTAATTGTATTTCAGTTAACAGGTGTCTACCAGATTAGAGATCCTGGATTGCTACGTCAGTTTCTGCGAGTTAGACTATTGGAAAGACAGTTTGATTCTATTATATATGAACACATTCCAAGAAATTTAAACACATTACCTGACTCATTAGCAAACTATGTGTTAGACTGGCATTTGTATCATACACTTTCATAAACAGCATTGCACACATAAAATTCAAACACATACACATGTAAATAACCGATACTGTATATAGCAGATACTGTATCAAAAAATATATGAGTTTTGGATCACAAGTCTATCAAGTCATGTCATAAAAGTACAAAACTAGGCAAGGTGGCCTCAAAAATATACATAGAATGTATCCCTCTTTTATGGAGAAGGAGGGGCCTCATCATCATCTACTGCATTGCGATAACATATGACTAGCCTAGCTATCTTCCGTAGCACTCTAAGCCATGCTGGGGGCACCCCAACTACATCTTCCTGCATATCAATAGGTATCTGATCCATCCGGCATGCAGGAACATCATTAGTCAACCGACTCACTTTTCTCTCTATGGTCCCCAACATAGCATCTGCTGTAGTAATATCAGTTGGCCTCACAATGATGGTAGGATGTCCCTCGGGACGGACAGGCCCAATGTTTGCATGTGACACTTGTTTAACACTTCAAAATTCATTCATAAAAATCAAATACTTAAAAAGTTTGAAAAATTAAATAATTCTCAAAATTAAACATACCAATAGCTCCCTAGGCTCCACCTGGAGGAAGCGCTAGTTCTGGATATTGGCGGAAATCCAATCCAGCATATGGAAACTGGTCGAAGGCAGGCACTTGCCTCTCCCACCACCCCCAGAAATCCTCAGTATGATAACAGTAGTGACTTTCCCCACCACCCTGGTGGAGGAATATGTCACCCCAATGGCCTAGTCTGGGCTCACAGGGGTTAACCTGAGGTAGAGGCATCCCCAAGCTAATAGCAGGCATCCTCTCAAAGAAGAAAGTACACAAAATGTTACCGTACCCAAAATTCTTCATTTTGCCGGATCTGCAACCTGTCAATTGAGCTTTCATGCTCGCCAGTAAACTAGTACACCAATCGTATACATGACTTTGTAAGCATTGTACACTAACATGCATAGAGTGCCTGGAAGCTAGGTGTAGTGAGGCACTACCTGCCACTCAGTTAGTCATACTCACTATCACCTTCAAGGGGAGGCCTTCAATGGTAGAAATCAAGATTTGGCTTCTTGATTTCTCAGCTCCAGCCACACAATATGTATTCAAGTACTCTTGCACCGACCCTATGCCCACACGAGAAGACCCCTTCAAATTTATTACATCTCCCCTCCGTGAGAGACCAGTAATGAAGTAAATGTCATCAACTGTAAGCTCCAAAGTTTGCCCGCGGATGACAAAGGTATTGGTATCCACATCCCAGTACTGAATAAGTCTTCGAAATAATTTGTTTAGGGCCCTCATATTTACGATTCGGTAAAACTTCAATCAACCGCATCTTCGGAGAGCATGGAGAGTGGTTGGGTCTTGCATGGGAAGCCTATCCATGTCCCCATGTTCTCTCTCCCTCCATTGAAGAACCATCCTACACAAAAAGTGATAATTTTTCAGTCTCGACGCTTGTTTTTACATTTTCAGGCTTGAGCGCTACTGTGTACACTACACAGTAACGTGTGGGCGCTCCTCTATGTGAGCATAGTAGCGCTCATCTCCTTCACATGCTACTGCACTTGTTACACAGTAGAGCCCGTGCACTAAACGTTGTGAGCATTGCCTGGCAAGCAGTTTTATGCTCAAAAAATAAAAATTAAACCATAAAAATGCAAGTGGGGAGGATTCTAACTTACTTGGTGCAAGAAGAACGGTGTTTGGATGTTTGAATTGATTGCCACAGAGATTTGAAAGTGCAAAGTTTGCCCCAATTTTTTTCCCTACAAAACAAATTGGAAATTGAGTTTTAAAATGAAATTATATATATTGAATTGGATTTTAATTTTTACCCACCATTGTTTAGTTCTCTATAGTTTCAAAGTTTATCAAAATGACCAAATTAATAAATTAAAACATACACATGGTGCAATACTAATGTTCACTTATCCGGTTCTCATTTTTCACTAAATTTTTGTAGGATCGATCTCCTAAGATTAAATTTATCGATGTTAGACCTTGGTAACTAGTTAATAGTTCAAATTCATATATCATTCAAGATTTTTTGTCGCGATTACTAATATTTTGTTGAAGACCTAGTTTTGGCAGATTATGAAGCTATGATCCCAGAAGCTGACCTTTAAGTCATTTTAAGCTCTTGTTTGGACTATTTAAACCTAAACGAGATTGCCGAGCAAGCTTGTTCTCTTCGAGCTCGTTAAAGTAATTGAAGGCTCATCAACTCACGTATAGAGTTACCCTTTTTTCGGGCCTAGGTGGATTAACTATGGAAAAGGTATACTCTAGGTATACTTCTGTATGCACTAGAAGAGTTCTTCTTCCTTTGTTTTATACTTTTTCAGGGGAGGAGACTAATTGCACGAAAAAGGACCTTTTGGAGCCTTTCTTTAGGGTTTTTAGGCTCTCTAAACATGAAAATACCAAGCAAGCATTCACCTACTCGGGCTCGATGTGAAATCCACGAGAGGGTAAGTAGAGGACTGTTTAAGTTTTTCAACTCTATAAACAAGAAAACACCGCCAAGCACAAACCAATCCAGGCTCGATATAAAATCCATGGATAGGTGAAAAGAGGATTGTTTAAGTTTTTCAGACTCTATAAACAGGAAAACACCGACGAGCATTAATCTGCTTGGGCTCGATACTAAAATCCATGAGCAGATATATGGAGTTATTGTTTAAGTTTTTCAGACTCCTTAAAATTGAAAACACCGACGAGCAAGAACAGATCTCGGCTCGATATTAAAATCCAGAGATCAGTAATATAGATCTATCTCTTCTTCAAACTCTGTAAACAATGAAGAAGGTCCTGAGTCTTCCTCCCATGGGCTCGTTAAACTTTTTACATGGTTGGATCTATTGAGTTTTCATTCTTTCTTGGACTCATTAAAACAACAAGAAAAGTATTCATTTATCTAAAAAGAATAAGGGATGGGAAAGATGTGTCATATCTTCAATGTCAAAGGCAATTCAGTCAGTTCTATCCTTGAACACAGCACCTACTTGAGTCTATCATGTCGGTTGGATTTAGTTTTTGACCTCAGGGTGAACCTAATCTCTGAGTTGTTTACTCCCCCGGTTGGTTATTCTTCCAACCATATGGAGGGTCTGATAATGTCTCCTACATTTCAGGCTTATCATTTACCCCATTATGTCAGAAACTGCCTGAGTCACTTTGTGTCATGCTCATTGTTCAAGGATATACCCTATGTCAGCCATTCTGTAGTTTACCTTGACCTCATGTGTCGGCCATCCTAGTGTCAGTCTTGTTACATATTACTCCATATCAGCTCATACCAATTGAGTGTTCCTCGAGTTGGATGATAGAGGATGCCTTAAGGCCTCCCTTCCAACGAACCTTCTTCCCATCGACATCAACTCATTTTACTCTGGGAATGAAGTTTAGAGTTTCGGTTAGTACCTTGGAGATTGCAGTCACCAGTGGCAATTTTCCTCGCTGTTGAATGTTGAGAATACATCAATGTCTCTTCTTCGATAGGATCCCCAGGTGTTCGACTCCAAGTCCATCTATTCACACTTGGAGGATCGTACATGGTACCTTGGGCCCCATCATCATTATCGATGGAATCCCTCGTGTTTGTTAACAGTATACATCAATGATCGGTAATCAAACGATACCCCCCATGTTCGACTATCAGCTCATCTATTCACATGATTAGGGTTTGTACCTAGAGTTGTTTTGGATGAAGACCTTGGGATTTTGGATGACATTACCTCATTTTGTTATTACCCAAGTTGCGCAAGACTGAACCTCACTTATATTCGGCTTTCCATGAGACATAGATCCAGTTTGTTGTTATGGCTATGATCTCTCAGTTTGACATGGATCCACGCTTGTATTCTAAGTCGCCATGCTATATATACATCTCCTTGTTATGTATAGGAGATCATGTTGTATCACACTGCACATCTATATGATGTCAAACATGTAATTGCTCGCTGACCTTGATCTTTGTTTCAGGTGTTCTTGTGACTTGTTTCTGCGGTTCCTTGCTCCTCCTCTGGCTTTGGATTATAATTTATTTCAGCCATCGTTTCCCTCTAACCTCACACATTAGAGGGCATCTGTTAGAGGTCAAACTTGCACCTCTCCATCCGTGATCACCTTTGAGCTATTGATCACACAAAAGGACAACTTGGATGGAGGAGCATGTTGACCTTAGATGAGACTTTGACTTACTCCACCTCCTTGCAAGACTGGAAAAACCCTAAAAATGTCATTTTGAGACATGAGCGCTACTCTACATCAATAAACTAGCGCCTGTACCCTACTCCAGTGTGCAATAGTAGCGCTCAAGCCTCATGAGCGCTACTCCTCTTCAACAGAGTAGCGCTCAACATTCAAAAAGTGTTGAGCGCTAGTTTAAAAACACTATAGTAGTGCCCTGGGCGCTACTCCACTAAGAAATAGTAGCATACACCTCAAAAGATGATTAAAAAATAATTAATTTCACGAAGAGGATTAGTTGCAGTTGGTTTCCCAACTTCCTCCATAACCATCTCTCGACCTGAACTGCTTCCCTTGTCCTATAAATACAAGGAAGAATAAAGAGAGGGGTTAGAGACATGAATGCTATTGAGAGACTTTTAAAGAGAATCTTGCATTGGAGGAGGTTATGCTGGAAGATATCCAAGCCAAAGAAGAGCAGGAGCCCAGGATCAGGTTGCAGGAGCATGTGACAAAGTCAGGTATACTTTGTATCATCAATTTGCATTTGACAATAAAAGGTTGAAGCATCTTTCTTGTCCCAAACTAAGTGTTCATTGAAGTTATATACTTGTTTGGATCTGCTTTGGTTAATATTAGATGTTTAAATTGCTTTGTCCATTTCATCATTATATATTATCCAAGATACGTTGAGAAAGGTACTTGTATTGCAGGTTTATTGAATGGGAGGTTGACTTGAGGATCGAGCACAAGATCGAATAAGAGATAGGATCGAACGTCATTCAAAAGGTATGTTCTCAAGACCTATAACCTATTTCCTTTCATAAACATCTCTGCAACACCGTTAGTATGCTTACCTGTCATCCCCTTTCAGTTGATAGTATCTGTTTCCTTACTATAGGGTAGTTTTTCCCGCAAACAGCTCCACACAATCGTACATAACAACACAAAAGGGAACACCTCGAACATTCCTTATGATCATTACACCATACAAAACCTCCACAAGTAAACCATCATTTTACATGTAAACTTAGTGATAGATAATCAACATTCTTCATTGAATTTCACTTACCATTGTAGATCACATTTGTAAATAGAACACATCAAGTACACATAAGAAAGAGACGTGTATACATGGTTCACCCAACTCTTTGGGCTACGTCCACCAAGGAATGTCGCATTTTGTATTATTAATCAAAATAGAGGAGTACAAACTGCAACACAGTGTGTGCCATATTTCTACTTTCTCAATCCTCTCACAGAGAGCACATTCTCCAAATAAATATCCATCTTTCTCAGAGGCATCCAGGGGATTCTCTCCCAGGCGAATCACAACCAGATTATTATAATTTATGCATCGAGGTACAGGGCCTCTACTTAGCCCTCTTTTCCCAGGGGTTCTATAAAAAAAAGTAGTATATGCACAAGGTTGTATATGCACAAGGTTGCCCTATCTAGACTGACATTTATTTACACCAATAATTACCTTTTCATGCACAAAGGGGTTTACCATGCCCCAACTAACATATACCTATATGTATCAATATTTGGGATTAACATAACAATCTTTGCAAGCATAAATAGGATAAAAGAACAAACAATGGACAGAGAATAATCTCCAATTCCCTCGGCAATGCCACAACAATATTAAAACAATTATATGGATCATACATGAATTTACACAGGATCTCCCTTACTCTCGTCTGCATGCAACTAAGATCATTAACCTGCAACAAAATAGATAATATATCGGAGGAGTATACAAGGTCAAACTCTCGACTCTGCGCTTATGGGCCTGAAGCAATTAATCCGCAACACATAAAAATATGTAATATAGACAAGGGGTCCATCTCCCCAGCTCTGCGCTCTATGCCAGAAGTTTTTTTTTTAAGAAAATGCAACACATAAATCTACTAATCAGAAAAAGATACACATGGATCTTTTCCCAAATAGGAATTCTTTCCCCAAACGTCTCTGAGACCTGCATAGCAACGTAATATAAATATATATATCTCTAATAAGATACGGGGTCCAAATTCCCCAAACTTTGCGCAATAAGACATGCATCACTAAGATACTAAGCCATCGATTTCCTCATTTTCTACGCAACAAACCAAAGGAAAGAAATACAACCGTAAACAATAACAACAACAAGGGATCCAATCCCCATCTTCTTTGCCCTTTGAAATCTAGGACCATCGACATTGCATAATAAGTATATCTAGGATTGTATACGGGATCTAGCTCCCAACACATCTGCGCAGCAACACTTCAAAATATATAAAAGAAAACCATTAAACAGTGATCATCCAATTCTGATTAGATGCTATAGGCACAATTGTAAAATGGAATTAAAGGTTGGGATCAGGCTCTATGGTTATCCTCCCTAAATGTTGTTGCCATAAGAACATACACTCTGATATTAAAGATCAGATTTCCTATCATTCGCAAGCTTTGATTGAGACTTTGTTCTCTTACAAGAAATACCTTACTCCAAAACAACGTTCAGGTTTCACTAGCATTTTAATATCGATTATATCATTTTCAGTCTAATCATAAAAACGTAATTGCTGGGGTCCATACACTATGGGATTGTAGAGGTAACAACTAGATCTTAATACAAAATGCAAAAAATTCAGATTCATACATTAAAATTACATAGAAAATGCTCCACAGAGAGCGAGCTGAGGAGGAGCTATCCCGTTTTTCTAAGGTGCGCAGATCTACAAGTAATATCCACCCAGCAATAAGCCGAGGCTGCTATTAACCTATCAGGGCAGCGAATAAAAACTCAGGCATACGAAACCGAAGCAACAGTACAACCTAATCGACTGAATGCAGAAAGCTTGCTTATCGGTTTTAGCCGAGTGATATTTACTATCAGGGTCTTCTTCTCTCTCCCTTCAATAGATATTCCGATATATATATATATATAACTAAGCTTAAATGGATCATTTATGTAGCATAGTGAGTTCAATGAGCGTCCACCCAATCTCTAGTGCAACATAAACATGTTTCATTACCATAACCAAGGGCTACCCCCTCATACCAGACCCACGCCTTATTTATTCAGATGCAACCATCCTCTATTGTGCTCCAGTGTCTCTACCTATCCATCATCAGGAAAAAGCACCTCCCTCACCAAAGCAGAGGTCGATCTTTAAAAAAAATGTATTTTCTGAGGAGTTAACCTCCCTTTTACGGTAGTGGTGACCGCCCTACTAGTGCTGAGAAAAACAAATCCTGCAATGTATAGTCACAAAGGAAGAACGTGGAATCCTTCAGCTAAGTTCTAACGCCCAACTATGAGAAGGAGAGGGCATTAATCCCAAATTCAAGGGAAACATGGAGTATGTTAATCAAATGGCTAATTAATAAAAGAACTCCATTTACGTTATCCCCCCAACTAGGTCATCTTATATTTATATTTATATTTATATATCTAATGAGTACGCCTACCTCCCAATATACTTATTGGGATTTAAACATATTTTCAAAAAATCTTTATATGTATATATAAATCTTTTACACAACAATATATATTATTTAGCTAATAATATTAATAGTTTAATTATGCATCTTCAAAAGGAAAATTACCAATTTAATTACCACATTTTATTGTAACATAATAATATGGCATACATATGTTGTTAATTTCATAAAATATAGTTATCTTTACCTTATTATCTATAATTACAATTTGTGACTTAATTAATATAACTATTCATCCCTTCTTTGCATAAATCCCCTTGTTCAAGATTCCCCTTTATCTCTTATTTGAATATATATATATACTTAAATTGATTCTCTTTATATTGTCATGCATTATAAAATATATTATAATTATAATATTTCATAGCTTAGAATGTATATTGTTTCCCTTGTGATGTCATTATTATGAATTAAAGTATATAAGTATCAAACAGTATTAATACTAATAATATTTATCAACATAGCTTAGTTTATACTAAATACTAGATGGTGGTTCTAAAGAAGAGAACCCACGACGTCCACTGTCGGGACTAGGATGTCAAAGAAATCCGTAGAAGTTTCTTTGCTTTACTTAATAGCTTTTAGCGAAGATTAAGCTAGTGATAAGTTTTAGGTCTTAGGAGGCATTTACTACCCCTTGGCAGTTACGGGTAACCTCGGAAAACCCTCTGTAAGACTAACCGATAACCAAAAACATAAGTAACCTTCAGTGAACTTAAATGTTCGCTAAAGTGCTTGTGGCACCATGAAAACATATGTCATCAAACCATGGCTTCCTAGCCATTTCACCTCTTCCCCCTCAGAGGATTCGTGCCCTCTACGATAGGTCGCAATAAGAGTTCGGTCTCCTAAAACAAGTAATCCCAAATACAACTAGGAAAATAAATTAATTAGCTTACAAGGTTTGTTGGTGAGGCCTTGGCCTTGAGCTCCTCACCACCAAACAAGTATAATAACATTTACAATTACAAAACAATAGGAGGGGTGTAAAAGAGGGATATTACACTCTCTAAACCCCATTTCTTCATATCTTTAGCACCTAGCTATGGAAAACAAAGAAAACTCTGGCTTGCATCAAGAAATTCTCGAGACATCCATCTATTTCACCCCATTTTCTTTGCTATGAAAATTAGGTGCTAACAACTGGCTCCAACTGGGGATGCTATCCTCCTTGCAAGGTAGCAAAGAACCTCGTAGACAGGGTGCTTGATCCATTGGGTGGCTCTTGTAAGAAAACCTTTCCAGTAGAACGCTTGGGAAGGTTTTCCTGAAAACATTCATGGAAAACATATGGGAAACCTTGCTGTGAGGTGTATCCTACGGCTCTTTTCACCCAAGCTAAACCGCTCTGCCATACTGCAAACTGAAAAAGTTCTTAAAACAGAAACTCAACATTGAAACTGTACATTCTGAAAATAAACTAGAAAAAAGAAGAAAGAGAGGCTCGCCATGTTAAGCTTATTTATATACAGGCTATGCTAATCGAGAGGCCGGGTTTCTAGGTTATACAAAAATGCTAGTGTAACCAGTCTAGCAACCGACATCCCAGGTTGGTCTTCTCATCATGCTCGACTAATTCCAGAACAACAAGGGTCAATGGCCCGAGGTGATGGCGAAGGACGAGGACCTTTCGAGTGAAACCAAAACCTTTACTCCAGCTACAGAAAGATTCCATATATTCTCCCAATGGATCATATAAAACATGGTACGATCTACCCTCGTCTTGCATCCCAGCTGATTTCCTTTCAGAACAGCTGTAAGTAGGCCGGTGAGTTTCCCAGGTATTCATGCCAGGCCTAGGGCTTACGTACTTTTGACAAACTTCCATCAAGACCTGAAAATACTACATACTGAGACCCCTGCATGAATTGGTGAGACTGAAACCAACAAATCTGAACAACCCTCTGTGACGTGGTTGTCCCTTGGTAATCTGGGCAGATGTTCCCGCACAAAAGTTATTTGTAACATCTCCTCTTGGGCTGCTTGTGATCCCAGGGTTGAAAACCCAGTTCTGCCCTAGAATTTTAAAATAAATTTCACCCTCTCAACTGAAGGATCGAGAAAAGGCCACTCTTCTTGAAACCCAGACCCCAGGTCCGAAAAACCAATATTAAAATCATGTTTCCTAGCCTGGTCTCTTTCAAACACCTCGATCATTCGGTCGGCTGGCCGAAGATACTAACCAAGCCCGAAAACTTCCTCAAGGAGTCTATAATTGTCTTCGGTCCCCCAAGTGGATTCCATATAAGAATTACGTGGGCCAACTTGGTCATCTTCCATCCTCTCAGCAATCTGGTCGACTTGTCGAAGATACATGTAGGGCCCAAGACTTTCATCAAGAATTATGTATTTCTCCTCAAGGATCACATATTCTTCCTCGAGGGTCCTATATTCCTCTTCAAGGACTCTGTACTCTCTTTCAGCTCTGATCTGAAACAATGCCTCTACTTGCTGGGAATCAATATTCTGATGAATCTCAATGGTGGGTTCAGGACCTCCCACTAAGTCTCCCCTTTTGGCTAACCTTCCCGACTGGTGAAACCGTCTGCACAAAAGCTCATCTTTATCCTCAACTTCAAAAAAGCTTATGAAGTTCTCCAAACATCCCTCTTCATAGTCATCATATTTAGGTGGAATGAAAAATTAATTAGAACCATCAGCAACAGGAGTTTCAACATACTGGCTGCAATTTACATAAAACAAACCGGAATTACCTTCTTCTGGTACCTCACTGAGTCGATCAATTTTTTGCTCATTTTGGGAAAGATTGGACTGTAAGGGAAGTTCCCCTTGCTCATGTCTCTCTTCGAATCTTATCTCTTCTTCGATCCTTTCATTGTTATCTTTGTTGGATAACTTCCGAGACATCCTAAGATTGTCTTCAACCTCTAATGCATTAATGAACATATGCTGCAAATTGGAATACCTTCTCTCCAACAGATGAAAAGATGACTCGGGAGTAAAAACAGATGCATAGTGTAATTTAGAATCATTCTCTAGGGGTTGAATTTCCTTTGGCATGTCATAATAGAATCTTGCAAACCTCCTGTTAAAGCTAGACACGTTTTCACTTTCTTGCCTTCTCATGGAGTAAAACTCTGAAAGAACTAGGTCCCATGGTCTTCTTTTGCCCCAAAACCCCAAAAAGGCTTCAACCAACTCTCCCCAGGTATCAATAGACTCAGGATGCAAATGCTTGAACCATCTCTTAACATCTCCCTGAAGGGATTTTGCAAAATCCCTCATACAGACATCATCATGTTCTATTTTAAAGGGATCCAGAAAATGCCCAAAACCTTGAAGATGTTTCTCTGCAGTAAGAATCTCGGATTCTCCATCAAAAACAGGGAGGTGTTTATGGTAGTCCAAAGGAAAATCATGAAGGAAAGGGGGCAGCCTTAAAGGGTTGTATCTTAACTGAGCTTGGGAAGGAAAAGGAGTGCGTGTAGGGGGAATACCATTGGCCTTACTCTCAAAGAATTCATAAGGTCGGTTATGGTTTATACATGGCTCAAAAGAGAGGACGGGATCAACTCTAGGGGCGAAAGGGGAATTTACATTTTTGAATTCAAGTGAAGGATATACAATGGAGGCTCTCTCATGACCTAGAGCTCTCCAGTGAGACAAATGATTTTTGATATATATACATAAAGGTAAAAGGATGCCAACACAGAAGAATAGGGCCTCTTTGAAGAGATTGATACTTTGATACCTGGAACTTAATTCTTCCATGTCTAAGGCAACTGGGCTCGTTCTCCAGTGGAGTCTGCAGACTGAACCTGAATAATGAGTGGAGTCACCAGGTGGATGATATGCAACCCTTTTGTTGTCTGAATGTTGTCCACCATCAACAATTAGATCCGAAACGTTGTCGTTCTCCCATGGATGATGAGACAATCGCCCCCGGTAACGGCGCCAATTTGTTAACACCCAAAACATTCCCTCGGGGTCGTGGGGAGGCAGGATCAAGGTAACCACTAGCCACTTTAGATCTGTGCTACTGACCCAACATAGTCTAAGAGGGCTCTCTCTACAAATATTATGAAGAGCTGGAAATACTCAAAGTTGTCAGTAATGAACAAACACATCAGGCTTCATTACTCAAAAGTATTCAATTAAAACATACATAGAAGGTCAGATTTTTGATGGGACAAATTGTGTGAGAGCGTTGGAGGGATAATCACAAGGAAAAAAAAATTGGGCGATGGATTCAAGGCATTACACATAAATCAGATAACAGTGCCATAGTGTGGACTATTTGAAAAGAGGCAAAGTAGCCACCAGCTTGACGTCGTACTGCTATTTTTTGGTGGTAAAAGAATAAAATAAGAACAGACCATTGATATGAGCATCCAACAAAGATGAATTCAATATCAACTTTAGTAGCAATATTGAGTGAATACCTGAGATAATAACCAGAGCTTGTTTCCGAGCATTATAAGTTATTATACACTGATCTCAGACATGAAATGAAAAACATAATGTAAAGGCATAACAGGAAGTACATACACATAGAGAAGAAGGGAAAAAATGACTACAAGTTAGAGCGACACAGGAATCTCTACAAAACAATCTACCATAGGCACTGCACATTGTATTAATATGAAAGTCTCAAAACCAGGCTCGCCCCTCAAGCCTTAGCTGAATGATTTTCCAACCCTTAGTTCCTCTATTACAATGCTTATATAGGCTCCCAGCCTCGAATTGGTCGTTAGTAAATAAACAAAATTATGCTACCACCTTGACAACCCCAAATTGGGAATATTACATACGTGTCAAGTTCAAAAAAGACTGATTAATATGGGAAACAAAAATACCATGAGTAGGGCGCCACCTCACTCCTGAGTCTTCAATTGGGCTTGCGAATCAAAGAATTCCTTTATTTTCAAAGAGTTGTAAGCCTACGAATCGTCCGTTGGAGGAGGAGGTGTCGTTTCCTCATTGGAGATCACGAAATCCTCAAGGATCTCCATGTTTTGCTGGATGTCTCGCTTCTCTTCAGGAGCCTCTTTCTTCCCTTGACGTCAAATTGTTTTGTACGCTTGTCGCCCCTCAGGCTCTTCATCTCGCTAGCAGAGATGGAATCCACGTGGTCAAAGACCACAGGAGACGAAGGAGCGTGTTCTTCCTCCACCTAGGACCACGCTTTCTCTGACATGAAAACCACTCTAGATTCCTTCTCCTTTTCCATGATACAATTCCAACTGAAAGACGCCTGAACTACCAGGTGCACCACCTTCTCCATATACCGATTTCGAATAGGGGACATAAGGACCATATCCATAACCGCCGTGACAATGACAACAGCTACGTGTGGCCATATTCGCCATGATAACCTGACCGGACCTCTAAGGTGAGCAACAATGATGCCAAGGCTCGAGCTGATGTGAAACATGCTTGGCAAGGATTTCCAGATAGAGAGAGGAACATAGGACGATGATGAGATGGCCTCCATTGTATTCACAATAATTATGGTGGCAGTAGAGATGCCTTTAAGCTGCCTATCCACCTAGCCTTGTCTACGTCACAAAATTTCACCTCACTTCCCTTCCGTCCGTTGAATGACACGGGTCACGTCATCCTCACAGCTTCTCAAGCCACCCGATAGTCCATACAAGTAATTTACTCTCTTCCCACACCTCTATCACCTGCTGATCGGGCCCTTTTATCTCTGACGTCGACAAAACTATAACCTATGCTGCCTGCTAGCACCGTACCAATGCTCGTAACGCTCCCAACTTTGTCATTCTATCGCCTCCACCAATTTTAGCGGCCGGCCTCGTTAACCTTCTGTCTCAAGTTCAATACAGGTGGTCGAAAAGGTTTGGTGGTTCCCAAGGAGAAAACCCACCTCTACGCAGCGACGATGGACTTCCCTGGAACAAACCCTTGGGTTCGGGCACCTGGAAGGCATGAATTCCATGAAACTTCTAATGGTTGAGGCCCTGTATCGAATGAATCCAAACCCTATTTTGCTGAGTGATTTTAACCCTAAGTCCATCAGACACCGGTTCTTCATTCATTCCCTGCCATGAATAGGATTAGATTTGTAAAAACGACGACCATGAAGCTCTACCTGTCCCTGAGAAAACTTGAGAATGAATTCTCCTGTCTCTTTCCCCCATCTTCCACATGCCCGGAGGCTTCCGACTGTGACCAGTCCCAAAACACAAATGTCAACCTTCGTGTGCGTCTTTATATATATAACCTTTCTCTTTTAAGTTCTGGTCTTATTTGTCGGCCGTCTACCTCTCTCCTCCGTTGATCTTTTGAGAAAATATCTGGACCATTAGATATGATCCCCCTTTATTGATTGGACTTCTTTCCCTTTCTTATCATTGGATCATTTCCTATGTTCCGATCTCCACCGTTTATTTCGACAACACATTCCTACAAAAGTGGCATCGCAAATATTCAGAGTTGTTTTCAATACCAATTTCCCTCCATGCAACAGGCCTTGGTGCTGCCACCTGTCAAAAGGTTTGGCCCGTCACAACCACCATCTCGTTTATCTGGCAGGCATCTCCTCGATGCGACGATCGACGAGGATCATCAATCTTCTCGAGCTAATATAAACCATTTCTTTTGTCACATTGCACCTACACTTTTCCGAACTCCACCTTGAACAGTACGATATTCCATGGTTTACCATGGCCGTCCATGTGGCCAGCCATCTTACCTTTCTGCCTTGGCGGTATCGCACGCTCTCGAGGTGGTTTGGCTTACCGCTTTTTCCATTTGTGATGCGTTCCCCTGCCAACACTTGTCCGCCGATACCATCCATTGCAACAGCCTATTCCCTCTTTCTGCCATGCATTTTTGCCATGCGACAATCAACGCAAGCCGTTGATCTCCTCTACGCTCACGATCAACGGTGGAGCCTGTGAAATCATTAACCCCTGATATCATTTTCCCTCGGACTATAGTCTTAGGCTCATTTTCAACCCTTTTAATTTCATTTCTTCAAGTTATTAACTCCCCATCCTCTCTAAAACCCATTTCTTCATATCTTTAGCACCTAGCTGTGGAAAACAAAGGAAACTTTGGCTTGCATCAAGAAATTCTCAATACATCCATCTATTTCACCCCATTTTCTTTGCTGTGAAAATTAGGTGCTAACACCTTCCATTATGGTGTTGATCAAGGTGTGCATAGAAGAGCAACCAGCCCTTTTGATCTTCTTGAGAGGTTACCTCCTCACTAGGTTCATCCATCCAATTTTGTCCTCTTGCACTCCTAGATTCTTTCTCTCAAGTTCAAACCAAAACAAGGATGCACCCAACAGCAAAATTACAAGTGCTGGGTATGAAGAAAAATGTGGGCAACTAAAAACGAACTAGTGGATGGGGATTCAACCCTGGGGAAGAAAATTCTTTTTCAAAAAACGTTCATGGGAATTTAAGAGTAGGAACGACCTCTATAATTCCCAAAATCATGACTCCCTTCCTCCCAGCCACTGTGCAATACAAAAGCGAGCTCCCAGCTATGGAAAATGCAGAAAAATTGTGGAAAACATGAAGGAGAAAGCCCCAACTAGCTCAGACTGCATGAGAGAGCAAAGACCATGGATGAAGAATGGCTTTGGGCACAATTTCATGGGTGTTTTCTTTCCCCAGAAGAAAAAATATGTTTTCCCAGGTTGATGGCTTGCCCATACACAAAATTGGCTTCCATACCTCTTCATTCCCAAGGCATTAACTGCCTCAACCAACTCTTGGATGAATTAAATGATTGGGTGCATAAGTCAAAATGGGTAGTTGAGGGTTTATGGGTTCCTTCATTGACATTTGGCTTAACACCATGGGCTCAAGGGTTTGAATAATTTCCCTCCCTATTCCTTGTAGAATCATTCCCCCATCTCTTGTTGCATTGCATAGCTAGTTGTGGGTATTTCATTAAAACTCATATTTACATGATGTCTTAATTTACATTGTGCATGTCCAGCACAAGAACCATAGGCATCTATTTTTAATTCCTGATACATAAAACAATAAATCGATGGCGGGGCCTTATCCTTGAGCTCCTCACCATGATTTAATAACAATATTTACATCATTTACAATTTTAATGCAATAGGGTCAAGATGGGTACGTTACAGACATTAGCGCCTCTGTGATCCATTTTCAACCTCTGCTAAACTCTCACTCGTCCAATCGCAACCAAACTTAAACAAGTCATGTACAACTCTAACTAACCTGAACTGGAGCTATTCAACGCACTTGCAGGCTTAATACCACTGACGTTATCCTTCAACTCTCAGGATTTTCTCCGCTTCTTATACAAACTGACACAAGGCAGGTTGGTATCGCCGCCTTTCTCCTCGACAATATTCTCCTCCTGCTCTAATACCAACTGATGCAAGGCGCCTTAGACACTTAAGGTTCTTGCTTAATAATACACACCACACACATGTTCACATAGACAAGATGTAAACAACATGCCAGAAATTGGCTTATATTACTTCTCCAATCGGTTACAATGCAAACTGCAAGGAAATGAAATAACTAACTAACTGTTGGCCTTAGTCCTTACAACATAGAAGTAATTGTGTGCTATCTCAGTGTGTCAACCTCACCCTCTCCTGGTTCAATGCAGAACTCTGATTTATAGCTCCATCTTCTCTGCCTTCGGAAGCTATGTGACTGTTCCCTCCAATCTACAAAACTTCTCCCCGAACTCTACTCTGCTGCTCCAACAAAATGGAACTATCCCATGCTCTGCGCCTACACACAAGCCCTCTACTCTGTTGTTGTTGTTCCCGAGACCACTACGATCCCTGAGACATGCATCCTCTATCAGCTGATCCTTCCATGATCCTGCAGACCTACAACTGTCAGTGCCCCTGTCGTGCTGCACAGCCTCTTCCTGTGATGACATCTGTCATGTCTTCACCCACCTGTAATAATTGTCATTAACTTCCTTAGCAACCCTGAACTATTTCCAAGTACTCTCCTTGACTAATACGCATCCTTCTAACATGCTACAATAAACCATCATGTCGACCATACTGTCTATCAGCTTCGACTCACCTGTCGGCTCCCTTCGTAACCCAAGGCTTCGCCAGTCCGCCCCTTCCTCCTCGCTTGGATCATGCCCAACCTATCGATGTCGCGGTCCAACAACATGTCGACCTTCCTGCGATTCTGCGGCAACTTGTCGCCTGTCGGCATGGACATGTCGACTCTCGAACTTCACACTCCTGTCGACTGCTTCAACAGTTCTCTGCTCGACTTATTGACTTCAACAAGTCAATCTGCTTCATGCACTAGTTATCATCGCCGCTCCCTCTGGTCAATCTTTTTATGTTGATCAACTTCGACTGATCTGCTCAGGCTCCGATGCTCCTGCATCAATGACAATGATGATGGTGAAGATGATGAAAACGATAAGGGTTAGGGGTTAATTTTTATTTGACTAGACAATTTAGAGGTTAGAATTACGTGGTTAGGATTATAGGGGTTAAGGGATATATATCATTATGTGTTAGTATTTAGGAGTCTTAGGGGATATACTAGTTTAAGATTATAGTGGGCCAAGATTTATGGTAGTTAGTTGTACTAGGGACTAGGGACTGCAGTGGCTAGGGACTAATGGTCAAGGGTTTTGGGATTGAGATATAGGGGTCATGGATTTATGATTATAAGGATGAATATTTATATGTACTTGAGGATAATGCGAGTTAGTGATTTTTTGTAATAGTGTATATCCTAACCCTTGTGGTGAAGGAGAGAAGAGAGGGGTGAGGGAGGGAGGAGGGATTGGGTAGAGTGGAAGACAGTGCGGGGGTTGGGTGGATAAGAAGAGAGGGGGGTGGGGTTGTAGAGAGGGGCGGGGCTCCCAACCTTAGAGGCAATCTCATCTTATTCAACAAAAATAGTGAATGAAAATAGTTTGGAACTTTTATGTCTAGGAATGGAAATTCGATTTTATACAAATAGAATCAATGTGTGCGCTCATAGCAATGCATGCGTGCATAGAAACCCATGTGCGCACAACCACGTGTGCCCGCATAGAAACGTGTGTGTGCACAACAACGTGTGCACGCATCGGCATGCATAACAACGCATGCACGCCAATGTGCGTGTGCGCGTTTGCGTGCACACATGTCTGGATTCAAATTATTTTTGGCGCCCTTGCAGGTTTGGTATTAGCTTCAGATTGCCAAACCTTGAGGCTCGGTCTGATTTATGGAAGAGCACATCAAATGCTATAACTTCATGTTTTTCAAGCTTAGTTCTACATATGCTCCACTAGTGCATTATTGATGAAATTGAACACACTTGTCGAGCTCTGTGTGCATATTCTAACTATATATTTTTTGAATAGATTTGTTGTTGTTTTCTATTTTTAATTCATTTTTAACTGCACTCATGTCAAATTTGTAAAAAACATAGGTCATTTATTTGGTGCCTATAACTTTTGATTGGCTTACATATTTCGAAAACGGAAAAGAACTCGCACAAGAGTACAAGAATACCTAGAAGATAATAAAAAAAAGGTTGATTGATTATGTTCAGACCATGATATGGTGGACCAACACTCGACCATGTCGTTTTAAGGCTTCACTCAATCTCGTAATTTAAAAAAAATATAAAATTAACTTTTAAAATTTTGGAAAAATAGCCCCGCACAAGATTTGTCTGTTGCCTACGCCTCTACATATTTTTTCCTCATAAATTGACAATTTACATAACAAACCGGTGGACCAACAAAAACATGTGCATTATGTTTTAGAGAAAAAATAACATACCAATCTTAAAATAATGACATTTTGGGGTGGTTATACCACTTTTCCATAAATAAAAGTTATATATTCTGGAAGGTGATCCATTTTTCTATGTTTCATCTTTTTACACCTAATTCAAAAAAAAATTGTAGGTACCTCTAATAATTCATTTTAATGATAATATTTCTTTTTTTCCAATATGTCATTGCAACTAACGTGTCATAATTGGGTATCAATACCTTCCACGAGCCCTAAAGTGCTTTGTATGTCAAAGTAATGATGTTGTACAGTCTTACTGGTCAAGGCTAAGGTCTTGTGTGTCAAGATAGTTCCTCATTTTTTGAGGTGGTGCCTCATGTGTTGAGATGATGCTTTGCATGTCCAAACATGTATGGTGCATGCTGTAATACTAGCCATTGTTGATCTATTAAGTCTCCCATAGGGAATGAACACCCCTAGAGTGAATTACTTTAGCATATAATAACTTGGAACGATAGTAGGAAAATATTATAATATCATTGGGAAAATATACTTAGTATATTTGATATGATATATGAATTAAAGTTTGCACATGTGGACCATGTAGATAAGACAAGAGATAAAGATAAGATGTGATAATATATGAGATAATTCAAATTGCACATAAATAATTAATTAAGAGAGAATTCAAATTGTTAAACTTTAGTGATCACTTTAGTAAATCCAAGGAGAACTCGAGTTGATCACGACAATGATGTTAACAAGAAAGAATGAGTTAAGAGAGTTAACTAAGTGATAACAAAGAAGATCTAGTTAACTAAACTTGTTATTTCATGATGACACTTATGTTAAACTAAAAGAAGACACTTATGTTAAACTAAAAGTTGACACTTGATTTGCGACACTTACATGATGACACTTAAGTTAGCGACCTAACTAAGTGGGGAAGTTTTCAGTTAAGGGGAGAATTCATCCTAAATTTAGTACAATGAGTTAAATATATTGCATGAGAAGTGGGGCACGCTTCGGCATGCAAGATTGATGCATCCAGATGGAGGGCAAGTTCATCCTGAAGTTGCAATATAAAAGTAGAACCCAATGCATGAGAATAATATATAAATATGTTCTACAGGATTGATGAATTCAATGTGAAGCAAAATCTCTTCTCTCTTGAAGGAAATGCACTTTTCTTTGTGCAGGATATTATTCTGAATCTTTCTTATTTATGTTTCTCTTTCTTTGTAATTTAATTGGGGGTGCTTGATGTAAAATAAATTATCTACTATCTATCAATATACTAAGGAAGGATTTGTTGGGGTTTTCTCCTTGAAGTCATATAGGGTTTCCCTAGGGTAAATTCATGTGTTGAATGTGGTTTCTTATGTGTACGATTATTATTTGATTTCAAGTATTATTGTATCTTCGAATTAAAGATAAAAAATCAGCATGTTATCAAAGATCAGGGCATGAATGAGATAAGATTTGCAGTCAAGCTTGAGCCTATGTTGATCATGAGTAGCCAAATTTGAGCACAATACTTGAAGAATAATGGCTTCAATCTCAATAAGGCAAGAAGAATGTAGCGTCCCAAGAGTTTTACCTCTATGTAAATAAATAATTAATCTGCATGTAAATATGTTTTGAGGCATGGACCATTAAATGCCGCAAGGCATCATGGAAAAATGACACTTTATGAGATTAAATTAGTTTATTAACTTTATATTATTCTACCTACTTGTTAAATGAGAGACCAAGCTCATAAGGGAATTAGGACTAGATAGTAATTAAAAATTAAAAAGAGAAAAGATAAATAAGATGAGAGAAATAATAATTTCCGATTTTCAAGAATTGAGAGAAAAATAAAATAAACCCTAACTACCCTTTCTTGAAAGTAGGAAATGATGTAAGTAAAAGTAATCAAAGCGAGCGGCTACTGTTTGTTCTCTTTTTCTCTTGGACAATTTCTAAATTTGCTAACAATACTTCTTGAATCCAAATGGAGAGGAAACCCATTCTTAAAAATGAATTAAGAAGAGGAAAAATCAATTGTAGATAAGGGATACTGGAGAGGCAGGGATGCCCATTTGCCACAGTATAGGTCCAGCCTAGTTTCCTAATGAGCTCATTGATTTATTTTGGTCCAAGCAAAGGTATTGAAGTGTTCAAAAGAGGGATTATTTACAGGAACCAAAGAACTGATTAAAGAGATACTATTGGAAAAGTATACATTATAGAAGAGTACACACAAGAAGACAACCCTAGGTTCTAGTTTCTTAGTGAGATTGGTTTTTCTCAGGGGTGATTATCTCCTCAAGTTGAGATTTTATGAACAACAACAATAATCTATGTCTGGGAGGATGTACCATCCCAAAAAAAATCACAAAAATTTAAAAAAAAATTATGTGACAATAAATGTTATTTAATAATGCGGAATAGAACAATGCATGAAATGTTATCTATATTTAATTGTGTTGTTACACATCGCTTCTGCTGCTGTTGATAGATGTTAAATTGATTGACTAATGTACTTTTGTTTGATTGATGAAGGGGTCCTTCGGACGCCCCAAGGCTTACTTAGCATTCGTGCTAAAGCATGTGAATTCGTACTTGTGACAGGTTTACAGGTAAGAGATTTATTTTATGACAAGTGATCAATAGTTTTTCAATAGATCTCCTTTTCGTTAATTGAAGAGATAAAGACTTTTGGCCATTCTATGGGTGAGAAACCTAGTCAAAGTGAAGGTCCTAAGTTAAGATATTCTGCTATGGTAATAATGCCTTCCGTAATCATTATGACTTTCATAGTCTCGTGCATTAGGATTCAATCTCCATACAATAGTGTGTATGTTATTTTGATTTATTTATATGATTTATATTATAATGCACTTTTGAAATATAATTCAAATCTCAACTATGTACTACATATTCCAAGGTATGTGTGTTGTGTGCACCAAAATGCACCTACATGGCACTTATGAATTATGTAATACTATATGCACGATATAATCTATATGCTTAACTATGCAATATGTGTGCAATTTGTAACATTCTAAAATATATCCTACCCTAGGAATATTAATAAACATTATGCGAAGGGTATGAATCATGTGCACACTTTGTAATATATGTGGGGGTCGTATGCTATGTGGCTATATGAAATTATGTGATCAAATGTTGTATTAATAACTATGGAGTTAACTCTCCACTATGTGCAGAACGTAACGTGGCAAGGTTTAATCTCTCGACCATATCATATGTGAATCCACTGCATTTATTAACGTGATGTGAACTTTGAAATGCCATACAGGTTGGCAGCCGTAACATAACGTGGGCATTGAATGTTCATAACTACCGAGTCAAATGGAAATTCGATGTGGGACTGCTTAGTGTACTCGACCATGTGCTACCATCGTGAATATAACTCTCTACAATGTTGAAGTGTAACATACGTATTCATCTCTTGATGTGTTGGCTCCACCAAAACTCCACCGTGGCTCTTTGTGTCAATTGGAATGAATGTTTGTAATTAATACAGTAGTTTGATCTGGTTGTTTTCGTGAATCACACCGATGGTATCCACCGTCGATTTGGTAGTGTAATTATGACAAGGGTTTAACCCTACCTCCACGTCATTTCAATGTTTATTATGTTCCTTTGTATTCAGTGATGGAGCTCTGCAAGAGGCCGACAGGCTGAGGAATTTTTGCTAGGTTGTTTTCTATTTGTGGAGGTTTAGTCCATGAGACTCGAACTCGTAACCTCGGTAATTTATTTTAAGAGAGAGAGCTGAGCTCCTTCTGGTTTATACAATGCTGAATGTTTTTGGTTCTATGTCTTAAGAATGGTCCTTTAGGAGGATTCGATACTCGACTTGTTTTGAGGGTTTGTTTAGCTTAAGCTTGGGATTTTGAAAAGAAATAACCCATGGGCTTGCCATCGTTGCTATCTCTCTAAGCTCTGTGCTACTGATTTAAATGTTGAAGGATTTCTTGTAGTGCTTCGACTATACCATCCATTGACGAAGTAAGGTTCCTTGTTGCAGATATTAAAGTCGCGGCGTTCATTACCATTTCAGACATAACCCAAAAGGTAATGCTTTGGTTTTTGTCACTCTTATATGCATATGACGATAACAATTAGTTATCCTATTTCAATACTATGAACCTTCCTTCTTGATACTGTTTTAACCACTCTTGTAATACTCTCGCAGGTACCATGTGTAATGGCCTCATCATTCTGAGCGTTGGAAGTTGGAATTTTGGCTATACCAACCGGTAAGCCTTCGGTGGTTGCCTTGGAAACCGTGTGTAGAAGATGATGGCCGTCTATCTAAAAGTTCTTTGTATTGTGTTTGAAAAATCAGAGATTTTTGCGATTAGGGTTTGTGAATCTTGTTAGAAGTATGGGGAGGCAGTGCCTCAACCCACACGCAATGCCGTGACTAAAAAAATAACTTTTGTTTGTTAATGATCTCTGTCGAGTTGGAAGAGCGTTTTTAATCTTCTCGATTGCATAGTTTTGGACTTTACCATGTATCTATTTTGTAGCCCGTTGTCGATGTAAAAGGATTGGGTTTAGGGTTTAGTTCAAGGTTTGAACTTGGCACGTCCTTTGTTTTTTAGAAAGTCTTTCAAACTCTACTGATAATATAATACACTATAAATTTTCCAAACTTTAAATGGCCGTAACTGTTCTGTGTTGGTAGTTTTTGGGCTTCGCCTGTGTATGAAACTGGTTACTCATCGATAGAAATACGTTGTATTTCAGACAGTTTATATGTATTGACAATGTTGTGTAAGCTAGGTTATAACCATGCCTTTGCTATCGTGATTCATTTTGTACTGTAAATTTATGGATATTTCTGAAAGGGAAAAGTATGTGAAGTATGTATGAACAATAACACTACTACTGTTTAAATAAATCAAGGGTTTGTAATTATATACTAAGTTTCGGCCAATACCTCTATCTCGACTGTATTAATAATTTAAGTAGTATGTCTATGAACCCACCATGATTTTTGTTTTGGGTTTAGATAAGTTAGAATGTACGGAGTGATGATGGTTGTTGATATGTATGTTCTGTTAGACTTTGCCCTATAGTTATGTACTCTTTTAAACCCTGAAGATGATGTTAAAAATCTATCTATTCGATCTACAGTTATGATGTGTAAATATGATTTAAATAAATGTAGTAATGTAAATGGAAAATACTTGATATTTATAGAGGATATCATTCTGCTATATTTTGAAATTAAATCTTGATACTATTAAACATAATATAGTTAATTGAAAACAATGACATTATAAACAGAATTATTGTATATAAACTATTAGAACAGAATATAATTAGAGTACTGAAATATAAATATAAGAATTTAATAGGAAATAGAAACTTTAAAGAAAACTTATAATAAATTAAATATTTCCAATCACTTGGCTATTTGCTTATCAGACTTATCTAATTTTAATCAGTTTTTGTACTGGAGTACGACGTTGTTCCTTTTTGCATGGGGAAAAATACAGAAACAATTCTATTTCAATCATTTCATATTTATACAGAATCTTTATCTTATACAGGAAACTAAAAATTTCTTATAAATTAAACAGAGAAGGTTTAATAAACAACAGAACTGTAATATGCAAAATAAATAATAAAGAATAAAAATAAAACAGATAAGACAATAGAACCTATAACTGATGATAGAGCCGACAAACACCTAAGAAGGCCTATTCCTCCCAACCTGCTTCAGAAGAAGCAGCCCAACTGCTGACTTCTAATGAACCCCCGAGCCTGCTTACTGATCCAGTAAGTGGGTGGAATCTGTGTAGAAGAAAGGCACTCAAAAATACATTCTCCACTCAGTATCAAACTCCTAAAACAAATGCCTTCTCCACTCAGCATCAAACTCCTGAACTCAATAAGAGTTTGGCAGACTCACAACATGATCAACAACATCATATTCCCTCATCAAATCTCTTGGGTGCAAACACATCAAAACCCCAAGGTAAATTTCCTCGTCAGGAAAAGTGATGAACCTCAGTTCAATATTTGATGGCTATTATATAGACTGCCTAGGTCTTTTAGTGGTCCGTTTGGAATAAATTAGCCTCAAGCTCTAGTCCCATCTTTCAGGGCACTATGACCACATTTCAAGCGAGTTGTCCCATACCAACAGCTAGTTAGTTGCATCATGATGCTACCATTTGTCCATTGCCTTCTACCCCAGATTCCATTCCACCTAGTGGATCAGTAACCACTCTTTCAACAGTCCTCTTAGGTGTTTGTCTCCTATTTTATTTAGTAAATAATAATATATTATGCAAATTACAGTCATCCTTGGACACATGTCCAATACAAACTTTACAATAAAAGTTATCATAATGTTTCTAAACATAAAATGTTTTCCAGCTTAAAGGGTATGTTACAAACACCCCCTCTTAAGCTCAACATCGTCCTCGATGTTGCTTATTCATCATCAAGTTCCTCATGGAACAGAACTGGATATGTCATCCGCATATTACTTTCCATCTCTCAAGTAGTTTCATTAGGGCTAAGGTGCTTCCATTGCACCTGTACCTGCCCTATGGTGCGATTTCGAAGCATAATTTCCCTCCGGTCTAGAATATAGTCTGGTTCCACCTGAAAATCTCCTTCGGGTTCCACCTATATGTCATTCCAATTCAGCACATGAGTAACATCATGCACATACTTCTTTAAAACAGAAACATGAAAAACATTGTGGATTTCGAATGGTCCACAATACCTCGGTGCTAATTTAGCACAACTCCCAAGCTTCAAAGAAATTTTCTTGGGCTTTACCTTTATGAAAACATGGTCTCCTATCTGAAATTCTCTTTCTGTTCGTTTCAAATCAGCATAGCTTTTCTGTCAATCTTGGGAAACTTTTAAGTTACATTGAACCTGTTTCACAGTTAGCTCCATTTCTTTTAATAGATCTGGTCCTAACATCAATCTATCTACAGGATTATCCCATGAGATTGGAGTACAACACTTTCTTCCATACAAAATTTCAAATGGACTTAACTTAGCAGATGCTTGATAATTATTGTTGTAGGCAAATTCTGCTAAGTGCAATGAATCCTCCCATTTAGATGGCTGATCTTTAACATATAATCTTAACATACTTTCCAAAATTTGATTTACTCTTTCTATTTGACCATCAGTTTGTGGGTGGAAAGAAGTGCTGAAATTTAACTTAGTATTTAATCCTTTAAACAGTGATGTCCAAAAGTTACCAGTAAACTTAGAGTCTCGGTCTGAAATAATTACCTTTGAAATTCCATGCAAGCAAAAAATTTGCTTCATAAAAATATCTGCAATGTTAGAAGCCTTGAATGTAGTTTTAACAGGAATAAAATGAGCAGCTTTGCTAAGTTTATCAACAACAACCATAATTGAGTCATTCTGCTTCTGATTTTTAGGCAAACCTGTAATAAAGTCAATGCTTATGATCTCCCACTTCCATTCTGGAATTGGTAAGGACTGCAATAGCCCAGCTAGATGTTGATGTTTAGCGTTTATAATCTGACACTCAAAGCATCTAGCTATATATTCAGCAAATTCATTCTTCATGTTAGGCCAAAAGTACTCATTTCTTAACATAATTATCATTTTCTGATAACCAGGATGTCCTGAATAAGGACTCTTGTGAATTTCATCTAAAATCAACAACTTAATTTTCGAAAAATTAGGCACATAAATTCTGTTTTTGTAAGTTAAGAAGCCTTTTTCATTAATACTGTAATCTGTTATAACATTTTTAGATGAATTTTCAGCCACTTTATCATGTAATTTTGGGTAATTTTCGTCTTGCTTAATTCCTTCTTCAATCTGATCTTCCAGATCAGTTTTAAAAGTACTGATTGCTACCACAAAACTTAATCTAACGTTTCTGCTCAACGCTTCAGCAATCTTATTTTCCTTTCCATTAATGTGATGGATCTCAAAATCGTACTCGCTAAGGAAAGTTAACCACCTAGCTTACATTGCGTTCAGATTTGTTTGATCCAGTAAATACTTTAACCCCTTATTATCAGTCATTAAATTGAATTTTCTTTCGATCAAGTGATGGCGCCACATTTTTAAAGCATGTATCACGGCTGCCAACTCAAGATCATACGTAGCGTAATTATTTTCATGTATTTTTAACTTCATTGACTCAAAATCAATTGCATGACCTTCTTGACTTAAGACCCCTCCAAGTCTTTCATTGCATGCATCAGTGCATACGACGAAATCCTTATTAGGATATGCAATTTTTAAGATGGGTGCAGTAGTTAACAATTCTTTCAACTTATTAAAGTTGTCTTGACACTTTTGATCCCATATGAATTTCTTCCCTTTCTTCTGCAAAGAAGTGATGGGGTTAGCAATTCTAGAGAACCCTTCAATAAACTTTCTATAATACCCTGTTATTCCCATGAATGACCGTACATCAGCTACATCTTTTGGGACAGACCATTCATTAATTGCTTTAATTTTATCAGGATAAACATAAATACCATCTTTTGAAATTATATGACCCAAATACTAAATTTTATCTTTATAGAAATCACACTTACTGAACTTAGCGTAAAGCTGGTGATCTGTAAGTACTTGTAAAATCAATTTTAGATGTTCATCATTCTCTTCTTTAGTCTTTGAGTAAATCAGGATATCATCAATGAATACCACTACGAACTTATCCAAATATTTATGCAGAACGCTATTCATTATACACATGAACACTGCTGGTACGTTAGTTAGCCCAAAAGGCATAACTACGAACTCGTAGTGTCCATAACGTGTTCTGAATGCAGTTTTGAATATATCCTCGTCTTTTATTCGGACTTGATGATAACCCAATCTTAGATCAATTTTAGTGAATATCTCTGCTCCACGTACTTGATCAAATAGATCATCTATGCGGGGTAAGGGATACCGGTTCTTAATTGTCATTTTATTAAGCTGACGGTAGTCAATGCACACACGCATAGTACTGTCCTTCTTTTTAACAAATATTGTTGGTGCTCCCCAAGGGGACACACTGGGCCGTATGTACTAACTCAATGATGAAGTCAAGTTCTCTTTTCGGAGCTAATCTTGGAATTTCTTCCAAGAATACATTAGAAAAGTCCCTAAGGATGGGAATATCTTCTAGTTTTAACTTGTCTTCTTTAGATGTACATTCATCATTAACAATATTAACAGCAAACAATTTACAACCTTTTCTAGCAGCTCTCTTCACTTGTAAGGCAGAAATCTGCCTTATTGAAATCTGCCTAAGAATTCATTTTACTGTTTCTGAATTACCTTCATTATTTATACAAGTAAAAGATTTATCATAACAATTCAATATAACTCTATGATATTCAAGCGAATCCATGCCAATTAACAAATCATATGAACCTAAGGGTAAAACATTAAGATTAACTTGCGTTTTCAGCTGTTTTAAAAATACTTCACAATTCTAAACAAAATTTGTAACCTTTCTTTTAGTTCCTGTTGCAAGTTGAACTAACCATGCATTATCGAATTTTTCTGTTTTTAGCATGCAACGGTTTACTAAAGTAGGTGAAATATAACTTAAATTCACACCAGGATCTATCAAAATAGAAATAGACTCGTTTTGTATCGTACCTTCAATTTCGACCATGGATGTTTGATGGTCCGCTTGACGGTTCTCCAATGCTGCGTTTATCCTAGGCATTTCTCTTGCGATATCTCCAACTGTAGGTTCTGCTTGCATAGTATGTATGTTGTTGGCTTTCCTCTTGTTGCATGGGAAATTTGCTCTCTTGTGTGGTCCGCCACATTCATAGCACTTTATGGGTCCTTTCTGCTCAGTGTACCTGTTATTATTGTTATTGCTGTGATTATTAGGTACATTTCTTGCAGCAGTAGTGTTCTGAGATGCATTATTTCGATAATTATTAGGAAAATTTATGTTATTAAATTTTTTCTTAAAACCTCCAACATTCTAATTAAAATTCTTCTTTTTATAATCATACTGATTAGTTTTATTGTTCTTCCAGCCAGTTGTTCCTTCTCTTTTTCTGTTTTGGTAAAAAAAAAAAATTTGCCTTCCTCATGGCCTCTTCCAAAGTGGAAGGATTATCATACTCAATACGATCTTTTATATTAAACGGTAAACAACTCATAAACCTTTGCAGTTTAGGCTTTTCCTCAACCATGTAGGGTACATACCTCAACAGGCTAAGAAACTTGTTGCAATGCTCTTTCATGTTCATTGTACCCAACTTTAAGTTGTAAAACTCCTTCGATTTATCCTCAAAATAGTGTTCAGACAAGAACTTATTTTTAAACAAACTTTTAAACATAGTCCAAGTTACTTCTTTTTCTTTTATGCTCTTGATTCTTTTAAGATCCTGCCACTAGATATCTTCCTTTCCGGTCATATTGTAAATAGCCATCTTGGCTTTCAGTTGAGAAGAGTAGTCATAAATATTAAAATACTTTTTCATCCCTGACAGCCAGGCTTCTGCTGTCTCACCCTTCTCACTTTCGCCATTAAAAGTAGATGGCTTAATCTTTTTAAATTCACCGGTAATCTGTTCATGATGCTTATGTTTTCTCCTTTTAGAGCAGCACTCACTATTACTGTTGTCATAATTTACATCATCATTACCTGAATCAAACTTAGAAGATGAGTAACTGTTCCTTTTATCGTTTCTTGTTTTCTTATGCTTATGTTGGTGGGACATGATTTTAGAATCAGCTCTAAATTCTTATTTTCTGCCTCTTTCATCACTGTGACAGTTTCCTTTTAAATTCTGCTGTAACTCTTCTTGTGCCTTTAGGATCCATTCATTTTCTTCTTTAACAGCTTTTAACTCAGATTTTAAATCATGCACAGTGCGTAAAATTTCAGAAGACTGGTTGTTTAACTCAACATAAATTCCTTTAGTGTTATTATGATTAATTTGTTCATTACGAGGTGATTTGTCCTCTGTTGATTCCTCTGGTATTTTCTACCTGCAATTAAAAGTAAATCTGTTCTGTGCAAAAATGAAATTAAAATGCAAAAGTTAGTATCACAAACTTTCTGATTTATTTTTCTGTTTGCACGCATGAGCCTCATTCAGGCCTAGAGTTTGAACTTGTGCTTTGATACCACATGTAACATCCCAAAAAAAATCACAAAAATTTAAAACTTTTCTATGTGACAATAAATGTTATTTAATAATGCGGAAAAGAACAATGCATGAAATGTTATCTATATTTAACTGTGTTGTTACACATTGCATCTGCTTTTGTTGAAAGATGTTAAATTGATCGACTAATGTACTTTTGTTTGATTGATGAAGGGGTCCTTCGGATGCCCCGAGGCTTACTTAGCATTCGTGCTAAAGCATGTGAATTCGTACTTGTGACAGGTTTACAGGTAAGAGATTTATTTTACAACAAGTAACCAATAGTTTTTCAATAGATCTCCTTTTCGTTAATTGAAGAGATAAAGACTTTTGGCCATTCTATGGGTGATAAACCTAGTCAAAGAGAAGGTCCTAAGTTAAGAGATTCTGCTATGGTAATAATGCCTTCCGTAATCATTACGACTTTCGTAGTCTCATGCATTAGGATTCAATCTCCATACAATAGTGTGTATGTTATTTTGATTTATTTATATGATTTATATTATAATGCACTTTTGAGATATAATTCAAATCTCAACTATGTACTACATATTCCAAGGTATGTGTGTTGTGTGCACCAAAATGCACCTACATGGCACTTATGAATTATGTAATACTATATGCACGATATAATCTATATGCTTAACTATGCAATATGTGTGCAATTTGTAACATTCTAAAATATATCCTACCCTAGGAATATTAATAAACATTATGCGAAGGGTATGAATCATGTGCACACTTTGCAATATATGTGGGGGTCGTATGCTATGTGGCTATATGCAATTATGTGATCAAATGTTGTATTAATAACTATGGAGTTAACTCTCCACTATGTGCAAACATAACGTGGCAAGGTTTAAGCTCTCGACCATATCATATGTGAATCCAATGCATTTATTAATGTGATGTGAACTTTGAAATGCCATACAGGTTGGCAGCCGTAACATAACCTGGGCATTGAATGTTCATAACTACCAAGTCAAATGGAAATTTGATGTGGCACTGCTTAGTGTACTCGACCATGTGCTACCATCATGAATATAACTCTTTACAATGTTGAAGTGTAACATACGTATTCATCTCTTGATGTGTTGGCTCCACCAAGACTCCACCGTGGCTCTTCGTGGCAATTGCAATGAATGTTTGTAATTAATACAGTAGTTTGATCTGGTTGTTTTCGTGAATCACACCGATTGTATCCACCGTCGATTTGGTAGTGTAATTATGACAAGGGTTTAACCCTACCTCCGCGTCATTTCAACGTTTATTATGTTCCTTTGTATTCGGTGATGGAGCTCTGCAAGAGGCCGACAGGCTGAGGAATTTTTGCTAGGTTGTTTTCTGTTTGTGGAGGTTTAGTCCATGAGACTCAAACTCGTAACCTCTGTAATTTCTTTTAATAGAGAGAGCCGAGCTCCTTCTAGTTTATACAATGCTGAATGTTTTTGGTTCTATGTCTTAAGAATGGTCCTTTAGGAGGATTCGATACTCGACTTGTTTTGAGGGTTTGTTTAGCTTAAGCTTGGGATTTTGAAAAGAAATAACCCATGGGCTTGCCATCGTTGCTATCTCTCCAAGTTCTGTGCTACTGATTTAAATGTTGAAGGATTTATTGTAGTGCTTCAGCTATACCAGCCATTGACAAAGTAAGGTTCCTTGTTGCAGATATTAAAGTCTCGGCATTCATTACCATTTCACCCATAACCCAAATGGTAATGTTTTGGTTTTTGTCACTGTTATATGCATATGACGATAACAATTAGTTATCCTATTTCAATACTATGAACCTTCCTTCTTGATACTGTTTTAACCACTCTTGTAATACTCTCGCAGGTACCATGTGTAATGGCCTCGTCATTATGAGCGTTAGAAGTTGGAATTTTAGCTATACCAACTGGTAAGCCTTCGGTGGTTGCCTTGGAAACCGTGTGTAGAAGATGATGTCCATCTATCTAAAAGTTCTGTGTATTGTGTTTGAAAACTGAGAGAGTTTTGCGATTAGGGTTTGTGAATCTTGTTAAAAGTATGGGGAGGCAGTGCCTCAACCCACAGGCAATGCGATGACTAAAAAAATAACTTTTGTTTGTTAATGATCTCTGTCTAGTTGGAAGAGCATTTTTAAGCTTCTCGATTGCATAGTTTTGGACTTTACCATGTATCTATTTTGTAGCTCGTTGTCGATGTAAAAGGATTGGGTTTAGGGTTTAGTTCTGGGTTTGAACTTGGCACGTCCTTTGTTTTTTAGAAAGTCTTTCAGACTCTGCTGATAATATAATACACTATAAATTTGCCAAACTTTAAATGGCCGTAACTGTTCTGTGTTGGTACTTTTTCGGCTTAGCCTGTGTATGAAACTGGTTACTCGTCGATAGAAATACGTTGTATTTCATACAGTTTATATGTATTGGCAATGTTGTGTAAGCCAGGTTATAACCATGCCTTTGCTATCGTGATTCATTTTGTACTGTAAGTTTATGGATATTTCTGAAAGGGAAAAGTATGTGAAGTATGTGTGAACAATAACGCTACTATTGTTTAAATAAATAAAGGGTTTGTAATTATATACTAAGTTTCGGCCAATACCTCTATCTCGACTGTATTATTGTAAACATAATTATTGTAAACAAACTATTATAAACATAATTATTGTATATAAACTATTATAAGAGAATATAATTAGAGTACTGAAATATAAATATAAGAATTTAATAGGAAATAGAAACTTTAAAGAAAACTTATAATAAATTAAATCTTTCCAATCACTTGGCTATTTGTTTATCAGACTTATCTAATTTTAATCAGTTTCTGTACTCGAGTACGATGTTGTTCCTTTTTGCATTGGGAAAAAATACACAAACAATTCTATTTCAATCATTTCATATTTATACAAAATCTTTATCTTATACAGGAAACTGAAAATTTCTTATAAATTAAACAGAGAAGGTTTAATAAACAACATAACTATAATATGCAAAATAAATAATATAGAATAAAAATAAAACAGATAAGACAATAGAACCTGTAAGTGATGATAGGGCCAACAAACACTTAAGAAGGCCTCTTCCTCCCAACCTGCTTCAGAAGAAGCAACCCAACTGCTGACTTCTAATGAACCCCCGAGCCTGCTGACTCATCCAGTAAGTGGGTGGAATCTGTGTAGAAGCAAGGCACTCAAAAATACCTTCTCCACTCGGTATCAAACTCCTAAAACAAATGCCTTCTCCACTCAGCATCAAACTCCTAAACTCAATAAGAGTTTGGCAGACTCACAACATGATCAACAACAGCATATCCCCTCATCAAATCTCTTGGGTGCAAACACATCAAAACCCCAAAGTAAATTTCCTCGTCAAGAAAGTGATGAACCTTAGTTCAATATTTGATGGCTATTATATAGACTGCCTAGGTCTTTTAGTGGTCAGTTTGGAATAAATGAGCCTCAAGCTCTAGTCCCATCTTTCAAGGCACTATGACCACATTTCAAGGGAGTTGTCCCATACCAACAACTAGTTAGTTGCATCATGATGCTCCCATTTGTCCATTGCCTTCTACCCTAGATTCCATTCCACCTAGTGGATCACTAACCACTCTTTCAAGAGTCCTCTTAGTTGTTTGTCTCCTATTTTATTTATTAAATAATAATATATTGTGCAAATTACAGTCATCCTTGGACACTTGTCCAATACAAACTTTACAATAAAAGTTATCATAATGTTTCTAAACATAAAATGTTTTCCCGCTTAAAGTGTATGTTACAGAGGAACATGGAAGTTCCATAACAAGTTGGGAGAAGCAAGGTTTTACACATAAGTTGTATTAAGTTTTTGTTCAATTACGGTTATGTTTATTAAATAGATAGTTATATCAATGGTTGAATAAAAGATTAATGTTTTCAATTCATGTCTGTGAATATTTTCAAGAAACTGTCGTAGGGCCTAGTATAAATTATTTGGCATTATTATTTTGTTTATTAGGAGTTATTTAGTGTGTTTTTTATCTAAATTCAAGCACATGAATAGCTTTAGAGTTAGACTTGAATTAATTTATTTAAATTCAATTATATGTGGAGTTGTATTATTTCTAAGTTTTATTTTATGGCCAAATAATCGATTTCATTATAGTATTCATTTTGTTTACATAAACAAAAAAATGATATCAAATATATACTAAATATGTTATAAATTTTAATGGAGAAAACTCCTATCGCGATAGGCAATGGTGTAAACCCTTAGGAGGGTTACCATACCTATGTTCACGATGAGAGCAAGTGAAACAACCATTAATTACATAATATATAAATATATAATAACATCAAATTCCATAATCGCGAGCAACAAAACCCTATATAAGGGTGATACATTATAACTATAATACAAAAAGAGCCATAACAAGGGAACTCGATGCATCTATAAAAAAAGATCTGCCATACATATTATGTGAACAATCAAACACAACCATATAAAATATTCAAGGAATATAAACATAGCCTTAATACAAATAATTTATTGTCTTATTTTTCCACCATCAATTTAGAATATTGAATTTTCATGAGAAACTATAGGCTTAGAGGTTAAATGTCAATATTTTAATTCTTCCACATAATCCGTAGGAATTGGGTAGGCCAACTTATTTATTTATCTGAAAATCATTTAATTAAGGATGTCGAAAATACTATTGTCTACCGCAAAGAAGTAACAAACTCTAAGACAAAAACTATTAGCTTTATGCTAATCATAATTGAATGTTATTACTTAAAATTAAGTAATCCTTATGGATATACTCATATTTGATATTTCAACACTCGCAAGGAAACAAGGGATCTTACGGTGAGTGAAAGGTAAGGGTTGAATAATACTATATATTTTCCTTATGAATTATTATTAAAATGTCTATTTGTATAATAGACATAAATATATACTCGCAGCTGTGAATAAAATATAGATTGATGAATAAGTTATTATTGAGAAATAATTTTGCGAAACTATGAATCAATTTATATAAATACTTCTATGCATGTTTTAGATTTGCAAAAATAAGTATTTATGAGTAGAATTAATATAGATTCCAATTATATTGAAATACAATAGGAAACGTTAACCTAATTTTTAAATGAAACGAAGTTTTATTTAACATAGACATCTATTGTAAGGAAAAAGGTCGTTTCTGATTCGGTTAAGGTTTAATGAATGAAGGTTGTTGCAAGAAAGGAAGGTCGGTTAGGTAAAAGGGATCCGAGGAAACATTTTGAAGATCAGAGTCACCTCTTGTTCTTTGGTTACAAGAGGTGTTTCCCCAAGAGGTGTTACATAAGGACGCCTTTTTTTTTTAAGGCTTATAGATGGGTACCTTCTTGATTTTCGGTGTTGAAATATATGCTTGAATAGAGAGAGAGTGGAGGTCTCGAACGGTTGACTGTAAGCCGAACTCCTTTGGAATGTTTTATGGGTGGAGAGACTTCAAAAAAGATGCCCCTACGTGATGGGGATAGAGTGGATGGCGACTAAAATAGATTTTGCAAAGTGGATTGGATGCCTTTCTCGGGGGCGATTTTTCGGTGGAAAAATATATGCCATATAGAGGATTGATTGGATGGGTGGAACTTCACAATCAAGTCTTCAGTCACAAGAATCTATATAAAAATAAAAACAGATAAGTGTTTAATTGTGAAATTGTTATTGACAGTTTATAAAGAGTTTACATGTGATTATTTTTGAGGTGAATTTTTTTTGTTTTATCTTAAATTTTTTACACATTAAGAAAAAAATTACCCCTCAAAAAATTGGATCCCTTTCTTTTAATTTTTTAATTATTTTTATTTTATTTTTGATAAGTTATGAGCGAACATGAAATTTTTAATTACTTTTGATTTTTTATAAGTTATGAGCCCACATGGAAACATAACTTGACAATGACAAAAGTGACCAACTTTTCAACATCTCCCTCATACTAGGTTGTAAGATAACCTGACAAATGTGACAAACTTTACAACATCTCCCCCATACTCGATTGTAACGCATCTCCCCCATACTCGGTTGTAACGTAATCTGACAAAAGTGACAAATGTGAGATGTGACAGGATCTCCCCCATATTGAGTTGTAAGCACCTCCTTTACATTCCGTGCAATTAAGTTCTATTTGTTGAAAATACTTGCAAGTTCAGAAATTGTTATTATTCTTTTTAGATGGATATGTAATATCCTTTTATGTACAGAGTACTTTTACTTTTACTTTCTGGTAAAGAATTAATAAATAGTGAAGTAGCCCCAATTGCTTAAGCATAACTCGATGAATTATACTAAAGATTAAGGTAGGAATTATTGTGCAGTGATTTGCCAAAATATAGTTGACTAAGGGTATTTACTGTTTAATGGAATTGCATTTCATTAAGAAGGAAAAATTGTGCTCCTATGCATTAAATTTCACGGTTCAGATTGACTAAGGATATTTACTGTTTAATGGAATTGCATTTCATTAAGAAGGAAAAATTGTGCTCCTATGCATTAAATTTCACGGTTCAGATTCAGTCGTTAACATCTGGTAAAGAAATAATAGTACAGCCCAGCTACACAAATATTCCAACCCTTGTAGTATTTTACAGTTTCATATTAATTGCTTGGACAAACATGTTTTTTACTCAAACTTTAGCAATAGTCTACGAGATTACTCGTTCTAATTATTTATATAGCTGTAAAAGTATGCATGCCAAAATATAGCATTGACTCATATTCAAGATGAAGCACGTTAGGGTCCTTTATAATGTTTTTAGCCTATCCAGCAGATTACGGGTTGAAGACTGAATGAGCAGACTTTCAATGATTATTATTATTGTTTTAATTAATCACCACAATTTAATTACTAAGCTAACGCCAAAGGAAAGCGTCATACATGCTTCAAAATAGGTTTTGTTAACCACAAGCAATTAAATATAATGTTGTCTTTTGTATGTAAATGTAGACCTTGTGATATATAATTAAACTAAGGATCGACTTAAGCACAACTCGATTAAGGAGAAATGCAATCCATAAGTTCAATGTGATATGAAGAAGTTTAAACTAGATGTATTCAAGTTTAAGGATGTGATGGGTTTTTAAACATTAGTAACTAAATTGATAATCCCATTACAAATAGACTCATGGATCCACATTCAAGTGAACCCGAATGACATGGATCCCTTCGACAATGGTTTGAAAAGCTAAATTTAAGCGAGAATAGATATATATTTTGTGATTTAATTATGTGAGGAAATATTTCATAAGTTACAAGACCTTAATGCCTATATAACTCTTGGTTAAGTTATTATAAATGTCTAGTATGAATTAATGTTATATATTAGGCTAGATATAGGTTAAAATTGGAAAATTTTATCAACTTAAAAGTGTTGGTAGAAACCAAGAGGAGTACCATGGTTACATTGGTAAGTATGTGAATTTTTAAAGATTCTGTGGAAACCAGCCAAATCAATTTTCCAAAATCTAAACTAATTAGTGTTTTAATTATCATTTTGAAAGCAGAAATGGATTCAACATAGCCAAAAACTCATGAGGCAGCTAAAATCTGTAAATTTAACTGCTATAACAAAGATTTTGCAAAATTTCTACCGGAATTTTTAAAAAACTCATCAGAAAAATCATTTTAATCCGGTGGAAATCCTCGCAGTTTTATACTAAGGCAAATATTAAGTCCTCTCTTGGATCACCAAGATGAGTGCTATATTCAAACTCCTTTCATGTCGCATCCGGGTGTTAAATTCTATGTATAATTGTCATACATGAACTATAAGTCTCATGCTCGTGATTTAAATGCACTCCTCCCACTTTACATTTTGTGAGATGAAGAGAGTGGAGGTCTCTCAGGCCACTAGTGATCCCAACGAAGAATGTATTAATGGTGCATATATAGCCAATTAAGAACCCTCAAGATGAACCTACATCAGCACGTTGCCTCTATTAGAACACCGTTCCACACCTACATCATATTTGCAACACCCAATCATATATTTTTTAAATAATAAAAAATAAAGTAAATACAAATCAAGCAAACTCTTTCCACTATGCATTCACGTGTTCAGTTCTATGTACAATTGTCATACAAGAATTACGAGTCTCATACTCATGTTTTAAATGCACTCCTTTGACTGTGTTAATTGATGAAGAGAGCAGACGAGTATGGAGGCACGTATATAGCTAATCTTATATCACGTATATAGCTAATCTTATAGCACGTATATAGCTAATCTTATATAGCTAATCTTATAGCTAATCTTACATCATCTTTACAACACCCAATCTTATATCAAATAATTAAAATAATAATAATAATAATAAATAAATTAAAAAACAATCAATGTTAAATCTTATGAAAAACCAAACATTAAAGTAGCATGGTCAAAACTATTGCTGCAAGGAGATTCATATATGTTTGGTTGCATGAACATACTAAATTATACATAATATGAAATTACATTGAACTACTTTTATCCCCAACTTAAAGTGAATAATTTGCATATAATATCCCTTTAAAGTTCAAAATTTGAGGAATGTCAATCTACAACAATTTGTTTGAAGGTAGAAAAATCTATTATCACTGAATTATCAACCACATGTGATTTTTGAAGGTAGAAAAATCTATTATAACTGAATTATCAACCACATTTTATCACATGCGGAGGGAACCATATTTTACTACATGTGATGATAAAGGTGGAGTTTTGTAAAAGTGGGGAAATAGTGCAGTGGGACAGATACCTAAAGGCCACAAGAGCCACATCAAATTAGTGGGCATAGAAGATACACTGATATATGGTCCAGGAATGCCACATGGGGATGCTATAGACCCAATGTTGGTTAGTAGGTTACTAGGGAGGAAGAAGACTTAGACTTACTCGAAGTAGGGTTAGGCATCTCCGATCAAATAATCTATAATATTTTATATTATTTACTATTATTAACATTAAATCTGTACCTTTAACTTATTTTAAGAAGAGGATAGTTAAAATCCGGATGTCATTTTTGTGTAATTTGCACATACCGATTGGGTGGAAAATGGTTGTTTTTTTAAATTCGAATAAATACAAACAAATTGGAGGTGTTATTGCTGCCTATTGAACTGTTCCCTCACCACAGAGATCAAGATAGAGAGATCCGTTCCAGGTCGTAATAATGGATTTCGAGAAACAGAAAGTGGAATGGATTGGACGAATAAATTATGGACACGTGGAACGGACCAGCTGGACTGAGAATATTTTCTGACATACTACAATCTGTGAATATTTTCTGACATATTACAATGACGGTTATATGACAACCTGTGAGGGGATTTCAAATATTAATAATAAGCGGATTTCAAACTCTATCCGTTACAGATGGTAATAATGGATTTCGAGAAAAGCACAAAAAGTGGAATGGACTGAACGAATAAATTATGGACACGTAGAACGGACCAGCTGCACTGGGAATATTTTCTGACATATTACAATGACGGTTATATGACAACCTGTGAGGGGATTTCAAATATTAATAATAATAAGCGGATTTCAAACTCCGGATAGCATGTGACAGTCTGTATTCGGATTTAATAATTTATTAAACTAAATGTTAGTTTAGATATAACTATTGTGCAAGTATTGTTGTGTAAGATATCAAATGAGAGTTTAGAGTCTGGATGAAAAAGATAGAGGAGCCGCGGAGCATTCCAACCATTCTGGTCCGAGACGAGAGCGGAGTAAGAGCCGAGCCAGAGCAGAGGAGAGCGAAGTCCGAGCCGAGAGGAGAGCGGAGTCAGAGCCGAGCCGAGGAGAGCCGAGTCAGAGCAGAGGAGCAGAGGAGAGAATAAAAGTGGATAGTTGGGTTGAGCCGAACGGAATTTGGGATTTGTTTGAATATCCGTGAATTGCATTTTCTTTAGTTTTATTAAAATTAAGCATGGCCATGCTTTTAGTTTTTTCAAATTTGTTTTGATTTGTTTTGTTTTACTGTTCAGTTTCTTATTTATCTATGTCTTTTCAAATTTGTCTGTAGTTGTTTTTGTTTAAACTGTTTAGTTTTTTATTTGGTTGTATTTTATTTTTGTCTGTTCCTTTTCCTTTATGTTTTGGATTTGGGTTTGGTTTGTTATGGTCGAGAGAGAAGAGCATCAGATGAGATCAGGAATCCGTCGGGCATCTCCGAGAGGGCAAATGCAAAGACCATGTGGTAATTTTGGTATTTATTTTTAGAACATATTTTCGTGATCGTTTGTAATATTTTGTTTTAATATTTTATGTTTTGTATCCAGTGAATATGCTGTTGAAGCCTATATATACAGCTGAATTTTAGAACCGCCGAATTTCACGGAATTTCAGAGATGCAGAATTTCAAGAGAGCAGGTGAGATTTTAAGCTTTATTGGTGTGGACAGAAATTCACGTAAGCTCTATTGGTGTGGACAGAGATTTTAAGCTAAAGTCAGTTTTTTATATTTTGTATTTTCGTGTCGTTTGTTTTCCTTGAATCTCAATAAGTTTAAACTTTTTCTTTTATTCTTTTATAGTAAATTATTAGTGGGTTTAATAATAATTAGTTTTATAGTTCTATAGGTTTTGTTTTTATTTTATTTTATGTTACTATATAATAATATAGTTGCTGTGAGGCGGAAAATAATTTTCTATCTGAACTATACCTACATGAATTTATACTCAGAAATCGTAGGAAATGGAACCCTAACCCATTTGTAGGGGATGTATGATTGCGAGCTTTCACATCATTGAATGGTGTAAAGCCTCGTCGTATTTGAAGGATGCATAGCAGAATGCCAACTAATTGTGGGTGAGGGGAAAATCATTGTACCCTGTTGTACCCTGTGGTAATAATGGAACATAGGAATCTACACAGGCAGCCCCGCATTTATACTTATATAGGGCAGTTTCAGAGCGGTGTTGGTAGTAGTTATTTATTTATTATAATAATTTTTTAATAAATAGAAAGGGTAGGTTTAGAGATGAGTGAAGTTTGCTGGGTAACAAGTTAGTAAAGAGGTTTTTATTAAATTTTGCAATCTCTTATTTATTTATTTTATTATTTGTGGTAATAAATAAACAAAAATGTCAAGACAGGTTTAGATTGTAAGTATAAATTTGTAAACAAAAATATCAATACAGGTTTAGATTGTGAGTGAAACTTTGTGGCTAACAAATAGAAATCATTATGAAATTTTTTTGTTAGTGTGATTTTCTTATATGCTTATGTTGTTGTATGAGTATATTGATGTGTTAGATTTAATTATTTTTCACTTTGTTTTATATTGTTTCTTATTTATATCTCTTTATTTAATTAATAGAGATGGAATAGAGAAAAGATGTAAACTAAAAAAAACCTAGATGCAAAGCAAGATGAGAATGAAGTAGGTTATGTATGATTTTATTTTTTTGTATTTGTGTTGAAAAGTACTGTTGAAATGACATGTTGATGTTGTGCTATGCAGCTCTACAAGCAAACATTCTTATGCCATAAAGAGCAATTGTAGCATGGAAGACTATTACAAAGACAGGAAGGGTGAGTATTAGTATTTCTCTTTTTAATTCTAAAATTGAAATCCATCTTTATTACCTGTGAGGTTTTTTTCTCTTAAAGGAAACACATGTTCTTTTCAGTTAATTTTCTAATTAACAAGGAGATTGTTAATAGAATCTACATTTGTGTACAATAGATATTGTTTTTTGGATTATCATTAGGAATGTTTGAAGTCAATACTATAGGAAAGAAAGTTCAAATTTATAATGGACTATTTTTTATTATGCTGAAGGTAGTGGTTATATATTTTGGATGAAATCTCAAAGATATTTTAGTTTTATTCTGTTATATATATATATATATATATTTTTTTTAAACAATATTATTTTATTAATTAATGTTTTGGTGGAGGATGCTTTAACAAATAGTAACAGATGTAAAGTAAAATGAAAAATGCTTTAACAAAAGCATTACGCGAAAAAGAAGATTCTCGATAATTTGTAGAAACGGATGAGAATGCAATCTCATTTTTTAAATTGTAAATTGCATTACTATTTTTTTAATGTAGCTCCAAAACCTATATATTAATAAAAGTGCATTTATTTTTGAGAAAGGGTTTTCCCTTTCTCATCTCTCAATGATAGCTATGACCAAAGCTATCTTTGAGATGTCTTAATTGTGTGATTGTGTTTTTGTTTTTAGAATTTTTATTTTTGTATGTTGCTGCAATTTTTAAAATTATAATGCAATAAAAATGATAGTTAAAATTTTCTCAAATCTACATTCATTGAAATTTTAATGCATCATTTAATGTGTTTGTATAATTTATGGTTCTTAATTTGTAGTTTGTTTATTTAATTAAATAAAACACATTTATCATAAACATTACATTCACATAATTCTTATTACTTTATATAAAATTAATTCTATCACAAACATTATATTTGTAATATTTATCTGTTGTTTACATAAAATTAATTCTAGCACAAACATTACATTTACATCATTTTTCTATAACTTTACATAAAAACTAATTCTATCATAAATCAGTTTACATTTACATCATTTTTCTATAACTTTACATAAAAACTAATTCTATCATAAATCAGTTTTATCACAAACAATACAACATTATACAACATTTTCTCTTACTTTATATTAAATCAGTTTAATCACAAACAAACATTTGCAACATTTTTAATTTTCTTACTTTATATAAAATCAATTTTATCAAAAACATTACATTTTCAACATTTACTTATTTATATAAAATCATGTCTAGAAGCAAGCATCACATTTACACCATTCTTAATTTTCTTACTGAATATAAAATCAATGCTATCAAAGACATTAATCAATTCTGGCACAAGCATGACATTTACACCATTTTCCTATTATTTTATATAAAAGTCAATTCTATCAAATAAACATTGCATTTTAAAAAGTGATAATATAATTGATATTTCATAAAAATAAGAATTTAAATAGTATGTGTTGTGTAGTTTTATATATAAAACACAGAATAGTTTTATATAAGTTGAAGTATATATTTAAAATGATGAAATCTTTTATAACAATCAAGATATTATTTTAAGTGATTATGATTTATTAAAAATAAATAAAATGAAATAAATTATATCATTTTTAATATTTTCATATAATTATAAAAAATAAATAAAATGAAATAAATTACATAATTCTAGATGTTATAATTTATTTTAATGAAATCTGTGTATTTTTATTTTATGTTTATTTTTATATTTTAAATGTGATTCATCTTTAATATCATCTATTTATATTTTATTATTATCATTATGAAGTAAAAATAACTAAAACAAATTAAAGTCATTTATTTTTTATTATGTCCTTTGAATTAAAATATTTTTGTAATAATTATATTTATGATGGATAATAATATTATTTTGTATACGAAGAAGGGATATGATTTACATATTTATGAAAATAAAAGAAATGAAATAAAATATATCATTTTAGATATTTATTATGATCTGTATTTTTTTTATTATGTTTATTTTTTATATTCATAATGTGGTTCATTTTTTATATTATCTTTTTGTTTTTGTAATGATGATGAAGAAATAAAAATAATTGTTTATCATGTTTTTTGAATTATAATTTTTTTAACTTAATTACTTTTTTATCATGTTTTTTGAATTATAATTTTTTTAACTTAATTACTTTTTTATCATGTTTTTTGAATTATAATTGTTTTGTAATTATATGATTTAATTTGCATAAGAAAATTATTTTGTATGTGAATAAAGTGTATGATGTAAATAATGTGTATTATCTATGTAATTTATTGTATTTGTTTTGATATGCTATGTCATACAATTAAAAAAATGTTTTAATGTTATGTCTTAAAAAAAATGTTTTTAATATAACATTAGAATTATAATACAATAAACATTAAAAGTTAAAAGTTAAAAAAACAATTTGGTATGTTTATATGTTCATGTTAAAAAGAATAAATCAATATGTTTATTTTTTATATTTTAAATGTGATTCATTTTTTATATTATCTTTTTATCTTTTTATTATTTGGATGATGATGAAATAAAAATAGCTAAAAAAAATTAAGCTCATTTACTTTTTAACATGTCCTCTTAATTAAATTGGTTTTGAAATTATTATATTTATAATGTATAATAATATTATTTTGTATATGAAGATATAAATAAATGAAATGAAATAAAATATAGATATTATTATAATTCTCTTTTAGTGAATTCTGTATTTTTTATATTTATTCTAAATGTGATTCATTTTTTATCTTTTTATTAGTTTAATGATGAAGAAAAAAAAATATTAAACACAATTAGTTTTTATCATATTTGTTTATTATAAATAAGATTTAATTTGCATCTGAATAAGAAGATGGTATGACTTAAATAATGTGCATTTTCTATGTAAATTAGTGTATTTGTTTTAATATGATAGGCTAATCAACTAAATAAATTGTTTTTATGTTATTATTTAAAAAAATGGTTTTAATATAGTATTATAATTATAATGTAATAAACATCAGAAAGTAAAGTAAAAAAAATTAATATGTTTATATGTTTATGTTTAAAGGGAATAAATGAATATGTTGAAATTATTATGTTTATTGAATTTATGATTTTTAATTTGTAGTTTATTTAATTTATAAACATTATATTTGAAGTGATTTTCTATTTATATAAAGTTAATTATAATATGAATATCATAACTATAATGATTTTATAGTATTAGGTATTTTTCTTTTACTACATATAAATTATGGTACAAATTTTATATTTACAATTAATTTTATTATCTTCTTTATATTTTATCATCATTATATTAATTTAATGATGAAGAAATAAAATTTTTAAACTCAATTAGTTTTTATCATATCTGTTTTTTATAAATAAGATTTAATTTGCATCTGAATAAGATGGTATGACTTAAATAATGTGCATTTTCTATGTAAATTAGTGTATTTGTTTTAATATGATAGGCTAATCAATTAAATAAATTGTTTTTATGTTGTTATTTGAAAAAAATGGTTTTAATATGAGGCTAATCAATTAAATAAATTGTTTTTATGTTGTTTTTTGAAAAGAATGGTTTTAATATAGTATTATAATTATAGTATAATAAACATCAGAAAGTATAGTAAAAAAAAATTTATATGTTTATATGTTTATGTTTAAAGGGAATATATGAATATGTTGAAATTATTATGTTTATTGAATTTATGATTTTTAATTTGTAGTCTATTTAATTTATAAACATTATATTTGAAGTGATTTTCTATTTATATAAAGTTAATTATAATATGAATATCATAACTATAATAATTTTATAGTATTAGGTATTTTTTGAAGTGATTTTCTATTTATATAAAGTTAATTATAAAATGAATATCATAACTATAATAATTTTATAGTATTAGGTATTTTTCTTTTACTACAAATAAAATTATAGTATAAATTTTATATTTACAATTAATTTTATCATCTTCATTATATTTTATAATCAATATATAATAAAAATAAAAATTTAAATATTATGTCTTTGTGTTGTGTATATTAATTGAAATATGAATTTGTGTTTGTAGGAAAAAAAGAAATACAAATTTATATAATGACTTGTAATTAGAATTGGTTGAATATTTAAATATTACATTTAAAATTAATGATATCATTTACATTACATTAAAATTATAGTGCAAATTTTATATTTACAATTAATTTTATCATCTTCATTAAACTTTATAATCAATATATAATAAAAATAAAAATTTAAATATTATATTTTGTGTTTCTTTTATGTTGTGTATATTAATTGAAATATGAATTTATGTTTGTAGGAAAAAAAGAAATACAAATTTATATAATGACTTGTAATTAGAATTGGTTGAATATTTAAATATTACATTTAAAATCAATGATATCATTTACATTACATTAAAATTATAGTACAAAATTTATATTTACAATTAATTTTATCATCTTCATTAAACTTTATAATCAATATATAATAAAAATAAAAATTTAAATATTATATTTTGTGTTTCTTTTGTGTTGTGTATACTAATTGAAATATGAATTTATGTTTCAAGGAAAAAAAGAAATACAGATTTATGTAATAACTTGGTTGAATATTTAATACTACATTTAAAATTATAATGGTATCATTTACATTACATTTTACAAATTAATATTTAGGAAAATTAGAAATTTAAATATTATGTGTTTGTATTTTGTTGTATTGTATTTTGTTTGTTTTGTGTAGTGTATATTGATTGTACACATCAAATATGGACTGATTTACGTAATAATTTGTATTTAGAATTGGTTGAATATTTAAAGTTGAAATATTTATTTAAAAATGATAAAAAAAAATTAAATAATAAAGTTGATATTTTAAGTGAATATGAATATATTATTTATTTTTAAGGGGACTGATGTTTTATTTCATCTATTTATTATTTTAAAAAAATTAAACTAAATATATTTTTGATAATGGTTTTTTATTAAATATTTTTTAATATAATTTTAAAACTTGAATGCAATAAAAAACCATTAAAAAAATAATTTCAAATTTAAATTCATTTTAATGCAATATTTAATATCTTAAAAAATTAATATGTTTGATTAATTTATGGATCTTAATAAAAATGTGTACTTTTTAATTTCATATTTAAAAAAAAAAATCAAAATAGTATTATGCATTTCATTTGTCATTTACGTATATTAAAATAGTATTATGTATTTCATTCATATATTTGAATAAGATGTACAATTTCAATAATGTGTATTTTCCATGTAATTTATTTGTATTTTGTTTAATATGACATGTCGATTAAATAAATAAATACTTTATCAACCAACTAAACAAATATTTTCATGAAATAAATTTTTAATATACTTTTTGAACTTTAATACAATAATTTTGTATTTTGTTCTCAAAGACCAACTCACATCTTAATTAAATAAATGAGCTATTGAAAATTGACTAACGCAATACATTTTTTTTTGTTATTTAAATGAATATGTTTGTTTAATTTATGGTTCTTAATTTCTAATTTGTTTTATTAATTTTAATAAAACCAATTTATATAAATACTATATTTACTATATTTTTCTGTTTCTATAAAGTTAATTTTAACATATACACTATATTAACAACATTTTTATATTTTTTCAATTAAACTTTAATGCAATAAAAAAGATTATGAAGAAAATAATTTCAAATTTATATTTATATATAATTTAATGCAATATTGAATATCTTAAAAAATAAATATATCTACTTAATTTATGTTTCCTAATGAAAATGTGTTTTTTTAATTTCATATTTTTTTTTAAATTTTAAATAGTATTAATTTTTTCATTCATGATAATGCCATTTTTTTTTCGAATAAGATGTCCAACTTCAATAAGGTGTATTTTCTATGTAATTTATTTGTATTTTCTTTAATATGACATGTGATTTAAATAAATAAATAATTTATCAATCAATTAATTAGATAAATTTTTATTAAATTTTTTTAATTAAATTTTTTTAACATTTTAAAATTTTAATATAATAAAAATATATTCTTTTTTGTTGTTGTGAGAGACTCACACCTTAATTGAATAAGCTAGTAAAAATTGAGTAACGCAATATCACTAAAAACAAAATTTCAAATATAAACTCACTTATATTTTAACTATCTTGAAATTAATATATCTGTTTAATTTATGGTTCTTAATTTGTAATTTGTTTTTTTAATTTAATAAAACCAATTTATAAAGTTAATTTTAACATAAATATTATACCAAACATTTTTATATTTGTATACCTTGATTGAACAATCTAGTAAAAATTGACTAATGAAATATCACTAAAAACAAAAATTCAAATTTAAATTCATTTATATTTTAATAATCTAGAAGTTAATACATTTGTTTAATTTATGGTTCTAAATTTGTAATTTGTTTTGCTAATTTAATAAAACCAATTTATAAAGTTAATTTTAATATAAAGATTATACTAAAAACATTTTTATATTTGTATAGTACTCAGCATTTTTATTAACTTTATAAAATTTTAGTTTTATCACAAACATTATTGTTATAATTAATTTTAACATCTACATTATATTTTATAAAATTGATCGTTACTCACATAATTTTTTTTTAAATATTATGAATTTGTAAATTAATATTTGATCAAATAAAAAATATAAATATTATGGGTTTGTAATTTTGAATTATAGACATCAAAAATAGATTTTTATTAATAAGTTGTATTTATGATAGGTTAAATATTTAAAGTTGAAATATTTATTTCAAATGATAAAATATTTTAAAGAAATAAATATGAATTATCGAAAATAAATGAGATATTTCATTAAAGATCATAAAATAAATTTTTTTATAATGTTTTGAATGAAATAAATAAGCAAAAATAAATTTTAATATTTATTGTTAATTTTTTTTAAACTATATTTGTTTTGAAATTATTTTAATTAATCATTTAATTTAAATAATTAAAATAAATTGAAAAATCATATTTCTTTTTTGTTTTTAACAAGACATATATTTTATATAACTTCTTATTGGTAGTTAATTTGTATTTATAAATATAGATATTTTTTTATAATGATATATTAATATTTGTATTTACTTAATATTATTTAATTAATTAAAATAAATTAAAAAAATCATTTTTTTTGTTAAGTAAGAAGTACAGAAAGGAACAAGTTGGTCGAGGCTCAAATTTGTTAGTCAAAACACACCACTTCGTTATTGACTCAAACATTCTTAACAATTCGGTAGGCTACCACAAAAGTAGAGAAGATGCTTCTATTCGAATGACCAACCATATCCTTAACCGCTTTGAAGTTGCAAAATCTACTCTTCCCGACCAAAAAACAGTTGATCCTGAAATGTTCTTACCATAGGCACGCAAGATAGATTTAAAAAAAATAGCAAATTACCCTTAAACTCAACAAACAAGATATATATTAGATAAAGGCTAATCATATTGACATAAGACCCTTCCTGAATACAAGACTAGAAACTAGAAACATGAACACCTGACCAGTCGTCAGCGAATAATGTATGGAGCTTCAGGAGAGTTCTCTGGGTGGGGAAAGCTTGAAGAAGGACACGGGGGAGGCCGAAGCTCCATAGCTTGCAAAACAAAATACAACTTCCAATTCATTGCATCGAGACTCTTTTAGGTTACGTTGCTCCATAAGTGGCATCGCAGTATCATCTCTGAGGGATTGTTTGTCTCGGATGGCGTAGTCGACAAGGTTCTTCATCATCCAATAAAGGGAAATCGTGCGCTCAGGTTATGTTGCTCCATAAGTTGCAGTGTAGTATCATCTTTGAGGGATTGTTTGTTCCAGATGGCGCAGTCGACATCCAATAAAGGGAAATCGTGCGCTCATAAGGACTAACATACCCGATCGTGTCGCTTGGATCCATAATCTAGTTCTCCAGCTGTTTATGCTCCCCCAACATCGTCTCTCTACTCATTCTCAACCACCATTGGTGCTCATAATCACTGATATACCTTTGGATCTCCTAGGGGACATTGAGAGCAAAAGCATTTGGCCCTCTACAATCTCTTTGACATGCTTGATACAAGCCACCACCTAGCTCCCCTAAAGACTCCCTGCGACTTCTATTCCTATTTCGACTAATATTTGTATCCTCCACACAACAATTGATATCTGCTAGTTCTCCCATATTCTTACCAACTCTTGAAGATTGACTCAAACCACACCCAAAGATTGGGGTTACGTGTCCCGGTTGGCTTCCTCTCGCTATAGCCTCGTATGTTAGGCATGAAAAATCATTATATCAAAAACCCAGCCTTGAAGCCCAGCAGAGATCCTTCAGAGTCTCTAAAGACAACCATACCTGGTGGGGCCGGGGTTTCTCTTAGAGCACCATAGAAATTCATTTTGATGAGACCATCTGAGGGAGGGGACCAAATTTTCGAGCTCGACACCATCTGGGGGGATCGAATAAGTTTTCTACAAAAAGGGAGAGGACTTGAAATGCCCCAGCCACGAAGAATTCTGGTCTCAGATTCATTAGTCTCCCAGTCTGAATTCTAAAGTTTGATGGTCTCCAACATATTATTTTACATGGAATTCCAAACTCTATTAGAGTCATTTTCTTTGTCCCTAAAGAGTTTGGAGTTTCATTCTGTCCAAATCTCCCACAGAAGGAAGTATGGGAAAATTTTCCATAGTTAGTTCACCACACGGTTCTGGAAGGGATCCTTAGACCGGTCACTATTGGATAGCACTAGGTCATTACGCCTTCTATCTAATTGCCTGAAGATCGTCGCTCCACGGTTCCATAATACCGATGCAAACGAGCACGAATCAAGGAGATGCGGCATGGTTTCTTCTGCCCCATTGCACATAACACAGGTATGGGCCCAAAAACCCCATTTTCTGCAAATTTTGCTGAGTTAAAATGCTTCTTTTCAATGTTTTTTAAATGAAGATTGAGACTTTAGGCCAAATGTTTGCAGACCAGAGCTATTTCCATTTAGGGATTGGCTCTAAGTGGTTGAAGCCCATCCGAATATCATAGGCTTCGTTAAATGGTGAAACTACCCCTTGGTTTATGACCCCATCGGAGCATGTCTTCCCCATTTTGCATTTTGAGTTTGCGATTGTTGAGAGCCTCCTCCACCTGATTAACCTTTGTCGCTGGGTCGAGACGATTCCACCAATCATGAGCTTTCCAAACCCTGAAATCCTATTTCGAAGATTCTGCATATCACAAATCTTTTACCCAAACCATGTTATTATTAATGCAACTTTGAATAACATGAGGGGCATCAATTGAGTTGGCGATGGGGGGTAATTGTTGCCACGAATTGACCGAGGACATAACCTGGCTACCATCACGAACTTCCCAAAAACTATTTTCTTGGACCAAGCTCCTCCCTTGGGAGGTCGATCTCCAAATTTGAGATCCTGTGATAGTCTCTGAAAAACAGATAAGGTCCTCTTTTTCCCATCTTGCCGCATATTTGGAGTGCCAAAGTCTGACCCATGGCTCCTCCTTGTGGGTCACCCACCTCCACCAAGTTTTTGCTCCATAGACAATATTGACCTACTCCGGGTCCTGAAGATTAAGGTCGCCCTGATTCTTCGGAGAACACATCTCTTCCCATTTGACCAAAGCCCATTTCCTGTTATCCTCAGGGCCACTCCATAGAAAATGGTTCTGAAGTTTCTAAAGCTCTTTAAGAATAGATTTGGGGGCCAACATAGCCGAGAAAAGATAATTGGGCATCGCTTGTAAAACAACTTTAAGAAGAACTAAACGACTGGAAAAATTTAGGGGGCAGTAGGTCCAGTTTGAAAGACGTTTCCTCGTTCTATCCACTATTTCCTGCCACAATCCATGCCGGGTCTAGGATTCCACTAGAGGGGCCCCAGATATTTGGACGGAAGGGAGCCTTCCGAAAAACCCAAGATCCTCCATATATTTCTCTTGGTGATTTTAGGAGTATTGAAGAAAAAAACCTAAGATTTCTCACCATTAATTTCAAGATCAGAAGCCTTCCCAAAGTTGTCCAGACATAGGCGGATGGCTCTCGCCTCCTGGATAGAGGGGTGACCCATGAGCATAGTATCATCCACAAATTGGTGGTGGGTTTGGCAATCTGCTCTGGGGTGAATGATGAGACCCTCGAGCTCATGATTTTCTTGCATGGATTTGATAGTTTTTCCCAATCCTTCCCATAATAGCAAAGAGAAAAGGGGAGAGGGGGTCTCCTTGATGAATCCCTCTTGAGGGTTTTAGAAGACTCGTAGGGACACCATTAAGGAGAATAGAGGAGAAAGAGGAGGAAACCAAATTCATGATCCACCTGACCCAACGTTCAGAAAAACCAAAAGCATGCAACATTTCTTTCATGAATTGCTAGTTTAACTTATCATAAGCCTTGGCTATGTTAAGCTTCAGCATCATCCCATGAATCTTTTTTTTTTTAGAGAATGCAGGACCTCATGGACGAGGATAATACCATCCATAATCTTTCGACCTTCCACAAACCCAGATTGCTCAGGGGAGATGATGAAGGGCAGGATGGGCTTCAGACGATTAGCAATAACTTTCATGAAAATCTTGTAGATCACATTGCATAGGGCTATCAGTCTGAACTTGTTTGGGGTATCAACACCATTAGTGTTGGGGATGAGGGCTAGGACGGTAGCGTTAAAAGCTGGAAGGATTTTTTGAGAGAATCTTGAGGACTCCACAATATGCCAAACATCCATCTTCACCAAATACCAAAAGTAATGGAAGAAATTGGTGGTAAATCCATCAATACCAGGGGCTTTTCCATCAGCCATTTGAAGAATAGCTTCCTCAACTTCTGTTATAGAAATAGGTTTTAAAAGGAGGTCATTTTGTTCCCGAGTCAAAAGGGAAGGGATATTGCGAGTTATTAACTCAATGTATCTTCGTATCTCTATAACATTTTCGGTCATGATGTCCTAGAAGAAATGATGCAGTTCGCCTTCAATCTCCTCCCTGGTTTCCAATCTAACCACTTCCCTATTCTTGAGCTTAAGGATCCTATTTTGCTAACGATGCCGGATTGCAGAACGGTGGAAGAATTTTGTATTCCATTCGTCATCTTGAATCCAATTCACTCTCGCCTTCTAACGCCATAAGAGTTCCTCTTTTTTTCCTACCCTAGGATCTTATTATGTAGAGAGGTTTCCTCCCTCTGTATCTTTGGAGTATAGCCCGAAAGCATGCCTATCTTTTGGATGTCCTCCATCTGAGACCCAAGGGCTTGTTTATCCTAAAAAATGTTCCCAAATTCCTCTTTATTCCACTTCTTGATTTTAGCTTTAAGTGCTTTAAATTTCTATTGGAATTTGTACATGTTTTGGTCCTCTCATGTATCCAACTCCACCCACTATTGATAGACTTTCTCTTTGAATTCCAGGTGACTCAACCATAATTGCTCAAAGCAAAGCGAAAGGGTTTCTTAAATTGCGATCCCAAACCACTCCACCATAGTTCAATGGACCAATGATCAAAACCCGAGCCCGAGAGAATGGAAGATGCAATTTCACTACCAGACTCCATCATCGATTCCGAGACCAGGAAACGATCGAGACAATATGGAGGCCCCCCTGCCTCTTATTGTTCCAAGTGAATTGACCATCACTCGGGACCACGTCTACCAGTTTCAGTTGCTCAATAATGTTCCTGAAGTGAATACATTCCTCATCTAGACGTCTCCTTCCCCCTTTCTTTTCTTCTAATGAAGAAATAAGGTTGAAATCCCCTCCCGCAATCCAATGCTTTCCCACTACCATCTCCCCCATCCAATAAAGAGTCTAAAAAGGAATATTTAGCTCAGTGGGTATGAGGACCATAGACATTAGTGAGGATACTAGAAACCCTAAACCCAATAACCTAGAACTCAGCAGAAAGGAAGCATTGATTCCTTAAAAACCCAAGAGGCTAAATTTGTTATGGTCCCAGAGAATTCCTATCCCTCCAGCGAAACCCTTCGCTTCAATCCCCATTACTTCATAATTCCTCTAAATCTTTTTCTTAAGAACCGTGCACTTTGTCTCTTGAGGAAACATGACTGCACGATTCATTTTCTTAATTTTCTTCCTAAGAATTTTAGATTTTTGCTTGTTGTTAAGCCTCCTTATATTCCAGGATACAATCTTCATTAAAAAAGAAAAGATTACAGACCTAGGGCCGCCCTGATAGTAGGGTAGTGGACAGATTCTACTCCACCAATTTCAGACATGCTGCTACAATCCTTTGCCGATTAGACTTCTGACCCGACTTCTTGGTGCTCTCTTCATGTTTTCTCTTACAGTCGTTTTGAGATCCAGAACTGATCCCCTAGCCCATCAACGCTTTGGTAGGCAAAGGGCAACAGAAATGAGAGGGAACCTAGGCTTGTCCTAAAAAATTGGACACAATATGGATTCTAAATGTGTTTTCTTATTATAGCTTTTGTTCATGTTTGGATTCTGAATGTGTTCTTTTATTATAGCTTTGCGTTTTTGTTAGAGTCTATGTTCCTGTTTAATCAGATGTATTTGTTTGTATAATGTAAATATAAAAATTTGTAATGCCTTTTTTTTATTCAATACAAATTTGTTCAAGATATAAATAATATATCAATGCCAATCTTTTTTATACGCAAAGATTGATAATTTCAAATTGTTTTATTGAAGCAGTTTGATGACCATGTTACCGGAAGTAGATCGAGGTAGCAGAATTCCGTAACGCTCAGCACATGGACAAAGACGGATAGTCAGTCAGCGCAGAGCACATTGATTTCGTTTTGAAGTTTTTTATTTCAATGCTTTTGATTTCGGTAAATAGTCTCTCATAGTCTCTTCCAAGAACACAGATGTGATTTCAAATCTATATTTAAAGTTTGCAGAAAATTGAGATTGTGAATAAATATAAGGTTATTTGTTTTTTTATAGTGTTTTATACGATAAACCATTATACTTATGAACATAACATTTATAACAAAATCTAAATATAATAACATTTTAGTTCATAGTTTTAAAAAAATGTTATTGTTTATGGTGCTCTATGGTTATCATATATTTCATTATCACATCATTTTGAAAAGGAAAACATAACATTCAAGTGTAGGTAATGTTGTACCTTGAAATATCATCGTTTATGTTCATGAATTTGTATTAAATTTGAAGGCTAGATAAAATAAACCCAGTTATGAAGTGTGGGATATTCCTTATAGCTAGTCACGATCTTGTTTTCTTTTTTACGAATTTTTTTTGTTAATCCATTAGGATATTGACTGCCCAATTCTTAAAATAAAGAAACCATTGACGTTGTATACTAATCTTACATTTAGTTTACGAAACCATGAAACTCTTCATGGTTTATATTTCATTGGCATTGTACCCAGTCTTACATTTAGTAAACAAAACCTGAAACTCCTCATGGTTTATATTGCTTTTCCATTCATGAATTTCTCCTTTTACGCTAGTCATTCTTTTATATTAATTTCATTCCACCTTATTTGGTCATACTTATATCTAGTCGCTTTGCTTCAAATTTGGCATATGATTATCTTAAGTAAACTACATAAAGCCACCTTTAAATAAAGTTGAAAGTACTAAGTGGAGAATGTAGTGTGTTCATAGTTGTATTCTATAGTTTAGTAAGGGGACGTGTAATTCTTTCCATGCCTAGGGTTTATATGTGTACTTTTAATTATTTTATAAAAAATAACATGTCAACTTAAAAATCCCTTTTAAGATTGATGTATGTAGAATTTTATCATTAAACTATTAAATAAAACAATATTATAAAATTAAAAGTTAAAATGAGCAAGACATAATTAAAAAAAATATTGTTAAATTCAAAACTTAATACATGTAAATTAATAAAAGAAAATGGCTCTTTAAAATTGTCTTTGATTGGTTAAACTCTAACATACCATACCAAAACCCTAGAAGCCACTAACTACCTTAGTTTAAAACTTATGGAAAAATTACACATTTATCTAAATATATCAACCATGTTTAAAAATTATGTGAGACCATGCTTGAATGTTATCTACCATGGTTGACTATTTTTTTCAAAGTTGACTTTAATTAACAAAGAGTAACTATGTTTGAACATGATCCACTATTTTTTAACATGTTTCACTAAGTAATAAATAAATAAATAAATATATTATACATATATAATTAAAAAAACGTAAATAGTAAATAATAAAGAAATAAGAAATTTATAATACTTATACTACTTTATTATAAAATTAAAATAGGAATAATTATATTTATATTCATATTTGATAGTACTCGACAATGTTTCAATATGATTGACTATAATGACTATAGTTGACCATGAGTGATCATGTGTTAGTATGGTTGAGTGTGATTAACTTAGGTCAACCATGATTGACTATGGTTGATTATGTTTGAATAATATTGACCATGGTGTTGGATGTGTGAGCTATCTCAAATTAAAAACAACACCTAAGATTAATTATAAACCACGATCAGTAAACTTAGAGTTGAAAGAAAAATATATGCCAAGGTAGAAACGGTTCTACAGCTTCAGGTTTGTCAGAGATAAAAATGTTTAGTAAGGAAAAAGATCGGAACATCTTTCCAAATGAAAAACTGAGTTAAATGTTTAAGAATGCATTTAAATCACAGATCAGAATAGTACTAGATCATACTACTCTACCTCTATGGTTAATTAATAAGAAAGATGGAAACAAATACTGGAACACAAACTACATCTAGAAAAATAAGAAACTACCAAATTCAACTTCCAGATAACAACTATGGATAGAATCAGAGCTACGGATATTAGATGTTTAATAAGGAGAACTTGTAAATATACATAAATTTAGACTAAACCATCTAATTCCACTCTTCTTGATTACGTACATCAAATGTAATAGAAATTGGAGTAAATGTATCATAATGACTTTCAAATATAATGAGGAAGCTAAATGGAAGTAAATCTAACTTAACTTTTACAAACAAATGTAAACTAAAAATCAACAAACTACTACTAATTTTAAACATTATGAACTACTGTCTATCCATATGTGAACAACATGAAACTAATGTAAGTAGAAGGAATCAAAAAACTTAACAAATATGTTAAACTAAACTATATTAGATTTGGAAGTAAGTAGAAAACCTAATAAAGATATTTTATTAATAATCCAGATCTTGCAACATGAACATCTTCATTAAATAGAAACTAGTCTTAAGATTATCAAATTAAAACAACTCAACGAAATGGAATTATCAGCCATAACTTGAAAATAAAATACTTAGGAACAACATTCATACATTCTGAACAGTAACTAAGTAACAAAACATGTTAAAGAACTAAAGTTTGGAAGAAATATGAGAAGAGGATAAAGAAGAAGTAGGAAAGGAGGAAACAATGATGACAATTGAATTAAAAACTCCAAATAACATAAAACAAGAATAAATTACATCTCAAACTATTAAAGAGGAACATGAAGAATGATGATTAAGAGGTAGAAGAAATTAGATTCGGAAAAATGCCTAAAATAATACATAAAACACACATGTCCGAATGACAATCTGAACGTCGGTCTGAAAGGCAGTCCGAATGACGATCTGAATGGAGGAAAACGGTTTAAAGTGAAGGAAAGAAGAGTTTTTGAATGATTTAATTACCAGCTAGATTTATGCAAATGATCCTACAGTGCATAGGAAGCAGTAAAGAGATGATTAGAGTCTAAGGAATTATCTATGCAAATCATTACCTAAGAGAAAGAATGATTCTATGAGAAGTAGGAAGAAGGTTGGAAATAATTACCAGCTGGCTTTATGCAAATGATCTTATAGTGCATAGGAAGCAGTAGAGAGATGATTAGACGCTAAGGAATTATCTATGCAAATCATTACCTAAGAGAAAGAATGATTCTATGAGAAGTAGGAAGAAGGTTGGAAATAGAAGAAGGGAGAAGGTTGGAATAGAAGAAAGAAGAATTAACCTACAAAAAACAGGAAGAAAAACTTAACAAAGAAGAAAAGAAGAAAATGAATGCTAACTATGGAAGAAGTTGGAAGCAATATCTAACTATGATGATGGAAGAAGGACTGAAAACAAACTACAAACTATTAAACTACTGAACTATTGGTCGACCATTCTACTCAGAAGAAGGAAGGCTGTATTGAAAGCTGAATATTAATTACGGAGGAATGAAGATAATACACACAGGAAAACGAATTAAATTACACACAGAGGAAATAAACTAGTTAATTTGCAAGAAAAGAAATTCAGAAAATGTAAATAAAAACTCCAGCTGATGAGGGGCCCTTCTCAGCAATCGAAGGGTGAACTAGCTTAACTTAAATGACTACTAGTAGAACATCAACAATATGCTACTTCCATTAACTTGAGAAAAGTTACAGACTCTATCTTCGCACTATCTACGACTGTATATGCTTTGGACTAAGACTGGAAAACCATCGAAAATTCAGAAGCTAAAGAACTAACTCGTCTCAATCACAGAGGTGGTTATTTATAAGTTACAATGGTTGAGAGGGTCGACAGAGTCTACCTCTGTAATAATATGAATGTTTAATGTATGTAACTGTTGATTAAATGATACATAACAGTGCAAGGGGCATCTACCCATATCCTCGGCGTCAATCCTTTCCAATTCGAAGAGCTGAGCATTCGTTTCCTCAAAACGTGAGCAGAAGCATATGCTGGAGTGTCGACGTGGGCACATGAATTACATTGGAATACTGAACGCGGGCGTGGGATTTATGTCGTCCAACTGAGTGTGAACAGGCTGACTCCTTCAGAATAACAGTGTGCAAGAGCTGAGCAAATGTGCGTGATTCCGGGTTGAACGCACAGACGAACCAGAGGTTAACATGGACGTGATATATGCTGTCAGGCTTGGCGAGCATAAGGACGAATCTTCTAGAACAATGGTTCATTAACCATTAGCGCCACATGGCAAACAGAACCCACGTGTCCTCCTCTTCATTCAACGGTCTAAGATGCATCAACCACGGATTTTGCGGGATGAACGAAGGGCTGAACGATGAGCTGAAAGCGTTTTAGGCTGAGCACGTAGCGCATGGGCTGAAGGATGGATAACTTGCAAATCGTAGCCTGTCAATTAAAACTATAACTATTAATTATGCCCAAAAACATCATTTAAATCATAAATAAACCATAATATATGAAATATAACAAGATTTGCATGGTGAGTGAATTTGTGCATACCTGGAGTGTTTGATGGGTTGAATGGCTAAGAAAACAACTTCCTATAGCAAAAAACGATAGAAATAACGCCACTTCGAGTAAATTAAATGATAAAAAATGGTGACAATATTGGACACCAACATTCTCCCAAACCGGAGTCATGCCAGGTCCCACTGAGCAAAACAAAATGTAATTAGGAAGAAGGCCGAGCTGCAGTAGCATCGATCTTTGATTCGAATGATGGGGATGCATTCTTAGCCTGGATCTTCTTGAAATGACCCCTTAAGGAATTATACTTTACTCTAAGGATAGCATTGGATGTTATTTTGGTGTTAACCGAGCATTCAATGCTTTTCAACTGTGTATGCAACATCTTATTCTCTTCAAGGAGCTTGGAGATTGTCTCCACATAGCTTTGTCTTTGTTATGTTAATTGTGCTATCTCTTGGGTCAACTGATCCCACTTTTGCTGACTCAAAATAGGTTGTTCTATACCATGCTCCAAGTCTATTTGAGGACTCCTCTTTTGGAGATGTCTCAACATTAATAGTCTGTTATTCAGGGATTTTATCTTTGTTACATGCAGGAGAGCTTCTAGCAGCATAGGCTTCACTCATCTGAATGGATGCATTAGCTAGTGTGAGGAGGGATGACTTAAAGGTATGATCGTCAGACTGAATATTTGAGCATGAGGGTTCACTGATACTCTGAATGTCAGGCTGATCACTGGATTGGTCATGATTTGTCTTTCTAGGTTCAGTAGGAGAATGTATTGAATGGACAGAGTGCATATCATCTAAGGAACTCTCCTCAAATCGTATACATTTGGCATTTGGTTCTTCTTGGGCATGAAGGTGTTCTTGAGAAGGGGAATATTTGATAGTAGACAAATGAGGCTTTAATATATAAAAAAAATGGCCTCGAGTCTGACCTCTCTCCTCTAGCGGATGAATGATTAAAAGATTAATGAGACAATGGTGGTATAAGCTGCGAGAAGGGTTAATGGTATTCTTTCTAACTTGACTTGACATCTTTTCCAAGCTCTTTAGAAAGTAGAATGGGAAATTTAAGGTGTGATTATTGACAAAATGAGCTAACAGTCTAACGTGGCAAGCTTTAAAAACAGTGAACTTACCCTCACAGGTGACTAAGTGAATGATAATGGTCAAAAGATCCAAGTACTCTGGCTTGATCCATTCTCTATGCTAGTAATGTGTTGAAAATTGGGCTTGAGAGCGAACTGGTGAGCTTCTCGTGGAAGAAATAAATGCTTGTGCCATCAGGCACCTTCTCTAGGGAGCTTTGTAGCTAACTCTATTGACTCTTCTGTCACGGAGAAAACAAGATGGCCAACCTTGGCCGTTTTTCCATCGAAACCTTTGGCAAACAACAACAAAATGTCGTGGTCGTGACCATCAAGGCGGTGGAGAAACGGATTCCAACCTGCGTGAGAGAATAACTCATGGCATCTTTTAAACTCAGGGATATGAAGAAGATCTTGGTAGCTACCTCGCTCGCAAGGGTTAGGCATTGCTGATAGAAGAAGGGGGAAACAATAGATAAATGCAGGGGATATAAGAAATTTACAGAGGACGCAGCTCGCAGAGAGAGAAATAAAGGGTGAAACAGAATGAAGCAGAAGTTCACGTAGCCATCAGTTAAATTGAAGTCTGTTTGGATGGCTGGATGGTCATAGGTAAAGCATGTTTTGAAAGATCACAGTTGTACTTTGAATATCTTGAGTTAAGTGCCAGTTATTGAAGTGTGTGAATCCGGTAGATGTGTGTATAGTATAGCATATTCAACCATGTCCAAAGCCAAGCTTTGGACAGGTTGAACGAAATTCACGTAATGGGATATTCTACACGTGGAAGATCACAAGGATCCAATCCATATGCTGGAAATCTATATGACAGGTAAGGCCATAGTGGTTATACAATGATTCAAACTGACACAAGATTCGTTCATTTAACAAGATGAGATGAATAAGGAAATAAAACCAAGTGCAAGATTTGACGTTTGATTGATCCCTATCATCATTGGTTAGTCAGAATGTTCAAAAATATCTAGCATGCTATTTGAAATATATAGGCTAAAATTTATTCAGCACTTTTATTCAAAACATTGCTTATTTGCTGCATTCGTCACTACATTTGGATTGGCGTTCGATCCGTCATTCAGCCTTTCATACAGACTTTTGTCTATACAACTTTTATTGCTGAAGCCAACTGGAACTGATTTTTGCAAGGAATTTTTAAGGTTGTTAGTGCACAGAAAATGCTGTAAACTTTGCTTTCTGAAACTTTTAAGTCATGTCCCCTTTTTGTTTGTCTTTAATTAAAACAATTCGCTTTCTGCTTTTTCATTAACCTGCAAACATCTATCACTTTCAGAGATAAATAAACCTTTTTCTCTAATAAAAATAAAAATAGTTTTAAAACAGTTCTAATCCTCCCCCAAACCAAAGATATGGCTTGTCCTCAAGCCAACAAAAAGAGCATTAGATATTCAATTATTTTATCAATAGCTAAAGTTTTTTGTAATACTTTTCTCAAGAAAATGAAATATTAACTAAACAAGTAGATGATTCAGATATGTACATTTATTATAAAGAATAGAACAGTGCTTAAAAAAACCATATGAAGAATGATAATATAATTTGATATGAAAGATGCCACAGGAAAACTAGCTATCCATGACTCATTTTAAACATTTCTTGTCATCCCAAGATATAGATAAGGTGTACCATAAAGCTTGTGAGATTTTCATAATTATGAGTCCCATTTCTAGGATAATAACATCCTAGATGTTGTTTGAATTAGATGACAAGGTCCAAGTTCAACTTACAGTTATTCTCTAATGACAGTATATATGATTGGCCAAAACATGTGTTTGTATACTCAGGTTTCTTATATATGAATCATGTGCATAGTAATGCATTAAGCGAACTCTTTTATCCAAAGTCACCTGACACGGGGACATGGGACACGTAGGACACGAAAATACGAGAGTTCGACACGGACACGGTGACCCCCGAAATCAGGACATGTAGGATACGTTTTATATACATATATATATATTTTTTAAATATATTAAAATTTAAAAATATAGACATATAGATCCAAAAATATTTAGAAACTAGAACATTTACAAATATTCAATAGAAATTAGAATAAAAACACATTAATGATTACACATTTGTCATTCACAAATCACGATTCACAACACATTTGTCATTCACAAATCACAATGAGACACAGATGCATGTCGGAACCATATTTCTCATTAAGTCATCAAAATCAAAATGTATACATATATGTCGGAATGCCACTGGGCACTAGCAAATGCCAAATAGACTAATAGTAAATACAAAAAGGGGTGGATCAAGATGGGAGAATCCCATATGTCAGTAGTCCTCCTCCATGCCTGAATCAACATACTCATCACTGCCACTGCCACTGCCCTGATCCTCCTCCTCCTCCCCCTCCTCCTCCTCTCTGGCTCTGCCCATCTGACGATCTGCATCTGCTGTTGTGGAGGATGACCCCTCTGTACGATCACTATCATCGAAAGTGACTGGCTCTGGCATTGGATCATTTAGATCCATGTTGGCTAATGCCAACTCAGTACTGTTGTCCAAACCCATATCATCAAGAAAGACATCCCACATCTTTGTCTTTCCCTTCACCCACTCCTCCCTCTTCCTGTAAATAAGACAAAGGTTGGAGTGCACATACACCATCAACTCTGCCCTGGACTGCTCAAGCATGCTCTTCTTCACACTGTACAAGTTCCCATATGTGCTCCAATTCCTCTCACAACAAGAGGATGATGTAACTTGAGAGATGACCCTGAAGGCTAACTTCTGTAGAATAGGGGATGTTGCCCCATGAGTTTCCCACCAAGCATAGGGTTTCTTACCCTCCCTATCTCTAAGCACATCATAGCCTCCAAATCTCCCAGTGCCAGTGGAAAAATCTACAAAGCCATCCTCCAACTCCTCAAGCATGTCTCTATCCTGAAATAGCCGTCTAAGTGCTATCTTCCTCCCATTTGCAATTTTTGCATCCATGTGAGGAGGGACTCTGTGTGAGTCCCCCGATCCACCAGTGAGCCACTCCTGAGTGTAGAACTTGGGGTTCAAGGAGTGGGCCAAGCAATGCAAAGGTGTGCAATTCTTATCCCACATAGAGATAAGAATATCCCGAATAATGGTCCATAAGTTCTCTGTCGATGTCCCATACTCGGGACACTCATTCTCCATGACAATGGACTTCATGGACTCAATCATGGAATCCCACCCCTCATGAACCTTTGCTAGGATGGGCTGGTCTGTGTCTGCATACTGCAACAAAGAAATGATTGGCTCCATGATCTTAATAGTAAGATCCACCGTGTCCCACCAACCATCATTTAACACCAAGTCCTTCACCTTTTGTGAAGCAGCCTGATCCGTCTTTCTCCAAAAATCCCAAAACTCTAAAATCACCATGGACCCAAGAGCAGTTTTGACCTCCCTCAACCTCTTGAGCATGATGAATGAGGAAGCAAACTGAGTATCTGCAACCTTCAGCAATGAAAGATGTGTGTATTGTTTGTAGATGGTGAGGGCATTTGTGTGGTTTTGTACAAAGTTACGGATATGGCGTGCATCCTCAATAAGGTTGTCAATCCATGCCACATCTGAAGCAATTGCTTTCAGTGCTAAATTCAAGGAATGGACAATGCAAGGTGTCCAAAAAACCTGTAAGAGCAATAAAAGCATGTATCAATGACTCTACAACACTAACATTGCAATGACCAAATTCAAACAATGAGCAAATTAGAAATGAAAGGTGTCCAAAATGAACATACCTGTGGATATTTAGCTTCCACAATCATGCCAGTAGCCTTGCAAATAGGTGCATTGTCCGTGATTATTTGTACACATGACTCAACACCCACTTGTTCAATGGTTTTGATGAATAAATCACCCATAAATTGTGCATCCTTGTATTCTCCAAGAGCATCCACCGCTTTCAAGAACACCGGTCCATTTTGGGAAGATACCATGAAATTGATGAGTGGATGGCATGCGGGATCTATCCATCCATCAGAAACAATACTCACACCGGATGAGGGACATGTTGATCTAATTGGCTCAAGAATTTTATCTACCTCCTTCTTTGCTTTAACCAACAATGTGGTTCTAAGCTTCTCTGAACCAGGAGGCACATAACCATTTGGAGCTCATTCCAAGATAGTTTTAACCGTCTCAAAATACAATGGTGACCGTGCAACATTGAATGAAATGAAGTTGAGGTAGAAGAAAAATGCAATAGTAAGGTCTACCTCTTCTCGCGCCTCTTTTTGGAAAATCCTATCCATTGGACCACCTGTAGATTGCCTCTTTCTTGTTTGATAAGTATCCCCACGCCCACGCCCATGAATGCTAGGTGGAAATGGAGGCTCAGTGCTAGAGGAATTCCTCAAGAATGGAAGAGGATCATCCTCTTTTTTCTTGCTTGTTGCTGCCACCTTCCCTAAGCCAACATGATCCTCTCTTTCCATATCCCTTTTTTGGTGAACAGTCACCGCTTTGCATGAAGAAATCCCACAAAAAGGAAGGGCCAACAAATGGCCCTTAACCCGAAAATATGTGCTCATGAACTCATGCTTGCAAAAATTGCATCTCCAAGACACATTGCCTCCCCCACCAAGCTTTGCCCCGGGTCCATCTTTCTTTGTCACATACTTCCACAAAGGGTATTTTTTTTCTTGGGCTTGTTGTCTTGCTAAAACAGGGTTAAGTGGAGCCATAGAATGAGCTCCACTAGAAGCTGATGGAGCACTTGACGGAGGAGGAGAACCGCTTGTGCTTGGTGGAATAGGAGGGGAGGCCCTAAATGGTGCATTTCTCCCTCTCCTTTCCCCCCTACCTCCTGCCCTAGCTGATTGAGACATTCCTTTTCTTTTGTGATGGTTGAGCTTGCAATCCTCTCCACAAATCCACCAGAATGCACTTGGAATCGCTTGGAAACAATGGATAGCCTTCAAATCTCCTTCAAATCTACTTCACCTGCACATACAACTCACTCTCAACCAAATGCTTCCTTGCAAATGACAAAAAGAAAGGAAAAATTTTGTTTTTAAGTGAACCTGGACGCCTTTTTCCACCAAAAACGTGTCTTGTTTTTCGGGTACGTGTCCGACAGTCAGGACACGTTGTAAAGTCATATCCGATTCATTGTTTAACGCGTGTCCCGATTTAGGATTCGATGTAAGGTCAAATCGGACACGAATTCATATCGAATCGTGTCCGATTCGACCGATTCGGGACATGGCAAGGGTTTCAAACGAATCCGGTTTCTGAGCTTTTACCCGATATTGACTTGCTGCCAGCAGGCCTATTCAGTACCCCGATGGGTTTATCTTGGTACCATGCAAGCATAGTCTCGTTGCCAGCAATCCTGTTCAATACCCCGACGGGTTTACTTGAATTCACCTAGCTTCCCTGTTTAAGATTTTACTTAGCATGGACATGCTGCCAGCAGGCCTGTTCAGTACCCAGACGGGTTTGCTTTGTATAATGATGTATATATATATATATATTGTAAGAAATCTGGTTGGTACTAGAGTGTGCTAATCCTTCTAAACACATAATTCAAAATATTAGAACGAACCTTTATGAGCAACTTTTACTTATAATAGCTAAAGTTAAAGATCATGTCAAAAGATAATAACCTAAAGCTGTTCTTTGATCTATATCTATCTTTTTCATAAAAATTCAGTAATGTTCCCCACAAGAATAAAAATAACATTCACTTCTAAGTTACCTTGAAAAGATGCTTTAAGAGACAAGTTTTGATAATGAGTCTAGGATAAGCCAATGATCCATAGGTGTAAGATAGTATATCTTTTGTTAAGATCATAGCAATTAAGATAGGTCTTTTAAGCAACAGTTCTAAACGATAATTAGAAATGTGCATGCCTGAATCAAATACCATATTCAAAATCATGAATGAAATGGTTGCAAGATAATATAAAGAACACTTTATCTTTTGCTAAAAATGTCAATTTCAACAATAATTGAAAAAAAAAGAAGGGATTAGGAATTTTTTTCTTTCTTTTAAGTGCTTCCCTTTCAATGATATTGCATGAGCGGATAAGCTCCTTTTTATTAAGCTACAAAACCGGTGTTAGATGATTTTGATTTATTCAAAACAAAACATATGTACAAAAAAATCATAAGAAATCTAAAAAGGGAGAAAAGTTTTCCTGTTTTTAATGGCAAAAATTTCAAGAGTTGATCATACAAATGAAATTCCCTATATAGATACAATCAGCTTGTCAGAAATAACTCTTCATTATTATAATTAAAACAAAAACATAATATATTTACATATGTACAGATAAAGACAATCCTTTAGAAATTTCAGGGACTAGGAGGAGGAGGAATGATTTCCTCTTCTACCAGTTCCATTTCCTGCTGTTGTAAGGCATTCTTTACAAAGTCTTGTTTAGATATAGGTTGGTAATAAAGTCTAAGTCTATGGCTATTTACAACAAAGGATGTTTGAGAATCATCAATTGTTTTAATTTTAACGGATCCATTATCGAAAGCTGTAACAATTTCATAAGGATCCATCCAACGAGTAGTTAATTTACCTTTAAAATTTTTGTATCTCGAATCGAAAAGTAATGCCCAGTCTCCTGTTTTAAATTGTTTTTGTTTAATGTATCTGTCATGCCATTTTTTTACGTTGATTTTGTATTAATATTGTTCGTTGGATAGCATCCTGTCTAATCTCATCTAATTCATTTATTTGTAGGATTCGTTGTTTCTGTGCTTCTTCTAAATTCATTCCTAACTGAGCAGCCATACGAAATGTCATAACCTGAAATTCAATGGGTAGGAGAACCTGTTTTCCATAAACAAGTTCATAAGGTGTGTGACCAGTGGTGTTTCTCCAAGTTATTCTATAATCCCACAAGGCTTTTGGGAGCCTATCTGCCCAGTCCTTGTGGTGTAACTGAATGGTCTTGATCATGATAGCTTCTAATACCTTGTTCGTGCTTTCTACTTGACCATTTTCCTGAGGATGATATGGTGAAGATTTGCAATGTCTAATACCATATTTATTCGTAAGTTCTTTCATTAACTTGGAAGTGAATTGAGATCCTTGATCGGTTACAATTTTCGTAGGTACACCAAATCGGGTAAATATCTCTTCATGCATCAACTCTACCATTGATTTCTCTGTGGCTCGGAATAAAGCTTTGGCTTCTACCCACTTGGTGACATAATCTGTACAGACTAGAATGTACTTTTTCTTACAAGACATAGGGGAAATTGGTCCAATGAAATCTAGAGCCCATTTTTCAAAAGTCTCAATCATAACTTGAGGTTGCAAAGGCATCTCATCAGATGGCGTAGGTCTACCCATTCTTTGGCAACTATTTCACCCTTTGACATATTTGGCAGCATCCTTAAAGATGCTTGGCCAATAATATCCAGAATGTAAAACCTTATATGCTGTTCTATTATCAGAAAAGTGTCCACCGCAAGGTCCACCATGACATGCATGAAGAATCTCTGCCATCTCATCCTCTCGTACACATCTTCTAATAATGAGGTCAGGACCGGTACGAAAGAGATCATTATCCACCTAGGAATAGTTAGAGCTTTGAACTATGATTCTATGTTTTTCGGGTGGAGAGAGATGGTTTGGTATCTTTCCAGTTGCCAAATAATTGGCTATGTTTGCGAACCATGGGGTTTGAATAGATACAACGAATAAATGTTCATCTGGGAAGCTATCATCAACAGGACTATCATCATTTTCAATTTGAATACAGGAGAGAAAGTCTGCTACTACATTCTCTCGACCAGGACGGTCAACAATGCTAATATAAAACTCTTGTAACCGAAGAAGCCACCGCGTCACTCTGCCACTGGTAACTAGTTTATTCATAAAAAATATGATAGCAGAATGATCGGTATGTATGAAAATTTCATATCCTGTGATATAATGACGAAACTTATTGATGGAATAGACTACTTCGAGGAACTCTTTTTTGGTAACAGTGTATTTTGATTCTGCAGGAGTCGAGTTTTTACTAGTGAAATAAATGGCATAGGATAACTTTTTCTCTTTTTGACCTAAGACTGCCCCTATAGCTATGTCGGATGCATCAGTAGAGATATGAAAAGGAAGGGACCAATTAGGGCCCCTAAGTACTGGTGCTACTGATAACTTTGCTTTTAAAGTTTCGAAAGCTTGTTGACAAGGTTCAGTCCATTGAAATTCAGTGTCCTTCATGAGTAGTTTGAATCATAGGTGTGGCTATCTTAGTAAAATTTTCTATAAACCGCCTATAATAATCTGCATGGCCAAGAAAGCTTCTAACTTCTTTCGAAGTCTTTGGAGGAGGAAGATTGACAATTATGTCTATCTTGGCAAGATCAACCTTGATACCTTGAAGAGAGACATGATGTCCTAAAACTATGCCATCGGTTAATAGCATCTTGCATTTTTCATGACTAAGGCCTAAGTTTGTGTCCTGACATCGAATAAGAACTGTCTCGAGGTTGTCAAGGGCCTCTTGGAAGGTATTACAATAGACTGTGAAATCGTCCATGTAGACCTCTACACAATCATGTATAAGGTCAGCAAAGATACCTAGAACTGCACGTTGGAAAGTAGAAGGTGCATTACAAAGGCCAAATAGTAACACTCGATAGGCATAAGTCCCCCAAGAGCAAGTAAAGGTAGTCTTATCTTGGTCCTCATGTGCTAGCTATTAATATCTGATTGTATCCACTATACCCATCTAGGAAAGAAAAGTATTGTTTCCCCGATAGGGTATCTAACACCTCATCTATGAAAGGTAGTGGGAAATAGTTTTTAAGAGTGGCCTTATTCAATTCTCGAAAATCAACATAGATACGCCACTTTCATGTGACTTTCTTTGGAACGACTACCAGAAAAGACACCCACTTACTATTGGAAGTTGGGTAAATGAATCCAACATTAAGAAGTTTTTGCAGTTCTTCTTTTACTATATCTTTGAGAGTTGAGTTCATTCTCCTCTGGGGTTGTCTAACGGGAGGTATATTTGTGTCTATGTAAATGTGGTGAATACAAGTGTCTGGGTGTATACCCTTCATATCGGTGTATTCCCAAGCGAAATCTCCAGTTTGACTTTTGAGAACTTTTAACAATTGCTTTTGCTGACTCTCATCTAAACCTGCATTTATATGTAGGAATTTTTTGGAACTAACCTCACATGGGACGGTATAAGATCCTAGCTGTTTTTCAATTGAAAAGACACAAGGTGTACTTGTAAACGTTGAGAGACTCATGTTTTCTTGAAATTCATCTCCAAAAATATGGTCAAGTTGGGAAAAACACTGAGGAAAGTCTATACATGTGGTGGAAGAAATAAATTGATTCAACACATTTTCAATATTTTGTTCTTGAAGTTCCTAGGAGAGATCACTAACAAGGGAAAGTTCTTCCAGGTTTTCTTCTCCAAAAGGACAATCTAACCAAAATAAGCTCTTATCTACAGGCTGTGCTAATGGGTATAAAGCTAGTCTTCTTGTAGATAACCCATCAAAAATAACCATTTCTCCATCCCTACATCCTATGAATGCATTAGTAGTAGTCAGCTAGGGTCTTCCTAAGATGATAGGATTCCCTCTAGATGGGACTTTTGATTGAATAACCATGAAGTCCATGAGATATTTCCATGAGGCTACTGACACCATAATATCGTCAAATATCCCAGTAGGTTGTACCATATATAGTACAATCTGCTAGTTCTAACATTGTTGGTGTAGGGCGGAGGAATGGTCATAATTGGAGAGCTTCTAAAACTGTAGTAGTCATTAGGTTAATAGCAGCCCCTAGATCAATGAGTGTGTTCCCTATAGCAGTGTTGTTAATGAGAACAGTTACTACAAGATTTCCTGGATTGGTATACTTCAGAATTCTAGGTTGTTCTGCTATACAATCTGAGATTTCACCTATGACATGTATTGTTGGAGGGTCTTTTTGTTTCTTACCTGGTCTCTCAATGCAGAGTTCTTTTATCACTTTACTAAAGATTGGTATATATTTAATGGCTTGTGATAAAGGAATCTTAATACAAATATTTTTTAATTCATTAATGATGTTATATTCTGGGTAAGTTACAGGTTTTTCTATTATTAGACGCTCCGGATATGGAGGTGATTTATTTCCCGATATTACTTCTTTATGAGGAAGGTTATGTGTTGAAGATTTAGGAACGACCATATTTTCAAGAATGACATCATTTAAAATTTCATTAGGTACATTTTCTTGTTCATTTTCTTCTTGAATAACAACTGATGACTTAGGATGATCTTGCAAAACTCTTCCAGACCGCAATTGAACTTCATATATTGGTGCGGACGAAATAGCATATGATGGAAGAGGTAACAACCCAATATTATTAAGAGCTTGGGTTGGTTTATTGTTAGGATTCGGTATCGGTTGTGCGGGTAATATTGTGGGTCTTGGAGGGTTCATATTCTGGAAATGAGGAGGTTGACTTGGGATAGAGGGTAGTGAAGAAGGTGCATATCCAAGTAAAAATTGCTAAACATTAGCTGGGTAAGGATAGTTAGGCATAGGAGGAGATGGTTGAGAAAAAGCTTGTCCTCTCCATCCATGAGGCCATTGTTGTTTTTGAGCATTTGGAGGAGGGTACTACGGTGGTCAATTCTGCCAACCTGAAGTGTTCCATTGCTGCGGAGGTTGATAAGGATGGTAGTAAGGTGGAAATTGGAATGATGGATCCTATCCCGAAGGTTGATCCCTAGGATTCCAAGGCCTCCTAGATGTTTCACCAAAACTTCCACTCTTGTATACAGCTTGCAATCTGGGCAACGATGGGAAACTATCAATAGGATGCTCTTCTGTACAGAGGTGACAAACTGAAACATTGTTTAATGGACATTCTCTTTGAGGATGTTTAGTTCTACACCTAGGGAAGAAAATACTCATTATTGCATGCTCTTCATCTTGTCTCTTTTTAGCTTGTAGTGCATCTAGCGGAGAACCCATAGCTCCTAAAATATCTGTTTTGAATTTTTCTAACTGGTTCCCTATCTCTACCCTTGTAACTCCACCGGGACCGGATGTGTTTCCTTTTGGATTTCTAACATAAGGTTCTCGAAAGTTCATTTTACCTTTCTCTCTGCTCTTAGAGCAATTCCTACATAGTTCACAAATCTCTGCAAAAGATTTATGAGAAATATCTCCTGCTGCCATGAGATTAAGGTTGTCTAAGAATTCTTCTAAGATTCCTTTAAGGAAAAGTGTTCCTACATCTTCCCGAAGATCACTATATTTAGATTTGTGTAATACATAGTTAAATATTTCGATATAGTCCTCCAGGCTCTCGTCTTCATGCTGTTGAATTTTAAAAATATCATTGCGAGAGCCCTTCGGTCTACAGTAATCTTGATATTTCCGAAGAAATGCAGTTTTCAAGTCTTCCCAAGATTTAATACTAGATTCTCCCAATCTCATGAACCATCAAAGATAAGAATCTTTTAATGTGGCAGGAAACAATTTTAGTTTTTTGCCATCTTGTAGGTAATTGTAACTCCTACAAAAAATGTCAAACTCAAATAAGAATGTGTCCGGATCCTCACTACTTTTTACCATAGAAAGTTGGTAGTGAGGAAGGAGGGATATATTTCATAGTAAAATCTTGTGCAGTGTCTAAGATGGGAAACCCAAAGGTACCTTTAGTTCTAACTTCTCCATCTTCTTCATATTGTCAGACATGATCTTAATGTTCATCCTCCATGAAGATTCTATTACCAAAGAGAGAAAATCTAGGTGGCTTTTTTCTTGGTGAATATGGAATATCCCAACGTTCTTTTTCAGGAAGGGTATTCTTCTTTTTAGGAGGAGAATGATTAGCTATGTGGGAATCTAGTCCAAGAAGTTCCACTGTTGTTGTTTCAATCTATGAGATGACGATGTTTGTAGAGCTCCCAAAAAGAGCATCTACTTGTGCAGGATTGACAAAATCTACCAAATCTGGACCACCCGCTATTGAAAAAGTAGTGTCTTTGGGATTTTGGACAAATGGAGGGTTAAGAAGTCTCAAAATTTTACCCTTCAGAGTTTCCTCTTGTCTAAGTTCAGTGTTAATACGAGCTTGAGGTTCTTCTAGTGGAATTTCTTTATGAACAGACTGTTCTGATGTCCTTATGATTTCCTTTAAAATGTTTCCAGAGAAGGTTTCTTTAGCCTTCCAAGTAGGACTATCCCCTTTAGGTGTCTTCCGATACCTTTCTGTTGAGTTATTAGTTGGGGTGGTACGTCCCCTGTATAGGTTAGTAGGAATTTTAGTGGGAATTAGAGTCTTAATAAATCTACCTTGTGAATTTCTAGACCTATTCATGAAAACAAATTATAACTGAAAAAAACTTTGATTGCATAACTACTACTGCTGGGTTTTGGCGATGCTTGTTATAACAGATGAGTAGGTTCTTACCTCTCGTCTTACCGCTCACCCGCCACCAACCTAATCTAAGTTACCACTAATTTTTGGAAGAGAAATTCTACCTATTTCAACTCCTCGGTAACAGCGCCAAAATGTTGGGTGTGTGAGCTATCTCAAATTAAAAACAACACCTAAGATTAATTATCAACCAAGATCAGTAAACTTAGAGTTGAAAGCAAAATATATACCAAGATAGAAACAGTTCTACAGTTTCAGGTTTGTCAGGCCTAAAAATGTTTAGTAAGGAAAAATATCGAAATATCTTTCAAAATGAAAAACCGAGTTAAATGTTTAAGAATGCATTTAAATCACATATCAGAATAGTACTAGATGATAGTACTCTACCTCTATGGTTAATTAATAAGAAAGATGGAAACAAATACTGAAACACAAACTATTTCTAGAAAAGTAAGAAACTACCATATTCAACTTCCAGATAACAACTATGGATAGAATCAGAGTTACGGATATTAGATATTTAATAGGGAGAACTTGTAAATGTAAATAAATTTAGACTAAACCATCTAATTCCACTTTTCTTGATTACGTATATCAAATGTAATAGGAACTGGAGTAAATGTATCGTAATGACTTTCAAATGTAATGATGAAGCTAAATGGAAGTAAATCTAACTTAGCTTCTACAAACAAATGTAAACTAAAAATCAACAAACTACTACTAATTTTAAACATTATGAACTACTGTCTATCCATATGTGAACAACATGAAACTACTGTAAGTAGAAGCAATCATAAAACTTAACAAAGATGTTAAACTGAGCTATATTAGATTTTGAATCAAGTAGAAAACTTGATAAAGATATTTTATTATTAATCCAAATCTTGCAACATGAACATCTTCATTAAATAGAAACTAGTCTTAAGATTATCAAACTAAAGCAACTCAACGAAATGGAATTATCAACTATAACTTGAAAATAAACTACTTAGGAACAACATTCATACATTCTGAACAGTAACTAAGTAACAAAACTGGTTAAAGAACTAAAGTTTGGAAGAAAGATGAGAAGTTTGGTTGATGATGACAATTGAATTAAAAACACCAAATAACATAAAACAAGATTAAATTACATCTCAAACTATTAAGGAGGAACATGAAGAATGATGATTAAGAGGCAGAAGAAATTAGATTCGGAAAAAGGCCTAAAATAGTACAAAAAACACACAGGTCTGAATGGCGATCCGAATGCTGGTCTGAAAGACAGTTCGAATGACGATCTGAATGGAGGAAAATGGTTTAAAGTGAAGGAAAGAAGAATTTTTGAATGATTTAATTACCAGCTGGGTTTATGTTAAAATTTAATATGCTAAGACAGAAAATAGCAGCATTACATTCCATTTCACAATAATAGCATATACAGGATCACTGAAGAAACAACAAGCACAGTATAAACACAAGAGACACAAATTTATCCTGGGAAACCCTCATGGGGTAGAAAACCCAGTAAAGCTTCCTCAATATAGATGACCAGCAACATACAAAGATGCAAACCAAAGACATGATCTCCTCCTCCACCATAGCAGACCTCTCCTCCACAAGCATGCCTCTCTCAAGTGAGTGAGTGTGTCAAATGAGGAACATACCTCCTCTATTTATACACTACACTGACATGTATTTTACACAAGTACATGTAGGCTCGTATTTAACCATTAGGTTAAATACCCTATTATAACTAACTGGGCCGACCCCCACATGGTGGGTCTAATAACCCTAGTTACCACAACCAATTCGGAGGAATAAACATCTCCGGATTCATAGTATAATCATATCGGAGGGATGGAACATCTCCGGAATAAATAATATACAAATATAATATTCTTAGAAGTTACAATATTCAACAGTTTATGCAAATGATCCTACAGTGCACAGGAAGCAGTAGAGAGATGATTAGAGGCTAAGGAATTATCTATGCAAATCATTACCTAAGAGAAAGAATGATTCTATGAGAAGTAGGAAGAAGGTTGGAAATAGAAAAAGGGAGAAGGTTGGAATAGAAGAAAGAAGAAATATCCTACAGCAAACAGGAAGAAAAACTTAACAAAGAAGAAAAGAAGGAAATGAATGCTAACTATGGAAGAAGTTGGAAGCAATATCTAACTATGATGAGGGAAGAAGGACTTAAAACAAACTACAAACTATTAAACTACTGAACTATTGGTCGACCATTCTACTCAAGAGAAGGAAGGTTGTATTGAAAATAGAATATTAATTACGGAGGAATGAAGATAATAGACACAGGAAAACGAATTAAATTACACACATAGCAAATAAACTAGTTAATTTGCAAGAAAAGAAATGCAGAAAATGTAATTAAAACCCCTAGTTGATGAGGGGCTCTTCCCAACAATCGGAGGGTGAAATAGCTCAACTTAAATGACTACCAGTAGAACATCAACAAGTTTCTACTTCCATTAACTTGAGAAAAGTTACAGACTCTATCTTCACACTATCTATGACTGCAAATGCTTGGACTAAGACTGGAAAACCATTGTAAATTCAGAAGCTAAAGAACTAACTCTTCGCAATCACATAGGCAGCTATTTATAAGTTACAATGGGTGAGAGGGTCGATAGAGTTGACCTCTCTAATAATAGGAATGTTTAATGTCTGTAACTGCTGATTAAGTGATACATAACAGTGCAGGGGGAATCTACCCATCTCCTCAGTGTCAATCATTTCCAATTCGAACAACTGAGCATTCGTTTCCTCAAAACGTGAGCAGAATCATATGCTGGAGTGTCGACGTGGGAATAGGAGTTACATTGGCATACTGAGCGTAGGCGTGGGAGTTATGTCGGCTAACTGAGTGTGAACAGGACGACTCCTTCTAGAACAACAGCGTGCAAGAGCTGAGTAGACGTGTGTGATTCCGGGATGAACGCGCAGACGAACCGGAGGTTAACGTGTTCACATGGACGTGATATGTTCTGTCAGGATTGGCGACAATAAGGATGAATCTTCTAGAACAATGGTTCATTAACCATCAACGCCACATGGCAAATAGAACCCACGTGTCCTCCTCTTCATTCAACGGTCTGAGATGCATCAACCACGGATTTCACAGGCTTAACGGAGGGCTGAACGATGAGCTGAAAGCGTTTTAGGCTGAGCACGTAGTGCATGGGATGAATGATGGATAACTTGAAAATCGTAGCCTATCAATTAAAACCATAAGTGTTAATTATGCCCAAAAACATCATTTAAATCATAAATAAACCATAATATATGAAATATAATAAGATTTGCATGGTAAGTGAATTTGTGCATACATGGACAGTTTGATGGGCTGAATGGCTAAGAAAACAACTTACTATAGCAAAAAATGATATAAATAACGCCACTTCGAGTAAATTAAATGATAAAAAATGGTGACAATATTGGACACCAACACATGGTTAACCATGCTTAATTGTAGTTAAATGTGCTTGAATATGTTTGACTTTGGTTGACTATGTTTTACTATGGTTGATGTTGTTAACCATCATAAACTATAGTTAATGATGGCTAACTATGGTTGACCATGGTTAATAATGGTTAACTATAATTGATAATTAGTTGACCGTGATTAGCCATAGTTGAGAATGTTTAACAATATTTGGATATGATTCTACAGTTGAGAATGTTTAATAATATTTGAATATCATTCAACATGTTTGACCATGGTTTATCATGTTTGACATGATGGACATTAGTTAAACTTAGTTGATTATGGTTGACCATTTTTGTTTATGATTTACAATGTTTTGTTTTGATTGACTATGGATAAAATGTTTGACTATGTTTTCCTATGTATAACCATGTTAAATTATGGTTAAAAATACTCAACTATGGATGACCAATGTTTGGTCATGTTTTACCATTGTTTTCCATAATTGACTAAGGTTTACCATGTTTGACTATAACTCTCTATTATTGACTTTGGTTAACTATGGTTTTCCATAATTGAAAATGCTTGACTAAAGTTTGTGATGTCTAACCATGTATTATTTTGGAATGTTTGATTATAGGTGACTTTGGTTGAATATGGTTGACCATGGAACAATGATTGAGCATAGTTAACCATGCTTTACTATTTTTTAACAAAGTTGGCATTGGATGATAATGTTCAATTATGTCCAAGTCCATGGTTGAGTTTTGTTGGGTATAGTTATCATGTGTTACTATGTTTAACAATGTTTAATTATGATTCAACATGTTTGATCATGATTGATTGTGTTTGACATGGTGGACATTAGTTAAACTTGGTTGACCATGGTTCACGGGGGCTTCACTCAATAAACCGCTATCATAGCATGTTCATTTGTGGCATATGAAACAATACCCCTAATTTCACTAAATATTGGAAAATACCTTCCAAAATCGTTTTTTTAACCCCCTCCCAATATGCCTTCCTAATTTAAAAAAACCCCTATTTTCACTAGATATTGTACGTGTCAATTTTTTCATTAACATTTTTTATATCCCTTTATATTTCTACCTAGTATAATGATATGATACCCTTCTTATGACCCCACATGCATTCTACAATGCACCTTGCTTATTTTGATGTATATTGTGGATGCACATTACTTCACCCATAATGCAATTACTCAACCACATCTCATTATGCTTTGCAACATCTAATGGTCTAATGAAGAGATAGGAGATCACTTCTTGTATGCCACTAGAGCCAATGCACATAGTACAACATTTAGAATGCATGTTGCATTTCCCCAATCGGTGACTAAGCCTGTTGTGGGCACATTGTGGGATAAGTATCCAAGCCCCTAAGGCCTCTAACAAGCTCTAGGAGGCTGAATAAGCCTCCCAATGTTAAATTTTGAGTATTAATTCACAATACTACAGGATCTTTGCTGAGAGAATAACATCTATAGTATATCAATGCATGACAATCATAATATGACAAGCATCACAAGCATCACAAGAATCAAAAGCATAGAGACAAGAGACACAGAGTTTCTGTGGGGAAAACCCTAAGGTGAAAAACCCCACAACTTCCTCAGAGATAGAGAGAGCAATGGCTCAACCAAAATACAACCAAATAACACTGAGATAGTCTCCTAGCATATTATCCTCCTCCTCCTCACTAGTGCACCACTTTTGAGAGTGAGAGTGAGTTACTTTTCCGAGTGAGTAAAATAGAGATCTCCTATCTCTATTTATACTCACCTTTTTTCCCAGTGACCTAATGGGGCCGACTTATCTACTTAGATACATCCACATTATAATATATATAAATCAGGGCCGACCTCACATGGTGGTCTAATAACCCATCGGCAAGTACACACACTTGCGACACTTGTCAATCCACATGACGACACTTCCTTATAGAGGAATAATACATCTCTTATAAGGGTACAATAAATATATATAAAATACACAGATGAAATACATTCCGAAGTTACACATACATCAACACTCCCTCTTAACTAGGAAGGTATTTCTCGACACAAATCTACTAGACAAGTCTTCTTCTCTGGATCATTGTCATCGATGCATCATCATCATCATCGTCACTGCTGCTGCTATCTCAACCAATCTCTGACTCTACTCGTCATAGGAAGTTCTACAGAGCCAGTCCTTTTTCATACTGGGATGTAGGCCCACCATCTGCAGGTCCTCATCATCACTGGCCATACTGTGGAATTCTCAGGACTTATTACATGCGTCACAAAACGTCGAAAGAGCATCCCAGGCTGTTACGAGCACACAACTCTACCTATAGGATCTCCCAGGGCACCGAATTACATGTGACCTCACCACAAAACCTCGCAAGAGCATCCCAGGCTGTTACGAGCACACAACTCTACCTATAGGATCTCCCAGTGCAACGAATTACATGTGGTCATGGAAAAACCTCGTAAGAGCATCCCAGGACTGATTACGGGCACACAGCCCAACCTATCGGATCTCCCAGGGAACCGAATTACATGCCATAGGACAAAACCTCGAAAGAGCATCTGCCAGATATCCCAGGGCACCGAATTACATGCCATAGGCAAAACCTCGAAAGACTATCTGCAGATCTCCCAGGGCACCGAATTATATGTCCTTCCAGAGCAAAACCTCGAAAGAGCATTTGCCAGATGTCCCAGGGCATCGAATTACATGCCATAGGCAAAACCTCGAAAGACCATCTGCAAATCTCCCAGGGCACCGGATTACATGCTCATCTGCACAACCTGATCCATGGCCATAGAGTATCAACCTAATACTCACCATACATCATCCTGATGTATCCATGATCATCCTGATCATCATCACTGCAACGTCCTGCTGCATGTCATCTGGAGCAACATCCTGAAGCTCGTCATCCATGATCATCCTTGATCATACAATGCATCCATCTGATGCACACCACGTATCTACCTGATACATATCATCATACATGATCCACCTGATCATACAATGTATCCACTTGATATAAATACATGATACATATCACCACACATGATCCACCTGATCATACAATGTATCCACCTGATACATATACAGATACCTGGTCCAAGCATCCAACATGATGCATATACAAAAATACATACACATGATCCAACTGATCATATCCAGCATCCAACATGATGCGTACATATAAATGATCCAACTGATCATATCCAACATCAACATGATGCGTACACACATACATAAAAATTAACCAACTGATCATATCCATCATCCAACATGATGCGTACATGCATACATAAAAATGATCCAACTGATCATATCCATCATCCAACATGATGCGTACATACATACATAAAAATGATCCAACTTATCATATCCAAGCAGAAACCAGAACATCATCCTGATGCTCATCATCCAGCGTTTACATCCACAGCCATGTGAAGGATCCTCCTTCCAACATGCTTGGAATGGCTTCAGCAAATGTGTCCATCACTTCTTCCTCGAAGTATCCTCGATCTGAAGAACGCCAAGCCTTTCTCTGAAGTACTCTAATTTCACCCTGGCTAGTGGATTCGTCAGCACATCTGCAATCTGCTCGTCCATCGCAACATACAGGAGCTTCACAGCTCCTCTCTGCACCATATCCCTGATATAGTGATATTTGATCTCTATGTGTTTTGACCTATCATGAAACACTGGGTTCTCAGACAACTTCACACAACTCTGGTTATCACAGAAGATACCAGTAGCCTCCAACGGGAGATCAAATAACTCAGACAGTAGCTTCCATAGCCATACTGCCTCACAATTAGCTGAACAGGCTGCAACATACTCTGCCTCAGCTGTACTTAGTGCTACGCAGGACTGCTTCCTGCTAAACCAAGAGATCACACCTGATCCCATACTGAAGCAACACCCAGATGTGCTCTTCCTATCTGCAGCACTGCCAGCCCAATCTGAATCAACATAACCCTGTAGGTTAAACTTTTGATTCGCTTCATACTTGATCCCATAATCCATTGTACCCTTTAGGTACCTCAGAACATGCTTTACAGCAACCAGGTGAACACTCCTCGGATCTGGCAGGAACTGGCTCAATGTGTTCACAACAAAGCAAATGTCTGGTCTCGTGTTTGTCAGGTACATCAAGGACCCAATCATCTGACGATACATAGAGACATCAACTGGCTCAGATGAAGCATCACAAAGAAGCTTCAGATTCGATGCCATAGGTGTGGCCATGGCCTTGCAATCCATCATCCCAAATCTCTTCAGGATATCCACTGTATACTTTCCTTGACCAAGGAAGATCCCTCCTGCACTCTGCCACACCTCCATACCTAAGAAATGGTGCATCATTCCCAAGTCTTTCATATCGAATTCAGCAGCAAGCTTCCTCTTAGTATCTGTAATCAGTCTGTCATCGCCTGTTACAAATAAGTCATCCACATACAGGAGTAGAATCACAGGATTCCCTTCCTCAACCTTGTAGTAAAGGTTGGAATCCACTTTACTCTTGGGAAAGCCCAAACTAGATAGGAAACTGTCCATCCTTCCATACCAAGTTCTGGGAGCTTGTTTCAAGCCATACAAGGCTTTCTTCAATCTGCACACATATAAATCCCTGTCATGTATTTCAAAACCGAGTGGTTGTTCCACATATACTTCCTCTTCAACTACACCATTCAAGAAGGCAGTCTTGACATCCATCTGGTGTATTTTCCATTTCATAGCTGCAGCCAGGGCAAGTACTGTTCTGATAGAAGTATACCTGGCTACAGGTGCAAAAGTTTCTTCATAATCTATTCCCTCTTTCTGAGAGAAGCCACGAGCTACGAATATTGCTTTGTATTTTTCCACACTGCCATCTGCAGCATGCTTGATTTTGTAGGTCCACTTGGAAGTCACAACAGACTTCTCTTTAGGTCTTGGGACAACATCCCAAACATCATTCTTCATTATAGATTGGTATTCCTCAACCATGGAATCCTTCCATTCTTTCTTTTCTATTGCTTCTTCATAACTGGAGGGCGCTTTGTTCATAATGTCACAGAGTAAAGCAACATAACTAGTATGTGATCTGGTTCTCTTCTTTGCTCTGTGTTCTTCTTCTGGAATGCCAAATCTTTCTGCATCTTGAATGATCTCTCTAGCCCATGCTGGTTTCCTCTTGTGAGAGTTATCCTCACGGGGTGCATCTACAGGTTCTTGCGGATCTTCAAACTCACGAACAACTTCTGGAACTGCTTTAGTCATGGTAGTGTCTTGAAATCTATTTTCCTTAGGTTCTTCATACACTTCGATAGGTGCCTTCCTTGATTTGATGAATGCTGAGTTTTCATCAAATGTTACATCCCTGTTGACATCAATCTTCTTGAACCTTGGAAAGTATATTCTGTAAGCCTTCAAGCTTTCACTATAACCCACAAAGATACCCTTCTTTCCTGAAGGATCTAGTTTAGTCCTCTTTTCCATTGGGACATGAGTGTATACTGGACAACCAAATATTCTGAGATGACTAACTTCAGGTTTCTTACCAGAAAAGACCTCTTATGGTGTCTTGTTGTCCAATATCTTGTGGGGTGTTCTATTCTGCACATATATAGCTGTTCTAGCTGCTTTTGCCCACAGATGCATAGGTAGATCCTGGTCATGCAGCACTGCCCTTGCTGCTTCCATGATAGTTCTATTCTTCATTTCTGCAACTCCATTCTGTTGAGAATTATAGGGAGCAGTCAACTCCCTCTTAATCCCTTAATCACTGCAAAGCTTCTTGAAGTCACTTGAGGTGAATTCTCCACCATTGTCAGATCTGAATGTCTTGATCTTCTTGTCAGTTTGATTCTCCATCAATGTTTTGAATTCCTTGAATTTATCAAGCACCTCATCTTTGCCCTTCAAGAAGTATACCCAAGTCTTCCTGGAAAAGTCATCAATAAATGATACATAGTAAACATACCCACTCAGGAAACTGGATGACATAGGGCCACATACATCTGAGTGGATGATTTCCAGGATGTCTTTTTCCTTGCTTTCACTGCCTGGGAAAGCCTTCTTAATGTTCTTACCTTTTGCACATCCTTTGCAAACACCTTCATGTTTGGTCTTGATTTCAGGAAGACCCTCTACTGCCTTGCTTGCAATTGAAAGTGCTCTATAGTGCATATGAGCAAGTCTTCTATGCCAAAGTTCACTTGGCTCCATGGATTCATGCACCATGGCATGTTCGGGTTGTCCCTTCAATTTATACAAGCCTCCCTCTTGCTCTCCAATTACTACTGCATCATTTATGGTATTTCCCTTTGGCCACATTAGGACTTGGCCATCCACAAATGCAACCCTCATACCTTTTGCATCCAATGCAGAGATGGAGAGTAAGTTCTTCTTGAGCCCAGGTACATAAAGGACTTCTTTCATCTTCAAAGATTTTCCAGAATCTAGGTTGTAGGAGGCTTCGCCACTTCCTTTGATTGGGTATTGATAATCATCCCCAAGTTTCACCTTATGGGGTGATTCATGTTCAGATAGGTTCAAAAAAGATTCCTTAAACCTTGTCATGTGTTTGGAAGCCCCACTATCAATCAACCAATCATTACAACCATGGGAGATAGTACCTGTGAGAGCAGAGATTAGAACATACTCTTCTTCACTTGATGAGTCATCATCACTATCACTTTCTGCCCTAGTCTTCTTCTTTGGGGGTTCATCATCTTCGACAGCATGAGCATGAAACCTTCTTTTGTTGCCCTTCTTCTTCTTCCTGGAGTGTTGTTATTATCCCTTTTGTTCTTGGGACAATCTGAAGCAAAGTGACCCTTCTCATTGCATGTGAAGCATCTTAGGTCCTTCTTACTCTTTTGATAGGATCTATTGTGGCGAGAGTGATCCTTCTTGGTTTTGCTTCTTTTGGTGTGAGCTGCAAGAGCTTGATCTTCACCTCCCATCTTTTCCTCACGAGCTATAAGCCTAGCTTCTTCTTGAGAGCATTCTTCCCGCAATCTGTTGAAGGAGATCAACTTCTTCCTTGCACAAATTCCTTGGATAAAGGAATCCCATGACCTGGGTAGGTCATTTAGAGTGGTCATCACCACTTCACCATTCTCCACCATTTCATATACTGCTTCTAATTGTTCCTTGATCTGGGAGACCCTTGAAAAATAAGATTGAATGGTTTCTCCATTTTGAAACTTTACTGCTTTCAATTGGTTCTGCAGGGTCATCTTCCGATTTATGTTCTTTCCTTCAAATAGCTTAGTTAAAGATTCAAACATCTCCTTGGGTGTCTTAAGAGAAGACACATGGGGTATGAGATGGTCTTTGATAGAATCAACAATGATTCTCTTTGCCTTGACCAAGTTCTTCTTATGCAATACCTTGGCCTCTTCATCCTCTCGGATAGGGATGTCTTCTTTCACATATGAGTCTAACTCATTTTCTTCCAGGATTAGCCCAATCCTATACTTCCAAGCTCGGAAGTTATCATCCCCTTCAAGCTTATCCTCAAGCTTGGTGTGGAGAGACATCTTTAAAGAGTACTTCAAATGGAAATAGAAAATATTTAGGTCTTACCACTTGAAATGCTGAAAACTGGATCTCGTCCCGGATTAGGGTTTATCAGAGAAACCCTAAAAATTCAAAATGTGAATTTCAAATTTTTGAAAGGATAGAAAGATGCGCTTTGATGAGCTGATCAGCCTGGTGCATTCAGAATTTGAGATCAACAAAGTCTTTCCCTTCAGAATTTCCTTTTTGTCCTCCCGGGTTCACTGGAGAGAGCCCTGAATTAGGGTTTGAGTTTCCCAGAGATCTACCCTGCCAGAAATCTCGATCCAAAGCTCTAACCTTTGATTTTTGCAAGGAGCTTCCAGCTGTGTCTTCAGATTCCAGAAATTCCTATTTTTCTGGAAACCCTAATTTTTAGGGCCAAATCGGAAAATGCTCGGAATTGAATTCTGATTGGACAAATAGATGCGCCTTGATGAGTAGAGTCAATCTACTATACTGATTTTCAAAAATCTGTGGAGAGAAACCCAATAAACAAGGAACTTAAGCTTTCGTCACTGCAAAATGTCTTCTTCTCAGGTTAGCTCTGATAGGCATGTTAAATTTTGAGTATTAATTCACAATACTATAGGATCTTTGCTGAGAGAATAACATCTACAGTATATCAATGCATGACAATCATAATATGACAAGCATCACAAGCATCACAAGAATCAAAAGCATAGAGACAAGAGACACAGAGTTTCCGTGGGGAAAACCCTAAGGTGAAAAACCCCACAACTTCCTCAGAGATAGAGAGAGCAATGGCTCAACCAAAATACAACCAAATAACACTAAGATAGTATCCTAGCAGATGATCCTCCTCCTCCTCACTAGTGCGCCACTTTTGAGAGTGAGAGTGAGTTACTTTTCCGAGTGAGTAAAATAGAGATCTCCTATCTCTATTTATACTCACCTTTTTTCCCAGTGACCTAATGGGGCCGACTTGTCTACTTAGATACATCCACATTATAATATATATAAATCAGGGCTGACCTCACATGGTGGTCTAATAACCCATCGGCAAGTACACACACTTGCAACACTTGTCAATCCACATGACGACACTTCCTTATAGAGGAATAATACATCTCTTATAAGGGTACAATAAATATATATAAAATACACAGATGAAATACATTCCGAAGTTACACATACATCAACACCCAAGGCCTGTAATAGGCACGAGTGGCTGGGTATTCAAGCCCCCAAGGCCTATCGAGGGCCTATAACAGGCCTTGGAGGCTTAGATCTTCCCAAGGAACCCTAGGGGCTTGAATACCTTCATGGTATACAAACAAGTTAATATGGGATAAGTAAAACACAACAATTTAGATATGTCTCGGATGTGAACCTCTACAACTCCAAAACACTAAATACAACTACAGATAGTAAATATCATCCTGGAAATTTCTAAAGCTCTTAAATCCTTCATTAGAATCCAAGAAGGCGGGGAAGAGTGGGGACAATCAATCTAGCAGAGCCATATGATATCTGTTGAGTGCACCCAACTAATTAATATGCTTTCTACAAAATCGCTAGAAGCTTCAAGAAGTTCCAATTTCCTAATTCCCAATAGTTCATGATTGTTGTCCTCTCAACTGTACCCTAGGGGGGAATCCCGTCATATTTATATCAATATTCATAGATGATAAGTTATATCTATTATTCACCATGCATATATATCATTGGTTGGATGCTTGATGATCATAGTTGTTTCCATCTAGAATGCCAGATTGTTGTATTATAGAGCATGTCAAGTACTTCTATCCGTAGAGATCTAAGCACCAACAATCACTTAAAAGATACATTGTCTAGATTTATTATTTCTTTACACTCTACAAACAATAATTAAAATACATAAAGGATTTTCGCTGGAATTTGATATGTGCACACACAACAATCTGTGCCATTTAAAATAGTGGAAGAGAAGACATGCATTGATGCACATGAAGGAATGCATGAATACAGAGGGTGGCTGATAAAGTACCTTAGTTGGTGTAAAATTAGTCACAGCAGATCTATTGAACAAGAATATCAATCACAAAGATGTAAAACAATTTGGAGTAAAAATTGTGCAAGAGAGATGCATCAGTGCTCTATAATCCAGAATGGTAGAATTACAATACAATCCTGTCACAATGAGTGAGCAATTCGAATTAACCAAGGAGGTCATTCGAATTAACTACATGGAATAGCTTGGCTCCAACTAGGAGTTGTCATCATCAATCAGTGGTGGTCATCAATGCACAAGTAACTGTCAGACAGGTGTCAAACTGAGTCTAACTGAGTTTAACTGAGTGTATTAAGTGTAACTGATGGTAAGTGGCACTAATCGAGGGATGGAGGCTCATTGGAGGGCACATGAGGGGTTAATTGCACTTAGAATAGGCACTCAAGGCTCATCGGAGGTCAATCGGAGTTGTAACAACAGTTAGGAGTCAGTCTAGCCTCAAATCAAGGAAAGACAACTAACTAACTGAAGTGAAACTGATTAGTAGGTGAGAAAAGGCGCCCTTTTGCAGTGGAAGGTGAGAAGTGGGCACCTCCCTAGATAGGAGGGCAAAATCTAAGTGGAAAGTAGCTCCCGAGTGCTGGAAGACTAGGGACTAGGTGCTAGAGGCATCATACTGGTGACTGGGAAGCATGCAGGTGCATGGATGCATGCAAAATGCATGCAAAGTACACACTGAATGATGAGATATCCTAACACCCCCCCTCAAGCTATACTATGATGTAAAAAATAAAATGTAGGGCCCTGGTTACTGAGACCAAAGGTCACCCCAATACAATAATCCAAAAAATGCTGAAATAAGCTAAGTGAGGAAAGAGGGAAAACCTAGTGGGAAGAAAGCCCCCCCTCAAGATAAACATAAAAATGGATCTAATCTGTCTCCATCGTGATGGAACTCACCCCCAACAGTGAATGGAGGTAAGAGAACTTCTTCTCATTGAAGCTCTTAGTGAAGATGTTTGCAATTTGCTCATCAGTAGGGCAATATTGCCGAATGATGATGCGATCATGCACCAACTCTTGGATGTAGTGCATATGAATCTCAATGTGCTTGGTCCTCTGCCGCTGAACTAGATCGGTGGAGATCTTAATAGCACTTTGATTATCACAAAAAAGGACATTCGAAGTAGTGCTACCAAAATAAAACTCAGAAAGAATACCTTGCAACTAAACTGCTTGAATGCAGGCATTGACTGCCCCTCGATACTATGCCTTTGCTGAAGAAAGTGCAATGGCTTCCTGCTTTTTGATTGACTAGCAAATAGGGCCATGGAAAATCATGAAAACATATCCGGCAGTGGACTTCCGATCTATGCTATCACCTGCCCAATCTGAATCAGTAAAACCAATGAAATCTAGCTCAGAATCTGCAGCATAATGTATGCCAAAATGTCTTGTACCTTGCACATACTGCAAGATCCGCTTGGCTTCCCACCAATGAATCTCATGGGGCTGCTGCATATACCTTGATACATCACTCATGACATATGGAATATCAGGCCTTGAGTGTGTCAAGTAGAGTAGTGAACCAATCAACTGTCAATACATAGTGCAATCTGCAAGCGATGTGGAATTTACCTCTTCAAGACTGATTCCTGAGAGGAATGAAAACGGATCAGCATTACATTCTTCCATATTAAACAATAATAGCAGGTCTTTAGCATACTTTTACTGAGATAATGTCATCCCATCAAAGTTTTGAGCTATCTCCAAGCCCAAAAATTGCTTAAGCAAGCCCAAATCGCTCATATCAAAAGCTAGATTTAAAGCGGTTTTCAGCTTGTTAATTGTAAGGAGAGTGCTACCAGTAATGAGAATATCATCAAAATCTAGAACAACAATCATAAAATTACCTTTAACTTGCTATAGGTACACATTCAGATCAGATTTGCATCTTTTGAAATTCTGAGAAAGAAGGAAGGAGTCCATCTTTGCATACCAAGCTCTTGGGGCTTGTTTCAATCCATACAAATATTTCTTCAACCTACAAACTAATGATGGATCTGATATGTATCCTTCTGGTTGCTTCATATATATTTCTTCATCAAGGTCTCCATGTAAAAAATCACTCTTCACATGCATATGGTGCACTTCCCAGTGCTTGGATGCGAAAATGGCCAAAACTAGGCAGATGGAATCCGTCTTTGCAACCGATGCAAAGGTATCAGTGTAGTCCACACCTTAGACTTGGGAGAAACCTTTTTCCACCAACCTAGCTTTGTATTTGCTGATAGAGCCATCAGCAGCAACTTTCGTGCGGTAGATCCACTTGCATTGAATTAATTTTCTTCCAGGTGGAAGAGAAACTAGCTCCCATGTATTGTTCTTTTGAAGAGAATTGTACTCTTCATCCATGGTGGTTTACCATCGTGGATCTCGATGGGCATGATACTATGATTTGGGATCTGAACCAATCATCAAATAACATTTCTCTTATAAAAATGGATCAGAAAATGAAAGAGCCATACCTGCTCTTTGATAGTCTGCTCTTGTTCTCCTTGGATTAGCATGATTTCCAATGTTTGGAGCAGCAGATTGTAGAGTGTTTTGGGTCCACTTTGGTAACTGAGGAGGATCATTATGGTCTAATTCCAAACCTATATGTCATGGCCATCAAAGTCTGATAAAATATCAGAAATATCAGTCCCAATGCTTTCTTGATATTCTCTCGAATCTTCTTCTTGCGGAGGTTGCGGATCGGCAGTGTTTTCCTCAACTAGTTTCAGATATGGTAGCGGTTCTTCAAACTTCACACTTCGCTCTGTGAATATCTTTCTGGTTCTGATATCATGAGTTTATATGCTTTTGATTCTTCCCCATATCCTATCAGGATACATTCAATACTTTGTAGATCCAAATCTTTTCTCTTATCAGAAGGAATTCTAGCCCATGTAGTTGTTGCTTGGTTTTTCAACCAAGCATGTGCAAGGATGCACCTATTAACTTGTAATAGCAGTCTTCGAATAAAAAGAAAATACAGTTATAAATTTAATCTAACATTAACATAAGCATGTGTAAATAAACAAGAATTAAATCAATAACAAGAGATTTATGGGGATAATAAGAGAAAAAATAATAGATTTTTGTATTACCTCAAAGGTGAGGATGTTTGGTGTTGAGCAGCTCCAAGGTCTAGGTGCTCCAAGCTCCAATGGTCTCTTCTCCAAGATGCTGAAATGGGGGTCTTCAAACTCAAAATGGGAGGCAATGGCTCTCAAAAGGAATTTTGCAGCATAAGGATAGGATGAAATGTGGATGGAAAGTGAGGAGCCCCTATCACCTTTTTATAGTTTTTGGTGATGGGGAATACCATTATGGTTTTAAGGAAACCAATGGTATTGGGCAACATGGTTTAGGTCTCTTTTTCCCTCTTTTTTCCTTTTTTTAATATTTTAATATTTTTATTCCCTTTTAATATTTTTTGAGAATTCTGGACCATTTTTTAGGGTTTTTTGTGTTTTTTGAGGAAAAATATATATTTTGAGGGGAAAAATGTGTATTATGGTCTTTTTGGTGACCTTTTGATGGATTTAGAGGCCCAAATGGTGGAAACGTTGACAAATGGGTCATGTGAATAAGGGAATGAGCTAGTGAACACTTTTTGGGTGTTAACAGATTGCCCCCTGATCTGTGAGGGAAGGATCTCATCGTATGGCCGATATACATCATAGTTTTTTTGTGTTTTTCCTAGGGTTTGGAGAAGAGAAGAGATCGATTGGAGACTGGAACCACGGCCCCTTGGAAGCTGCAAAAAGCAAAAAATATTACATGGCCCCTGTTTGTGCCAGAAATTGTTTCCAAGGCTAAAAAAATAAGCCAACACAATCTCAAATAAAACTCAACAAAGTAAACTAGGTTTTGGGTTTTCTGGAATGTTTTCTTGGTTATGATTTTGGTAGCCAATCAGGGATTACATTCATCAACTAAGCAAGAAACTGAATTATAAACAAGTAAAGACAAAGATACATCATATAATCCACAAATAACAATCAACATATAATCTTAAATTTCATTCAGGGCTGACAAGCATCACAAGTAAAGAAATCATGAACCAACAATGAATATATCAGTCCAGTAGTTAAACAAACTCAAAATAAAGCTAAAACGTATGCTGAAGGGTAATAAGTATCATATATTTCATAGTCTGTCATCAAATGCATACAAGAGTCATAGTACTTAGCTCTGAACAAGTCTGTAGACAAAGATAATCTGGAGACCTCCTGAAGCTCCCAAAAATCGAACCCCCTCAATGACTTCCTAACATGTCTAAATACTGTGCTTTTACAAAATCAGTTAGGACTTTAACCCTAACTGCCCTCCACCGATTCGATGAGGTAAAGTAAATGCAGAATATTTACAAAGTTACAAAAGATGCTAAAAATAGCACATCATTAAAATATCTGTTTGCTAACTAATGACAACTAGCTGAATGTATAACTGTCTTATAGGTCTTTTGCCACTTCAGCTAGCAGAGCGATACCATCTGATACTTGGTCTTTCTTCTTAGCCTTCTTTTGCTCTTGCTCCATGTCATTTATCTTTTTGATGAGCTCTTTGTTTTTCTGCTGCAGGTCTTGGACTGTCTTCTCCAACTGTGTGAAATGAATGTCAGCAGCTCTTTTTCTTTTAAGTGCTTCTTTTGCATTAGCTACCAGCTCCTGAAAATTGTCATTTACATCTTGGATATCTTCTCTAAACCTCCTGTTAGCCATCATCAATCCATCATTAACCTCCTGCATATAGCTCATCTGATGTTTATACTGTTTAACAGTTTTTTGCAAATTTTCCCTATCAGAATTAACTAATTTATCCATTGTAGAATCTTGTTCTTCATCTGGTTTCGAAGGAATGTCAAGCTTTTTGAAGATTTTTGTCTCTTCAATCAACAGTTCCGAAGGAGTGTCTTCAATGCTGGGCTTTGGCTTTTCTTCACCTGCTGCTTCTACTGAAGGAGTTTCTTCTTTAAATAGTAGCTGCATTTTATCTATTTCTGGTTTATCATCATCCATGGACACTTCATTTAAAACAGTCACTTCATTTGTATTTAATTTAGGATTCAGCAATTTCTTCATGTTTAATCTCAACTTGTTCTTTGACCTAGTTTTAGGTCTCCAAAATGATGTTGCTTCTCCCATCATCTTGAATTCTTTCCCTTGGTGCTGAATAGCAGCCAATTCTACTACTCCCAGCTTGTTCCTTTTCCTGTTAGGTCTTGTTGTTTTTCTATCTGAAGTATGAATTTCTTCTATTTCAGCTTTGACTTCTATTTTGGAGATGGGTTGTTCTTCTTCCAATAGATATCCCTCATCATCTGAGAGAATCGTGATAGGGCTTCTCGGTTGAGTGTGAATCTCCTCTTTAGGTACAAAAACCACTTTTATATCAACCTTTTTCTCTAACTGAGGATCTGCTACATGCGCCAAATTCTGTTCAGGCTGTTCCTTCTTATCTTCAAACAATGTATACTTGCCTTTAGAGTTGGCTGAGAATGTCTTTTGTTCATTGTCTTCCTCCACAGGCTCTGCTGCTTCCTCAATTTTGATCTTTTCCTTATCTTCCAGCTTTGACTTATGGCCTAAATTTCTCAACAAGACCTTACCCTTATCTGTTTGCCTCTTAGACTTTTGATCTTCAAAACCAGACCAAAAGATGAAGAAGTCCCGGGTCTTTCCTTCATGTTGCAAGAAAGTACTAATAATCAACTTGATTAATCCATGGTGAAAGATGGACTGAGAGGAATGATCTATTGGCCCTTTCACCTTGTTGGACATTTTCTGTAAACTCTTCAAAAATAAGAATGGAAGGTTCATCTTGGACACCCCACCATGTGCTGAAGGAATCTAAAATGATATTTGTATACAAAAGCATACCTGCCCTCACAAGTAATATAGCTCTGTAATATTCTGATTGGCTCAACCCATTCCTTTCTGACATTTTGGATCAGGATACCTTTATTCCAATCATGTGTAACATTTGGTAAAAGAAATCTCTGAGGATCAAAATCAAAGGGCAGTTTCTTAAACCATTGTTCGCCCTCATCCTTAATCCCTATGGCTTTTGAAATCAGTTTTACTGTCAATTTGAATTTCAGAGTATCAAAAATCACCATGTCATTTTTGAAACCCTGGGCAAATTTACAGGACACCTTTGCATTATACCCATTTATCTTCCTGAAAAAATCCATCCAACCAGCTTGTTTGAACAGCTCCACACACTCAGGCAATTTTTCAACCCATTCTACATCTGTTGGTTCAGCTCTGTTTATTTTACCACTCCTGCCCATTATTCTTCAATCACTGCAAATTGAATGTATCCTCTTGTATTGTTTGTGAACAGGAGATTAATTTTGGAAGTTAAAAACACTATTGAATGTACAGGTTGTTCATAGCACTGACAGGGTTAAATTTCATAAAAAACGAAACTGTTATCTTCAACCCTCATTCAGCCTAGCATCGCAGATCATCAACAAATAGCTATTTCTCTGGTTAAAATTGTGTTTAAAAGCACAATTTAACCTATCCTTTGATCAATTTGAATAGAGTAAGCTCCGGCGAAAAAGCCCCAAATTTACTGTTATATTGGTCTTTTAGGAATACCTGTAAATTGCTCCACTGTTGTTGTTTGAAATCACGACCCAAATTGTCAGATGAGTCCCCTTGGTTGTACATATGTCCTCCAACCTTCAATTTAGCTGTAAGCAACGGAATTAGGAAGCCCTAATTTCCCGTGAAGCCCTCAACACCTCTTGCTTGTTCAGTTGGCGACGATGCTCGGTTTTTTTTTAGTGGTTATGGTTACCTCATTAAGTCCTTCGTGTTTGAATATGCTTGTAGATAACAAATTCATGCCACATTACCTCAAACCATGTGGATATCTGTCAAAATGAATTACACATGTGCTGATGATGAGCACGATTTCCTCACGACGTGCAAGCATTTGAAATCATGATGTTTTCTGCATCAACACATCATAAATCCTCTAAAACACATAATCAGTCATTCATTAGCCCAAGCGTGCCAAAATTTACTGAAAAATCGGAAGAATTTGGAATCGCGATATTCTTGTAGTGCGCCTTTGGTGATTTTCATCCCCAGCGCTACAAGAATATCATTAACACTGTTTTGGTGCTTTTAAGCAGCTTTGGGTCATTTTGCATGTGGTTTAAAAGCTGAACCTTGCTCATGATGCTAAATATGACTTCATTATTTAATAATATGACCTTTTAAATACCCTTCAACGCCTAAATGAAAAAACAAAATAAATTTAAAGACAAGAAAAACTCAAAATTAAAATAAATATAAAAAAATTTCCTATAGTAATTGAAGAAAATAAAGTCAAAGAAATAAGCATATTTGATCAAAAAGGTTATCAAGCTGTTAAAAGGTAGAAACAAATTCCTGACATAACAGCCCCAAAATGAATGAGGAATAATCTCTGAATATGGACGAGGCGGGCATACCCATGCTCGTATCAAGACATATACATAACAATTAGGCCCACGAAGGGGAGCCTGAAGAAATACATAAAAATCTGCTGGTACATCATAATGGTCCAAAGGGGACACAATGTTGGGACATACTCATGGTCATACCATGACTGATCTGAGAAACTGATACACTGAAAAAAGGAAACAATCGTTCTGGAAAAGGTATCAGAAGGGTTGACGAATTGGTTAAACTGAAGGTGTCCAACATCTGTAGGGACTCAATAACTATGAGTCAACTCTGAGGAGTTATATGTAACTGTATACTCAAGGGAGTACAAAAGCGGGGTACATCTGAAAACGGTCGGTAAACGAAACCCAAATATCCATAGGAAAATGTAATTGGTTGTATCCTTAATTAGACTCTCATATGTGGTAGAGTCAGATAATATCCGGGGTCTTCAACAACTAACTGAAAGGAGCGATACCCTGTATGAGTCTCAACGATGCGATAAAGGTGTTGAAGTTGAGCATGTGAGAAACAATCGTTTAGAGAGGCATTGAGGACTCCTTTCAAAATGATCCATAGGCACTCATCACAAATGGTAATGAGTCCAAGGCATAGGGACCTCTAGGTCTATCCTCTAGAATATATTTGGTTGGTGTCGACAGAGGGAGACCAACAACTATCAAGGCAATGATGTTTCCTTGATAGGAGCGCGAGGTGTACAAGTGGAGTGTGATAGTACTGATGGTAGGAATGACATACTATGGGGATGGGGAATAATTGGGATCATACAGTGGGTAGACTCAAACTTCCTTTGTTCAGAGCATGATGACATGGCTGACCTGGAGGCATAGGGAACTGATTTTTAGGAGTGGGAATCATAGCTTAGGGGTATGTATTGCAGATTTGAGTGGTCTGGGGGTCTCAGTTGATTGGTGTTGTAGGGGGAGTATCAGGGTGACGCATTGCAGAATACTTTGAACAAAGGCAACCAAAATGGAAAGCTACCGCATGGGTAGACATGATCTGTTGTGGTGCCGAGAAGCACCATTGGGTCCTTCTTCGTAGTTTTAATGAGCTCCAAGAAGGAATAAAAGTGTGCTCTGAAATGGTACTATCCTGCGGATTTATGTGAGCCCAGGACTTTTCATGCTCGTAAGTGTTTTCATTTTTAGGGAGTCTGAAAACGATAAGAAGACTCTACATAGGTGGTGGAGTACCATCCTGTGGATTTTATACGAGCCCAAGACGGTGATTGCTCGTGGTTTCTTTCATTTTTTGAGAGTCTAAAAGTGGTAAGTAGACTCCATTAGTGTTCTTTTTCGTAAGTTAGTCTCCAAGGCCCAAAAAAGCATAAAACGATGCAAATGGAGAACTCTTCTAGCCGATGTGACTAGAGTATTCCTTTTTTGTAATTAGTCTACAAGGTTTGGAAAAGGGGTAAACTTATACCAGGTAGACGCCATTTCAAATACTTTAGCGAGCATGAAAGGAAGCAAGGTTGCTCGGCGATCTTTTCCTTGTTTTAGGAGTCAGAAAAGAGATTAACAGAAACTCCCTAAGTGGCTTTTTCGTAAAAAACTTGCTCGACCCAAAAAAGGGGTAAAATTATACTAAACAAAAAGGTATTGGTGAGAGCGACGAATGATCTCGAGCATCGTCACGAGCACGGAAAACTGAATCTGGCGACATAAAAATTGTGAAAAAAGGGCAACGGTTGATGTGGCACGCAAACCAAGGCGATGAGTGGCATTTTGAAAAAATGCCCGAAAATGATGGTGGTGAGAGCGAGAAATGGTCTCAAGCATCATCACCAGCGTGGAAAACTGAATCCGACGATATAAAACTTGTCAAAAACGGACGACGATCGATGTGGCACACAAACCGATGCGACGGGGGGACATGTGAAAAATGACCAAAAAATCTAGGCGTGAAAGCGAGAATGATCTCAAGCATCATCAAGAGCGCAAAAAATAGAATCTGACGATATAAGACTTGTCAAAAATGGATGATAGTCAATGTGGCATGCAAACCGAGGTGACAGGGGGCATGTGAAAAATGACCGAAAAATTTGGGCGTGAAAGCGAGAAATGATCTCAAGCATCATCACGAGCGTGAAAAACTGAATTCGGCGATATAAGACTCGTCACAAATGGACGACGGCCAAGTGGCACGCGAACCGGGGCGACGAGGGGGCATGTAAAAAATGCCCAAAAAATCTGGAGGTGAGAGTGAGAAATGATCTCAAGCATCATCACGAGCGCGGAAAACTGAATCCGGCGATATAAGACTCCTAAAAAAAGGACGACGGCCAATGTGGCACGCAAACCGAGGCGATGAGGGGGCATGTAAAAAATGCCCAAAAAATCTGGGTGTGAGAGTGAGAAATGATTTGAAGCATCGTCACGAGTGCGAAAAACTAAATCTGGGGATATAAAACTCATCAAAAATGGACGATGATCGATGTGGCACGTAAATCGAGGCGACAAGGGGCATGGGAAAAATGCCCAAAAAATGGACCTGGTGGAATCGGGAAAATGAGTGGACTATCATGAAGTTCTCGCTGTGTCGATTCCAACGGTGCCAACGGTTTGAAAAACGGACGTCGTATGATACCTAAATTGTTGTTTGAAAAATGGTCAAATCTCTATAAATAATGTGTGGGCTCAATGTGACATGTGTCATTGTTACGTGCGAGTTTCACAGAGCATTTGAGTTGGTCAAAGCATTTTCTCGATTTGTGGGAGATTCGACCATTGGAATTTTGTTCTGCAAGTTTCAGGTAAGCCTATGTGCCTTAGCCTTTTCAATTATTTCCTTTCTAGTTAGCAGCGGGCCCCCCGAAGGCCGCGAAATTCCACTTTGGCATTCCAACGTGGAATATCGCGGGTTTCAACTCTTTTTCCGTGATGAACATCGCGGGTATGGACTTGATACCGGCGATGTTCATCGCGGTGCAGACAGTCGCGATGTTCATCGCGACAATTTAGCTGACAGTCGCGATGTTCATCGTGACTGTGGGGTTGATACTCGCGATGATCATCATGGATTTTGATTAAAAAGTCGCGATGATCATTGCGGCTTTTGATGGAAAAGCAGCGATGACCATCGTGGCTAAGAGCCCAAAAGTCATGATGGGATTTTTTGGAAGAAAAATTTGTTTTCTAAAAAAATTTCTTTATTTTTTGGCAAGATGCTGAGGAGGCCGCTAGTAGAGTGGCAGGAGAGGGAGATAGATGAGGAGTTGATGGATTGGATTTGGGATGAACCGAGTGTCCGGGAGGCCTTGGCTTATGGTGGGCTCCTAAAGTTTGCCCAGATTCCACTCATGCATTTAGTCAGAGATCTGTTGAACAAATTGGTGGATTTGTGGGTCCCAGTTGAGGGTGCATTTGTGGTGGGGGGTGAGCATCTAGAGATCACCCTGACTGATGTTTATTTCCTTACTGGCCTGCCTCGTTTGGGGGAGATAGGGGAGCTCTAGCCAAGGATTCCTGCAGGGGTGGACATTGAGGATCTCTTGGAGAGATTTTGTGTCCCTGGAGCTATTGCACAGAACAACGCACCGAGTCTGACATCTTTACGGGAGAGGGAGATGCAGGCGGTAGGGGCTTGTGTTCTACGTGTGTTGGGTTCCCAGGCACCACATCGTTTGTCTGGGGGGAAAACAGTGATGGTAGACTGTGTATTGAGATGGACCTAATTTGCTTGGGGTCAGATGTTTTTGGCCTGTGTTTGGCGAGGTCTGGACAAGGTCAGCTGGGAGGGAGGGGAGTTTTGCTATGCCTCCTTCATTTGTGGTTTTTTCTTTGAGCGAGTACCGACCTTGCGACTGCGTGTGCCAGTTTGGGAAGGGTTGCAGAGTGAGACGCGGATGGTGCGATGGGGGGAGTTGATGCCCCATGGTGGTGGTGGTATCTGACGTTTCTTTTTGGAAGATATGTATGAGCAATGGGAGAAGATACCCCTGCTTATTGATGATTATCCATATGCTGGCATGGACTTCCAAGGTGATGTTTTGCTATGCCTCCTTCATCTATTGTTTTTTCTTTGAGCGAATACCGACCTTGCGACCGCGTGTGCCAGTTCAGGAAGGGTTGCAGAGTGAGACGCGGATGGTGCGGTGGGGGGAGTTGATGCCCCATGGTGGTGGTGGTATCTGACGTTTCTTTTCGGCGGATATGTATGAGCAGTGGGAGAAGATACCTCTGCTTATTGATGATTATCCATATGCTAGCATGGACTTCTGAGGAGATCTAGAGATGCCTCGAGCTCAGGGACAGGCATGGGGTCTAGACGGTATGTCTTTGTGTTTTGTTATCTGTTATTTCATGTTTAGATATATTTTTCTATGAGTATAGCTAGATATTTTTATGTGATAATGACTTGGTTCAGTTGTGTGATTGTGCATATATTGGTCGAGGCCACCAGCTGATCATGTGGGTCGTCAGGGACGGGCGATGGTGGTGGTACTGCCACCTGTAGCAACGCCACCTCCTCGTGTTCGAGGAGTTGTGCGTCCTTGAGAGGATTCCCTGGAGGGCATACGAGATACTTTTGAGTTGCTTCTAGAGGGATCCCTAGAGGAGGGATGGAGGGACTTGGACCGACACATTATTGAGCATTATTTTGATTCTCCTCGTGAGTGGCGGTCTATCCTGCTTAGAGTAGCAGTTATGGCGGCCGAGAGGATGGCTCGGGATCAGGAGGATCCAGAGGAGCCAGCGGAGGAGGAGCCAGAGGATCCTGGGGATCATGATGACTAGGGGATCACATATGTGCCCCCAAATGCTGATGAGCATATGGGGATATACCTTTTTTGTATGGCTATATATTTTTGTATATGGGGATGTATCTTTTTTGTACCTATGACATGGTGACTATTATGATGATATATATATATGTTTTGGTATATAGTCATGTATGCACGTGGATGCACATATTGTCTATTTGTTTGCCTGTGGAGGCATATTTGATTTTTGTATGTCCATGGAGGCATATGTTATGCACGTGGATGCAACATTTTAATTTTTGTATATGCCTGTGGAGGCACATGTTATGCATGTGGATGAAAATTTTGTTTTTTCTACATGGTTTGATTGGTGTGCCAATCTAGAATGTTGTTTGCCATATGATCTGCTATACTGTTGAGATTCCTTGGGACATGTGTGAATGAAATGGACTCAAACTATCGAATCATTTGTTTAGTGCGCAAAACTTTTCTGAATAGATAGGGATCGCATACCTGGTAAATATTGTTGAGCTGGGAAACAAGGAGATGGGAGTCCAAGAAAACGCTAAGGTGACTTATGCTCATTTGGAGAGCAACGGCCAGGAGACCGGTCACGGCATTGTACTCAGCTTGGTTGTTTGTGGCGGCACCTATGTACACTTCGTCGATGTGGATCAACTCATGTGAAGGTGAATATATTACCCAAGCTGCGGAGGCGAGATTGGGAGACCAACGGCTTGCACCGTCAGCGAAGCGAACGTAGCAAAGTGGAACAAGATTTATCTATGGTCATGTAGGAAAAACAAATTTTTAGGTTTTTGTATTTTTTGTAAAAAAGAAAATAAGACTGTACAATTGTGGACTGTGGTGTCCATGAGATTTTCTATGGGTAAAATTGTTTGAGGTACAACCCATTACGTGGGTTGCATAGGGGGTTGCCTTCTGAGTCGGTCAGAATATATGCCCCCTATCCGAGGCAGGTGTGTAGAATATATGGGCCTTGCCACATGGACACAAATTTTCCTTTTCCTGTTTTGTCATGAGCTTGATCATAGGCAAGCACGAGGTCACCTTCACTAAATGATCGTGGGTGAACATGTTTATTGTAATGAAGTTTAGATCTGTTCTTTGTAGCTTCGATTGTTTGGAGAGCTGCACGATGATCTTCGTCGGCTTGCTCTAAAAGAAGTAAGTGTTCTTCAATCATTGATGTATCGGAGAGAAGTTCTATGGAAATTTGTAATGTTGGTATCTGGCATTCAATGAGGAGGACAGATTCCACGCCATGAACTAAATGGAATGGGGTAAAGCTGGTGGCAGTCTTGGTCGATGTGCGATAAGCCCATAATGCAGGAAAAATCATGTGATGCCAATTGGATTTATGTTTGTCGACAGTGCATTGGAGTTTAGTCTTCAAATTTTTGTTAACATCTTCGACTTGGTCGTTCCCTTGGGGGTAGTAGGCGGAGGAGAAATGGTGTTCAAACTTAAGGAGTGTGGAAAATTCTCTCCAAACGGAGTCTTCGAAGTGAGAGTCGTGGTATGAGACGAGTTGTTTTGGTACTCCGAAACGAGCAATAACATGATTGATGAAAAAACGGGCTGCAGTTTTGGATTTGCAATTGTAAGTAGGCATGGCTTCCACCCATTTGGTAAAGTAATCAACAACCATGATAATGTGTTTGTGACCACTGACTGATGTGGGATTGCAATCCATGATGTTGATGGTCCATTTGCAAAATGGTCCAGCAGTGACGACCAAATGAAGGGGGGCGGGGGGGTTCTTGCCTTCGGGGCCAAAGAGCTTGCAGTTTTGGCAGTGTTTGAATGCTGTGATACAATCAGTGAATAATGATGGCCAAAAATAACCTGCATGGATTACCTTTTGGGCAGTGGCAATTCCTGAAAAATGGCCACTGCAAGCGCCACTATGACAGTCGTTAAGGACTTGTTTTGCTTCCTCTTGGGAAAGGCATCGTTGTAAGATTGTATCGACGCCACGTCGATGGAGGACATCACCCAAGAGGAGATAACGGGGGGCATGGTGATGGATGCGATGGCGTCCGTCACTGTCGATGTTGGGTTGAAACTTCTGTGTGTGGAGGTATACCAAAATGTCGCCATACCAAGGGTTGTCCGATGAGATGATGAACAAATGTTTATCGATAATATCAGTATGGATAGTTGGTGATGACGATGATGATGGTAAGTCCGTAATGAGTTGAGCGAGTGCTAATGCTTTGGTGCTCTTCGAGGTTTTAAAATTTAGGTCATATTCTTGTAAGATAATCACCCATTTGGCAACACGACCTTGTAGAAGGCGACGATTCAAGAGATAAACCATTGGATTGGAATTGGCCACAACCGTGGTGTGGCTGAGAAGAATGTAATGTCGCAACTTTTGTACTGAAAAGACGACGGCGAGGGCCATTTTCTCTTCATGTGGGTAGCGGAGGGGTGGGCCTGACAAGGTCTAGCTCACATAGTAAATGACATGCTCTTGGCGAGCAAAGTCTTTTTGGACGAGAACTCCAGAGACGGCATGATCTGACGCCGAAATGTAAAGGGTAAAGTCTTTTGTGAAATCTGGTGGAGAAATCAAAGGGCGCTTGTAAGTGCTTTCTTTAGGTCCATGAAGGCTCCTTTTGCTTGGTTGTCCCATACAAAGCGGGTATGAAGATGTAGCAAACCAAGGAAACCATGTACTGTGGTGGCATAGTCTAGGACAAAACGACGAAGGAAGTTGGATTTCCCCTGGAGGCTTTGCAGTTGTCTTAATGTACATGGTGAGGGGAGGTCCACTATGGCTTGAACTTTTAGAGGGTCAATGGTGATCCATTTTTCTGAAATGACAAACCCCAGCAGGAGGCCTGTTGTAATGCAAAAGACACATTTAAGCGGGTTCAAACGGATTTTGTATTTGCGGCAATGCAAGAAAACTTGTCGAAGATCTTCTAAGTGGTCAGACCGTTTCTTAGATCGGGCGGTGAGGTCGTCTAGATAAACTTTAATGATTTTATGCATATCATGAAAGCAATAGGTCATGGCTCGTTGGAAAGTGGCTCCCACATTCTTGAGATGGAAAGGCATGACACGATAGGCAAAGGTGCCCCATGTGGTGGTAAAAGCGGTCTTGTATTGATCTTCTTTACGGATTTTGATTTGGTTATATCTGGAGAAACCGTCCATAAAAGAGAGTACCTCATGCCCCGCACACTCAGCGATTAGCTGGTCAATAAATGGTGTGGGGAACTTTTCTTTGGGACAAGATAGGTTGAGGTCACGAAAGTCAGTACAGATGCGGATGGTGCCGACTTTCTTATTAATTGGTACTGGATTTGAAACCCAGGTGGTATATGCAATCGGGTATATGAAACCTGCTACTCGAAGCTTCTTGATTTCTGCTTTGACGGCTGGAAGCTTGGATGGGTGAATGGGATGTTGTTTCTGGAGGACCGGTGATATGTTGGTCCAAGTGTCTATGTGATATTCTACAATGGTAGAATCAAGACCAGGCATCTTGGTATAAGACCAGGCGAAGACATCTTGAAATTCTTAGAAGAGTTTCTTATAAGCTTGGGTTTCGTTTTCAGTGTAGGATGCACCTAAAGAGATAAGATCAGGTTTTTCGGGGGTGGTGAAGATGTCAATTTTTATAATGGGCGAAATGTTAGCCATGTTACCTTCCTCGAAGGCTTCTGGAGCTGGTATTGGATCTTTGAACCAATCGACCTTGGTTGGTAATAAGTCCTTATATTCAACAAATAGTTGGTTTTCCACAGTGGACATAGACGCTTCAGGGAGGAAGTATGATCGATGGTGCATATCATCCCAAGGGTAGTCCGGTGCAGTGAGTGTTTCTAGGATTTATTCATCGGTATGGAAATAGTGTTCCATTAAATGAATTGGTTCAGGTTTATAGGTAGTTGAAATCATATAAATGGTATTGATTTCTTCTAAATGGGACGATTCTGGAGGGAATATTTCCTCAATAATTGGGGGGATATCTCTAAGTCGGCATTATTCATCTCGTATAGTGCTGCTCTATAATCTGGGAGATCAGGGCAGTGATGTGAATAATGGTCGTAGATTCCGAATATTGCACAAGGGTGGTTTGTGCGCAATGAATTATCACGAGGTTGAGGTGGTAATTCTAATTTGACAACTAGAACATTGGTGTCATCATCTAACATATTGATGTGTTCTTGAAGTGCTGGTAGTTGTGGAAATAGATGGGTGGCGTGGCCAATATTGTCGCACAAGGAGCACTTAGGGAGTACACGGGTTGGGGGATTCTTAGCTAATTTGGGAGACATTGGGGGGGTGCGAGTTGTGGGTGCAGTGTTGTAGGTTTGTGAACCTTTGCCCCCAGTGTGGAGAGATTGAGGGGGGACATAACTAGATGTCGATGTAGTGCCCCCTATGGGAATTGATCGGTTTTGGGGGTTGGGACCACCAGGTGGTGGGCGATTTTGGTGGTTTGGTATGCCGAGTGGTGGATGGTTTGACGTATTCATAGGTTGTACCGGTTGTAGAACAACGGTCGGAGTTGGGGTAGGTAAGTACCATACCAGTAATCCTAATGTTAAACTCGGAAGGTTGAGTGTAGCCATTACTGGCGTGCTGACAACTCCTGAAAATGGAAACAAGAAGGGGATAGTGTGAATCGGTGTCATTCCGATATGGCTAGGCACATTGGGTGCTTGTGGCAGTGGTTGAGGTTGTTGAGGATGTTGTTGTTCGTTGTGTGATAGGGTGCACAAATCGGATACTGCAGTTACCTGAAGAGGGGGTGGGATTGTGTTAGGAACCCATGTCTTTACTTTGTTAGGATATAGTTGTTGGACGCATATGCTTTGTAAGTCGTCCCATAGTATTTGTTGATCAATAGTTTGTGTTATTGTTGTTGGCGCATATGCTTTGTAAGTTGCCCGTAGTATTGTTGATCCATAGTTTGTAGTGGCCCATGGTTTTGACCCATAGTATTGGTGCCTAGACTTAGTATATAAGTGTGTGTTGAGGCCTATGAAGGTACCGTGAAGTTATTTGTATTGAGCTTGCTCAAAGGAGGTTGCCCCCTCGAAGTGGCTTGCGATCAATATAAAAGTGATTCTGAGTTCTGTCATTTCTGCTATTTCGCATATTCTTATTAATTAATTGTTGCAGGTTCTTCACAGATTGACAGGAACGAGCTAGTCATGGGAGTATCCGAATATATCCTGGGTCCGACTAATGAGACGAAGGATGTTGGTGCACTAAGAACGGGTTGTTCGATCATGGGAAGAACATTTTCTGGTGCTGCGAGGGCATTGGGATCATAGTATGTAATCTGGTCGATTTTAATTATACGTCCTTCATGGGGGAACATCATGATGCAGAAAACTGAAGAAGTGACAACTTTCATTTTATACATGTAGCTTCGTCCCAGAAGGAGATTGTAATCAAGTTGGGCGTTAACTAGCTCTATATGTATGAGAACCAATTTTCCCTCAAGCTGAATGGGTACGTTCACTAGAAAACCTTGAGGTTGAGCTGCTCGGCCATCGTAAGCTCGTAATGCGGTAGTGGAAGGTTGTAGTGTTGGGGATCCAAGTTTCTGCCATACGAAAGTCGACATGACGCAGGTACAGGCCCCTTCATCGATTATGCATTGATGAACGATGAGGTTGCGAATGGAGACAGAAACTTGAAAAGCTAGAGATGAAGGCATGCGAGGTTCAACTTGTTCTAAGTTGAAAGCCATCATGTTAGAGTTGTTAGGATCTATGGCACCAATGGTAGATAAGAACAATTTTCTCTGTGCAGGACAGTTTTTTAAGATTTTGAGAGCGGACATAGCAGCGGGGGACTGAGCTAAATCCTCTACAATGTTATAGTTGGAGGATGCACGAGCGTTCGGGTTATTGTTAATCCGTCTCAAAGGGAAGCAAGGTGCTTTGGGGCCCCCGTCCATGGGCATAGTGGGTATGCGAAGGGGTTGATTGGTTGGGAGAGTACTCAACGATGGGTTGGTAGGTGTGGCCTCAGGGACAGATCCATATTAATTTCAACGGGTTTGAAGATTGACATCATTTGATGATATCATAAGCAAATGGTGAGTGTTGGACTCAGCATGCTGGTAATCAGTGGCTGCATACGTAATTTGCTGCTGTGGTGCAGCGGATCCTAGAGGAGGATCATTCGGACGAGTGTTTACCGTGCCTTGGTTTGGTAAGGGATTTTGCAATATCATGGGTTGTGGGGCTGAGGAGGGGGTGCTGGCTGTGCATCATGTCCTTGCTGTTGGGCGTCGTCAGTCCAGAGTTGACGCACTCGATCTAAATGGGGACAATTATGTGTGTAATGGCCGTAGACTCCACATATGGAACATGGATGGTTTGTTCGCAAGTTATTATTTTTAGTCTGTTTTGGAGGACAATCAAGATTTTGGTTGGGGGGCAGCGTTATTATTGTTTGGAGGATTAGGTGGTGGTGCACCTTGGTTGTGTTGTTGGTTGTTTCCGCGGTTATTCCCTCTTCCACGATTTTGTTGACCTCCTTGGTTACGCTGATTGTTCTAGTTTGGAGGTTGGTTTTGCTGCGCGTAAACATGCCCTTGGGCAATAGGTGGATTTTGAGGTCATGTAGGCTCCGGAGTAGGTTGCAGTGGGTAGTAAACAGGAGGGTTCTGAGGTGGCCCTGGTGTTTGTTGCGGTTGTGGGTAACCTTGAGCTACTGGAAGTGTTGGAGCAAGAGGTGATTCCTGTTGAGGATAATATGCCACTTGGGCTTGTGGCTAGATCAGATTCTGGTGGGCTGGTTGGTTATAATATGGAGCTAGCGCATAAGCAAATGTTGTTTCCCATAACACTGGTGAACATGAGGGTCCAGTGTGGTGGGTGTGCGTTACTGGAGCATACGAAGTTGTAGCTCCAGAATTAGATGAATCCCTAGAAAGGTCTGGGGTGTTGTTTGTACTCGTCATGGTAAAAGATTTGTTTTGTACCATAACTTGGCTAATAATACCGTCGGCGACATGGGATGCCCTCGGCACGTCATGGCGGGATGGATCGTCGCGCGGGGCATCAGGTAAAATAGTGTATAGATATCCGGACTGGGCATATATGTGGTCGAATTGCTGAGCTTTCAAGATAGCTTCTTCTTCTGACTAAGGTCGTTCGGAAGCTACATCTTTGGCTATGAGGGGTAGGAGTGATTTGAGGAACCAATCCAAAAAGATACGGTCGTCAAGATTTATCTTGCAGAGGCTACGGTGCTTACGCCACTCATGGATATGATCAGTGATGTGTGTAGCGGTGTTCTGTCTACAAGACAAAAGTATTTCCACTCCTGCATCATAGCGTACAGGTAGTTGAAAGAACTGAAGGAAAGTTGTGGCGAGGGACGTAAATGTGTTGTGAGTCCCATGTGGCTGCTCAATGTACCACTTGGCTACAGAGCCAATGAAAGTTCTTTGTAAAAGTCTCAGTCTAATGGAATCATTCACTATTGAGTTAGAGGAACACCATAGGTGAAATGACATGATGTGGTTTTGGGGATCTTCCCCAGCTTTTCCTTCAATTTTTTGGATATCTGAGGGGAGCTTTGTGGGCATGCGTGGCCACGTAGGGTTGTGTCTAATAGGGTCATTGGTTAACCTTTCCAAGTCTGGTAAGTTTAGAGCCATGTATGGAAAACTGGCAAATGGGTGTGGCATGGTCACTAGGGCATAACTGTTAATGGTAGCATTATGGAGTGGTCCAGTGACCCCTGAGGGTATGATTCGAAAGGAGTTTTATCTTTCACGGATGAATGTGGAACTCGATTCTGAATATATGCAACAACATTAATGGCTTCAGCCCAAATATTTGCAGCCAAACCTTTTGACTCAAGCATGCAGGTAGCCATCTCTTTCAGTGACTGATTCTTCCTTTCCGCTACACCATTCTGCTGGGGTGTGTAGGGAATTGTATGTTGGATCTGAATTCCTCTTTCGGCACAAACTTACAGCAAATCAGTCTTGATATATTCTCTGCCATGATCAGATCTAAGAGCTTTGATCTTGCTCTCAGTGGCGGTCTCAACAGAAGCCTTAAAATCCTTGAATTTTCCAAGCACTTCTGACTTGTTTTTGAGAAAAAATACCCAAGTAAAGCGGGAGAAGTCATCGATGAATGTCAAAACATACCTTGAACCATTCATGGACATATTTGAAAGTGAACCACTGATATCAGAATGTATGAGTCCCAAAATAGTAGAAGTTCTACTAGCTTTTTCGTGGTCGAACTTGTGCTTAGGGTGCTTCCCAACAATGCAACCGGGGCAAATTCCCTTCGAGGAACGGAATTGCGAAAGACCATCAGCCATGGATTTCTATTGTAATATCAGCAAATACTTGTATTTAAGGTGTCCAAACCTTTCATGCCAAATCCTACTAACCTCGTTGCCATGAGTGAGGAGAGCAGTCGGATTTTCAAGCGACACAAAGTGAGAAAACTCATAGTATTTTGTAGTGTGGTTTGCCTTTCCAACTACAATAAGTATTCCACTTTTGATATCAGAAATTTCAACTTTGTTGGGGCTGAATGTAACTTCCTTTAGTTCACCAATGTGTGTCATTTGATACACAGAAAGTAGATTTGAAGCCAAGGAAGGCACATAGAGAACATTTTGAAAACTTCCATGCTCTAAATGGATGGTACCTTTACCCTTTGAAGAAATTTTTGAGTCATTTCCCAAATGGATGGGGATGGAGCTGTTTGGATCGAATGAAGAGAAGGAGTCAATATTTGTATCCATATGATTCGAGGCACCATAATCTATCAGTAGAGTGGTGGGTTTTGAAACAGTTTCCATGAGTGCTTGACCTCTTTCATGATCATCATTTCTATCCTTCTTCCGTGCACCGTTGGGAAGACATATGTTGTTCTTTTCCAAAAGGAGGGCCATTTGATCTATTGTTTTCTTCATATATGAAATTTTAGGATGAAAGCCATTGTTGCAATATGAACACTTAGATTTTTCTGTACCCTCTTTACCCTTTTGCTTGTTCCTTGAACAGGATGGTGCATCCGATTGCTTGCCTTTCTCTCTTTGTTTGTTTGGTTCTAATTTGGGCTTCTCTTTCTTTTGCTTCCTTTTTCCATTCGAATTCTTGGATCCTTGAACAAATAGGGCTGAATATTTGGAGCTTATGGACCCCATTTGAATCAATTTGTCATGCTCTTTGGAAACAGATTCAATGAAGGAATTCAAGGTAGGCATCTTCCAATTCAGGGTAGTTAGCCGACCGGAATTGACAGTAGAGACAAATACCAAGAAATATTTACCAAGATTTGAAAGAATGGAGAGGATCAATTGCTTATCCTCTTGTTATAGCTTAAAATGACACTTCTCCATCCATGACGACACTTGTATCGCTTGGTCGCATGACGACACTTCTTAAGATCAAGTTTAGTCACACAACATGACACTTGTGGATTGAAGGGTCATTTGGGATATTAAAAATGGTTGAAATTACCTCACTCTTGGACCATTTGATGGTTATAAGCCTTAGGAACATTTTTCCAGACCAAACCATCTTCTGAAAATCATCAGAAAACCCTGTTTTTGCCATTTTTCTCCAAAAACACTGGTTTCTTAAGCATAGAGTAGGGCATACTAGGATGTGTGTGTGACTCTTATGCCTATAGAGTAGTGAACACCTTGGAAAATATGCAACTCCACTTCAATAAAGTAGTGCACACCTTGAGAAATGCATTGGTTTGCAGTAGGAAGAGTAGGGCACTTTCCTGAACTAGTCAAAATCTCGAATTTTGGTTGAAATGAGTTGGTTTGGAAACCTCCTGATCGGTTATAACTACTTTTCCTCTCCTTCATTGACTATATAAGGAAGTTATAAGGGCCATGTGAAGGTACCAAGCCTATAACAATGTTATTCCAGAGGAATGGAGACCCTCATTCCCCTCTCTTGTGCCCTAGTTTCTGATAAACCCTAGCACAACTGATTAGAGGCTGGGATCCTTGGAGAACAGAAGCAGGAGACCTTGAATCTAGGTTTCGTGAAGTGCCAAGATTGAAGGAAGGTATAATTTGATGTACTTGCTTCATTCATTAATAAAGATCAGACGTTCTTTCCTTTCCAAAGATGACCTATTTATGTGTGTCTTAGATTTGATTACTGTTTGATTATAGTTTGTTGTCTTCTTATGTCATGGATATCGGTCTTATATATGTAGTCAAATGTATTTGAGAAAGGTATCAAGTTGTTTTGTAGGTGTAGGCATTACGATACTGGATAGCATTGAAGAGCAAAGAAGAGAAGGCTTGGATCAACCTTCAGAATAAGGTGCACATATCCCTAACCTTAATCTCTTCACTTATTTGTTGTACTTGCAGAACATTTGTAGGTCTATCTTTCATACCTGTAAGTTGGTAGTTTCTCCCCTGAACTATAGGTTCATTTTCCTCACAACAGACTGGCGACTCTGGTGCAGATCTAGTTGTTTTTCTGCTCTAGGAAACCCATTTTGTTGTCTTTTCAGTACTTTTTGATCCCTTAAATCCTCTAAGGGGCCTTGTAGGTCATCCCTACTTGCTGTCTTTTGTCTGACTCATCCTTTTACACCTCTGCAAAGCTTGATTTCTGACCTTTCCTGACATGTGCGCTACTCTACTGTACATATAGTAGCGCATACCTAAGATTATGCGCTAGTTTATCTACTGCACAGTGGTGCACACCTTCCAGAGTGTGCTAGTTTGCCTACTACACAGTAGAGCACATTCATGTAGCTCTCTGTTTGATGTAAGGTTTGGTTTTCCACCTGTTTTGGTTTGGTTTCTAACTTTGTTATTGGCCTTCTTAACTGGTCTTTGAGGTCTGTAATCCATCTTTGAGTCTCTTTAGCCTCTTTTGAGTCCCTTAGGTCATCTTTTGGTCACTTGATTACTTTTGAAGTGTCTTGTTCGTTTGTGACTCTTTTTAGAGATCGTGCATTGTTCCTTAGTGAAAATAGCTGCTCGTCCATACCCTAGTAGTGTGTTGCAGGTATACAAACCTTTGTGTTTAGAATTTGTTGTTTTTTGCGACACTTGTATGCTCTTTGGGTGCCTCATCCTTTGATTTAGGGTTTTGACCCATTTTTTGGAGCCTTTGGGGTGTCTTCCAAAGCTTTTTGAGTCCCGACATTTCTTGACCTCGCTGTCATTTCCAGTATTAAGTGAGTTTGAAGTACTTTAGTTTGCTTCACCTTTGAGCCTTTGTGTTAGTAAGGTTGTATTAGTTCGCTTTCCTACCTACTACTTGGATTAGTGTTATTGTTTAGGTTTTGGTGCTTTGTAGCATTCTTCTAAGTTTGATTTCCAGTTGTAAGCATCTTTCATCCTTGTTTTTCTCCCCACTTTGCTTCCAAGTTCAAGAGCTTTTTCCTTTGAAAAAACTTGTAGGACAAGTCTTTGTCGGATCATTGATTCGATTGTTGTGAACCTTAGAGTCATTTTCCATACTTGCACATCTTTTGTAGGTCTTACTTGCTTCCGATTTCAACTTCTTTTTCGTTTATATATAACAAAAAAAGATAAATAAGTTTGGTAGCTTAGAGTAGTGAGGTTGATAATCTTTGCAGAGTAACATAGTTTACTTTGTTCATAATTTGAAAAGAAAAACAAAAAGAAAGCTTTGTTTAGGTTTGCTTACTATTCATGTTGGAAATAATATAAAACGAAAAATAAAAGAGTCTTTTTGTTGTTGAAAGTTGTTTCATTTCATGCACTTTACTTTCTGTTGCAACCACACCACACAATGCACTGCCCCACTGAGTGAAAAGTAACCTTAAAAAGAATCTTAATAAAATCAATTAGAAACGATTTTATTTCTAGGGATACACGACACCAACTAGTCTAGGCTAGAGTTTCGAGCTTAAAACACCTTAAACTGCTCGAAGCTTGTTTCATTACTCAAAAATTGTAGTGCGACTGTCATATAGGTAAACCCATCTGTATCAAATATTTCTGGGAAACTCTACTAAAACCAGAGCTAAACATGAGGCCGTGGAAGATCAGATTTGTTGACAATATCCCCTCACTTTCCCTTCAACCATAAACCAGGGTCGATTCGCGTACGGGGGTCCATCTAGACTTCGGGCTTTGCTACCCTGCCCACGTGTTTTGATCAGGCTGACGACTGTCCCCCCAGGATATTTCGTACTTATGGTAGCCTTAGTATCAGACCTATAGGATCATACATAGGTGACAACAGGGAATTATAGCTGATGTACCTAGGACAGACGTGGGAGGAAATCCCTTGCAGGTCTTTGGGAGGGCGGTTGGGTGATTCTAGCGCTTGCACCCTTAGTCATTGTATTGTGGACCCCGGGTAACTGTTCTTCTTCCTTTGTTGATCTGTTCTGGGCCTTCATCATCCCAAACTCTTCTCCGGAAGGCATCTTGTTTGCCTGGTTTGCATACTTAGGATTTTTTAGTGGAATGTTGTTTGCCCCCTAGTCTTAGTGGCCAATAGGTTGCTGCTTAGTTTTATTTTTATATATAATCATGGAAGACCAACAACTTCATAGGTCTCGAAGGTTGCAAAACCTTCTCCCACTTAGAGTGGAACCACTACCGCCACCCAGACGACATAGTACAAACTCCAGTGGTCCTTTTGAAACTACTGGTGAAATAAGGTTCTTGAGGAACCACAACCTGGGACTCCAGATCAGAAAGCTTTTAATACAATCGAGATTGAGGATCTCACTTCTGGTGAGTGTAATACTCCTTTTAATCCTGCTCTGACTGATTTTAACATTCTGCTTCTGATACCTGTTAGTTTCCAGCAACCTGGTTATAGTGCATATTTGTTCACACCTGGGCATATTATGACTAATACAGGAGGCGAACAGGGAGTTCCACAGACTCCCACAATAGGTATGAATACAAATACTATAAATACGACCTCCACTGTTATACCGAGTTCGACTCAGTTAATCATTGTTTCAACTCCATCTTTCAGTTTTAATACTGGTACATTAGGCATGCCAAGCTCAATAGCTTTGACATCCGCCTCTACCCCTACTTTTGGACCCAGTAATATAGTGAATATCGGTCCACCTCCAGCAACTCAACAGTCATATCATATACCTAGTACTTGGATTTCCACACCGAATGTAGGGACAAATGCCTCTACCACTATGCACCGTCCACCTCGACTACCCTTGGTTTTAACACCTTTGTAGGTTACAACATGAATCAAAATAATGTACCTGTAGGAAACACCCCTTTTTCTCTATTTTCGGGAGGAGGCGGTAACATCCTTAATCAACAATATGGCGGGGCTAACGCCCAGCCTCAGGGGACAAATATTCAGAGTACCAACCCACTTTCATTTGGATGGGGGAATTTCAACAACACTTTCACACAACATCAGATGGTTGGGGGCAACCCCTACCAGCAACCCTTACTAGCAGATGGTTGGGGGCAACCCCAACTAGGAGTTCATGGGTCAGACTATGGGTGGTTCCCCCTTTATGACCCCAACTTATCAAATGCCATCTTATAGACCTCATTTACCATTTCTGGAAACTTTGAATTTGCCAGATATTTCCAAGTTAACGAATGATTCAGTGTACCATAACGCGACGTGGCCACCAGTTCCTACTAAGTTACCTTCGGACATTCCAAAATTCGAAGGAAAAAATCGTGAGGACCCTGGTGATCATGTCACCACTTTCCATTTATGGTGTTCTTCGAACTCATTGAACGAAGATTCCATTAGGTTGAGACTTTTCCAAAGAACCTTAACCAGTGCTGCGGCTAAATGGTACATTGAGTTACCTGCAGCTACGTTTTTTAATTTTCAGGATCTCGCGATAGTTTTTCTGAACCACTTCTAGCTTCCTATTCAGTATGATGCCAGGACAGATCTTTTTTCTACATTTAGACAGAATAAGGCCACTAACTTACCTGATTACATTCAGGAGTGGCGAAGATGGAAGAGGCTCATTAAAGCCAATATACCTCCAGAATTTCTTCTTGAGTGCTATCTGAAATCACTCCTTCCTTACATTTCTAAGGAAGTAGCTACTTCTGGAGTGTCCTCAGAGGAAGAAGCCATTTTACGGACCCAGCAGCTAGACCTTGTTTATGCACAGTCTGGGCTACTTTATGATATTATACTAGACACACCGCAATCAAACAGTGATATTGGCAGACCTAAACCTAGACCACATGCTGACGGCATAGTGGGTTCAGTGGATTTTGCAGCTTTCGAAGCATTGACTAAGCAGGTTCATGCCTTATCCTTCAAACAATCGACTGCAGAAGTGACCTCCGTCACAACCTCTCCTTCTACTTCTGAATCTATAAATCAGGTTCAGAACAATCAAAAGGGCCCCCGACAGCCCAACAACAAAAAGAAGGGAAAGAAATGAGAGGGGAACTAGCAAAATCCCAAGAACAAAGAGAATGTCGAGGAGGGTAACAAAGAAAAGAAGAAGGATAAGTTCCCTTGTAAGCTTTGCAAGCAAGATCACCTCACTCACCAATTCCCTCTACTCGAAGAAGCCCAGAAGCTGCTTCAAGAAAAGAAACCTGCCGTACTTAAAGATCCATTTCCTAAGGAGCAGAGTTCATCTTCTGGCACCTACAAAGCTGGGGGCACTACTCATGCTTCAGTTGATCAAACTTTCATTAATATGGTTAGCGCAGATGCACTTTTGCAAACGTGAGCAATAAATTATACCCCAAATGTGCAGAACAAGGATAAAGAGATTCCCGAATCTTTCGTTCCTCTCCACATTCCAGTGGATTCGTTGCCCAAGATCCCAAAAGGTGTCTTGAAACAGGCCTCGCACAATCCCAATTCTAGGGATGCTTCCAACTATAATGTGGTTGAAGATCTAGCCCAGACCCCTTGTGCTATGTCCACCTTAGAAGTTTTGCAAAGTTGTCTGTTACAATAAAACACACTTCTGGCAGCGATTGGAAGTACGGAATCATCCAACATGACTGCGCGCTTTGATATGTCTGACATCAAATATCAGTTGCCATACCACGTTTCCCTACAGATAGAAGTGGTTCAACGTCCTATGACCATTAGATGGGCTGTCGTAGATGAGGGCACGTCGACGTGCGTGATGTCCATTTCTTGTTGGAAAGCTTTAGGCTGTCCCGAGTTAGCCCCCTCTAACACACTGCTTACTGCCTTCGATGGTAGGAATTTCTTCCCACATGGAGTTCTACCATCGTTTGAAATTACACTTGCTGGTAAGAAAGTTTCTATAGAGATTGAAGTTCTGGATGCTCCGCTTGATTACAATATGTTGCTAGGAAGGAGCTGGACATATTCCATGCAAGCCATTGCATCAACCGTTTTCCAAGTTGTTATGTTCCCTCACGAAGGCAAGATCGTCACAGTCGATCAACTTTCGTTCTCTCAAAAAAACAACAAGACTTCATCAGATTCCACTATTACTTTAGTTGATCAATCTACCCCAGTAAGCGAGAGTTTAGGAGCAGGGCTTTACGGGTCATTAATAGGCACTTTTGACCTACCCTCTCCTATTCTTTTTATGCGTTCTGATGTAGGTACATCTACCAAAACTTTCATGGTTGGTTTAAAGACTGATCCGTGGATCCTTCCTACTGTATCAGAACCATCAATGCCTTTAACAGTTGCAGAAGTAGCCTACATAGAAGCACAACATGCTGCAATGGAACATATCGGGACTCTGCGTCTCTGCTGAGTCGGATATGGACTATGCTCCTGCATGGTCATTGAATTCTACCCACTCTTTCAACTGTTTAGACATGGTGTTACCATTTGATGAAGCCATTTGGAAGCCATGATGTGCCTGGACCATCCATGGGAACATATGCATCACGGGTCCTACCTACTTCCAAATCTAGACAGGATTGAGAGAGGAGAATTCTTTATGAGACCCAGTGGATTTGTTGATTTGTCATCTTTTCCTTCTACTTCAAGAGTTGTTTACGCTGAAGGGAATATGGCTAGTATATCGAGAACCATCCCGATTAACATTTCCACCAAACCCGGGGTTGTGGAAAACATTTTTATTGGAGCAAACTGTTCTCCAGAAGAGATCGCTCTGTATACCAATATTTTTAAAGAATTCTGCGACGTTTTTGCCTAGTCTTATGAGGAGATTCCAGGCATCGATCCAGCCATCGTTGAGCATGTCATCACAACATACCCTAATGAAAAACCTGTGAGATAGAAGCTCCGTCATGTGAATCCTCGAAAAGCGGCCTCCATTAAGGTGAAAGTTGAAAAATTGCTTAGAGCCGGATTTATCTACCCGATTGACATGACGGAATGGGTTTCAAACCTTGTTCCGGTTGATAAAAAGCAAGGTACTATCCGAGTTTGTACCGACTTCTGGGACTTGAATAAATATTGTCCAAAAGATAACTATCCCACACCATTTATCGACCAGATCATAGATGCCTATGCAGGACACTAGATGTTTTCTTTCATGGATGGATTTTCGGGATATAATCAAATCCAAATCAAACCCGAAGATCAACACAGAACAACTTTCATTTTCCCATGGGGAACCTTTGCTTATCAGAAGATGCCGTTTGGCTTAAAGAATGCTGGAGCTACGTTCCAGCGAGCTATGAACTTCGCTTTTCATGATATCAAGCACATAGTTGAACCTTACTTGGATGACCTCCCGGCGCGATCTTGAAAGAGATGGGATCATCCAGCTCATTTGAGACTTGTGTTTGAATGATGCAGACAATATAAGATTCAATTGAATCCTAACAAGTGCGTATTCTGCGTCGAATCGAAACGTTTACTGGGTTTTATTGTATCCAGTCGTGGTATAATGGTCGACCCGTTAAAAGTTGAGGCGATTATAAATGTGCCTCCTCCTCGCACCTTGCGACAACTTCAAATTCCGCAAGGCATGTCTAACTTCTTGTGACGCTTTATCATAAACTATGCTAAGATCACAAAAGGTTTTATGAGACTGCTTAAACAAGATACCTACTTCGTGTGGGATGAGGCTGCTCAAGCATCATTTGAGTCCTTGAGAAAGGCACTAATTTTAGCCCCCTTGTTAAGCCCACCTGATTATGCAAAATATTTTATTTTATATCTAGTGACGTCCGTTTACACAATTGGCATAGTATTAGTTCATGAGGACGACACGCTCCAAGAGCATGTTGTTTACTATCTCTCACGTGCATTGATAGCTCCTGAGATTAAATATTCGCATGTTGAGAAGTTAGCACTAGCTGTGGTCTATGCGGTATAGAGGCTTCGTCATTATATCCTTTTACAAAAAACTACTGTGATAGCATAAGTCAATCCTTTTCAATATGTTCTCACTCGACGCATCATCGGTGGGAAGTACAATAAATGGATTGTAATCTTACAAGAGTTTGATTTGGTATTTCAATCGGCTAAGTCGAAGAAATCACTAGTGTTCGCTGAGTTAATCTCAGAGTTTCCGAGTGACTTAGAGCATATCGAGGAAGAATCATCATTCCCGAATGAACATATCTTCCTTATTGCCTCCTCTGACCCATGGTATGGGGATATTTTAGTATATCTCCATACTTTGAGGTGTCTTACCACTTTTTCTAGAGAAGAACGACGCAAACTGAAAAGTCATGCGAAAAACTATCTCATCATCTCTGATACTTTGTATAGACGTTGGATAGATTCCATCTTACGACGTTGTTTGACTTTAGAAGAAGCAAAATCAGTATTGAATAATGCCCATAGTGGAGCCTGTGGGGTTCATCTTTCTGGGTTGGCAACAACCCAGAAAATACTACGTGCCGGGTATTTTTGGCCCACAATCTTTAAAGATTGTGTGGAAGCTGTGAAACGCTGCCGTCCGTGTAATTTTCTCACTAGGAAAATGAGAGCACATCCAGCTCCTCTTCATCCTGTGATTACAGTAGGTCCCTTCACAAAATGGGGGTTTGATTATATGACTTGCAATCCAATTTCAGCTGGAGGACATCATTATATCATCCTTGCCGTCGACTACTTCACCAAGTGGGCCGAGGAAATGCCTAATGTCAAGGAAAATGGAGAAACTGTCGCCTATTTTGTATTCAATCAGATTATTGCAAGGTTCGGCATACCCAAATAAATTGTGACTGATCACGGCAGTCATTTTTAGAATAGCCTTATGACCGATCTGTACACAATGTTAGGTTTTCAGCAAGAACATTCGTCTTCATATTATCCACAGGCGAATGGAAAAGTCGAAGCAGTTAACAAAACTTTAAAGGTAATTCTGCAAATAACTGTTAATGCCAGTCAAAATAACTGGCACATCATGATATACCCTGTTCTTTGGGCTTACCGAGCGAATGTAAAGACTGCTACTGGGTTCTCTCCCTTCCACCTTGTGCATGGGATAGAAGCAGTTGTTCTGATTGAATGTGAGATTCCTTCGTTAAAATTGGCTATCCAACTACTACCATATACTTCAACACTGGAAGAATGTTAGTTGCATTTAGAAAATCTAGATGAACAATGCCGCGACGCGCTCACAAAAAACACAGTTCATAAGAAACAATTCAAATGACATAATGACAAGTCTGTCAGACCTAGGGTGTTTCTCTAAGGAGACCTTGTTCTACTTTGGGATCAGGATAAGGAACCTTTAGGACCTGGCAAGTTCAAATCCTTGTGGCTTGGTCTTTACATAATTTCTAAGGTACTGAAGAAAGGTGTTTATGAGCTAACAGATTATGAAGGTAATAAGTTGCCTGAGCCTAGAAATGGGCTCTACTTGAAGAAGTACTGCGCTTAGGCATTTGTGCTTTTTCTTGTAACATAGTTGTATATTTTGTAGAGCTAGTTTTTGCTTGTGCTTGTTAGTTAACCTTATGTGTGTCTTAATTTCATGTATCAAATGTTGACTGAACATTTCTTAGGATTTTCTGATGGTGCCAGTCGCCACACCCGACAGTTAGCTTCAACAGCTTGGGTCATTTACTCACTGGCTGGTCAACTATTCTCCTTGGGGAGGGTTTGTTTGGGTCCCACTACAAACAATGTAGCTGAGTACAGTGCATTTATAGAACTTCTCCGAGATGCTCTTATTCATGGCATTTCACACTTGGAGGTAAGACTTGATTCGCAACTAGTTGTATTTCAGTTAACAGGTGTTTACCAGATTAGAGATCCTGTTTTGCTACGACAGTTTTTGCGAGTTAGATGATTGGAAAGACAGTTTGATTCCATTATATTTCAACACATTCCAAGAAATTTAAATGCATTAGTTGATTCATTTGCAAATTATGTTTTGGATTGGCATTTGTATCATACATTTCCATAAATAACATTTCACACATAAAGTTAAACACACACACATGTACATAACTGATACTGTATCAAAAAATATAATATGAGTTTTGGATCACAAGTCTATCACAAGTCATGTCATAAAGTACAAAACTGGGCTCGGTGGCCTCAAAAATATACATAAAATATCCATCTCCTATGGAGAAGGAGGGGCCTCATCGGCATCTACTGCCTCTCGATAACATATGACCAACCTAGCTATCTTCTGCAGCACCTTAAGCCATGCTGGGGCACCCCAACTACATCTTCCTGCATATCAATAGGTATCCGTTCCATGCGGCATGCAGGAACATCATGAGTCAATCAAATCACTTTCCGCTCTATGGTCCCTAACATAGCATCAGCTGCACCCACATCTGCTGGCCTCACGAAGATAGTAGGATGTCCCTCGGTACGAACAGGTCCAATATCTGCATTTGGTAGTTTCTCCCCTGAACTATAGGTGCATTTTCCTCACAACACCTCTTTCACAACATAATTGTTCTTCAACTACAATGCCAAGTGCTTGAATGTTGTGAAAAAATCATTGATGGTCTCGAAATTCTCAGGACTAAGAGCAATCAATTCATTTTCCAATTGAAAGGCTCTAAGCTCATCCTACTTGCCAAAACATTTGTCAAGTTTCTCCCATATTGCGTTTGGAGATTTCAATCCGCTGAGATGGAAATGAAGATCCTTGGAGATGGAGAGGTAAAGAATACCATAAGCTTCACCAAGCTTATTGAATTATTTTGATTTTTCAATGAGAGTGTTTGGGTCCAATTCGAGGCCCATGGTGACTCTATAGAACCCTTTTGAGCGCAATATTATCTCCATGTCATCTTTCCAATCAAAATAATTGAAAGGAGTTAGCATAGGCTTTGAAGAAGTGGAATCCATCACTAAAAACGAGTGCAATTGATGAAGGAGAACCTGCAAAACAAAAGGTAGTGAATGCACTTGATGGAGAAGATTATCCTGCAAATCACAATCAAAACAAGAACAGTAAGGTTGAACAATCGACCCTTTTAGAGTTGCATCACACCTGGGATTGGAGATCAAGCAAGCTTGAATGGATCCAATGTATCAAATCCAAGAATTCTGTGGAAAAATCAAGCTTCTGGAGTGGATTGGAGTGTATTTTCTACTTTGCATGCACATGAGCGAATGCACATGAGCGAATACACATGATATTTTGCATGATAAACTTTCAGTAATTTTAAGCAAATTCACTCAATTCTTCATGTAGAACACCTGTAGGAGAGAGATCTTGTCCTTGCAATGGCTCTGATACCATGTAAAATTAGTCACAATAGATCTATTGAACAAGAATATCAATCACAAAGATGTAAAACAATTTGGAGTAAAAATTGTGCAAGAGAGATGCATCAGTGCTCTATAATCCAGAATGGTAGAATTACAATACAATCCTGTCACAATGAGTGAGCAATTGGAATTAACCAAGGAGTTCATTCAAATTAACTACATGGCATAGCTTGGCTCCATCTAGGAATCCTCATCATCAATCAGTGGTGGTCATGAATGCACAAGTAATTGTCAGACATGTGTCAAACTGAGTCTAACTAAGTGTAATAAGTGTAACTGATGGTAAGTGGCACTAATCTAGGTATGGAGGCTCAGTGGAAGGCGCATGAGGGGTTAAATTCACTTAGAAAGGGTAGTCAAGGCTCATCGAAGGTCAATCAGAGTGGTAACAACAGTTAGGAGTCAGTTAAGCCTCAAATAAAGGAAAGACAACTAACTAACTGAAGTGAAACTGACTAGTAGGTGAGAAAAGGCGCCCTTCTGCAGTGGAAGGTGAGAAGTGGGTGCATCCCTGGCTAGGAGGGGTAAATATGAGTGGAAAGTAGCTCCCGAGTGCCAGAAGACTAGGGACTAGGTGCTGGAGGCATCATACTGGTGATTGGGAAACATGCGGGTGCATGGAATGCATGCCTGCAAAGTACATACTGAATGATGAGATATCCTAACAGTTGGATGGATTCTACCCGAGTCAACAACAAACTTAATGGACAGACAAAGTTTTGTACGCCTCACTGGCCAATAGTTTTATTTTAGCATGAGCCCACGAGTGAAGAAATCATAGTACTCAGGGCTTACAACAAGCACAGGTGAATTGCATGATAATATATACTAGAAGCTAACAAACCATGCAAAACCTTCTAGATAGAGTTTATACCTTTGTAAGGAAAATAAAAGTTAAGACAACTAAAATTTTCCCAGTAATAAAGCGACGATGATTGGAAAAAACTCAGAAAAAGAACAAGCATAAAAACACGTTACAGTAAGCAAATGCTACATGAATCGCTTGGCAAGATTTCATCAGATCTAAACATGAATGTCGAATCTTATTTATGGTCACCTATGCCTCCATGCTTTGAGAGTTTAGACTGCTCAAATCGCATACCTACTTCTGCAACCCAATTCTACAAGAAAGATAAGTCATTATAATTTTACACAACATAATAACTCAAAGAACCTGTGTAATGTCCATCAAATCCTGAAAATTTTAAAATTTTTGTATGGGTCTAATAATTAAATAAGACTTAGGACATGATTGGACAATACCTTCAACATTGCATTAAATACCAGAAGTAGTATGAAATCCGTATCTATGTGTAATGTTTTTGTGTGATTGAGCTGTACAATGTTGGCTTGGCATGATTTAATTTTGATTATACCTTGGTATGTTGTTATCGTTCCTTTCATAGTAATGTTTAATTCATATAATGCTTATGTTTTTTTTGTAATCTTTATTAAATAATTTAGTTCTGTGATGTGTTTGTCTATTATGATGGCTTAAGTTAATTTTAGGCTTATCTCTTGAATGGTAAGAGGGGTTTTAAGGCCCTAGGTCTTACTTAGTTTTTCATAAGCTAATTCCTTTAACCTTGTGCAGGTGCCTAGAGGGAACACTTGAACTAGCATTTATAATCAAAATAAGGTCACCTAGCAAGGAATTAGGGGATGGCTTAAACTATGCCTAAACCCTAAACCCTATGCATAAACGCTTGAGTCTTTTAAAGGAGGGGGTCTACACTATAGAATTTGGGTAAAGATTTACATGGTAGTGGATGGTGGTTGGCGATTTTAATTCCAAGCCATGTGATAACATTTAATGGAGATCCATGCTAGAAGTTGGGTGTAACACATTTGAATTACCCTATCCTCCATTTCATTTCCCGTTTCATTGTTTATGTGTGTGTGGAAGAAGAGCGAAGAGCTCCTACGCTTGGTCATGGTGACAAGGGTATGCGCCTGACCAGAACATGGCTCTTTGGTCAGCACATGCCCTATGTAGATGGCAACAGCATGGGAAGCTACAACGTTTGAGAGGTTAGCTCTATTCAAGGTTTAAGTTATAATTCGAGTTTGCTTCTTAGCAGTGTTGAAGTATTGTAACTTCGAAGAATATTCTATTTGTACTTTATTATTATTATTCGGAGGTTTTGTATTCCTTCGTCGGGATGTATTTACTATATTGAATAATGTAAATTCATTGAGGTAAAACCTCCCATGTAAGTCGGGGCATTAGTTCCCCTAGAGTTAGTTGTAATAGGGTGTTTAATTCCCCTAGAGAAGTCGACCTAGTTAGTAATTGGTCATTTAGTTATGGGGCTAACCTAGCTGGGTAAAATGTCAAGTGAGAGATAAACTATAAATAGAGGAGGTGTGCTCCTCATTTGGATACACACTCACTTGTGGATTGCACATTAGGAGAGAGAGAGAGAAATCTGTGAAGGAGAAGGAGCTCTTGCTTGGGGATTTCATCTTTGTACTTTTGATCATCTATATTGAGGAATTTTTATTGGGTTTTCTACCCCATGAGGGTTTCGCAGGATAAATTGTGTCTCTTGTGTTTATGCTATGCTTGTTATTCTTTTAGTGATCCTATATATTCTATTGTTGTGAAATTGAATTGAATATTGATGTTATCTATCTTAGCATATTGAATATTAACATGGTATTAAATCTATCCTGAAGGAAGGAAATGTATGGCACTTACAACACTTTTTTCACTTGCGACAATTTGAAAGCTAGGGATTTGTATAGAAAAACATAGTCATCGTGGAACATTCTATATAAATCACTTTTGGAGAAGGTTCAGGATCTTAAACTTGGACAGGCCGAAGATGACAGGTTCATGTACCTTGTGTCCGATTTTCAGACTCAGATTCGATGTACTTTATGAGATATGATCCGTACAAGTTAGGGTTTCTGCCTCTTCTAGAATGAATCCCTAAACAAGTGACCTAGGTAAAAAGGTCATATCTCCATCTAGGAAGCTCCAAATGGAATTCTGTAAAACTTTATAGTTAGGGAACGAACTTTAGTTTCATAGGTGTGAGTATAAGAGGATGAAGTTGAAACAATGACATGTGGCACTCCGTGCAAGTTCGCTATTCTCTTTCATCCCATAAATAGATCATCTTGGAAAAAAAATATATCTATCATGACCAATCCAATGAAGCTCAAACCCGTGGGGTTGTAAATATGATAGGTCAAGCTACCACGAGCCAAAGTTTCAAAACATGAGGATCCAAAATTCCATAGATACACTAGAAACAATACGTCACATCTGAAATGGCTCAATGAAGGAAACAAAAGAAGAGGAGGAAGAAGCTCTCACTTAGGGTTTTCTGATTTTAGGTATGGAAGGACCTGATACAATGTTGGAGACACCTGGTGCAACATTGGAAACCTTGAAAATGGACTTGGAATCCATTCATCATAGATATTAATCTTTCATCAAAACGTTGTGGGAGGAAGGAGATTGAAAATTAGGGTTTCCAAGTAAGAAGAAACCCTAGCAAGGTTGGGAGACTCATAGGGAAGCAATGAAGCAGGTTTAAATGGAGCTGGTATACTATCATCCTAGCACCATAAACCTACATAATATATTTACAAGTGATCTACCTTGGATTATTAGGGTTTTACCCTTCTAGAAAAAACTACGAGCAATCTTGACACGTATGACTTGAGGAGATGTAGGTATGTTTTGAAATTTGTTTCATTTATCTCATTATTAAGTTCATGATATGTTTGTCTTCATATTATTGAGTTTAGTACAATCATGATTAATATTATACTTGTATGATCACCTTATTAAAAGTATGAATGCATGTGAATGATAAAAGACATTAATTGATTAGGGTTATGACACTTATGATTGTACTAATACACTGTGGTGTTGTATGAGGATGATGTTGTATGCTAACATGAAAGGTACATCAAGAAAGACAAATCAAGTTCTAGATCAAGAATATATGACCATGTTGACATGAAGAAAAATACTCATCCATAGTCATTGATCACATAGAAGCTCTACTTACGAGGTATGTATAATTTGGTTCTACAATGATTAACTTATGAGATATGCAGGTTACTAGCACAAGGTCTCTATCTCATTGAAGAGAACAAAGAAGACATTGTTTGGGTATGTTAGACATAACTATCAAGCATGATAATCCATGTATGTTTTCCTATATCAAGTTAGAATCCTACCTTGTGTTAGGACCTTATATAAGTATACTTTTGTATGATTGATAATGATTATTCATGAAGTTATAAGTGTGAGTAATCATGGGTTTATGCATATTATGCTTCTTAGTTTGATTAATGATATGAAAAACTAGAAGAGTCCTATGGTCAAATAAGAATATGCATGAGTAAAAATAAGTACTCCTTGAAACCTTGAATACCAACGCTTGTGATAAATTACCTGTGTATGAAATGATCATGACCATACATGTTAAGATTATAGGATCATAATGTTTAGATAGTACTGATATTATACTAATGAATGTATGAGATTTTGAGGATGATACAATGATGAAACTCATGCACACTTAAGCATGCATAGTGGTCCAGAATGGATAGAAGTTCCAAGACATATAATCATGATGCTATCATAAAGGGAAAAATAGAGATCAAGAGGGAGGCAACCACACAAACATAAAAGATAAGTATTTGAGTTGTTATTTGAATTAATTATTGAATCTATGAATAGTTAATGATATTGCTTGTAATAGTTGTATGCATATTTGTATTCCTAGAATATATCATGCATAGTGTAAGCATTCATATAGCATTGAATAGTAGACTACTAATATGCATATGACAGGTAAGTTGGACAAACATTCCATTGTTGCTTGTCTAGAATGAAACCTCTTTGCTAGCATGCTGGGAGCTATGCATGCTCTTGATAGTATGTTCTGGTAGAGATGGAAGGAATCTAGATAGCCACTGTATGCATACAGGATATGGAAAAGTGTTGTTCCAAAGTATTGGTCAAGATAGTTGCATAACTATGTGAATCATATCAGTATGCATAATAGGTCTATCATTGAAATCTCAACATAATTTGATGATTATGAAGTGTTACTAATCATGTAATTAAATTTTGATTTGTAGGAAAGATCGTGTGCTATGATCTACAAAAGAAGGATGATGAACAAGTGATGACTATTCAACAAGAAGACTTACAAATCAAACATACTATAGAAAGGCTCGTGGCTAGAGGATTCTCTTAGAAAGAGGGAGAGGATCATGACAAGATGTTTGCTCCAGTGGCTAGACACACTTCCAGAGATAGATTACACCCATGGATGACAAGACCATTATCTTGAATGGTGTTATCGAAGAAGAAGTGCATATCGAGCAAACTCCCAGGATTCAATAGAGAATCACATGATTGAAGAAGGCTTTGTACGGGTTCAATAGGTACCCAGGATCGATAGTCATTTGATGATCTTGATGATCACCAAAGGTGATGTGGATTTAAACCTTTGCTACAAGGTTGAAGATGGTTTCTATATACAGATGCCATGCTTCTCTCAGATGGATACAAGAAGGAACTCACCATAGAGTTCGAGTGATATTGAGGCTCATATCAGTAGACCCATCTGACGGGAGATGGCACAAATAGATACGCAGAAGATCACTCAATAGAGAGTTTGAATGATGTTCAGTCATAGAGGAAGGACAATACTCAAATATAGAAAACTCCACTTTAGAGGGAGTAGATCTCAGAGTTAAAGAATCTTGCCATGATTCTGGTGATTAGATATGTGGCTGAGATGAGATGAGTTTTTTCCTTAGCCAAGGAAAATGTGAAGTAGATATCTGGGATGATGGACAATGGTTTCTATAGTTTACAGACAGATGGATGGTTTGTTGATGTATTTGACGAATACCACGCCAGATATATGCTTCGTTGTGAACACCCTGAGTTAGTATCTAGTTGAGCCTAGACATGTTCACTTGGTAGCTGCAAAGCATGTGATGAGGTACCTGAAAGGTACGCTAGAAGTTGGTCTATACTATGTTGGAGATCATGAATACAAATTTTATGGTTATACAAATGAAGATTGGGTCAGAAGTGTCTCAGAGAGAAAGAGCACATCGGGTGGATCTTATTGTCTGGGATCTACTATGATCTCATGGATTAACTGTTAAGATTTAATATGCTAAGACAGAAAATAGCAGCATTACATTCCATTTCACAATAATAGCATATAAAGAAACAACAAGCACAGCATAAACACAAGAGACACAGATTTATCCTGAGAAACCCTCATGGGGTAGAAAACCCAGCAAAGCTTCCTCAATATAGATGACCAGTAATATACAAAGATGCAAACCAAAGACATGATCTCCTCCTCCACCATAGAAGACCTCTCCTCCACAAGTGCGCTACATTCTGAGTGAGGGAAGTGTGTATAATGAGGAACACACCTCCTCTATTTATACACATCTCTGACTTGTACTTTATATTAACCAGGTCGGCTCCAACTTTACTACTGGGTTAAACACCCCACTACAACTGACTAGGACGACCCCACTAGGGTGGTCTAACAACCCTTTGACCCACATAACACATATAGGGCCGACCCCCACTAGGGAAGTCTAATAACCCAAGTTACCACATTCCGACGGAGGAATAAACATCTCCGGATATACAATAAGATCTTCACGGAGGAATGAAACATCTCCAGAATAATAAAGTACAAATATAATATTATTTGAAGTTACAATATCTCAACACTCTCCCTTAACGAGAAGGATATTATAACAGCATCTGCATGAGCAAGGAGTCATCAACATCATACATGATACATCTATAAATCATTGGAAGCTTTCTCAACATCATCAGTAACTCAAGCAGTTACTGGAACATCAACATCTTCAGTACTGAGTCTTTATCTTCTGCAGCACTCGAACAACTATAGCAACATCAACATCTGGATCCTCACGATCATCAGCATCGTCATCATACAATCATCAGCATCGAGATCATCTTGATCTACATCATCTGGATCATCACAATCTACAGCATCTGGATCATCATGATCTACAACATTTGGATGATCTCGATCTATAGCATCTGGATCATCTCAATCTACAACATCAGGATCATCTCGATCTACAACATCTGGATCATCTCAATCTACAGCATCTGGATCATCACGATCTAGATCATCTAGATCTATAGCATCTAGATCATCATGATCTACAACATCTGGATCATCTCAATCTACAGCGTCTGGATCATCTCGATCTACAGCATCTAGATCATCACGATCTAGAGCATTTGGATCATCATAATCTATAGCATCTGGATCATATCGATCTACAGCATCTGGATCATCTCGATCTACAGCATCTGGATCATCACGATCTACAGAATCTGGATCATCACGATCTGCAGCATCTGGATAATCTCGATCTATAGCATATGGATCATCTCGATCTACAGCATCTGGATCATCACAATCTATAGCATCTGGATCATCTCGATCTACAGCATCTAGATCATCATCTCGATCTACATGATCAGCAACATTGTCATCTAGATCAACACGATCAGCAACATTGTCATCTAGATCATCAATATTAGTATCCACACCAATTCAAGTATACGCATCATCAATATAAGTATCCTCATCAATACAAGTATACATACAAGTATCCCCATCAATACATATCATCAATACAAGTATCCTCATCAGTCATAATAGCAGCATACCCTGCAACACACACGATCATATTATAGGATGATCAATCCCGCTCTCTTTAGGACATAGGTCCATGGATGATACAATCCAGATCAAGTTCCAGGATGATCAATCCTTATCACTTTAAGACAAGTCTCATTTCTAGGGACGATGCAATCCCATCACATACATTTTGAACCTAGTTCACGGACGATGCAGTCCGCTTACGTACATTTTGAACCAAGTTCATGGACAATGCAGTCCTCACGTACATTTTGAACCCAGTTCACGGACGATGCAGTCCTCTCACGTACATTTTGAACCCAGTTCATGGACAATGCATTCCTCATGTACATTTTGAACCCAGTTCATGGAAGATGCAGTCCTCACGTACATTTTGAACCCAGTTCACGGACGATGCAGTCCTCTCACGTACATTTTGAACCCAGTTCATGGACGATGCAGTCCTCACATACATTTTGAACCCAGTTCATGGACGATGCAGTCCTCACATACATTTTGAACCCAGTTCACGGACGATGCAGTCCTCTCACGTACATTTTGAACCCAGTTCATGGACGATGCAATCCTCACGTACATTTTGAACCCAGTTCATGGACGATGCAGTCCTCACGTACATTTTGAACCCAGTTCATGGACGATGCAGTCCTCACGTACATTTTGAACCCAGTTCATGGACGATGCAATCCCAGTTCATGGACGATGTAGTCCTCACGTACATTTTGAACCCAGTTCATGGATGATGCAGTCCTCACGTACATTTTGAACCCAGTTCATGGACGATGCAGTCCTCATGTACATTTTGAACCAAGGTCCAGGGACAATGCAGTCCTATCTTCAATTCTCATAGACATCAGTCTACAGATCAATTCTGGACCAAAGTCCGGAGAAGATACAATCCCCTACCTATTCATTCAGGACTTCATTATCGGAGACCCAGTCTACGGCTCAATTCTGGGACTGAAGTCCAGGGAAGACACAATCCCCTACCTGTTCATTCAGGACTTCATTTTCGGAGACATCTTGTCTACGGCTCTCTTTAGGACTGAAGTCCAGGGATGATCCAATCCTCACATGTCCACCAAGGACTTCATTCTCGAAGACATACGTCTACGGCTCTCTTTAGGATTGAAGTCCAGGGATAATCCAATCTCCACATGTCCACCAAGGACTTCATTCTCGAAGACATACGTCTACGGCTCTCTTTAGGACTGAAGTCCAAGGATGATCCAATCCCCACATGTCCACCAAGGACTTCATTCTCGAAGACATATGTCTATGGTTCCTTTTAGAACATGTGTTCAAGGATGATGCAATACCTCTTCTTTCTCGAAGACACCTGTCTACGGCTCCTTTTAGAACATGTGTTCAAGGATGATGCAATCCCTCTTCTTTCTCGGAGACATCTATCTATGGTTCCTTTTAGAACATATGTTCAAGGATGATGTAGTCCCCTTGTCACCTTAGACACTATCTAAGGACCATCCACCAACCTCTCTGTCGGCATCACCAATATAGGTATCCATATCATCGACCTCACTGTCGATGCAGGCAATCTCATCATAAGTGATCACATCACTCCCCCTTTTGAGGAGGGTCCTTCTGAACTATATTAAGTTTGTCTCAGAAAACTTTACTTGATGTAGAGGTTTGGTTAGTACATCGGATCGGTAGAGGTTTGGTTAGTACATTGGTAACTTGTTACAAATTCAAACTTCAATTCCTTTCTGCACCATATCTCGTATATAGAAATGTCAAATCTCTATGTGCTTTGACTTATCATGGAACACTGGATTCTCTACCATTTTGGTACAACTCTGTTTGTCACATAAGATCACAGTTGGGTCCATCTCTAAGTCAAAAAAATTCTGAAGCCATACCGCTTCACAACTAGCAGAGCAAGCAGCCATATATTCTGCTCGTGCTGAGAGCCACACTAGACTGCTTCCTGCTAAACCACAAGGTCATGGATGATCCCAGACAATAACATCCTATCGATGTGCTCTTCCTGTCTGATACACTTTCTGCTCAATCAACATATGTGTAGCCATATGAAGTCATGATCTCCAAGATAGCATGGATCAAAGTCTATCATATCCTTTAGGTACCTCATCACATGCTTTGCAACTATCAGGTGAACACATCTTGTTTCCACTAGATACTGACTCAAGGTGTTCACAGCAAAGCATATATCTGACCTAGTATTCGTTAGATACATCAATGACCCAATAATTTGTATGTACAAAGTTATATCCACTAACTCTGATGAGTCATCCGCTAACAGCTTCAAGTTGGAATCCATGAGATTGGCCATTCCAACACATCAAGTCCTTTTAATATTTCTCGACATACTTTCCCTAGTTGAGAAAGATTCCTTCTGAGCCTTGCCATACTTCCAGACCAAGGAAGTAATGCATCAATCTGAGATCTTTCATTTTCATTTCTGCAGCCATCTCTCGTCAGATGGGTCTACTAATATGAGCCTCAATATCATTCGAACTCTGTGGTGAGTTCCTTCTTGCATCCATGTCATCTGTGTATAGAAACCATATTCAACCTTGTAGCAAGGGTTGAGATCCACATCACCCATGGTGATCATTAAGCTCATCAATTGACTATTGATCCTTGGCACCCATACATAACCTGATTCACACTTCTTCTTTAATTACACCATTTAAGAGAATGGTCTTATCTAGCCACTTGGAGCAAACATCTCATCATGATTCTCTTCCTCTTTCTAAGAGAATCTTCTAGCCACGAGCCTTCTATATTATGTTTTGATTTGTAAATATTTTGTTGAACATCCATCACTTGTTCGGTGTTCATCATTCATCATGATCTTTCCTACAAATCAAAATTAAGTACATGATTAGTAATACTTCATAATCATCAAATCATATTGACATGATAACCTATTATGCATACAGATGTCATTTACATAGTTATGCAACTATTTTGACCAATACTTTGGCACAACACTTTCCCATATCCTGTATGCATATAGTGGCTATCTAGATTCCTTCCATCTCTACCAGAACATACTATCGAGAGTGTGCACAGCTCTCAGCATGTCAGCAAAGAGGTTTCATTCTAGACAAGCAACAATGGAATGTTTGTCCAACTTACCGATCATATGCATATTAGTAGTATACTGTTCAATGCTCTATGAATGTTTACACTTAGCATGATATATTCTAGGAATACAAATAACCTATTACAAGCAATATCATTTACTATTTCAAATAATAACTCAAATACTTATCTTTTATGTTTGTGTGGTTGCCTCCCGCCTGATCTTCTATATGTCTTTTGAACTTCTATTCATTCTGTACCACTGTGCATGCTCAAGTGTGCACTAGTGTCATCCTCATGATCTCATACACAAACATACATTCATTAGTATATTATAATCTTGAATATGTATAGCCATGACCATAGCCAATAAACATTATTATTCAAGGTTTTAGGGAAGTCTTCTTTTACTCATGCATATTCTGGTTTGATTTGGTTAGTTAATAAATCAATCAGGATAAGAGACATAATATGCATAAACCCTTGATTACTAATTTTATGAATAAGCATATCTAATCATACCAAGTATACTTATATAAGGGATCCTAACACAAAGTAAGATTCATAAGAAACATACCTGGATTATTATATCTGTTTAGCATACCTAATCAATATCTTCTTTGTTCTCTTCAATGATTTAGAGATCCTATGCTAGAACATACATATCTCATAGGTTAAGCATAATAGAAGAAAGTCATACATACCTCGTAAGTAGAACTTCTGTGTGATCAAAGATTATGGATTTATAGAGAAAGTTCCACGATGACTGGGTTTTTCTATGTAAAACCCAAACCTTCAAATTGTCGCAAGTGAAGCAAGTGTTGTAAGTGCCATACATTGCCTTCCTTCAAGTTAGCTCTGATACCATGTTAATATTTAATATGCTAAGACAGAAAATAGTAGCATTACATTCCATTTCAAAAAAATAGCATATATAGGATCACGGAAGAAACAACAAGCACAACATAAACACAAGAGATACAGATTTATCCTAGGAAACCCTCATTGGGTAGAAAACCCAGCAAAGCTTCCTCAATATAGATGACCAGCAATATAAAAAGATGCAAAGACATGATCTCCTCCTCCACCATAGCAGACCTCTCCTCCACAAGTGCGCTACATTCTGAGTGAGGGAAGTGTGTGTATAATGAGGAACACACCTCCTCTATTTATACACATCTCCGACTTGTACTTTATATTAACTAGGTCGGCTCCAACTTTACTACTGGATTAAACACCCCACTACAACTGACTGGGCTGACCCCACTAGGGTGGTCTAACAACCCTTTGACCCACATAACACATACAGGGCCAACCCTCACTAGGGAAGTCTAATAACCCAAGTTACCACATTCTGATAGAGGAATAAACATCTCCGAATATACAATAAGATCTTCACGGAGGAATGAAACATATCCGGAGTAATAAAGTGCAAATATAATATTCTTTGAAGTTACAATATCTCAACATTAACAGGAAGCAGTCCAGTGTGGTTTTCAACACAACTGAAGCGAAATATATAGCAGCTTGCTCTGCTAGTTGTGAAGCCATATGGCTTCAGAAGCTGTTGTCAGGACTATTTGACTTAGAAATGGACCCCACTGTGATCCTGTGTGACAACCAGAGTTGTATCAAGATTACAGAGAATCCAGTGTTCCATGATAATTCAAAGCACATAGAGATCCGATATTTCTATATATGGGATATGGTGCAGAAGGGATCTATAAAGCTTGAGTATGTGAGCACCGATGAGCAAGTTGCTGATGTATTGACCAAACCTCTGTCTCGAGTAAAGTTTGAGTATTTCCAAGACAAGCTTGGTGTAGTTCAAAAGGACCCTCCTCGAAAGGGGGAGTAATGAGGTCAATGATGAGGATTCCTGTACCGACGATGAGGTCGATGATGAGGATGCATGTACCGACGATGAGGTTGATGATGAAGATACCTGTACCGACGATGAGGTCGATGATGAGGATACCTATACCGATGATGAGGTTGATGAGTGGTCCTTAGACTTTGTCTAAGTTAATGAGTGGATTGCATCATCCCTGGACTTTAGTCCTAAATGAATCTGGAGACTTGTGTATTCGTAAGTGGTCCTTAGAATTTGTCTAAGTTGACGAGGGGACCGCATCATCCTTATACATGGTGTGATGTCTTAAAGTGATAGGGATTGATCATACCATAAATAGATTAGGATTGAATCGTCCTTAGACATGGTGTGGTGTCTTAAAGTGACAGGGATTGATCATCCCGTAAATAGATCCAGATTGCATCGTCCTTAGACATGGTGTGGTGTCTTAAAGTGATAGGGATTGATCATCCCGTAAATAGATCAGGATTTCATCCTCCTTAGACATGGTGTGGTGTCTTAAAGTGATAGGGATTGACCATCTCATAAATAGATCAGGATTGCATCGTCCTTAGACATGGTGTGGTGTCCTAAAGTGAGAGGTATTGATCATCTCATAATTGGATCATGTGTGTTGCAGATTATGATGCTATTGATCGAGAGATCCAGATGTTGAAGATGATGTTGATTGAGAGATCCAGATGTTGATGATGTTGTTGATCGAGAGATCTAGATAATTCTATTGATCGAGAGATCCAGATGATGCTGTTGAACGAGAGATCCAGATGTTGATGATGTTGTTGATGAAGAGATCGAGATGATGTTGTTGATCGAGAGATCCATATATCGATGATGTTGTTGATCAAAAGATATAGATGATGTTGTTGATCAATAGATCCAGATGATGATGTTGATGTAGACGATCGAGTGCTGCAAAAGATGAAGACTCAGTACTGTAGATGTTGATGTTCCAGTATTGAAGATGTTGAAGATGTTCCAGCAGCCGTTCTAGTTGTTGATGAGGATTGAAGAAAAATTCTAATGATTTATAGATGTATCACTATGATGTTGTTGATGACCACTCCTTGATCCTGCAGATGTTGTTAGAATACCTTTCTCAGTAAGGGGGAGTGTTGAAATATTGTAACTTTGAAGAATATACTATTTGTACTTCATTATTATTATTCGGAGATGTTTTATTCCTCCGTTGGGATGTATTTATTATATTGAATAATGTAAATTCATTGAGGTAAAACCTCCCATGTAAGTCGAGGAATTACTTCCCCTAGAGTCAATTGTAATGGGGTGTTTAAGTCCCCTAGAGAAGTCGGCCTGGTTAGTAATTGGTCATTTAGTAATGGGGCTGACCTAGCTAGGTAAAATGTCAAGTGGGAGACAAAGTATAAATAGAGGAGGAGTGCTCCTCATTTGGATACACACTCCTGGATTGCGCGTTAGGTTAGAGAGAGAGATATCTGTGAAGGAGAAGGAGCTCTTGCTTGGGGATTTCATCTTTGTAATTTTGATCATCTATATTGAGGACGTTTTGCTGGGTTTTCTACCCCATGAGGGTTTTTCCCAGGATAAATTGTGTTTCTTGTGTTTATGATGTGTTTGTTATTCTTTTAGTGATCTTGTATATGCTATTGTTGTGAAATTGAATTGAATACTAATGTTATCTATATTAGCATATTAAATCTTAGAATACCGATGGCTATTAATTCCAGGCCATATGATAAAATTTAATGGAGATCCACACTAGCATTTGGTTGTAACACATTCAAATTACCCTATCCTCTATTTCATTTCTTGTTTCTTTGTTTCTGTGTGTGTGGAAGAAGAGCGAAGAGCTCTTGCGCTTGGTCATGGTGGCAAGGGTATGCGCCTGACCAGAGCATGGCTCTTTGGTCAGCGCATGCCCTACGTAGATGGCATCATCATGGGAATCTACGACGTTTGAGAGGTAAGCTATATTTAGGGTTTATGTTATAATTCTAGTTTGCTTCTTAGTAGTTTTATTTAACTCCAATTTGTTTCATTTGCAGTCAGGGTTCAATGTATTGCTCGTGGGAGACTTGGTAAAGGGTATTGAAGCGTTGAAGGGGTGGAGACTTATAGAAGTCAACCGGTCATGGTAAGACCTTGGTTCCTAGAAATGCCTTTGCCATGAAACATGTAATGTCCCTAAACTGCGAAAATTTAAAAATTTTCATGCGTGACTAACATTGTCTATTCAGTAAATGTTTATTAAATTAACTTTGTTGATGTATATGTAACTTCAGAATCTATTTCATCTATGTATATTGTACTCCTAAAGAGATGTATTTGTCCTCTATATGGAAGTGTCATCATTTATATTGTAAGTGTCGTAACTTATACTTGATGGGTTATTATACCACCTTGTTGGGGTCGGCCCTATATAAGTCATGTGGGTCGAAGGGTTATTAGACCACCCTATTGGGGGTCGGCCATGTGGATCAAAGGGTTATTGGACCACCCTATTGGGTGTCGGCCCATTCAGCATTGTGCTATGTGGTTAAGTTGAGGCCGACCTAGTAAAGGTTATAAGGCAAGTCAAGTCAAGTATAAATAGAGTGCAGGAGGCACTCTATTTCATCATTCTATTCTCTCACACACTCTTTGGAGAGTGGCGCAATTGTGGAGGAGGAGAAGATGCTACTAGGAGATGTCTATCTCTTATCCTTGGGTTGTATCATTTCTCTATCTATCTCTGAGGAAGTTATTGGGGTTTTTCACCTTTATGGTTTTCCCCAAGTAAACTATGTGTCTCTTGTGTGCTTGCATTATTGTCCATGATTGATATGCTGTAGATATGCTATACATGTTGTTCTGTCAGTTAAGATCCTAGATCATATTGAATTAAATTCTAAAAAAATAACATGGTATCAGAGCTAGCCTAAAAGAAGGCATGGTATGGCATGTATGACACTTGTTGCACTTGCGATGCTAGGGCTTGATATAGCAAAAACCAGTCATCGTAGCACTTTCGCTATAAATCAAGTTTTGAGAAGTTTTCAGATCTGAAACTTTTACAGGTCTAATATCAGATCCCCATGTACCTGTTTCCCAAAGGACAACTTCTAATTCATTGTAATTTGTGTTTTATGATCTGTACAATCTAGGGTTTCTACCTCTTCCATATCTGAGTCATAAACAGGTGACCTAGGAAAAACGGTCATAACTTGGGCTAGGAAGCTCCAAATGCAATTTCCTAAAACGTGACAGGTAGTTCATGGGATGTACTTGCTTAGATAACTTTTTCAAAGACCAAAACTGAACCAGTGACACGTGGAATGCCGTACACGTTTGCTCTCCTTTTTTATCCCATAAACAGGTCACATTGTGACACTTGGCATAACACTCTCTCAGAGAATACAATTGAGGTCAGACCTATCGTGTTGGAAAGATGACAGGTTGGGATACCATAGGTAGAAGTTTTAGACCCTGTGGATTCGTAATTTCGGAGTTACACCAAAACAATCAGGTGCATATTTCTGTTAAAACATAATTGGATTTTGAGCACCTTCATTCATGGCTCCGGGAATTAGGGTTTCGGAGAAAGTTGGAATTTTTGTAAGAGAAGACCACGGCTGATTGCTACTCATCAAAATCGAAATTTAGAGACCAGGATCATATTTTTGGGTTGGGAAGAAGTTCAGCCTTGATCAAACCCTAGTTCGGGACATTGATCGAAAAAGTGGAAAATTAGGGCTTCTACAAAAATGGGAATTTTTGAAATCTGTGACCATGACTGGAAGATCCTCAAAAAAATAGAAGCTTAGAGCTTTGGATCAAACCTCTTGATTGGGAAGAAGGGTGGGCTTTACCAAACCCTAGTTCGAGGTCATGTCCAGTGAATCCGGAAGTTTCAAAGGCAAATTTGAGGGGTGAAACTTTGTAGTTTTCAAATTCTGAGTATACCGGCTTGATCAACTCATCAAGGCACATCTTTCTATCCTTTGAGAAGTTTGAAATTCAAAGTTTGAATTTTTAGGGTTTCTCTGACAAACCCTAATCGAGCTCCAGATCCAGTTCCTGCAAATCAAGTGGATTGGGTTAATCCTAGAAGATAATGGATTGGTCACCTGCATAAGTGAAGAAGTTCCTGTTTTAGAGGGAGATGAGGCTAAGGCCTTACATAAGAAGATTACAAGCAATCTCGACAAGTACGACTTATCCAATTATGTTTTGAGATTTGTTCATGAGTAAGTTTATGGTATGTTTGTCTTCATATTATTACAGTTAGTACAATCTTGATTAAATTTAGACTTGTCGTATCACCTTAATAAAATTAGGAATGCATGATAGAAGATATTCATTGATTAGGGTGTTGACACTTATGATTCTACTAATGCATTATGGTGTTGTATGAGGTTTATGTTGTTCGCTAACATGAAAGGTACACCAAGAAAGACAAATCACGTTCTAGTTCAAGAACATATGATCATGGTGACATGAAGACAAAGATTCATCCATTGTCATGGATCACATAGAAGATCTATGTACGAGGTATGTATAACTTGTTTCTATAATGGTTAACTTATGAGATATGCGGGTTACTAGCACAAGTCATTGAAGAGAACAAGAAGATATTATGTGGGTATGTTAGACATAAATAGCTAACATACTAATCCAGGTATGTTTTTCCTATATCAAATTAGAATCCTACCTTGTGATAGGATCTCTTATATAAGTATACATGGCATGATTGATTGTTAGTTTTTCAGAATTTACTTCAATATGATCTAGGATCTTAACTGAGAGAACAACATGTACAACATATCTACAACATATCAATCATGGACACAATAATGCAAGCACACAAGAGACATAGAGTTTACTTGGGGAAAACCATAAAGGTGAAAAACCCCAATAACTTCCTCAGAGATAGATAGAGAAATGATACAACCCAAGCATAAGAGATACACATCTCCTCGTAGCAGCTTTTCCTCCTCCACAAGTGCACCACTCTCCCAATAGTGTGAGAGAGAATAGAATGATGAAATAGAGTGCCTCCCGCACTCTATTTATCCTTGACTTGACTTTCCTAATAACCTTTACTAGGTCGGGCTCAACTTAACCACATAACACAATGCTGACTGGGCCGACACCCAATAGGGTGGTCTAATAACCCTTTGACCCACATGGCCGACCCCCACTAGGGTGGTCTAATAACCCTTCGACCCACATGACTTATACAGGGACGACCCCAACAAGGTGGTCTAATAACCCATCAAGTATAAGTTACGACACTTACAATATAAGTGACGACACTTCAGTATAGAGGAATAATAACATCTCTATAGGAATACAAAAACTTCGGTATAGAGGAATAATACCATCTCTATAGGAGTACAATATACATATATGAAATATATGGGTGAAATACATTCCGAAGTTACATATACATAAACACTCCCTCTTAACTAGGAAGGTATTTCTTGACACAGGTCTTCTAGAACAAGTCTTCTTCTATGGATCATCGTCACTAGATAATCGTCATCGAGTCATCGTCATCATCACTACTGCTGCTATCTCAATCAATCTCTGAATCTACTCGTCATAGGAAGTTCTACAAAGCCAGTCCTTTCTCATACTAGATGTAGGCCCACCACCTGCAGGTCTTCATCATCACTAGCCATACTGTGGAATCCTCAGGATTGATTACGTGCATCAACAAAACCTCGAAAGAGAATCCCAGGACTGATTACGAGCATACTGCTCAACCTATCGGATCTCTTAGGACCTTTTACATGCTACTGCACAACCTGTCCATGGCCACAAAGTATCATGAAACACATCCTAGATGCACACACACAACACTTACACTCAACGACATGGGAGGACCAACCTACCACCATCTGTGAAAGGCTCACAACACTTACATCAATGACCATGGGAGGACCAACCTACAACCATGTCGGAATGGCACAACACTTATATTGCATCCATGGGAGAACACATCTACAACCATGCTCAAATGGCCCCAACACTTATATCGCAGCCATGGGAGAACAAATCTACAACCATGCTCGAATGGCCCCAGCACTTATATCACAGCCATGGGAGAACACATCTACAACCATGATCGAATGGCCCTGTAAATTACACCACGACCATGGGAGAACACATCTGCCACCATGTCGGGAAAGCCCAACAATTACATCGCGACCATGGGAGAACACATCTACAACCATGTTCGAAAAGATCATGTGCATCTGTGTCTTTGGAACTCATCACACATAATCCAACTGATTATGTAATGTATCCACCTGATACATGTCATCACATATGATCATCCTGATCATCATCATTGCATCGTCCTGATGCATGTCATTTGGAGAAATATCCTGAAGCTCGTCATCCATGATCATCCTGATCATATAATGCATCCACCTAATGCATACCAAGTATCTACCTGATACATATCATCATACATGATCCACCTTATCATATAATGTATCTACCTGATACATACACAGATACTTGATCCACATGATCATACAATGTATCCACCTGATATATATAAACATTAATTTTCTACCTGATCATACAATCGTATCCACCTGATACATATACAGATACATGGTCCAAGCATCCAACATTATGCATACATACATAAATGATCCAATTGATCATATCCAACATCCAACATGATGCATACATACATATATGATCCAACTGATCATATCGAGCAGAAACTAGAACATCATCCTGATGCTCATCATCCAACGCTTACATCCATAGCCATGTGAAGGATCCTCCTTCCACCATGCTTGGAATGGCTTCAGCAAATGTCTCCATCACTTCTTCCTGGAAGTGTCATCGATCTGAAGAACACCAAGCCTCTCTCTGAAGTATTCGAACTTCAATCTGGATAGTGGCTTCATCAACACATTTGCAATCTGCTCATCCGTCGCAACATACAGGATCTTCACTGCTCCCCTCTACACCATATCCTTGATATAGTGATATTTGATCTCTATTTGTTTCGACCTGTCGTGGAACACTGGGTTCTTAGATAGCTTCACACAACTCTGGTTGTCACAAAAGATACCAGTAGCCTCCAGTGGTAGATCAAATAACTCAGACAGTAGCTTCCGAATCCATAATGCCTCACAACTAGTTGAACAAGTTGCAACATACTCTACTTTAGTTGTACTCAATGCTACACAGGACTTCTTCCTTCTAAACAAAGAGATCACACCTGATCCCATACTGAAGCAGCACCCAGAAGTGCTCTTCCTATCTGCAGCACTGCCTGCCCAATCTGAATCAACATAACCCTGCAGGTTAAACTTTTGATTCACATCATACTTGAGCCCATAATCAACTATACCCTTCAGGTACCTCAGAATATGCTTCACAGCAACCAGGTAAACACTCCTCAGATCCGTCAGGAACTGGTTCAATGTGTTCACCGCAAAGCAAATATCTGGTCTCGTGTTCGTCAGGTACATCAATGACCCAATCATCTGACGATACATAGTGACATCAACCAGTTCATATGAAGCATCACATAAAAGCTTCAGGTTCAATGCCATAGGTGTGGCCATGGCCTTGCAGTCCATCATCCCGAACCTCTTCAATATCTCTACTGCATACTTCCCTTGTCCAAGGAAGATTCCATCTGCACTCTGCCACACCTCCATGCCTAGAAAGTAGTGCATCATCTCCAAGTTCTTCATCTCAAACTCGGTAACAAGCTTCCGCTGTGTGTCGACAATCAATCTATCCTCACCTGTAAAAAACAGGTCATCCACATACAAAAGTAGTATCATTGGATTTTCTTCCTCAACCTCGTAGTAAAGGTTGGAATCCGCTTTACTCTTGGTAAAGCCCAAACTGGATAGAAATCCATCTATCCTGCCATACCAGGTCTTGGTTTCCTGTTTCAAACCATACAGGGCTTTCTTCAGTTTGCACACATGTGACTCTCGGTCATGTGTCTCAAACCCAAGTGGCTGCTCCACATACACTTCCTCTTCGACTACACCATTCAAGAAAGTTGTCTTGACATCCATTAGGTGTATCTTCCATTTCATCACTGCAGCCAGAGCAAGTACTGATATGATGGAAGTGGATCTGGCTACAGGAGCAAAAGTCTCTATGCTTCCACCTGCAGCATGCTTGATCTTATAGATCCATTTGGAAGTCACAACAGACTTCCCTTCAGGTCTTGGGGCCACATCTCAAATATCATTCTTCATGATCGAATGGTACTCCTCGATCATGGCATTCTTCCCAAATCTTGGAAACTTCAACATCTTCAATATCTTCAATAGATAAATTTGTTGCTGGAACAGATGTTATAGACCTTCTTTTGTAGGTGATGGTGTACGATCTCTCCTACAAAACTAGTTAAATTGCATGATTAGAAACATCTCATATTTTTCAAAACAAGTTCTTACTCATAAAGAAATATGTCATATAGTCATGCAATTAATTTAGCCATTGCTTCAATACAACATTTATCCATATCTAGTGACTTTCTAGATGCCTTCCAATCTCTACCAGAACATTGTTAAGAGTGTGCACAACTCCCAACATGTCAGGAAAGAGGCTTCATTCTATATAAGTAGCAATGGAATGTTTTACAGTTCCATAGGCCACTTACCCATTATATGCATATTAGTAGTATGATGTTCATTAATGCAATTATTCTAATATGCCAAAATACACGGCCTAATTCTAGGAACATCAGTATATACATAATTGAATAGTATTATTTAAACAATCAACTATGCAGGAAATGATAATTCAAATACTTATCTTTGTTTGGTTGTTGGGTGGACTCTCTCTGAATCTTTGCAACCTTTCTGCAATTCCATTCTGATTTGGATTGTGAGAAGTGGTCGACTCCCTCTGAATATCGGCATCCTTGCATAAACTACTGGAGTGTGCTCCCTCTTGATCTTTGATTCCTAGATTACCTTTCCTTGAACTTATATCCATCCTAGATCACTATGCATGCTTCCAAGTATCATTATTGTGATATCCTCGAGATCTCATACATAATTATACATTTATTAATATATTCTCAATACTATCAAAACACAATAATATTAAGCATGTATAGTCATGATCATTTCAAATAGAAATAATAAGCATTAGTATTCAAGGACTCTTATGGTTAGTCATATCATAAATTAAAGTAAGAAACATAATATGCCTAAACCTATGATTACTCAAACCTATACTTTCATGACTCTTCTGGTTAGTCATATCATCAATTAAGGTAAGAAACATAATATGCATACACCCATGATTATTCAAACCTATGAATAATCATTATCAATCATGCCATCTAAACATATATAAGAGATCCTATCACAAGGTAGGATTCTAACTTGATATAGTAAAAACATACATGGATTAGTATGTTAGCTAGTTATGTCTAACATACCCACATGATGTCTTCTTGTTCTCTTCATCGACTTGTGCTAGTAACCTGTATATCTCGCAAGTTAACCATTATAGAACCAAGTTATACATACCTCGTAAATAGATCTTTTATGTGATCCATGACAATGGATGAATCTTTGTCTTCATGTCACCATGATCATATGTTCCTGAACTAGAACATGATTTGTCTTTCTTAGTGTACCTTTCATGTTAGTGGACAACATAAACCTCATACAACACCATAATGCATTAGTACAATCATAAGTGTCAACACCCTAATCAATGAATATCTTCTATCATGCATTCATAATTTTATTAAGGTGATACGACAAGTCTAAATTTAATCAAGATTGTACTAACCGTAATAATATGAAGACAAATATACCATAAACTTAATCATGAAAAAACCTCGAAACAAACCTGGATAAGTCATACCTGTCAAGATTGCTTGTAATATTCTTATGTAAGGACTTACCCTCATCTCCCTCTGAAACAGGAACTTCTTCACTTATGTAGGTGACCAGTCCATTCTCTTCTAGGATTAACCCAATCCACTTGATTTGCAGGAACTGGATCTGGAGCTGGATTAGGGTTTGTTAGGGAAACCCTAAAAATTCAAACTTTGAATTTCAAACTTCTCAAAGGATAGAAAGATGCGCCTTGATGAGCTGATCAACCTAGTATATTCAGAATTTGAAAACTGAAAGTTTCACCCCTCAAATTTGCCTTTGAAACTTCCAGATTCATTGGACATGGCCCCTAACTAGGGTTTAATAAATCCTACCCTTCTTCCCAATCAAAAGGTTCGATCCAAAGCTCTAAGCTTTTATTTTTCTGAGGAGCTTCCATCCATGGTCACAGATTTCAAAAATTCCCATTTTTGCAGAAGCCCTAATTTTCCACTTTTCCGATCAAAGTCCCGAACTAGGGTCTAATCATGCCCGAACTTCTACCCAACCAAACATTCTGATCTTGGTATCTAAATTTTGGTTTTGATGAGTAGCATTCATCCATGGCCTCCAATTAAAAATATTCCATCTTTCTCCGAAACCCTAAATTCCCGAAGCCATGAATGAAGGTGCTCAAAAATAATTCTATTTTGACAGAAATATGTACCTAAATAATTATGGTGTAACTCCAAAATTTCCAATCCACAAGGCCTGAAACTTCTACCTATGGTAGCTCGACCTATCATATTTCCAACCCCATAGGTATGACCTCAATTGGATTCTCTGAGAGAGATTTATGACAAGTGTCACAACGTGACCTGTTTATGGGATAAAATAGGAGAGCAAACTTGTACGGAGTGCCACGTATCATTGGTTCAGTTTCGGCCTCTGAACACGTTACCTGAGAAAGTACAGTCCGTTCACTACCTGTCACGTTTTACGAAATTTAATTTTGAGCTTCCTATCCCAATTTATGACCTTTTTTCCTAGGTCACCTGTTTATGACTTAGATCTGGAAGAGACAGAAACCCTAGATTGTACAGATCATAAAACACAAAGTACAACGAATTAGAAGTTTTCCTTTGGAAACAAGGTACATGGTGATCTGATCGTCGACCTATAGAAGTTTCAGATCCGAAAAATTCTCCAAAATGGATTTATAGCGAAAGTGCTACGATGATTGGTTTTTTCTATATCAATCCCAAGCATCGCAAGTGCAACAAGTGTCATACATGCCATACCATGCCTTCTTTCAGGCTAGCTCTGAACCCATGTTAGTTTTTCATAATTTACTTCAATCGGATCTAGTATCTTAACTGAAAGAACAACATGTACAACATATCTACAGCATATCAATCATGGACACAATAATGCAAGCACACAAGAGACACAGAGTTTACTTGGGGAAAACCATAAAGGTGAAAAACCCCAATAACTTCCTCAGAGATAGATAGAGCAATGATACAACCTAAGCATAAGATATAGACATCTCCTAGCAGAAGCTTCTCCTCCTCCACAAGTGCGACACTCTCCCAAGAGTGTGAGAAAGAATAGAATTATGAAATAGAGTGCCTCCCGCACTCTATTTATACTTGACTTGACTTGCCTAATAACCTTTACTAGGTCGGCCTCAACTTAACCACATAACACAATGCTGACTGGGCCAACACCCAATAGGGTGGTCTAATAACCCTTTGACCCACATGGCTGACCCCCACTAGGGTGGTCTAATAACCCTTTGACCCACATGACTTATACAGGGCCGACCCCAACAAGGTGGTCTAATAACCCATCAAGTATAAGTTACAACACTTACAATATAAATGACGACACTTTCGTATAGAGGAATAATAACATCTCTATAGGAATACAAACACTTCCGTATAGAGGAATAATACCATCTCTATAGGAGTACAATATACATATATGAAATATATGGGTGAAATACATTCCGAAGTTACATATACATCAACATTGATAATGATTATTCTTAGGTTTGGATAATCATGGGTGTATGCATATTATGTTTCTTACTTTAATTGATGATATGACTAACCAGAAGAGTCCTATGGTCAATAATAATATGTATGATTAAAATAAGTATTCCATGAAACCTTGAATACTAATGTTTATTATATGTGTTTGAATCATGACTATACATGTTTAAGATTATGTTGTTTTAGTATCTATACTAATGAATGTATGATTATGTATGAGATCTTGAGGATGGCACAATCATGACACTAGTACACACTTAAGCATGCATAGTGATTGAGGATGGATAGAAGTTCAAGGATAGGTAATCCAGTAAGCAAAGATCAAGAGGGAGCACACTTCAGTAGTTTCTGCAAGGATGCATATATTCAGAAGGAGTTGACCACTTCTCACAATCCACATCAGAATGGAGTTGTAGAAAGGAAGCAAAGACTGAGAGGGAGTCAACCCTACAACCAAACAAAGATAAGTATTTGAATTGTAATTTATTGTATACTTGTTTGTTTAAATAATATTGTTCAATGATGTATATGCCTATGTTCCTAGACTTAGGGTGTCTATTGCGCATAATTGCATTAATGAACAATATACTACTAATATGCATGTGATGGGTAAGTAGCCTATGGAACTGTATAACATTCCATTGCTACTTATCTAGAATGAAACCTCTTTGTTGACATGTTGGGAGTAGTGCAAACTCTTAACAATGTTCTGGTAGAGATTGGAAGGTATCTAGAAAGTTACAGGATATGGATGAATGTTGTATTGAAGCATTGGCTAAAATAATTGCATGACTATATGACATATTTCTTTATGTGTAAGAATTTGTTCTGAAAACTATGAGATGTTTCTAATCATGCAATTTAACTTGTTTTGTAGGAAAGATCGTATACCTTCACCTACAAAAGAAGGAATACAACATTTGTTCTAGCAACAAAGATATCTATTGAAGATATTGGAGATATTGAAGATATTGAAGTTCCCGGGATCTGGGATGAAGTAATGGAAGAATGCCATGATCAGTCGATCATGAAGAATGATGTTTGGGATGCAGTCCCAAGACCTGAAGGGAAGTCTGCTGTGACTTCCAAATGGATCTATAAGATCAAGCATGCTGCAAATGGTAGCATGGAGAAATACAAAATGAGGTTTGTAGCTCGTGGCTTCTCCCAGAAAAAGGGATTGAGTATGAAGAGACTTCTACACCTATATCCAAGCACACTTCCAAATGATCAGTACTTGCTCTGGCTGCAGTGATGAAATGGAAGGTACACCAAATGGATGTCAAGACTGCTTTCTTGAATCGTCTAGTTGAAGAGGAAGTGTATGTGGAGCAGCCACTCGGGTTTGAGACACATGATAGAGGAACTCATGTGTGCAAACTGAAGAAATCCCTATATGGTTTGAAACAGGCACCGAGGACATGGTATGGCAGGATAGATGGCTTCCTATCCAGTTTGGGCTTTACCAAGAGTAAAGAGGATTCCAACCTTTACTACAAGGTTGAGGAAGGCAATCCTGTGATTCTACTATTGTATGTGGATGACCTGTTTGTAACAGGTGAGGATAGATTGATTGCTGATACGAAGAGGAAGCTTGCCGCCGAGCTTGAGATGAAGGAATTGGGTATGATGCACTACTTTCTTGGTATGGAGGTGTGGTAGAGTCCAGATGGAATATTTCTTGGACAAGGGAAGTATGCAGTAGAGATCCTGAAGAGGTTCAGGATGATGGACTGCAAGGCCATGGCCACACCTATGGCATCGAATATGAAGCTTCTGTGTGACGCTTCATCTGATCCAGTTGATGCTATGATGTATCGTCATATGATTGGGTCCTTGATGTACCTGATGAATACGAGATCAGACATTTGCTTTGCGGTGAACACCTTGAGCCAGTATCTGACAAATCCAAGACATGTTCACCTGATAGCTGCAAAGTATGTTCTGAGGTACGTAAAGGGTACAGTTGATTATGGGCTCAAGTATGATGCGAATCAGAAGTTTAACCTGGAGGGTTATGTTGATTCGGATTGGGCAGGAAAATCCATTGATCAGAAGAGCACTTTGGGATGCTACTTCAGTATGGGATCCGGTATGATCTCTTGGTTAAGCGGGAAGCAGTCCTATGTGGTACTGAGTATGGCCGAAGTAGAGTATGTCACAGCTTGTTCGGCTAGTTGTGAGGCAGTATAGCTTAGGAAGCTACTGTCTGATTTGTTTGATCTCCAGTTGAGTGCTACTTGTATATACTATGACAACCAAAGTTGTGTGAATTTGTCAGAGAACCCAGTGTTCCAGGAGAAGTCGAAGCACATTGAGATCAAGTTCCACTATATCGGGGATATGGTGCAGAGAGGAGCAGTGAAGATCCTATATGTTGTGACGGACAAGCAGATAGCCGATGTGTTGACCAAGACGCTGGCCAGAGTAAAGTTTGAATACTTCGGAGGGAGACTTGGTGTACTTCAGATCGATATGCCTTCCAAGGGGAAGTGATGAAGTCCGGAGACATAGATGCACATGGGCCATTCTCGCATAGTGGTAGGAAAGTCCTCCTATGTTGATAGATGTAAGGGCGAGCCATTCTTACATGGTGGTAGGAAAGTCCTCCCATGGTAGGATGTAAGGGCTAGAGCCATTCTCACATGGTGGTAGGAAAGTCCTCCCATGGTGAAGATGTAAGGGATGGGGCCAGTCTGGCATGGTGGTAGGAAAGTCCTCCCATGGCCATTGACATAAGTGACGGGGCTAGTCTAGCATGGTGGTAGGAAAGTCCTCCCATGGCCATTGACATAAGTGTCGGGGCCAGTCTTGCATGGTGGTAGGAAAGTCCTCCCAACGCCATTGAAATAAGTTCCGAGGCCATTCCGGCATGGTGGTAGGAAATTCCTCCCATGTCCGTTGATGTAAGTGTTGTGTCTCACATGTTGGTAGGAAAGTCCTCACATGTTGGTAGACTGGGTCTCGTATGGTGGTAGGAAAGTCCTCCCATACTGGAGACTGTGTGATGTGCATCTAATTTGTTCTCCGTGGACTATGTGTGGTGATCTGAAGACGATGATGTGACAGTTGGGTACACAGGTTTTGTAGAGGCATATAATCAGTCCTAAAATGCTCTTGCAGTGTAATCAGTCCTGAGAGATCTTGTAGGTTTTGTAGAGGTAGTGTTATCAGTCCTGAGGTGTACCTACTTGATGGCTTGCTCACAGAGATGATGATGATCAGGATGATCATGTGATGATATACATTAGGTGGATATATGGTGAGTATCAGGTTGATACTCTGTGGTCGTGAACAGGTTGTGCAGTGGCATGTAAAAGATCCTGGGAAATTCGATAGGTTGAGCTGTGTGCTCGTAAAAGGCCTGGGATGCTCTTGCGAGGTTTTTTCGACACACGTGATGAGTCCTGAGGTTTCCATAGTATGAATAGTGATGATGAATACCTACATGGAGGCTAGGCCTACATCCAACATGAAAAAGGGCTGGCTCTATAGAACTTCCTATGATGAGTAGATTGAGAGATTGATTGAGATAGCAGTAGCAGTGACGATGACGATGATTCGAGGATGATGCATAGATGACGATGATCCAGAGAAGAAGACTTGTGCTAGAAGATCTGTGTCGAGAAATATCTTCCTAGTTAAGAGGGAGTGTTGATGTATATGTAACTTTGGAACATATTTCATCTATGTATATTGTACTCCTATAGAGATGTATTATTCCTCTATATGGAAGTGTTGTCATTTATATTGTAAGTGTCATACCTTATACTTGATGAATTATTAGACCACCTTGTTGGGGTCGGCCCTGTATAAGTCATGTGGGTCGAAGGGTTATTAGACCACCCTATTGCGGGCCGGCCATGTGGGTCAAAGGGTTATTAGACCACCCTATTGGGTTTCGGCCCAGTCAACATTGTGTTATGTGGTTAAGTTGAGGCCGACCTCGTAAAGGTTATAAGGCAAGTCAGTTCAAGTATAAATAGAGTGCAGGAGGCACTCTATTTCATCATTCTATTCTCTCACACACTCTTTGGAGAGTGGCGCACTTGTGGAGGAGGAGAAGCTGCTGCTAGGAGATGTCTATCTCTTATGCTTGGTTTGTATCATTGCTCTATCTATCTCTGAGGAAGTTATTGGGGTTTTTCACCTTTATGGTTTTCCCTAAGTAAACTCAGTGTCTCTTGTGTGCTTGCATTATTGTCCATGATTGATATGATGTAGATATGTTGTACATGTTGTTCTCTCAGTTAAGATCCTAGATCAGATTGAAGTAAATTCTGAAAAACTACCAAACATTAGCACTGGGAAATAAATATAAGATTCATCGACATAATAAGAATGTAATGTTTATAAATCTATTCACGATTTACTGTTTGAATGAGTTGGATATGTTTTGTTTTCTATTTTATGGTTCTACGGAAGCGATGTAATGGAATAATACAATCGAACTATGTAATTATATTTCTGTTTGTTTTGAAAAGCATGCCACGATGACTGTTTGTCTTTTAAAGTTTAGTATGTTTCTTATGGATGTTTGTAAAGAAACTTGTGATGGAGAATATGGTGGCATGACTCGGCATACTAGCATTTATGCTAATGGATATTTCTACCTTTGTTTATGTAGGTTTTTAAACTTTAATGCTATGTAAAAGTGTTATTTTACAAAAGGGTTGGTAAAAGTTCTAGGTTGGAATCCCCAATATTACTAAAGTGATAAAGTTCAAACCAATTCATAAGTGAAATACATACCCTATGACCAACAAAATTCGACTCCATAGAGTGACAATATCAACTATAGAGAAGTGGGTTTTTGGTGATATTTAATGCTCCTGCGCTAAAATTGCTATCCAGATGGAGTACACTAGGGTTCTAAGTAGTTAAGTTGTCTTTCGTATAAGGCTTCATTTTCATTATTTGGTAGTTGGGGTTTGGAGGGATCTGGTATGCAAAAACGATGGTTGGGTTATGGGTTTTTCTAACCATGAAATGAAACCATGAGGCCATCATTTGGCCATGGGCATGTTGTTCAAGCCCAGGGTTACTCATACAGCATGAAAGCGAGCTTATCCTTATGAGGTAAGCTCTGAGACTCCTCTTTGTTTTACTGAAAGTATTTCTCCTTCATTTTTTTTAGCAATGGTACTAAGGTTGATGTTAACACCCAAAAAGTGTTCACTACCTCATTACCACATTATATGGCTCATTTGTCCATTTTCCTACCATATTTCCATTAAAATCCCAAAAAAATCCCATTAAAAAGCCTCCAAAAGGCCATAAAACCCTCAAAATAGCCTAAAAAAGGCTAAAAAACCCCCTTTTCCTCCAAAAATAGCAAAAATCCCCTAAAAAGGGAATAAAAAATATAAAATAATGAGGAAAAGGAGGAAAAAACCCTATACAGCTGCCCAAAACTATGTGTTTCCTAAAACCATGGGTCAGCACTCCACCACCAAAAAACTATAAATAGGTGATGGAGATCCCTTATTCCATATCCACAATCACAAGCACCCTTACTCTGCCAAAATCTCTCTCGAAACCCTAGTTCACCTTTGAACTATTTTCACCTTGAGAGCCACCTTTGGCCCATTCCCATCATTGGAGAAGGAGAAGGAGCATCTTGAAGCTTGGAGCATCCTCTTGGACACTGCAAAGGGCTTCATCAAACCTTGACACTCAAGGTAACATTAATAGAAAAAAGCCATTCTTTTCATTTGATGTTTATGTTTCATGCAATATTTTAGAAGTAATTTAATTGTTGTTTTAGCTTAATTAGTTTAATATACTGAACTGCTACTAAGGAGTCCATTCTCCTTAGTAGGTGCTCATTGGCACAAGATAGGGGTAAAACCCTAGCTACAGTTTTGGCGACTCCACTAGTTTTCGAATTTCTGGTTTCCGTTTTTTAAAATTTTTTTCCTTTCGGCTGTCCCTTTCGGCCGCTGCATACCGCGTCTTTTTTCCTCTGCAGTCGCGTCCCGACCGCGCCTTTCAGGCCTTTACCCGCGATCCGACCGTGGCTCTCAGACTGCTTCCGACGCTCTGCCGGCGGATTCAAGTCTGTTACCTGCGATCTGACCGTGGCTAATCAGCCTGTTTGCCGCGATCTGACTGCGCCTGTCGGCCTTTTTCCCGCGTCCCGAATGCGGCTTTCTGCCTCTTTCGGGCGTCCCGACTGCGCCTGTTAGCCTTTTTGCCGCGACCCGACTGTCTCTTTTTCCCTGTTTCCTGCGTCCCGACTGCGTCTGTTGGCCCGATAGCCGCGACCTGACTGTGTCTTTTTCCCTGTTTCCTGCGTCCCGACTGCCTCTGTTGGCCCGATAGCCGCGACCTGACCGCCGCTGTTTCCCTCAAACCCGCGGTCGGCCTGTTCCAAATCGCCACAGACCCGCAGTCTGATTTCTGCTCTTTTCCCGTCTTGATCCCAGCCCCTTTTGCTGCAATATTTTCTGCAATTCAACAGCCCCCTGTTCTACCTGCAGCCCACTTCCTAACAGCCTTTCTGCAACATAATTTCTGTTCCTTTTACAGAATCTTTTTAAAATTTCAATATTTTTATTTCAGAAAATTTTGCAAGTTCAAAGAATCAATTTCAGCATTATTGATAGATTGGAAGTTGCCCTCCCTTGTGGCACTTCTATTTTTGGGATCATTACCTCACGAGCACACACTCTGTCACATAAAATCAAGTGAGCCTTAAAAAGTACCTAATTAAACCCACATTCTAACCCCACTTGGGGAACACAAAAGAATCATTGTAGTTAGGTAGGATCAGGGGGATAGGCTTCCAATAACACCCCTTGGTTATTTCACTTGAGACATAGTTGTTGTCCAACTAGGGAACCAAAATCCCCTAGTACTTTTTGGCACGGTCACGACCAGTTTATCAGAGGGCCTCTCCCTTAGGAGGGTTGAAGTCGGGAGACTGGTTCCGGAGGCCTGAGTGGAATACCGCACTCCATTCAGTAACCGAAGGGATACCTTTCGCGGTTCGCGGGATATCCCTGTATAGGGGTATTGCGGTCAACGAACTAAACGGCAGATTCACCTTTCTGGACGTGTCATGAACGGGGTATCTTAGTTGCCATTCTTCTAGGATTGACTACCCGGTGTCCCTCCCGGTAGGGGGATATCATAGCCACTTGGCTTTCCTACTCATATTGTCTGACTTGGATTTCATCACCTTGCAGAGGATATGTTTAGTTAAGTCAGAATACTTTTAGTTAGGTGTTTGTATGCTCCTTTACCTCCCTTTGGTCTAGTGAGTCCACCATTTTTCTTTTTTAGGAAACCTGCTGCTTGTTGGTATTCTGACCATCTTTGTTGTTACTCCACCCATTGTAGCACAGCTGTTGCAGTGGGTGTTTTGAGTTGGTTGTTGGCCTGAGTGCCTTGTTTTTTAGCTCTCCTTCTGCACACTCGGTTGCATTAGGATTTTTGAGCTGTTTTTATACTCACATCAACCCACAGAGATTTGACACCATCCGTCACCATTGAGTCCCCGAGACATTCTCGGCGCCTCAGGGGCGAGCCCCCACAGCACGGTTCTCTTGACACCACTCGTCGTACATTCCGATCATTGTCCGTTGATACCACTCATCACAGATCTAGAGCCTTGTCACTTGACTCCACTCATCAGCGATGTAGGTCTCCGTCACCAGATAGTGACGCCCCTTACTTCACCTCTGATTCTGACGAAGAGTCTGAGAACCCGATTTATACTGCCCCTACTAGCCCCATGGCTGGCACGACTTCCACACCATTTGTCATAGGGACCATTAGTGGCACATCCACCACTACACCAGTTACTACACCTATTTTTGGTATGCCCTCCATGGGGCAACCATCTACTGTTCCCCTCACGGTACCTATACCCACAGCGGGAATACCCATTCCCACCACATTAGTGGCTCACACTACCCATGGTGGTGCTGGACCATCCTCCACTACCTCAGTTCCCCCACTTGGGGGCACCACCCTAAATCTTGTCCCTCCACTTGGGGGCATTGGCCCCAACTTGGTCCATAGCACTACTGTGTCGCAGCCTTCTTCCAGTTTGCCATTCATGGCTAGCCTCAACCTACCTGACCTGGCCAGATTGACCAACGATCCTATTCGACACGACCCCACGTGGCCTCATATGCCTACCAAGCTCCCCTCGGACATCCCTAAGTTCGAGGGCAAGGCCGGTGAGGACCCACAAAACCATATCATGTCTTTCCACCTATGGTGTTCCTCTAACTCCATAGTAGACGATTCTGTTCGCCTCCGTCTCTTACAGCGCACCTTCACTGGCTCTGCAGCCAAGTGGTATATTGAGCAGCCTCATGGGACCCACGCCACCTTTGCTTCCCTGGCCTCGACCTTCCTGCAGTTCTTCCAGTTGCCTGTCCGCTATGACGCGGGCATTGAGATACTCCTATCTTGTAGACAAAACACAGCTACCCATATCACGGACCACATCCATGAGTGGCGTAGACGCCGTAGCTTATGCAAGATCAAACTTGACGACCGTATCTTCCTCGATTGGTTCCTCAAGTCCCTGCTTCCTGTTATTGCTAAGGATGTAGCTTCAGAAAGACCCCAGTCTGAAGAAGAGGCCATCCTTAAGGCACAGCAGTTCGACCTCATTTACGCCCAGTCGGGTTACCTTTATACCATTATACCTGACGCCCCTCGCGGCGAGTCCTCCCATCATGATGCGCCGGGGGCATCCCACGCTGCAGATGGTATCATTGGCTGTGTTTCTTCGCATCCCCAACCGTTTTCTATAGCACGTCCTACCCCTAGCCCCGACCTGTCGAGGGCTACCTCCCAGTCTGGAGCAACCAACTCATATGCTCCCATGACACATCACCATTCCCATGGACCTTCATGTCCACCTCAGTGCTTCGGGTATGCGACTCCTGCTTATGCCCCTCCAGTCGCCCCTCAGCCTTACTACCATCAGCAGACTGCCCCAGCTCCTGCGCCTTCACAAGCCCCACCAGCTTATTATCCGCCCCAGGTAGCCCCTGCGGCACATCCACAACCTGCTCCGCAGTCCTATCAGCAACCCCCTCAAGTTGCTGCACCTGCTTAGCCTCAACCTGCATATCATCCCCCGCAGCCTGCTCCTGCACCTGCGCAACCTCAGAATCCACCTGCTGCCCAAGGGCAAGTTTACGCCCAACAGAATCCGCAGCAAAACCCGACCAACCAACGTAACCAGGGCCAACAGAACCGCGGCAAGGGCCGTAATCGGGGAAACAACCTACCTGCAGACCAAGCTGGTCAACCGGCTAATCCCCCTGACAATCACAACGCGGCCCCCGCTAATCAAAACCCTGATCGCCCACCCAAGCAGGCTAAAAACCCCAATTTGCGAACGAACTACCCTTGTTCTATTTGCGGGGTCTATGGACACTACACACACGCTTGCCCACACTTGGAGCGAGCTCGGCAGCTCTGGGTTGACGAGGCCCATCGCCAAGGGCATGCGGCTCCCCAAGCACCTCCCAACCCCCCCCAACCTCAGCAACCCCCTTTGGTGCTGCAAAACCCATTACCGACCCAAGGCGTAGTGAACACTCAGCCGTTGGCTCCCCAGCAAGCCAATGCACCCCAACAACAACAGATCACTTACGCTGCTCCTGATCAACCCATGTTTGACTCAGGTACCCACCACTTACTGATGATGTCATCCGCTGACGTCAACCTCCAGACCCGTCGGAACCAATATGGCTCCACTTCTGAAGCCACTCCCACGGATAAAACTACTAATGCTCATCCCACCGATCAGGCGTTACGTATACCTCCGCCTCCCATAGACGGCGCCGCGAAAGCACCTCGTTTCCCACTTCGATGAATCAACAATAACCCTAATGCGCGTGCTGCGTCAAACTACAACATTGTAGACGACCTAGCCCAATCTCCCGCAGCCATGTCTGCGTTAGAAGTCTTGAAGAACTGCCCTTCCCAGCGCAAGACTTTACTTTCCGCCATTGGGGGGATTGACCCAACTGATTCGCATTTGATGGCGTTTGATTTAGACCAGTCTGAACCACGCCTACCTTCCAGCTTAGCCTTCCAAGTTACCGTCTCCGTTAGGAACCTTGTTATCCATCGGTGCATCATCGATGAGGGTGCCTCCACATGCGTTATGTCTACATTCGTATGGCAGAAGCTAGGATCCCCTCCTCTCCAGCAGTCCACCACTGCGTTACGCGCCTACGACGGTCGTTCGGCCCAGCCCCAAGGCCTTCTACCCAACGTTCCCGTCCAGTTAGGTGGTAAAACAGTCCTTATTGATATAGAGGTAATCAATGCCCAATTGGATTACAACCTTCTACTTGGCCGCAGCTACATGTATGCCATGTGGGCGGTTGCCTCTTCTGTCTTTCGCACCATGATGTTCCCCCATGAAGGACGCGTGGTTAAGATTGACCAGCTCACCTACTATGATCCCAGTGCTCCGGCGGCACCGGAAAATGTTCTCCCCATGGTTGAACAACCTGTTTCTCCTGCCACCACCTCGTTTGTTTCCTCTACGGGTCCTGGAGTCTACTCAGACGCGCTGATGACTTCCACCTTTCACTCCATTCCTCCGCCGTCATCTATGCCCGAAATGTCTGACTTATGTACCTTGTCCCATGACATCTTACCACCTAACAATCAACCATCCTTGTTGCCTAAACCACCATTGGTACCTAGTCACATTGGTGTTACACCGATCCATACGATCCCCTTCCTCGTTCCTCCCGCCGGAGTAGTAAGCGCCCCGGTCATGGCTACCCTTAGCCTCCCTGGGTTAACCTTGGGATTACTTGTATGGTATCTTTCGCCTCCCGTTCGCCCGCCGACACCAGATGTCGTCCTCCAGCCGATGCAACCCATGGCTACTACCACCCACCCACCTCCCGGTGTCTCTACCCCTTCGTCCTCTACGACACCTCCTCCTACTCTCACACCCACTGGGGGCAGAGGTCCACAACCTTACACTGCTGTACCACCTCCCAAGACAGTCAAAAACCCTCCAGTGTTTCGTGCTCCTCCCAAATGCTCGCTGTGTGACGAGTTGGGCCATGCGACCCACCAGTGCCCACAGTTACCCGCATTGCAGAAGCACATGCAAATGCTCGATGATGACCCCAACATCCCAACAGTCGAACTAAACCCCATTCCCAAGCCTAAAGATAAGTCCCTACGTACCAACCACTCCTGTGCCATATGCGGTATTTATGGGCACTATTCACATCATTGTCCCGATCTCCCGGATTACAGAGCGGCTCTCTATGAGATGAACAATCTGGATCTTGAGACGGCACCACCTACCATTGAGGAGATCTACCCCCCAGATTCTTCACCTTCCGGGGAGGTTAATACCATTTATATGATCTCTTCCACCACTACCCCCTCGTCAACCGATTTGACGACGCAGACTTTCCGTACTGATGAGGAGATTCTTGAGGCCCTAACTGCCCCGGATTATCCTTGGGATGATATGCACCACCGTTCCTATTTCATCCCAGAAGCGTCTTCCTCTAGCACCGCTACCCAATACGCGGTCGAATCCAAAGACTTCCTCCCCACCAAGGTTGACTGGTTCAAGGACCCTATTCCTGCTCCTGATGCCTTCGAGGAGGGCAACATGGCCAACATCTCACCTGTCATCCAAGTTGATATTGCTGCCCCAAGACGTGCCCCTGAACTCATCACTTTAGGAGCATTCTGCAGTAAGCAAGAGATTGAGGACTACATACACCTTTTCAAAGAATTTCGTGATGTCTTTGCCTGGTCCTATACCGAAATGCCTGGTCTTGACCCTGCCATTATAGAGCACCCCATTGACACATGGCCTGATGTAACCCCCGTTCGTCAGAAACAACATCCTCTTCCTCCCTCAAAGTTCCCAGGATATGCCCCTGAACTCATCACTTTAGGAGCCTCCTGCAGCGAGCGGGAGATTGAGGATTATACACAACTTTTCCATGAGTACCGTGATGTCTTTGCTTGGCCCTCTCCCGGAATGCCTAGGTTCAATCCCGTCATTCTCGAACATCACATAGACACACGGCCAGAGGAACTCCATGTTTTTACTGAAACCAACTCTAAAGGCCTCCCTTTACGCAACCCCCATGACGGGTTGCATCTTACGGAATCCCTATCCATAGAATAACTCGCGGCCCCCTTTTTCGGTCCGCATTGTACAGTTTGCTCTCTTTTTGTTTTTCACTTTTTTACCATCATCTTACATTCATCCTTTCTGCATGATTACAGATGGACCATCTTCCACCTCGTTACATTGGCTTTGCTGACGGCGCAAGCCGCTGGTCTCCCAACCTGGCTTCTGCAGCATGGGTCTTGTACTCCTCTTCCAACGAGATGATTCACCTTGACGGGATATGTATAGGCGCTGCTACCAATAACCAGGCGGAGTATGATGCTGTGACCGGTCTCCTGACTGCCGCCCTCCAAATGGGCATAAGTCACCTTCATGTGTTCCTTGACTCCCAGCTACTTGTCTCCCAGCTCAACAACTGCTACCAGGTGCGTGATCCCTGCCTTTTTAGAAAATTCCTGTGCACAAAACAACTCAGTCGACAATTTGAATCCATCACATTCACACATGTCCCCAGAGCCCAAAATCGTGTCGCAGACCAAATGGCCAACACAATCCTAGATTGGCATATCAATCACACCATGTAACATCATGCATCATCATCCCATAGCATCTCATAAAAAAATATAAAAACCCAAAAAGATTGCATCGCATCCACATTTGCATCGTTTCGTTATTTTTTGCCCATTTTTCAGACACCACTAGTCGCCTCGGTTTGCGTGCCACATCGGCCGTTCTCCGTTTTTCACATGTTTTATATCATCGGATTCATTTTTCCGAGCTGGTGATGATGCTTGAGATCATTTCTCGCTCTCACCCCCCGATTTTTCGGGTATTTTTTCAGATGCCAACTGTCCTTCGGTGTGCGTGCCACATCGGCCGTTACCCATTTTTTGACATCCTTTATATCGCCGGATTCATTTTTCCGAGCTCGTGATGATGCTTGAGATCACTTCTCGCTCTCACTTGGTACAATTTCAACATTGTGTCCCGACACCTTGCTGCCTCGGTTTGTGTGCCACATCGGCCGCTATCGGATTGTTCCACCTTTGTACATGAGCCATTCACTCTTGTCATACTGCAAATGTTTCGTTATTTTGCCACCATTTCATCTACCCCGCAAGGAGGTCCATCAGTGTTCCCACCTACCCTCGTTCTTGGTCATCATTACTAAACCTTGATTGAACACTTCCTCCTTGCCTAGCCATTCCTTTTGTTCGGTATAATTTTATCCCTTTTTCGGGCCGGACAAGTCCTTTACGAAAAAGGCACTTAGGGAGTTTCCGTTAAGCTCTTTTCTGACTCCTAAAAGAATGAAAAGATCGCCGAGCAATCTTGCTTCCTTTCATGCTCGTTAAAGTACCTGAAAGGGCGTCTATCTGGTATAAGTTTAACCCTTTTCCGGACCTGGTAGACTAATTACGAAAAAGGAATACTCTAGTCACACCGGCTAGAAGAGTTCTTCATTGCATCCTTTTATGCTTCTTTGGGCCTTGGAGACTAAATCTACGAAAAAGCAACCCCCTAGAGTCTTCTTACTTGCTTTCAGACTCTCTAAAATTGAAAGAAACCACGAGCATGAACTGTCCTGGGCTCGTAAAATCCACACGACAGTACCATTCCATCATTTCAGAGTCTTCTTATCGCTTTCAGACTCCTTAAAATTGAAAGCAACCACGAGCATGAACTGTCCTGGGCTCGTAAAATCCACACGACAGTACCATTTTTAACACACTTCTTCTAGTTCCTTAACCCATGAAGAAGTTTTCCCCCGTGCCTCTTGGCACTTTGATCTATCATATCGGCAGCACCCCCAATCAGGTCGCCTTTGTTCAGAGTATTCTGCAGTCTCCTGCCATTGTACCCCAGCTTGAGTCTCCCTCAGCCAGTTATCCTCCCAGATCCATTACAGCTATGATCCCTCTCCCCTTAGTCAGTTTCATATGCTGCCAGATCATTTCCATTATCATACTCTGAACGAAGGAAGTTTGAGTCCACCCACTCTACTTGCCCAGTTGTCCCACCACATTTTGTCAGTCATACCATCAGCACTATCCCATTTCGGTCGTTTACCTCGCGCTCCTGTCAAGGAAACATCATTGCCTTGATAGTTGCAGGTCTCCCTCTGTCGACGACAGCTCCTCTATTCCAGAGGATAGGCCCAGAGGTCCCTACGCCTTGGACTTATCACCATCTGTGGTAGGTGCCTACGGATCATTCTAAGAGGAGACATCATTGCCTCTCCGAGTGGTTGTTCCTCCAATGCTCGACTTCAGCACCTTGATCGCATCGTTGAGGATCGCGTAGGATTATATCCCATCAGTTTTTTGTCGAAGACCCCGGATTTCCCCCGACTCTAGCCCACCGGTGAGTCACTTCGGAACGGCCAGTTGTATGTTCGCGTGGATGTCCGGGCTGCGTTGGCGTTTGTATTCGGAAGCCATCCAGTTCCATGCTTCCTTGCGTACCCAGTTTCAGTTCCAGTTCAGTGTACCATGGAGAGTTTGCCCCAGTCACTATGATCCAGCAGCTCATCAGTTCCTTTGGTACCACACTCAGTAGCACTGTTGATTGTTCCAGTGCACCAGTTCTGCAGTTCACACATGATCCGCTCAGCAATATGTCCCATATTTGTGTCCCCTCTGGACTCTTATGATGTACACAGTGGTCATGTATCTTACCGGTCCCCCTTTTCGGACCTTACAGTTATGTTTATGTATCTTGATACGAGCATGGGTATGCCCGCCTCGTCCATATATTGAGATTATTCCTCAGTCAGTATTTGAGGTCATGTATATTTCAGGTCCCCATTTTTTGGACCCCATTGTTGTTATTATGTTATATCCTGATACGAGCATGGGAATGCCCGCCTCGTCCATATGATCAGATGATTCCTCATCCATTATTGAGGTTATGTACTTTCAGTCCTTGCAGTTGTTCGGGATCGTTGTTCCGGGCTTCCGTTTGTTTCTTCTCTTCTCTCCACATCCCAGGAAAACCATTCATGACTTATGATGTCCATCGGCCATACGATTAGCTCCTGACCTCGCACATCAGGGGGCAATCTGTTAACACCCAAAAAGTGTTCACTACCTCATTACCACATTATATGGCTCATTTGTCCATTTTCCTACCATATTTCCATTAAAATCCCAAAAAATCCCATTAAAAAGCCTCCAAAAGGCCTAAAATGCCTCCAAAAGGCCATAAAACCCTCAAAATAGCCTAAAAAAGGCTAAAAAACCCCCTTTTCCTCCAAAAATAGCAAAAATCCCCTAAAAAGGGAATAAAAAATATAAAATAATGAGGAAAAGGAGGAAAAAACCCTATACAGCTGCCCAAAACTATGTGTTTCCTAAAACCATGGGTCAGCACTCCACCACCAAAAAACTATAAATAGGTGATGGAGATCCCTTATTCCATATCCACAATCACAAGCACCCTTACTCTGCCAAAATCTCTCTCGAAACCCTAGTTCACCTTTGAACTATTTTCACCTTGAGAGCCACCTTTGGCCCATTCCCATCATTGGAGAAGGAGAAGGAGCATCTTGAAGCTTGGAGCATCCTCTTGGACACTGCAAAGGGCTTCATCAAACCTTGACACTCAAGGTAACATTAATAGAAAAAGCCATTCTTTTCATTTGATGTTTATGTTTCATGCAATATTTTAGAAGTAATTTAATTGTTGTTTTAGCTTAATTAGTTTAATATACTGAACTGCTACTGAGGAGTCCATTCTCCTTAGTAGGTGCTCATTGGCACAAGCTAGGGGTAAAACCCTAGCTACAGTTGAGCGTTTAAATGGTGACAAGGTTTACGTTGTTGGGAGCTTGGATCTTGGCCTAAAGGGGGTACTTATCAGCTATGGATGTTACAGTAATCCTGGTCCCTTGTGGCCAACTTCTCCTCTCAAGCATGTATTTTTCATGTAAAGAAATTTTTCTCAGTTGATGGGGATGAGGGACCCATTCGAATTTCTGGTGATGCCAAGTCTGAGTGGAGTGAAAGTGAAAATCATGGCCTAAGTTTTAAGGCACGCTCTATAATGTGAAAAATTGTAATTGGACCTGCGTTGTAGCCTGTATGGCGTTTTGGTTGGAGGAAGCCCTAACTTGGCTCCTGTAAACGATGGTTGTGGTTTTGGCACTTTGGAATGATCGTCTTGTTTAAATTAAAGAAACTCTTCTCAGTTGAATCTCTGTCATGGTTGTAGATGTAATAAAAAAATTTATTACTTTACTTTGGTTTTGTATGCTATTTAATATTGAATCTAGCAGCGTTGGGTTTTATAAATCTTTGTGTGTGTTTTCGATCTTATAGTTAAATAATATTTAAAGGAATCATTTATATTCAACACGGGTTTAAGAGTTTCGTTGGAATGTAAGCTGGGTGTGAAGCCCTTATTTGCGTTTATTCTTTCAATGCAATCTCAGTTATCCTTTTGTCTTTTAAGTTATTCGTTGAGCTGAGAACTAATTTCTTAGTAAGGGGCAAATCCCTGACTAGTTATGTGTTTTCTTAATTTATTCCTATGTGAGGTGAAAACCAATGTTTCGTGTTATGATTGCAGAGTTGGTTTTGGGGTTTTGAAATGGGTATAGGGTTTTGGTGAACCTCTAACTCTATTATGTTTTTGGGTGGCTACAGCTACCAAGGGAAAAGTTGTAGAAAGATAATGTGTTGATTCTGAAGGAAAGGGCATGAATAGAAATCTTGTTTTATTTAATCTTTTATGTGGATTTTATGGCAGATCTTTAGCGTTAAAAGCACATTTTCATTTTCAAGTTTTTTTTTTACAGTTTTAAATTTTAGGAAGGGTCTACCTATGCTGTAGCGTGATCTCTGTAATTAAAATGCAGTTTTAATGGGATGATGGGAAGAGGACTCGATCCTGGAACTTCGTTTTAGTATTAATAGATTTTAATGCTGAAAGAGCCCTAAGTGTCTCGGCCTGGGTAAGGCATCTTTAAGGAAAAGGTTGTGTTGATAAATTCTTATAGTTGATGTTGTTTATCTTTATAGTTTAACATTTTACATGCTGCGTTTTTTTTAAATGTTCTAATTAAGTTTAAAGGAAAATACACCCGATGAATCTTTGTTAGAGTTTAAATGAAACGTTTTGGTACAGCATGCAAATCGATTCTAGCTAGAATGGAAAGGTTAAGATTATAAGCTTGGAAATAAATCAAGCGAATCAACCTCCTTTCAGGAGATGATTATGTTGAAATTAGATTAATTTAAATTCGTTTATGAGGTTCTGTACTGTTTCAGGTTTAGTTAGGGTTTGAAATCTTTAAACCCGAATTTTAACTTTGAAATAAAAGATTGACCCAGGAGAGCCAATGTCGTAGGCCCTTGCTCTCAATTAATAATACTATTAGGGAACTATGAAGAAGAATTTTTGACAGAATTTACATTTCTAGATTTATCAGCCTATAATAATTGAAAAGAACATAAGAATAACTCATACCTGGATAATTGCAGCTTGATCCTACTGTTGGTACAGACCTGCACACTTTCAACCATTGATTACTGAAAACAAGTATCTATTGATCTATCTTACCTGCAGAAATATATGAATTGAATGACTTTGGGACTACCACGTTCCTCCCAACCTTGACCCTGAACCGTTCTTGGTTCACTAATGGATCCCACCAAGCAGGTTTCATCATGCAATAGGACAATACAGGACCTAGGGCAGACTATTGATGATAATCAGATCTTTTGAAATAATAAGCTCCTTCCGTTCTATGGGAAACAAAATTATCTTCTCTTACCATAAGAGAATGATAGAAAAAAAAGATGCCCCTCACTTTGGGAATTGTCCTTCTTTATATAGGTGAACTTTTGGAACATAGCTGTCAAGTTGATAATAATATTTTTAAAATTAACTCTAGTTTTATTTTAGTTTTGAATTATAATATAAGTAAAAAATATTTAATTAATTCTTCACTCCTAGTTTATCTAGGACTTTCAACTTGTTCCTCTATGATTTGTTTTAAAGGAACCTTTATATTTTATTTACTTTGTTTGTAACTAGGTGTTTCAATTAATTTAGATCACAATATTTTCTTTATATATAATATAAATAAATATCTTGTGCATACATTTTCTGCATACTATTTATACATAATTCATATATAATATAAATAATATCTTATGCATAGATTTCATGCATATTATTTATACATAAGTGAGACTTCTTTTATGAACAATCATCCTGATTATTTAATTAATTAAATAGTATAATAATCTTTGGTAATATTTTAATACAAGGTCCAACCTTTGGACATGGTTTTTGGGGTAGGTTTCGATAGTCGACTAGGTTTAGGTAGCACTAGGTCCCTCTTGCATGTTGGATTCCCTCATTTAACATGGTAGTTCCCACAGTCCTTTGATGAGAGATATAAATAATTCATTTAACCAATTAAATAATTATGATTATTTAGTAGTGCTATTCAGAGTCTTCTCGACTCAACACTTTAAGATTAAGTAACCCCGAGTGCTCTTCATAGCTTTGGCTCAACACTCTCACATGGGCGTTACACTAGTGCAATTCCAGAGCATCCCGCTCAACACTAGTACTAGAATGTGGTTTTGAAGCACATCTAGAACATGAAAATGTCCTCGGATCCGGTATTTATTATCAAGCATGGAGTGCTCCAGGGTTTATGCCCAAAACTCTATGTACATCAGGGCTTACACCCAGTACATAATAATAATACTCTATGTACATCGGGGATTATGCCCAGCACATAGGTCATCCATGTGCTTTAGACTCCACGCTCATCACATATAAAAGTCAATCATGCATGTCATAACTCAGCACAGTATGTAACAAAGATCATCTCAGTATTTTAGGGTTTTGTACCCCATCTGATAATAAAACATAAATAAATACATTGGGGCTTTCTGCCCAGTATATAGCAATAACCTGCATTTGTTAGGGACCATGCCGAAATATGTATCTACAACAAAAATACGTCATGTGCATTGGGTCTTATGCCCGTCATGTGCATTGGGGCTTACACCCAGTGTATCCAAATAAATCATATGTGTTGGAGCTTAAGCCCAATATATAACATCAATATAGCCAATCAAAATTAGGGATATTACATCCCTCCCCTCTTATAAACAACACCATCCCGGTGTTCTAGGGACTAGAAATGAAGTCATGAAATAAGGAGGGGTATGCCTCTTTCATGGTAGTCTCATTTTCCCAAGTAGCCTCATCTGGTCTAAAGTGCCTCCATTGCACTTTCAACTGGATGATAGTTCGCTTTCGTACCTCCCTCTTGTCCAGAAAGTGGAGGGGCTCAGGCATGAACTCCCCCTCGGGTTCTACCTGTAATAAGGACCAATAAATCACATGTTTAGTATCATAGACATATTTCTTTAATAGAGATGCATGAAAAAAATTATTAAATTTTACATGAGCTAGTAAAGCTAACTCATATGCTACCATCTCTTTCTTGGCCAGTATCTCCAAGGGTCCACAAAATATGGGGGCTAGCTTCCTGCATCACCCCAAGCTCAAAGAGATTCTCTTTGCCTTCACTTTTAAGAAGACATGTTCACTGACTTGGTAATCTTTGTCCTTCCTTTTCTTATCCTCATAACTCTTCTGGAGGTCTTGTGCTTCTTTTAAGTTTTGTTGTACTTTGGTAACTAGTTGTTCCAAGTCTTTTAGTAAATCTGGACCCAGCATAAGTTTGTCTACCGGAATATCCCAAGTCACTGGTGTCCTACAATTTCTTCCATAGAGTACCTCGAAGGGGCTCATCTTGGCAGAGGTCTGGTATCCATTGTTGTAGGAAAAATCTGCGAGGTGTAGATAATGCTCCCACTTCATGGGGTTGTTCATAACATACATCCTAAGCATATACTCAAGGATTTGGTTCACCCATTCCGTCTGTCCATCGGTCTATGGGTGGTATGTGGTATTGAACTATAGTTGTGTCTCCAAACCGGAGAATAATGACCTCCAAAAGTTACTAGTGAACTTCATGTCTCGATCTGAAATGATTGCCTTGGGTATCACATGCAATCGAAACATTTCTTTTAGGAATATGTCTGCAATGTGGAAAGCTTTGTAAGTAGACTTCACCGGTATAAAATGTGTTTCTTTTGATAACTTGTCTAATACTACAAAGATGGATTCATTCTGTCTCTTACTCTTGGGTAACCCCATGATGAAATCCATACTGATGACCTCTCACTTCCACTATGGAATGGGTAATGGTTGCAGTAATCCCTAAGGGTGTTGGTGTTCCGCTTTAACCAATTGACACTCCTGGCACTTAGAAAGGCTACATCGGCCTTCAACTTAAGCCATAAAAAGTTTTTCTTTACCATTGATATCATCTTTTGATATCCCAGATGTCCTAAGTAGGGATTTTGATGGAACTCTATGAGGATTCTAGGTCTAATGCCTCTGCGCTCTGGAACATAAAGTCTCTCTTTCGACCATAGCAGTCCTGACTCATCTATCTTATACTCTTTTTTTTGTTGGAATAACATATCCTCTTAGATATTTTTAAGGATCTCGACATAGAATCGGTCATTCCTACATGCCATTCTAATCCTTTCGTGCAAATATGAGTCATATTGACTTACTGTTACCTCATATAACATATGATCCCGTCGACTTAAAGAATTGACAATCTTGTTCTCCTCTCCTTTTATGTTCTTTATCTCAAAGTGGTACTCACTAAGGAAGGCTAGCCACCTGGCTTGCCTAGCATTTAGGTCAGGTTGGTCGAACAAATACTTCAAACTCATGTTGTCCGTCTTCAGTAGGAACTACTTTCCCATAAGGTAATGCTTCCACATCTTGAAGGCGTGGATGATGGCGGCTTGTTTGAGATCGTGCGTGGGGTAGTTCTGTTCGTGCTACTTCAACTTCCTTGAATCATAGTAGATAACGAAGTCATTATGCATAAGGAATCCGCCGAGCCCTTCCTTGCTTGCATCTGTGTAAACCATGAAGTCCCCATCAAGGTCAACAATCCGTAAGATGGGTGTGCTAGTCAAAAGTTGCTTTAACTTTTAGAAACTTTCCTCGCACTTGGTCATCCAAAGGAACTTGTTTTCCTTCTTTTGCAAGGCCATCATAAGACAAGCAATCCGCGAGAAGTTCTCAATGAACTTCTAGTAGTATCGACTAAACCTAAGAATGATCTTATGTCTGTCACACAAGTAGGTGTAGGCCATTCCTCTATGGATTTAATCTTTTCGGGGTCAACTGCTATCCCCTTCTCATAAATGATGTGACCTAGGTACTGTATTTGTGGTTTGTAGAAATCACACTTGCTAAACTTAGCGTACAGTTGGTGTTCTCGTAGTACTCTCAACACTATCTGGAGATGTTCTTTGTGTTCTTCCTAACTTTTGAAGTAGATCAGAATGTCGTCAATGAAGACTAGAACAAACTTGTCTAGGTATTTACTAAAGATGTTGCTCATCATGCACATAAAGTTTGCGGGTGCATTTGTCATTCCGAAAGGCATTACCACAAACTCGTAATGACCGTATCGGGTTTGAAAGGTGGTCTTGCTGATGTCTTCACCACATATTCTTACTTGGTGATATTCGGATTGTAGGTCGATCTTCGAGAAGATCTTTTCTCCTTTGACTTGGTCAAACAAGCCATCAATTCTAGGGAGTGGGTAACGGTTCTTGATGGTCAACTTGTTGAGTTGACAGTAATCGATGCACATCCACATCGTCCCATCCTTCTTCTTGACAAAGAGTATCGATGCTCCCCAAGGAGACACACTCGGCTGGATGTATCCTTTCTCGATCCACTCTTGTAACTGAAGCTCGAGTTACACCAATTTTGGTGGACTCATGTGGTAAGGGGCTTTAGAAACTGGTACTGATCCGGGTGTCAATTCTATAGAAAATTCTAAGTCTCGTTTGGGTGGTAGCCCTGGTATTTCCTCCGGAAATACATCCTTGAATTCTACAAGGACTAGGAAGTCTTTAATCTTCTATTCCCTATAGGATTCTACTGTTTGAATGTTAACTGCAAAGAGTTTACAACCCTTCCTTACTCATTTCTTTTCTTGCAAGGATTATATTTTCCTGACAGAAACTTTCTTAGGTATACCTTGAATCTTTCTTTGATTCCCTTAGTTATCCATGCATAATACTGACTTGTTCAAGTAGTCAAGCAGGGCATTATTTTCTTCCAACCAATCCATGCCTATAAGTATGTAGTATGAACCTAGTGGTAACATGTTTATATCTACCCTAGTTGGGAAACCATTCAAATCCATCTCACAAGCTCTAACTAGTTTGGAGAATTTTCGTTTGGTACCCGTGGCTAGTTGTACCAACCAGGGTTTCTCGTGAATCTCTCGGTTTAACTTAGAAGTATTGACTATCTTAGGGGAGACATAGCTTCAGCATGAACCGTGATCTATCAAAAATAAAATAGCTGTGTTTGAGATCTTACCCTCAATCTCAACCATAGTGGCCTGGTGATCTGCTTGGCATAAATTCTTGGTGTTCTTTCCATGTCCCCTACTATTGGGTTTTCTTGTATGTTGTGCAATACTCCGTCCGTCTTGTTGGGACAATCTCTGAAGTAGTGGGTTCCTTGGCATTTCCAGCAAGTGACTGTTGGTGGGGCATCTTTTTCTCCTTTGTTAAAAGCTGGTCTGTTGGCCTGCGGTGCGGGAACATTTGGCCGTGCATGAGGTCGGTTGAAACCTCTGTTGGGAAGGAAACTATTGTTTTGTTTCCGGTAAGGTGGTGGTCTAAAAACAGGTCTTCGGTTCTCTGAAAAGGTTATGAAGCTATCTCTATTTTTTTTATGTTATCATTCCTTGGTTTCCCATGTTCATAACAGAGTCTTTCTTTGTGTTAAGTCACATCTAAGGTTTTAGGCATGTCAAACGCAATTTTATCTCGAAAATTGGGAGGTAGGAATCCTAAGAATTGTTGTATCTTGCCTTTTTCATCCTTTGTATAAGGAACATAATGTAGTAGATCCAGGAATCGATTGATGAAGGATTCCATAGTCAGGGAGCCCATCTTTAGTTCATGAAATTATTTGATCTTCTTGTCAAAGAATCTTTAAATAGACATGTATTTGTCTTGAAATAATTTGCTGAAAGCACTCCATATTATGTCTCTCACTTCATTCCCTTTTGTATGTTTCAAGTCCCTCCACCATCTCGTTGCTTTACCATTTAAGTTGTAAATGGCTAGTAGGGCTTGGATTTTGCTGGAATAGTTGTGGACCTTAAAATACTTTTTCATTCCTAACATCCACTCCTCAGCTTTCTCCCCAATATTTATCTCTTTGTCAGAAGTTGGGGCTTTGATTTTACGTAATTCTCCTTGTAAACTGTCATCACTTTTCCTCCTTTTCTTGCAAGGGGATGGTGAACCGTCATCATTGGAAGATCTCTTATAGTCCTCTTCCATGTAATCAGGTATATGTTCTTCATACTCATCCTCTTTAGGACTGATGTATCTTTTAGTGTGATAGTTTTTTTCCCTGGATAAGTTGGCTGAGTGGGTGGACTATCCATGGGATTTTTACCCTATTAAAATTTGAAGTAGAGCCTCACTTATGGCTTGCTATTCCCGTCTTTCCTACATATTATCATCTCTGAAACTATGCAATTCAGTTTGTAACTTTTGTAGTGATTTCATTAGATCTGAGTTCAATTCCACCATGATCTCTTGCTCTAGTGGTGGGGAATTTAAGTTCCCATGTATAATGTTGTCTTTTTCTGTATTCATAACTCAGACTGTAATTGTACCTTGTAACATCCCAAAAATTCACAAAAAATTAAAATTTGTCAGAGTAGCATTAAGTGCTATAATTGCTATGCGGAAATATAATAAATGATTGTTTGTTTATCTAGACGACACACTGTAATAATATGTTACGTCGATTATGTGTGTATATTTGTATTACAAAAATACGTGAATAATATTTATTATATGCGGAAATATAATAAATGATTGTTTTTTTATCTAGACGACACACTGTAATAATATGTTACGTCGATTATGTGTGTATATTTGTATTACAAAAATACGTGAAATGTGTTTGTGTTTATATTAAGGTACTATTGGATGTTTTTACCTCAAACTTGCATCAACCACTTATACTATGAAACATGAACTATATACTATGAACGAGAACTCTACCCATAAAAACGATGATTTTTGCAAAAAAAACACCAAAAACACCCCCCAAATAGAAAAGTGTTGATACTAGTATACACATTTTTTTTTCAGGGTAAAAAATAGAGCCATGACCTAAACATCCCATATTATTGTTTACAAAAACTTTAAAATCAACCCTAAATTGGAAAAAAAATAATTCTTCAAGAGATAAATTACAACGTTCTGGAAAATTGCATATTAAACAAAAAACAAATTTCTCTTATAATTTTACCACTCTAACCATATAAAAACAAATAAATTATGATGCAATTCATAATGAGATAATATATTAAACCATACAAGAACAAATGGTTTATATAAATATTCAAAAGCTCTAGAGTTTCAATTACAAAAATCATACTAGTAAAAAGCATCTAAACTGCTTCTTCAAATTCATCCATGGATTCTGACACCCCATCTGAATCTACATGTTTTGCAGATGAAGGAATTGATGAAGATGTAGATGACCCATATTCTTCTCTATTATCAATGGGTGCACCATCTGAGTCTACATCTATGCCCATCATTTCAGATGTCATAGTCCTTCGGGATCTATGGCTTGGTTTAACAGACTCCCATCTTGCAACTTCTTGTTGTGGCAGCAACCTCTTGATAATCTCTATGGTCTTGGAGTGGAGAGTGTATTTCTTTGTCAACTTGAAATCATAAACAAGTATATCAACTTCCTCTAATTTCAATATGTCAATGCGGCGGCGATTTATTTTTTGACCGTTTCTTTTTCTCTTTCTGCAAACCTTTTTCTCAACCACCATCTCTGCCTTGTACACACCATCAAATGGGTGTGTATCTGTTGCATACAAATGTACTTCTACTGATACTACTTCTTCATTTTCTTTATTGACCTTCATAGATTTTGCAATCCAGAATGGATAATGACGTGGATCATCTATAGCCAAAACTGCAATCATGCAACCCTCCTTGATATCTTGTACAAGCGCCCCTGTAAAGGTCTTCCAAATCTTGATGCTTTGTGGATGATCTTCTAGAGCCAATATACATTTCTCTTTCCTCTACTTGAGAAAACTCAACAGATCGAGGTTCAAAATTTGTTACCTTGTTTTCATTTGATAAACTTTGTGTCCAAGAAAATGGAGTCTTCAAAAATATATCTCCATTTGTAGAGTTTGAAATTATGTCACTCTGCTCCATCAAAAAAGACTCCCACCAAACAGAATCAACAACATCAAAGTACTCATATGTATCTTCGATAGACTTTTTTATTTCTTCCAAGCATTGAGAAGAATCAGCATCTCTACTATGTCGCCTTGCATTATGAATCTCCGTAGATGATTGCAATAACAATAAATTTGAAGGATACATTTGACGACTTGGAATGAATTTCAGAAATGCCAAACCTGATGAAGGCCCCCATTCTGTGCTAGTTGAGTACTTCTTGCCCCACAATAGTGTTTTTCCATCAATATTTTTTATATGAAATTGATGCTAAAAGCTAATGTCATTAATTTTTTCAATGCACCTTTCTTCACCATGCGATCCAAACAGAAATCTTCGCATGTAAACAATTTCTTCCAATTTCTGTACAATAAGCTCTGGATGGTATGCTTTCCCTATAATTTCAATCAACGATGGTAGGCTCCCGACTTTCTTCCTCCTCAATGTCCTTGCAAAATGGCTGAACATTTGATCAATATGATCATGCGTATTCCCAACAAGAAGGAACCCAACTTTTTCCTTTTTAAAAATTCCCAACTCAACAAGCATGCTTAGATAACCAAACACGACCTGATTTTTGTTTTCTCGGCTTGTGTTGTCCAATTGTAGATATAGATCTTCTGGAAGATCACCAGGCCAATGAGTAATGACATGGTGAATTATATTGATCGTCAAATTTGAATCATTGTGAATATTTGGAGCTATAAAGTAAACCCTTGGAATCATTTTACCATTAAAAACCGTACACCCAACCAAGTGAAATTGAATAAAATTCTCCTCCTTTTAAATTCTTTGGCACATGGACAAAATGTGGCAAGAGTGTTTTTTTTCTGATCCATGCCATCAATTATCAAACCCATATACTTATGTGGAGCATCATAACACTTCTTGCGATGTTTGTACAATTTTTGTCATTCATTTGATTGTTGATTGCGATGTTCTTGTAGTACATTGATTATGGAATCTACAAACAATATAACAAAACAAAACTGTTAACTAGCTTCAATAATTGACATTTATCTATTTGTTTTATTTGTTTTGTAAACATACCTCTTTCTATCCCTTTTGATCTATCCCTTCTTTCTTTAAGAGAAGCACATGTACTGCAGACCCCCATCCTTGACCTCTTTGGAATGCGGACGTTGTTGAACTTCTTTTTCCACACTCATGTGAAATATGTATATCTGATGAAGTTTTCATTTCCTTGACCACCTTGAACATAATCCTTGTATAAGTTGTAGATTTTCCTGCCTTGTGAAATTATCTAGAATGTGTATTGTTTCTCTATTTGGCATACTCTCTCCATGATTGGAAAAGAAATCATGCATCCATGATATTGCAATGTGTGTTGATGGCCCAGTGATTTGTCTCTGATAATCGTCAATGTAAAATGTAGGATCCTTTTCTAGTCTTGTTTGGATTCTTGATAATCGAAGATTACCAATTGAGTGAATCCGTTTGAATGCCTTTCTAAAAAGCATAATTCTTCCAAAGCGATAATCATAACCTGTCCTGGTAGAAATCATGCACCCCACTAAATATGAATTTTGCATGCTTTTGTTCATTGATAGATACATCTTCCTTCTCTCCAAGACATAATTGTAGCCTAAACTTTTGAAACAACTTTTGTGGAAACACTCACTCGAAATCAAATGAGTAATGGAACTTAGACTTGTGAGCAATTGTTTCCTAGACCTTGTATAACTTGAATGCTTTGAATTACATAAAAAGGTCTAGTCCTACACTTAATCCTGCTCTGCATTGGATTCTGTCACTGGATCTCCTGGACCATTATGTCTGCAACAACATCCTCACCAGGATGAATGTTTTCATTATGATGCATATGACCCCCCTCATTGAAAATTTCATCACCAAATTCATTATGAAAATTATTGTCATGATCACTAATAAGTTGATCACTTGCTTCCAGATCAATGTGACCATCAACGTTATTTGTGCCACTAAATCCTTCATTGAAAGGGAACTCTAGAGATTCAACATTCTCATCATTGTTTTCTGTAAAATCCTTCTTGGACGAGAATCACTGTCTTCATCATTGGTTCCTGTAACATCCTTACTCGGAGGAGAATCATTGACTTCATCATTGGTGGCTTCATCATCAACAGAATGATCATCAGTGCCATTGAAATCCTCGCTCAGAGGGAAATCATCATCGGTGCCATTGAAATCCTCGCTCAGAGGGAAATCATCATCGGTGCCATTGAAATATTCACTCGGAGGAAAATCATCATCAGTGCCATTGAAATCTTCACTAGGAGCAAAATCATCATCCGTGTCATTTAAATCCTCGCTCAGAGGAAAATCATCATCGGTGCCATTGAAATCCTCACTTGGATGATAGTCACCATCGTTGCCATTGAAATCCTCGCTTGGATGTAACTCATCATTGGTGCCATTGAAATCCTTGATTGGAGGATACTCATAATCAATTCCATTGAAATCCTCGCTTGGAGGAAACTCATCATCTGTGCCATTGAAATCCTTGCTTGGAGGAAAGTCATGATCTGTTCCATTCAAATCCTCGCTTTGAGGAAAATCATTTTCACCATTATTGATGTCTTCTTCCTCACCAAGATCATCATCTGTCCCATTAAAATCCTCGTTGGGACAAAAATCATCATCAATCCCACAAAAATCCTTGCTGGGAGGAAAATCTTTGCTTGAAGGAAAATCATCGTTGGTACCTTGAAAATCCTCGCTTTCAGGAAAATTGTTGGAGCCTAGGCCGCAGCTATGGTAAAGCTGCAAATTTTGAGGAAAAAGCACAAGTGTTGAAGGGAAAGTGCTAATTTTGAATAAGCACCAATTTTGGGCAGAAGTGAACGGTGCGCAGTACGGCGCCAGATGGACAAGCTCAGTGCAAATTATGGACCGAAAATTGTGGAGCTCGCGCGCACACGTCAAAGGAGAATGAATGTGGCCGAGTAGAGAGCTCAGCTACCACAATAAATGAAGTGACGGAATAGAGGGCTCAGCTACCCTCATTAAGGCTAAGTACAGAAGTTATGGTTGCTCTTATCAAGGAAGAGCAACAGACCAAAGCATTGAAGGTGAAGGACAAGGAGCAGTGAATGATGAAGCGGCGCCCATACCCGCAATCTGCACTGAAAATCGCGGAGCCTGCAGGAAGCGGTGACATGACTACAAGCGGCGCCTACAGTACACCTAGCCATATCCGTGGTTAGGGTTTTTGGGGAATACTGCTGGGAAAGGACCACAGTTTTGTAAAGGTGCGACCCTCAGGGCCACCTATATATATGTGTAATTGTAAAGGAAGAAGGTTAGCTAGCTGTTTGAGATATGATAGTTAGTTAGTTGGTTAGCTAGCCATTAGATGTTTTAGACACAAGAGGGTTAGACGTGAGACGTTAGCCATTAGATGTTAGATAAGTTGCAAGAGTGATAGATGTGGAGCTAGTCACTGGGTTGCAGGCAGTCTGAGTCGACGTCTAAACCATTGTAATCTCTGTAGAAGAAGAGACTAGATCTAGAGAAGGGCTCCCAGCTGTGTGCGTGGAGTTTCCTGGAAAGATCTAAGGCTACAGCTATGTGCGCAGCAGGACTGTAATTTCTATCTTTGAGATTAATATAAGATACACTTCCCGTGGACGTGGTTTCCCCATGGAGGTTAAATACATAATTCTCGTTGTTATGATGCTGTGATTGTGTGAATGCATGTTTTAGTTTACTATCTGCGTTTACATGAATGTTTTCTTGTATTTATGAATGAGTATATAAAGCAAGTCCTTGAAGCTCCCTTAGAAGTTATTCTCGCGCACTATCGAAGGAGTCGATAAGTGCATTATCGCCGCAGCGCTTACGGAATGCATCACTGCGCTGGGCGCGCAAGCAGAAACGATACCTAGAGTATCAACACAGAGGGTAATTGCCTCGTGCGTAGGAGCAAAGATACCGCGCAGCTAGGCTATCAAGCGAGAGTTCCAGCGCTGTTGTACTGAGGTCTGCGGAAGAGTAAGACGTTTCGATTTGAGGAATCCTCTCGGAAGAGAGAGGGAGAAGATAGCAATCTCCACGTCGCCTAGGTTAAGGAAACCTGATTCCTTATCCCCCCCATAGCCACTTCGGGTGAGACTTCGGGCTGCTGCGCAGCTCGTTTCCGAGAGGGCCAGTGCGCCAAGGGGTGTTTGTTGCTGCGCCTCATTAAAACTCGGGTCTGTCCAAAAAGCAGCCAACAAATGGTTCCTTTTCCTTGCGACTTGTTGCCTTGAGACTTATTATTCCGGTGACGTGCGAAATACTACTTAAGCCAACAAATGGTTCCGTTGCCTTGCGACTTGTTGCCTTTAGACTTGCTCATCCAACAAATGGTTTCGTTCTCGGTTTCAACCATATTATTTTGAAGGCAATGTGCTACTGGAATCCTACAGCTAAAGAAATTCAAGACTGGTTTGATTCAAAGGATAGAGAGTTCGCTGAACAAGAAAATAGAAGCTCTAGGCTTCAGACAGAAGACTGGTTGCAGAAGCATATTTATACTGATCTTCATGAAATTTTCTTTGTCACATTTGCACTTGAGTTGCATGCGTGGGTAGCTAAGTTAGCAGGTACTAGACCCACTGTGCATGTTGATCGACCCGTCACTTGGACGCCTGAGTTAGTTAGCATTTTGAAACGGGTAGATAATACTGTGTCCCGCGCAGTAGAATTTTGGTTGAACAATCTGCTGGAAGGCTTCATCACCGAGTTTGCAGTAGATACCAAAAAGAGCTTCAGCGAAGCTGAGAGGAACTTCTTCAAAGCGTACAAGGGTAAGTTCTTAAATTATCTAAACCTGTCGATTAAAATGCTTCTGTATGAAAAAGGAAAACTATGCATAGCTTTCGATGAATAGCATAGACAAGTAATGTCCGCAGATTTTGATAGTGATCTTGAACTTATTGGTTGCACTCGTAGTGGAAAACGGTATAAAGTAGGCCTTGACCAACATTCTTTTGAGTCTAGCCCAGAAGATAGTCAAGCTCTTAGAGTGAGCCATATAGAGAGACAAGGGAGTGCTCATATCCCTTATCACCCTTTTACACCGCAAAAGCCATACGGGGCTCAGTATAACCCCGCAGTAACACCTTCTAGTAGCCCGCACAGTACTTCTAGTACCTCAGCACCACCATTGTCTAACCATCCCGGAGGTAGTGCTACAGCACCTCCACATCAAACTCACGCAAGAAGGATGGGTGATGACATGAAGCTACCAACTTTTAGAGGAACAGGGCTCGATGACCCTGAGCAGCACTGGTTCCTATGTGAAGCCATTTGGACAATTAAGCAAATTAATGATGATGTTGTTAAACTCGTTCAGTTAGCAACCACACTAAGAGAAAGAGCCTTAACTTGGTTCATGAAATACTCAGCAGCACAGAATAGGACGCTTGCTGATGTCAGAAATGCTATGATTAGAGAATTCAAAAAAACCTAAATCAGAATCACAGTGTATAACAGAACTCAAAGACATAAAACAGTTACCTACAGAATCAGTATGGGATTTTGACTAGAAGTTCAAAGCCTTGATAGATCAAGTAAGCTTTGAGTTTGCACCGCAGCAGCATAAGGAATGGTTCATTGTTGCGATGCTTCCACACATTAGACTTCCTATGATGCAACAGAATCTCACTACTCAGGAACAAGCTCTAGAGATGGCTATGAAACTAGAAGCTTCACCAATTGCTGGAACAAGCAACGATGTTGCGCAGTTGCAGAACTAGTTAGCAAACTTAACCTTGCAAGTGCATGATATTAAGAAAGGCAAGGAAGTTAAAGAAGAAATTTGGTGTACAAAATGTAAAGCGCAAGGTCATTCAAAGGACCATTGTCCCGTTTTCATAGAGTATATTACAACTGGAGCACCTAACCCTTTACCACAGGCCCAGGGACCTTGGTGTGAAATCTGTAGAACTAGAGGTCACAGACCACAAGAATGTCACTTGTTACAGAAATATGTACAAACTCCAAAGAATCTATATTGCAATTTCTGTAAATCAGTAGGCCATGATGAGAACAATTGTAAAACATATGACCTTATGATGGAAAGAAAACATGATGTCTATAGAGTACAGTCAGAGGCACAAGGACCCACAGCAGGTCCACAGTATGACCAAACTCGAAACGGTCGAGCAGGAAATTATAGGGGCTGCGGACGCGCAGCAGGTTTTGGTCGAGGAAGAGGACAGATCACTTGTTATAATTGTGGAGCTCAAGGCCATTATGCAAGGGATTTCCAAAATCCTACAACCATCTGCAGATATTGTAAATCTTATGATCATGTCATTGAAGAATGCCCTCATTTGATGGCTAAGATGCAAGCGAAGACGCCACAGGTCAATCAAAATATTCAGTTGATTGGAGCAGAAAGAAGAAAACCAGACACTACAATTAATATAGTGACGTGCAGTGGAGCAACCACTGGTGCGACAGAGTTGGGAACAGGAAAGCAAGCGACGCAATGGGTACGCCGCGCTAATATTAAACCATCCCCGCTTGACCTGCAGAAGCAAAAAGAAGCATTTAAGCAAGCTCAAGAGTACTTCTCAGATCCACAAGCTTCAAGTTCTGTCGCAATTCCGCATAATGATATCAGATCACAAGTGCTAAGACAAGACAACCTGGTGCAAGAACAAGCCACTACATCTGAAAGGCATGATGATGAGGATGCACTAGGAAGTGTCCATGCCTTCCTGAGAAACTGCTTAACTTGTTGCGCAATGAAAAAGCAACTATGGAAGTCCAACACCTGTTGGATAAGTGTCAACAATCTGCTTCGATGAATACACCACAGCGTACTGTTCACCAGATTGGGAGTCATGCTAGAACTAGAAAAGAGATTAGGCTCACAGCGCAGATTGGAGCATTTGAAATGGACGAAGTCATTTTGGATTTAGGCTCAGAAGTTAATGTTCTCACCATGCAGACATGGCAACAGATGGGTATCCCTCAACTTACAGGATCTCCTATCCAGCTAAGACTTGCGAATCAGCAACGAGTTTCTCCATTGGGCAGATTACCCAATGTACCTATCGACATTGAGGGAGTAAGAAGTTCTGCAGACTTCAAAGTAATCAAAATTCCGGATGATAGCAGGCCTTATCCAACACTTTTAGGCATAAACTGGGCATTTGATAATTTGGCTGTCATTAATTTGAAGAAAAGACAGATGACCTTTAAGGATGAGCAAATTAGGGTCATCGCACTGCTTGATCCACTTCAAGGACCACAGTATATTGAACTTATTCGGCAGTAGAAGAAGTGCGCCATATGGAAAGTTTGTATCAGATGACTGCTAGTCATAGTGACTATGTCAATCCCACAGCGGACGGCCATATCAGTTGGCGATGCGATAGCTCGTGCACATAAGATTCAGACGCAGGACTGGAAAACTGGCAGAATCGCTTACATGAGGTTTCTGCAAGGCGTTCCACCATGATGACTAAATCAATTCCATGGATTGGAACAGAATTGAATGACACTCCAAATTTTGATGGTTTAACTGAAGTAAGTGAATTCATACACGCATATGAACAACAGATCCCAGATGAGCAGCGCATACAAGCATTGGATGTAGCACTGCGCGCTACACCCGCAAGATGGTGGGGTGTGCATAAAGAGAATATTCACACATGGCAAGACTGTCGCAGATTGATACTGCGCAGATTTCAGGGAACTACAGCAAACGTGTTGCACAAATATGATGGACAGAGTGACCCCAGGTCACACATTGACGCATGTATTCAGCGATGGTCAAATATTCCAGAAGATGAGTGGGTTCACCTATTCATCCACACGTTGGATACAGTTCCAAGGAACTGGTACACTGAAACAGAATTGCGCAGAGGCACTGTCAATTGGCCTCTTATGATAGAAAGTTTTCAACTTACCTTCAGCTTTGAGTCAGAACATCCAAGTATCGACCACGCTTTAAAGTGTATTAGAAAGAAGGTATTTGAACAATGTCCATTACCAGAATATTCTCAACCAGATTGGGCTGTCCAGATGGAACATGCCTTGGAATGCTATAATTTCACCACTGAAGAAGAGGAAGATGATCCTCGTAACATCAATATTCCAAAATCAGAAGGGACGCGCAAAGTCGACGGTCCTCAGCTTGATATCCCTGCCATTACAGAACACATCAAGCTCAAAAATATTAACATCGGTACAGAAGCCGAACCCAAGTTTGATTCTATAGGATATTATTGGGATGATGAAACTGTTGGCCATATTTCTGATTTATTACGTGACTACCAGGATATCTTTCCTACCAAGTTCACAGAAATGAAAGGCATACTAGGAGATTTAGGAGTCATGCGCATAACTCTGAAAGCAGACGCCAAGCCAGTAAAACAACGCCCGTATAGGTTGAACCCACGATATAAAGAAAAGGTTAGAGAAGAAATTGATACAATGCTCGCAGCAGGTATTATTGAGCCAGTAGAGGAAAGTGATTGGATTAGTCCTATGGTGGTACAAGAGAAGAAGACAAAAGGAGAAATAAGAATCTGCGTGGACTTGCGCAAGCTGAACGACGCATCAGTGCATGATAAATTTCCTTCTCCCTTTACAGACGAAGTGCTTGATAATGTTGGAGGACAAGAGGCTTACTCCTTCACTGATGGATTTTCGGGATACCATCAGATTAGAATCCATCCAGACGACCGCTATAAGACCACTTTTGTGATTGAATGGGGCTCATTCCAGTATACGGTAATGCCCTTTGGTCTTAAAAATGCACTTGCTATCTTCTCTAGAGTTGTTGTTGTTGTTTTTAAAGAATTCATTCATAAGTTTTTAGAAGTCTATTTTGATGATTGGACTGTGTTCGGTTTATTAAAGAACCATATAGGGAACCTGCGCATGATGTTAGAAAAATGTAGACAGTATCAGATTTCCCTAAACTTGAAAAAATGTATCTCTTGTGCTCCTTTTGGTATTTTGTTGGGACATGTTGTATGCAGACAAGGACTCCTGATGGATCCTGCAAAGGTTGCCATCATTGCTAATTTACCTGCGCCCAACTCAGTCAAACAATTGCGCACTACATTGGGACATATAGGGTATTACAGGAAATTTATCAAGGGTTATCCAAAGATAATTGTGCCTATGGAAAGATTGCTGAAAAAGGATTCAAAATTCCAATGGACAGAAGAATGTCAACAGAGCTTGGATACACTTAAAGAAAAGATGATCACTGCACCTATTCTAGTTTTCCCAAACTAGAGAAAACCCTTTCATGTTCATGTAGATGCTTCTTCCATAGCATTGGGGGTTGTGCTGACACAATCGGGAGAAGGAGGTATTGACCAACCCATTGCTTACTCTAGTAGAAAACTCTCTACAGCTGAGAAGAACTACACCACTACAGAAAGAGAAGGAATAACTATGGTGTATGCCATACAAAAGTTCAGACACTACCTATTGGGCGTACATTTTAAAATGTATACTGACCATTCTGCTTTAAAATACTTGGTCAATAAGCTAGTGTTAGGGGGAAGAATTTGCAGATGGCTACTGCTCTTCCAGGAGTATGATTTTGAGGTTATTGTGAAACCAGGTAGATTGAATGCAAGACCTGACCATTTATCTAGGATAGAGTCGAGGGAGGAACCTAAAAATTTGGACGACAATCTTCCTGATGCGCAACTCTTTTCTATTCAAGCATCAGATGAATATTATTCCGATATTCTTGAGTTTCTCACTACAGGGCAAGCGCCAGTTGAGTTTACAATCTAGCAGACGAAGCAACTTGTTGTCAAAGCTGCAGACTTCACTTTGATAGTAGGCCAGCTCTACAAGTTGGGCCCTGATGAAGTCTTGCGCAAATGCATTTCACCGCATGAGAAGGACTCCATCATCGCAGAAGCGCACTCAGGAACCGCAGGAGGACATTTCGCAGGAAAGCCGACTGCGCAGAAGATCTTAGCCGCAGGACTTTGGTGGCCAACATTGCACAAGGATACTAAGGAATTCTGCAAATGTTGCGATGTGTGCCAGCGAACAGGAAAACCTTCAAGGAGAGATGAAATGCCGCTAAGATCCCAGATAACACTGCGTGCTTTTGATAAGTGGGCCATTGATTTTGTAGGACCTATCAACCCACCAGGAAAGAGAACTGGCGCAAGATACATCATCACAGCTACTAAATACCTCACCAGATGGGCTGAGGCAAAACCAATTAAGAACTGTGACGCTGTCACTTCCGCGCAGTTCATTTTTGAGAACATTATCACTAGATTTGGATGTCCACTAATTCTAATGAGTGATCAGGGTACACATTTCCTGAATGAGACTATAGAGGCCCTTACTGAGGAATTCCAAATTAGTCACCATAAGAGTACACCCTACCACCCTCAAGCTAATGGTACGGTGGAGGCATTCAATAAGATTCTCGAGAATGCCCTGACGAAGATCTGTAATCAACAAAGAGATGATTGGGACCTTAGAGTCACAGTTGTGTTATGGGCTTACAGAACCACATGCAAGAAGCTAACAGGTCACACACCTTTCAGTTTGGTGTATGGACAAGAAGCAGTTATCCCAATGGAATACATTGTTCTGAGCCTCAGAATTGCGCAAATTACAGAAATGACAGATACTGATACTATGAGTGAAAGACTCTCACAATTTCTTTTCTTAGAAGAAGACAGACTTTTAGCCGGATTCCATCAACAAATACATAAGGCAAGACAGAAATCTTGGCATGACAGGCATATTAAGAATAAAAATTTTCAAGAAGGAGACTTGGTACTCCTCTATGATAGTAAATTCATCAAGTTTCCAGGCAAGTTTCGTGTACATTGGTTAGGCCCTTTTCAGGTGATAAAGATAACAGAAGGAGGAGCAGTTCAGCTTGCGAAGCTTAATGGAGAATTGCTGCCCACAATGATCAACGGGAGTCATCTCAAGCTTTATCGCGACGGCCACTCCGCCCTGTCGACGTAATTAGATGCTAAAGAAGTGCAGATGTCCAGTGTAGTTGAAAGAGGCATCGCATCATCAGTCTACACGGAAATCGTGAGACACTCAGTCTTCGACTTCCCGCGACGTTTCTTGAAACATCCGTGCATGTCAATAAAGTTTGTGTGGAGCGACCCTATTTTGCACTCTTGCGAAGTTTTTCCGGGTTGTCGAACCGTCGCTCTTGCGGAGTTCCCCTTGTCAAGTTGCTGCTTGAGGAGTTCTCGTTGTGGACCCCTCTATATGCACAGTTACCCATGCTGAAGTGACCCTCCAAAAATTTGAATTACTGTAGTCCTATAGCCGCGTTTGAATATTAAATGAAGGATAAGCTCGCCATTTAATTGTATCCGCTCTGACAGAGTCAACTTGATCTCCCTAAGATCCGCATTTATGTCATACGCCGAAAGCTTTAGCTTCTCCCGGAAGGCTGTCAGAGCCCGTCCATCACAATTAATGCATCGCAGAGGCGCGGGGGTAGGGGGGTTGTCAACTCATGCATAGGAACCTATGGCTATTAGCCCCACTTGTCCGCATTTACTATCGCCTTTAGCTATAAATACCCCGCACTTGTATCTCTTCGGGTTACTTTTCTCAAGTTGCATAGTGTCTTGTTTGAGAATCTAAGTTATTGTTTTTAGAGCCGAGTTGTGCACACTGCTTCCTTTGTTTTCAGCGTTCGTATCCTATACTGCTCTTCCATTTGTCTATTCAAGTCCTTGTTGTCTATACTAGTTCACGACGGAGAACCTGTCCACTGAAGAAATTTTTCGTCAATTTAAGCGCAGAGGCTTAGATTTCGGCATGACTACCCTAGTGACGACTTCGGCTTACATGCACCCTGGTTGGACTGATCCCAGACAATCTCCGGGCACGAGGGCGTCTCAGCCGCAGCAGCCGGACGAGCCCGTTCCAGAGCCGTTGGCCACTATGGTGAATTACATTCCGCCGCGTCCAGATGATGCACCCGAGGTGCATATTGCAAAGAATGCAAAGTATCTGATTCCGCTGCCACCAATGGCGGAAGTTGTGCGACAAGAAGGGTCCCTGCTTGGACACCTTTTATTGGTCAAGTTTTCTGATTTCAACCTAGGAGACTACAGAACATATCCTCAGTTTGCGCTAGATCGCTATCTGACGATAGTCTATAATCCGACCAGAAAGGTTGATGAATTTGTCCCAAAGGAATTGCAGCAAATTTATAGCGGCCTGGACTTTTGAACCTGTTGCAGCTATCGCACTTCGGGCGTAGCAATGAAGTCAATGCAGTTGTTAAGGCACTGCTATCCTGCGTTCATGGTGGTTACCTTTGGCTGGGGAGGCCAATTGATTTAAATGTCGACTTGATTCATCGCATTACCGGCCTATCTAAGGTTGGTAAGGACCCCAATATTCATTTTGTTGGAAAAGATAAGGACAGAAAGTTGGTTGCACAGTTGGTACAGAAATACAAATTGACAAGAGGAGGTCGGGATTATGACCTCACTATAGTTGAGGATGAAGCACTTAGATTTACAGGCAGTCTGCTTGCAGGGAGACTTCTCACGAAGTGCAGACCTAAAGATGTCACTGGAGCTGTCGTGGAGCTCGCAATCGCAGCTGCGGAGGGAGAGCAGTACAATTGGTCTCTCTTCCTCCTCAATTATTTCTTGGAAGACTGCCGGAACGTCCAAGACATCGCCGGTCAGTTGTTCCATTTTTCTTGGCTTTTAATTTTATGTGCCTTTGTTGGGTGGAAGGAGCCCCCCAACACTCAGTTCCTTCTGTGACGCACAGGAGAGGTTGCAGGAATGCACTATGTAATCCTCTGGGATTCTAGTAATCTCGCGAAGCGCAAGATGAACCGCACTGTCTTTTGTGAATATTACCATCTCCTCAAAGATACCATTCAGGAAATGCCGAGGCTGAGTGAGGAGATAGCACAAAGATATGGAAATAAGTTGGTCTTTTCTGCCAACTTGCATGAAATTTACCTCCGCCCTTGCGGCATTCAAGAAGAATGGGTCGTAGGCCTTTACAGGATGACCACTGAATATGTTGAAGAAACTATCAAGTCTTGGTCGGATGAATGGAGGGAGGCCGCCGAAGTCGCATCCGCGATGCCACCCCCTGCTGTGCAAGAGAAGGATAAGGGCAAGGAAGCGCCTGAGCAAAGAAGTGAGGAAGGCTCAACAGAACCAGCGGCCAAGAAGCAGAAGGTGTCACATCCCTCTAAGACCATTGCCTCAGGGATCGACCAGTACTTGAAAGAGCAATTTCACGAGCTGCGGACCGCGCAAGCTCACATCAGAAGTTCTCTAGACCTGCAGTTCGTGGAATTAAAAGGTCTCGCAGGAAGAGTTGCACAGACCCATGCGCCAGCATCTACTTCACAGGCGACACAGGAACCTACAAGTACCGAGCGAGTTGAAGTACTTGCAGAGAGGCATACTGTCATGCACATCCTGCCTACAAGCATGAGACTTTCGGATCCTTTGGCCGCACTGCAGGTAAGCGCAGTTGGCCCCATTGAAATAAATTTGTCTTTGATTCCGATAGAAACCTTGCAGTTAGTACAAGAGAAGGTCTCTATTGAGCTGAGAGCTAGAGAGCTCTCCACATTCAAATCAAACCAAAGACTGCAATCGCAGGAGATAGAGCTGAAGGCAAGCTACAAGAATATCTCTTAGAAGCTTGCACTTTATGAGGCACAAGACACTGGGATAAGAAACGTAGTTGATGAAATCACTTAGGAGCTGTCGGCCTGCGAGATTCAACCAGACCTTCCTCAAGTTGAGAAAGTTCAAATTATTGGTGGAAGGGTGAAAGCCCTAGAGCAGGAAATAGTTGCTATGGCTGAAGACCATAGAACGCAGATCGCTGAGTTGGAAGCTCGTGTTGCAGCGCATCCTACAGATGATAGGGAGGAACAATTTGAAGCACTGTGCAGAGCTTCCACACAAATGAAATCCAGAGCAGATGAAGCCGAGAACCTGATGACCCAAGCTATGGAGGCTTGGACTGAGCTTGAGAAGCTCCCTTTAAAAATCGGTCTTTTGGAACAGGTACAAGCAGCAGAACAGTCCCTAACTGTTCTGACTAAAGAAGCTAAGGCATTAGAAGGCTTAGCAAAAATGAGGAAAATGAGCGAAGTGCGCAGAATACAACAGCAACTGCACAAGCTCATAAATGAAGATGCTAAACTCACCAACAGCATTCAGCCATTTATGGATGAATATGCTGAACTTGCTGCCTAAGCCGAGGAAAAGATCAAAGAAATTGTTGAATCTCAACAGTTGGTTGATGGCATAACTGAAGAAGAAGTCGCTGCAGAAATGGTGCAGACAGCTGTGGAGTGCGTCGATGAAATGGACTCCGCTATTGCGCAGTGGAAGAATTCATTTTCCGTGACCAAAGCAAAGGCAGATGCGCAAGTAAAGAGACCACACGCTAGTGCAAGTGGCTCGGGGACAAGCCACAAGTAAGTGTTAGGGGCCTGTTGGAACCTAGGCCTCAACTATGGTAAAGCTGCGAATTTTGAGGAAAAAGCACAAGTGTTGAAGGGAAAGTGCTAATTTTGAATAAGCACCAATTTTGGGCAGAAGTGAACGGTGCGCAGTACAGCACCAGATGGACGAGCTCAGCGCAGATTACGGAACGGAAATCGTGGAGCTCACGCGCACACATCAAAGGAGAATGAATTGTTGGGTATGTAACCTAATCCCGGTAAAAGGGATTAGGGTTGTAACCTAATTTCGGGTAAACGAATTAGGGTTTTAGATGCTGCGGAATACCATTTATTGTATTGTACATGGTTAAAATAAAAACATATAATGGAAAAGGAGCTATGCAGCTCTAAGTTTTGCTGGTTTTTTCCCGGTTAAGGGTTTCCAGGTGAAAATCTCTGTGTAATGTGTGTGCCATTGTGTATTTTCTGTTAATGCTTAAGAATCATATAAGTTTGTACTTCACTGTTAAGGTTTAAAACTTACATGAATGTGGTCGAGTAGAGAGCTCAGCTACCACAATAATTGAAGCGACGGAATAGAGGGCTCAGCTACCCTCATTAAGGCTAAGTACAGAAGTTATGGTTGCTCTGATCAAGGAAGAGCAACGGACCAAAACATTGAAGGCGAAGGACAAGGAGCAGTGAATGATGAAGCGGCACCCATACCGGCAATCTGTGCCGGAAATCGCAGAGCCTGCAGGAAGCGGCGACGTGACTGCAAGCGAAACCTACAGTACACCTAGCCATATCCACAGTTAGGTTTTTTGGGGAATACTGCTGGGAAAGGCCCACAATTTTGTAAACGTGCGACCCTCAGGGCCACCTATATATATGTGTAATTGTAAAAGAAGAAGGTTAGCTAGCTGTTTGAGATATGATAGTTAGTTAGTTGGTTAGCTAGCCATTTGATGTTTTAGACACAAGAGGGTTAGACGTGAGATGTTAGCCATTGGATGTTAGATAAGTTGCAGAAGTGATAATTGTGGAGCTAGTCACTGGGTTGCAGGCAGTCTGAGTCAACGTCTAAACCATTGTAATCTCTGTAGAAGAAGAGACTAGATCTAGAGAAGGGCTCCCAGCTGTGTGCGTGGAGTTTCCTGGAAAGATCTAAGGCTGCAGCTGTGTGCACAGCAGGACTGTAATTTCTATCTTTGAGATTAATATAAGATACACTTCCCGTGGACGTGGTTTCCCCATGGAGGTGAACTACATAATTCTCGTTGTTATGATGCTGTGATTGTGTGAATGCATGTTTTAGTTTACTATCTACGTTTACATGAATGTTTCCTTATATTTATGAAGGAGTCTATAAAGCAAGTCCTTGAATCTCCCTTAGAAGTTATTCTCGCACACTATCAAAGGAGTCCATAAGAGACTATCGTCGTAGCGCTTATGGAATGCATCACTGCGCTGGGCGCACAAGTAGAAACAATACCTAGAGTATCAATGCAGAGGGTAATTGCCTCGTGCGCAGGAGCAGAGATACCGCGCAGCTAGGCTGGCAAGCAAGAGTTCCAGCGCTGTTGTACTGAGGTCTGCGGAAGAGTAAGACGTTTCGCTTTGAGGAATCCTCTCGGAAGAGAGAGGGAGAAGATAGCAGTCTCTGCATCGCCTAGGTTAAGGAAACCTGATTCCTTAGCCCCCCCAGAGCCACTTCGGGTGAGACTTCGGGCTGCTGCGCAGCTCATTGCCGAGAGGGCCAGTGCGCCAAGGGGTGTTTGTTGCTACGCCTCATTAAAACCCGGGTCTGTCCAAAAAGCAGCCAACAAATGGTTCCTTTGCCTTGCGACTTGTTGCCTTGAGACTTATTATTCCGGTGACGTGCGAGATACTGCTTAAGCCAACAAATGGTTCCGTTTCCTTGCGACTTGTTGCCTTTAGACTTGCTCATCCAACAAATGGTTTTGTTCTCGGTTTCAACCATATTATTTTTAAGGCAATGTGCTACTGGAATCCTACAGCTAAAGAAATTCAAGACTGGTTTGATTCAAAGGATAGAGAGTTCGCTGAACAAGAAGATAGAAGCTCTAGGCTTCAAACAGAAGACTGGTTGCATAAGCATATTTATACTGATCTTCATGAAATTTTCTTTGTCACATTTGCACTTGAGTTGCATGCATGGGTAGCTAAGTTAGCAGGTACTAGACCCACTGTGCATGTTGATCGACCTGTCACTTGGACGCCTGAGTTAGTTAGCATTTTTAAGCGGGTAGATAATCCTGTGTCCCGTGCAGTAGACTTTTGGTTGAACAGTCTACTGGAAGGCTTCATCACTGAGTTTGCAGTAGATACCAAAAAGAGCTTCAGCGAAGCTGAGAGGAACTTCTTCAAAGAGCACAGGGGTAAGTTCTTAAATTCTCTGAACCTGTCGATTAAAATGCTTCTGTATGAAAAAGGAAAACTATGCATAGCTTCCGATGAATAGCATAGACAAGTAATGTCCGCATATTTTGATAGTGATCTTGAACTTATTGGTTGCACTCATAGTGGAAAACAGTATAAAGTAGGCCTTGACCAACATTCTTTTGAGTCTAGCCCAGAAGATAGTCAAGTTCCTAGAGTGAGCCATATAGAGAGACAAGGGAGTGCTCATATCCCTTATCACCCTTTTACACCGCAAAATCCAGACGGGGCTCAATATAAACCCGCAGTAACACCTTCTAGTAGCCCACACGGTAGTTCTAGTACCTCAGCACCACCATTGTCTAACCATCCCGGAGGTAGTGCTACAGCACCTCCACATCAACCTCGCGCAAGAAGGATGGGTGATGACATGAAGCTACCAACTTTTAGAGGAACAGGGCTCGAAGACCCTGAGCAAACTGGTTCAGTTAGCAACCACACTAAGAGAAAGAGCCTTAACTTGGTTCATGAAATACTCAGCAGCACAGAATAGGACGCTTGCTGATGTCAGAAATGCTATGATTAGAGAATTCAAGAAACCTAAATCATAATCACAGTGTATAACAGAACTCAAAGACATAAAACAGTTACCTACAGAATCAGTATTGGATTTTGACCAGAAGTTCAAAGCCTTGATAGATCAAGTAAGCTTTGAGTTTGCACCGCAGCAACATAAGGAATGGTTCATTGCTGCGCTGCTTCCACACATTAGACTTCCTCTGATGCAACAGAATCTCACTACTCAGGAACAAGCTCTAGAGATGGCTATGAAAATAGAAGCTTCACCAATTGCTGGAACAAGCAACGATGTTGCGCAGTTGCAGAACCAGTTAGCAAACTTAACCTTGCAAGTGCATGATATTAAGAAAGGCAAGGAAGTTAAAGAATAAATTTGGTGTACAAAATGTAAAGCACAAGGTCATTCAAAGGACCATTGTCCCGTTTTCATCGAGTATATTACAACTGGATCACCTAATCATTTACCGCAGGCCTAGGGACCTTGGTGTGAAATCTGTAGAACTAGAGGTCACAGACCACAAGAATGTCACTTGTTACAGAAATATGTACAAACTCCAAAGAATCTATATTGCAATTTCTGTAAATCAGTAGGCCATGATGAGAACAATTGCAGAGCATATGACCTTATGATGGAAAGAAAACATGATGTTTATAGAGTATAGTCAGAGGCACAAGGACCCACAGCAGGTCCACAATATGACCAAACTCGCGACGACCGAGCAGGAAATTATAGGGGCCGCGGACGCGCAGCAGGTTTTGGTCGAGGAAGAGGACAGATCACTTGTTATAATTGCGGAGCTCAAGGCCATAATGCAAGGGATTGCCAAAATGCTACAACCATCTGCAGATATTTTAAATCTTATGATCATGTCATTGAAGAATTCCCTCAGTTGATGGCTAAGATGCAAGCGAAGACACCATAGGTCAATCAGAATATTCAGTTGATTGGAGCAGAAAGAAGAAAACCAAACCCTACAGTTAATATAGTGACGTGCAGTGGAGCAACCACTGGTGCGCCAGAGTTGGGAACTGGAAAGCAAGCGACGCAATGGGTGCGTCGCGCTAATATTAAACCATCCCCGCTTGACCTGTAGAAGCAAAAAGAAGCATTTAAGCAAGCTCAAGAGTAATTCTCAGATCCGCAAGCTTCAAGTTCTATCGCTTTTCCGCATAATGATATCAGATCGCAAGTGCTAAGACAAGACAACCTGGTACAAGAATAAGCCACTACATCTGAAAGGCCTGATGATTAGGATACACTAGGCAGTGTCCATGCCTTCCTGAGAAACTGCTTAAAGTTGTTGCACAATGAAAAAGAAACTATGGAACTCCAACATTTATTGGATAAGTGTCAACAATCTGCTTCGATGAATACACCGTAGCGTATTGTTCACCAGATTGGGAGTCATACTAGAACTGGAAAACAGATGAGGCTCACAGCACAGATTGGAGCATTTAAAATGGACGAAGTCATTTTGGATTTAGGCTCAGAAGTTAATGTTCTCACCATGCAGACATGGGAACAGATGGGTAGCCATCAGCTTACAAGATCTCCTATCCAGCTAAGACTTGCGAATCAACAACGAGTTTCTCGATTGGGAAGATTACCCAATGTACCTATCGATATTGAGGGAGTAAGAAGTTCTGTAGACTTCGAAGTAATCAAAATTCTAGATGATAGCAGGCCTTATCCAGCACTTTTAGGCATAGACTGGGCATTTGATAATTTTGCTATCATTAATCTGAAGAAAAGACAGATGACCTTTGAGGATGAGGAGATCAGGGTCATCGCACTGCTTGATCCACTTCAAGGACCACGGTATATTGAACCCATTCGGGCAGAAGAAGAAGTGCGCCATATGGAAAGTTTGTATCAGATGACTGCTAGTCATAGTGACTATGTCAATCCCACAGCGGACGGCCATATCAGCTAGCGATGCGATAACTCGTGCACATCAGATTCAGACGCAGGACTGGAAAACTGGCAGAATCGCTTACATGAGGTTTCTGCAAGGCGTTGTGGCACGATGACTAAATCAATTCGATGGATTGGCACAGAATTCAATGACACTCCAAATTTTGATGGTTTAACTGAAGTAAGTGAATTCATACATGCATATGAACAACAGATCCTAGATGAGCAGTGCATACAAGCATTGGATGTAGCACTGCGCGCTACACCCGCAAGATGGTGGGGTGCACATAAAGAGAATATTCCCACATGGCAAGACTGTCGCAGATTGATACTGCGCAGATTTTAGGGAACTACAGCCAAAGTGTTGTACAAATATGATGGACAGAGTGACCCCAAGTCACACATTGACTCATGTATTCAGCGATGGTCAGATATTCCATAAGATGAGTGGGTTCACCTATTCATCCACACGTTGGATACAATTCCAAGGAACTGGTACACTGAAACAGAATTGCGCAGAGGCACTGTCACTTGGCCTCTTATGATAGAAAGTTTTCAACTTACCTTTAGCTTTGAGTCAGAACATCCAAGTATCGACCATGCTTTAAAGTGTATTAGAAAGAAGGTATTTGAACAATGTCCATTACCAGAATATTCTAAACCAGATTGGGCTGTCCAGATGGAACATGCCTTGGAATGCTATAATTTCACCACTGAAGAAGAGGAAGATGATCCTCGTAACATCAATATTTAAGAATCAGAAGGGACGCTCAAAGTCGAAGGTCCTTAGCTTGATATCCCTGCCATTACAGAACACATCAAGCTCAAAAAGATTAACATTGGTACAGAATCCGAACACAAGTTTGCTTCTATAGGAGATTATTGGGATGATGAAACTGTTGGCCATATTTCAGATTTATTACATGACTACCAGGATATCTTTCCTACCAAGTTCACAGAAATGAAAGGCATACTAGGAGATTTAGGAGTCATGCGCATACCTCTGAAAGCAGATGCCAAGCCAATAAAACAACGCCCGTACAGGTTGAACCCGCGATATAAAGAAAAGGTTAGAGAAGAAATTGATACAATGCTCGCAGCAGGTATTATTGAGCCAGTAGAGGAAAGTGATTGGATTAGTCCTATGGTGGTACAAGAGAAGAAGACACAAGGAGAAATAAGAATCTGCGTGGACTTGCGCAAGCTGAACGACGCATCAGCGCATTATCCATTTCCTACTCCCTTTACAGACGAAGTGCTTGATAATCTTGGAGGACAAGAGGCTTACTCCTTCACTGATGGCTTTTCGGGATACCATCAGATCAGAATCCATCCAGACGACTGCCATAAGACCACTTTTGCGACTGAATGGGGCTCATTCCAGTATATGGTAATGCCCTTTGGTCTTAAAAACGCACTTGCTATCTTCTCTAGAGTCATTGTTGCCGTTTTTAAAGAATTCATTCATAAGCTTTTAGAAGTCTATTTTGATGACTGGACTGTATTCGGTTTATTAAAGAACCATATAGGGAACCTGCGCATGATGTTAGAAAAATGTAGACAGTGTCAGATTTCCCTAAACTTGAAAAAATGTATCTTCTATGCTCCTTTTGGTATTTTGTTGGGACATATTGTATGCAGACAAGGACTCCTGATGGATCCTGCAAAGGTTGCCATCATTGCTAGTTTACCTGCGCCCAACTCAGTCAAACAATTGTGTACTACATTGGGACATACAGGGTATTGCAGGAAATTTATCAAGGGTTATGCAAAGATAACTGCGCCTATGGAAAGATTGTTGAAAAAGGATTCAAAATTCCAATGGACAGAAGAATGTCAACAGAGCTTGGATACAATTAAAGAAAAGATGATCACTGCACCTATTATAGTTTTTCCAGACTAGAGAAAACCCTTTCATGTTCATGTAGATGCTTCTTCCATAGCATTGGGGGTTGTGCTGACACAACCGGGAGAAGGAGGTATTGACCACCCCATTGCTTACTCTAGCAGAAAACTCTCTACAGCTAAGAAGAACTACACCACTACAGAAAGAGAAGGACTAGCTATGGTGTATGCCCTACAAAAGTTCAGACACTACCTATTGGGTGCACATTTTAAAATGTATACTGACCATTCTGCTTTGAAATACTTGGTCAATAAGCCAGTGTTAGGGGGAATAATTTGCAGATGGCTACTGCTCTTCCAGGAGTATGATTTTGAGGTTATTGTGAAACCAGGTAGATTGAATGTAGAACCTGACCATTTATCTATTATAGAGTCGGGGGAGGAACCTACAAATTTGGATGACAATCTCCCTGATGCGCAACTCTTTTCTATTCAAGCAGCAGATGAATATTCTTCCGATATTGCTGAGTTTCTCACTACAGGGCAAGCGCCAGTTGAGTTTACAATCCAACAGACGAAGCAACTTGTTGTCAAAGCCACAGACTTCACTTTGATAGCAGGCCAGCTCTACAAGTTGGGCCCTGATGAAGTCTTGCGTAGATGCATTTTATCGCATGAGAAGGACTCCATCATCGTAGAAGCGCACTCAGGAACCACAGGAGGCCATTTCGCAGGAAAGCCGACTGCGCAGAAGTTCTTAGCCGTAGGACTTTGGTGGCCAACATTGCACAAGGATACTAAGGAATTCTGCAAATGTTGCGATGTGTGCCAGTGAACAGGAAAACCTTCAAGGACAGATGAAATGCCGCTAAGACCCCAGATAACACTGCGTGCTTTTGATAAGTGGGCCATTGATTTTGTAGGACCTATCAACGCACCAGGAAAGAGAACCGGCGCAAGATACATCATCACAACTACTGAATACCTCACCAGATGGGCTGAGGCGAAGCCAGTTAAGAACTACGATGCTGTCACTGTCGCGCAGTTCATTTTTTAGAACATTATCACCAGATTTGGAAGTCCACTAATTCTAATGAGTGATCAGGGTACACATTTCCTAAATGAGACTATAGAGGCCCTTACTGACGAATTCCACATTAGTCACCATAAGAGTACACCCTACCACATTAGTCACCATAAGAGTACACCCTACCACCCTCAAGCTAATGGTACGGTGGAGGCATTCAATAAGATTCTCGAGAATGCCCTGACGAAGATCTGTAATCAACAAAGAGATGATTGGGACCTTAGAGTCACAGTTGTGTTATGGGCTTACAGAACCAGATGCAAGAAGCTAACAGGTCACACACCTTTCAGTTTGGTGTATGTACAAGAAGCAGTTATGCCCATGGACTACATTGTTCCGAGCCTCAGAATTGCGCCAATTACAGAAATGAAAGATACTAATACTATGAGTGAAAGAGTCTTACAATTGATTTTCTTAGAAGAAGACAGACTTTTAGCCGGATTCCATCAAAAAGTACAGAAGGAAAGACAGAAAGCTTGGCATGACAGGCATATTAAGAATAAAAATTTTCAAGAAGGAGACTTGGTACTCCTCTATGATAGTAAATTCATCAATTTTCCAGCCAAGTTTCATGTACATTGGTTAGGCCCTTTTCAGATGATAAAGATAACAGAAGGAGGAGCAGTTCAGCTTGTGAAGCTTAATGGAGAATTGCTGCCCACAATGATCAATGGGAGTCGGCTCAAGCTTTATCGCGACGGCCACTCCGCCCTGTCGACGTAATTAGATGCTAAAGAAGTGCAGATGTCCAATGTAGTTGAAAGAGGCATCGCATCATCAGTCTACATGGAAATCTCGAGACACTCAGTCTCTGACTTCCCACGGCGTTCCTTGAAACATCCGCGCATGTCAATAAAGTTTGTGTGGAGCGACCCTATTTTGCGCTCTTGCGAATTTTTTTCGGGTTGTCGAACCGTCGCTCTTGCGGAGTTCGCCTTGTCAAGTTGTCGCTTGAGGAGTTCTCGTTGTGGAGCCCTCTATATGCACAGTTACCCATGCTGAAGTGACCCATGGAAAATTTGAATTACTGTAGTCCTATGGACGCATTTGAATATTAAATGAAGAATAAGCTCACCATTTAATTGTATCCGCTCTGACAGAGTCGGCTTGATCTCCCTAAGATCTGCATTTATGTCATGCGCCGAAAGCTTTAGCTTCTCCTGGAAGGCTGTCAAAGCCCGTCCATCACAATTAATGCATCGCAGAGGCGCGGGGGTAGGGGGGTTGTCAACTCATGCATAAGTACCTACGGCTATTAGCCCCACTTGTCCGCATTTACTATCGCCTTTAGCTATAAATACCCCGCACTTGTATATCTTCGGGTTACTTTTCTCAAGTTGCATAGTGTCTTGTTTGAGAATCTAAGTTATTGTTTTCATAGCCGAGTTGTGCAGACTGCTTCCTTTGTTTTCAGCGTTCGTATCCTACGTTGCTCCACCATTTGTCTATTCAAGTCCTTGTTGTCTATATCTGTTCACAATGGAGAACCTGTCCACTGAAGAAATTGTTCGTCAATTTAAGCGGAGAGGTTTAGATTTTGGCATGACTACCCCGGTGACGACCTCGGCTGACACGCACCCTGGTTGGACTGATCCCAGACAATCTCTGGGCACAAGGGCGTCTCAGCCGCAGCAACCGGACGAGCCCATTCCAGAGCCGTTGGCCACTATGGTGAGCTACATTCCGCCACATCCAGATGATGCACCCGAGGTGCATATTCCAAAGAATGCAAAGTATCTGATTCCGCTGCCACCAATGGCGGAAGTCGTGCGACAAGAAGGGTCCTTGCTTGGACACCTTCCACTGGTCAAGTTTTCTGATTTCAACCTCGGAGACTACAGAACATATCCTCAGTTTGCGCCAGATCGCTATCTGACGGTAGTCTATAATCCAACCAGAAAGGTTGATGAATTCGTCCCGAAGGAATTTGTAGCAAATTTAGAGCGGCCTGGACTTTTGAACATGTTGAAGCTACTGCACTTCGGGCGTAGCAATGAAGTCAATGCAGTTGTTAAGGCACTGCTATCCTGCGTTCATGGTGGTTACCTTTGGCTGGGGAGGCCAATTGATTTAAATGTCGACTTGATTCATCGTATTACCAGCCTATCTAAGGTTGGTAAGGACCCCAATATTCATTTTCTTGGAAAAGATAAGGACACAATGTTGGCTGCATAGTTGGTGCAGAAATACAAATTGACAAGAGGAGGTCGGGCTTATGACCTCACTATAGTTGAGGATGAAGCACTTAGATTTACAGGTAGTCTACTTGCAAGCAGACTTCTCACGAAGTGCAGTCCTAAAGAAGTCATTGGAGCTGTCGTGGAGCTCGCAATCACAGCTGCGGAGGGAGAGCAGTACAATTGGTCTCTCTTCCTCCTCAATTCTTTCTTGGAAGACTGCCGGAATGTCCAAGACACCGCCGGTCAGTTGTTCCATTTTTCTTGGCTTTTAATTTTATGCACCTTTGTTGGGTGGAAGGAGCCCCCCAACACTCAGTTCCTTCCGCGACACACAGGAGAGGTTGCAGGAATGCGCTATGTAAACCTCTGGGATTCTAGTAATCCCGCGAAGTGCAAGATGAACTGCGCTCTCTTTTGTGAATATTACCATCTCCTCAAAGATACCATTCAGGAAATGCCGAGGCTGAGTGAGGAGACAGCACAAAGATATGGAACTAAGTTGGTCTTTTCTGCCAACTTGCATGAAATTTACCTCCGCCCTTGCGGCATTCAAGAACAATGGACCGTAGGCCTTTACAGGATGACCACTGAAGATGTTGAAGAAACTGTCAATTCTTGGTCGGATGAATGGAGGGAGGCCGCCGAAGTCGCATCCGTGATGCCACCCCCTGCTGCGCAAGAGAAGGATAAGGGCAAGGAAGCGCCTGAGCAAAGAAGTGAGGAAGGTTCAACAGAACTAGCGGCCAAGAAGTAGAAGGTGTCGCATCCCTCTGAGACCAATTCCTTGGGGATCGACCAGTACTTGAAAGAGCAATTTCGTGAGCTGTGGACCACGCACGCTCACATCAAAAGTGCTCTTGACCTGCAGTTCATGGAATTAAAAGGTCTCGTAGGAAGAGTTGCACAGACCCATGCGCCAGCATCTACTTCGCAGGCGCCGCAGGTACCTACAAGTACCGAGCGAGTTGAAGTACTTGCAGAGAGGCATACTGTCGTGCACATCCCGCCTACAAGCATGACACTTCCGGATCCTTTGGCCGCACTGCAGGTAAGCGCAGTTGGCCCCATTCAAATAAATTTGTCTTTGATTCTGATAGAAACCTTGGAGTTAGTACAAGAGAAGGTCTCTATTGAGCTGAGAGCTAGAGAGCTCTCCACATTCCATGCAAACCAAAAACTGCAATCGCAGGAGATAGGGCTGAAGGCAGGCTACAAGAATATCTCTTAGAAGCTTGCACTTTATGAGGCACAAGACACTGGGATAAGAAACGTAGTTGATGAAATCCCCGAGGAGCTGCCGGCCTGCGAGATTCAACCAGACCTTCCTCTGGTTGAGAAAATTCAAATTATTGGTGGAAGGGTGAAAGCCCTAGAGCAGGAAATAGTTGCTATGGCTGAAGACCATAGAACGCAGATCGCTGAGTTGGAAGCTCGTGTTGCAGCGCATCCTACAGATGATAGGGAGGAACAATTTGAAGCACTGCACAGAGCTTCCACGCAAATGAAATCCAGATCAGATGAAGCCGAGAACCTGATGACCCAAGCTATGGAGGCTTGGACTGAGCTTGAGAAGCTCCCTTTCAAAATCAGTCTTTTGGAACAGGTACAAGCAGCAGAACAGTCCCTAACTGCTCTGACTGAAGAAGCTAAGGAATTAGAAGGCTTAGCAAAAATGAGGAAAATGAGCGAAGTGCGCAGAATACAAAAGCAACTGCACAAGTTCAGAAATGAATATGCTAAACTCACCAACAGCATTCAGCCATTTATGGATGAATATGCTGAACTTGCTGCCCAAGCCGAGGCAAAGATCAAAGAAATTGCGGAATCTCAACAGTTGGTTGATGGCATAACTGAAGAAGAAGCCACTGCAGAAATGGTGTAGACAGCTATGGAGTGCGTCGATGAAATGGACTTCGCTATTGCACAGTGGAAGAACGCATTTGCCGCGACCAAAGCAAAGGCAGATGCACAATTAAAGTGACCACACGCTAGTGCGAGTGGATCGGGGACAAGCCACAAGTAAGTGTTAGGGGCCTGTTGGAGCCTAGGCCACAGCTATGGTAAAGCTGTGAATTTTGAGGAAAAAGCACAAGTGTTGAAGGGAAAGTGCTACTTTTGAATAAGCACCAATTTTGGGCAGAAGTGAACGGTGCGCAGTACGGTGCCAGATGGACAAGCTCAGCGCAGATTACGGACCGGAAATCGCGGAGCTCGCGCACACATGTCAAAGGAGAATGAATGTGGCCGAGTAGAGAGCTCAGCTACCACAATAAATGAAGCGACGGAATAGAGGGCTCGGCTACCCTCATTAAGGCTAAGTACAGAAGTTATGGTTGCTCTGATCATGGAAGAGCAATGGACCAAAGCATTGAAGGCGAAGGACAAGGAGCAGTGAATGATGAAGCGGCGCCCATACCCGCAATCTACGCCGGAAATCGCGATGCCTGCAGGAAGCAGCGACGTGACTGCAAGCATCACCTAGAGTACACCTAGCCATATCCGTGGTTAGGGTTTTTGGGGAATACTGCTTGGAAAGGCCCACAGTTTTGTAAAGGTGTGACCCTCAGGGCCACCTATATATATGTGTAATTGTAAAGGAAGAAGGTTAGCTAGCTGTTTGAGATATGATAGTTAGTTAGTTGGTTAGCTAGCCATTAGATGTTTTAGACACAAGAGGGTTAGACGTGAGACGTTAGCCATTAGATGTTAGATAAGTTGCAGGAGTGATAACTGTGGAGCTAGTCACTGGGTTGCAGGCAGTGTGAGTCGACGTCTGAACCATTGTAATCTCTGTAGAAGAATAGACTAGATCTAGAGAAGGGCTCCCAGCTATGTGCGTGGAGTTTCCTGGAAATATCTAAGGCTGCAGCTGTGTGCACAGCAGGACTGTAATATCTATCTTTGAGATTAATATAAGATACACTTCCCGTGGACGTGGTTTCCTCGTGGAGGTGAACTACATAATTCTCGTTGTTATGATGCTGTGATTGTGTGAATGCATGTTTTAGTTTACTATCTGCGTTTACATGAATGTTTCCTTGTATTTATGAATGAGTATATAAAGCAAGTCCTTGAAGCTCCCTTAGAAGTTATTCTCGCGCACTATCGAAGGAGTCAATAAGAGCACTATCGCCGCAACGCTTACGGAATACATCACTGCGCTGGGCGCGCAAGCAAAAATGATACCCAGAGTATCAACGTAGAGGGTAATTTCCTCGTGCGTAGGAGCAAAGATACCGCGCAGCTAGGCTGGCAAGCGAGAGTTACAGCGCTGTTGTATTGAGGTCTGTGGAAGAGTAAGACATTCCGCTTTGAGGAATCCTCTCGGAAGAGAGAGGGAGAAGATAGCAGTCTCCACGTCGCCTAGGTTAAGGAAACCTGATTCCTTAGCCCACCCATAGCCACTTCGGGTGAGACTTTGGGCTGCTGCGCAGCTCGTTGCTGAGAGGGCCAGTGCGCCAAGGGGTGTTTGTTGCTGCGCCTCATTAAAACCTGGGTCTGTCCAAAAAGCATCCAACAAATGGTTCCGTTGCCTTGCGACTTGTTGCCTTGAGACTTATTATTCTGGCGACGTGCGAGATACTGCTTAAGCCAACAAATGGTTCCGTTGCCTTGCGACTTGTTGCCTTGAGACTTTCTCAGCCAACAAATGGTTTCGTTGTCGGCTTCAACCATATTATTTTGAAGGCAATGTGCTACTGGAATCCTACAGCTAAAGAAATTCAAGACTGGTTTGATTCAAAGGCTAGAGAGTTCGCTGAACGAGAAAATAGAAGCTCTAGGCTTCAGACAGAAGACTGGTTGTAGAAGCATATTTATACTGACCTTCACGAAATTTTCTTTGTCACATTTTCACTTGAGTTGCATGCGTGGGTAGCTAAGTTAGCAGGTACTAGACCCACTGTGCATGTTGATCGACCTGTCACTTGGACGCCTGAGTTAGTTAGCATTTTGAAGCGGGCAGATAATCCTGTGTCCCGTGCAGTAGACTTTTGGTTGAACAGTCTGCTGGAAGGCTTCATCACCGAGTTTGCAGTAGATACCAGAAAGAGCTTCAGCGAAGCTGAGTGGAACTTCTTCAAAGCGTACAGGGGTAAGTTCTTAAATTCTCTAAACCTGTCGATTAAAATTCTTCTGTATGAAAAAGGAAAACTATGCATAGATTCCGATGAATTGCATAGACAAGTAATGTCCGCAGATTTTGATAGTGATCTTGAACTTATTGGTTGCACTCGTAGTGGAAAACGATATAAAGTAGGCCTTGACCAACATTCTTTTGAGTCTAGCCCAGAAGATAGTCAAGTTCCTAGAGCGAGCCATATAGAGAGACAAGGGAGTGCTCATATCCCTTATCACCCTTTTACACAGCAAAAGCCAGACGGGGCTCAGTATAACCCCGCAGTAACACCTTCTAGTAGCCCGCACAGTACTTCTAGTACCTCAGCACCACCATTGTCTAACCATCCCGGAGGTAGTGCTACAGCACCTCCACATCAACCTCGCGCAAGAAGGATGGGTGATGACATGAAGCTACCAACTTTTAGAGGAACAGGGCTCGATGACCCTGAGCAGCACTGGTTCCTATGTGAAGCCATTTGGACAATTAAACAAATTAATGATGATGTTGTTAAACTGGTTCAGTTAGCAACCACACTAAGAGAAAGAGCCTTAACTTGGTTCATGAAATACTCAGCAGCACATAATAGGACGCTTGCTGATGTAAGAAATGCTATGATTAGAGAATTCAAGAAACCTAAATCAGAATCACAGTGTATAACAGAACTCAAAGACATAAAACAATTACCTACAGAATCAGTATGGGATTTTGACCAGAAGTTCAAAGCCTTGATAGATCAAGTAAGCTTTGAGTTTGCACCGTAGCAGCATAAGGAATGGTTCATTGCTGTGCTGCTTCCACACATTAGACTTCCTCTGATGCAACAGAATCTCACTACTCAGGAACAAGCTCTAGAGATGGCTATGAAACTAGAAGCTTCACCAATTGCTGGAACAAGCAACAATGTTGTGCAGTTGCAGAACCAGTTAGCAAACTTAACCTTGCAAGTGCATGATATTAAGAAAGGCAAGGAAGTTAAAGAAGAAATTTGGTGTACAAAATGTAAAGCGCAAGGTCATTCAAAGGACCATTGTCCCGTTTTCATAGAGTATATTACAATTGGAGCACCTAACCATTTACCACAGGCCCAGGGACCTTGGTTTGAAATCTATAGAACTAGAGGTCACAGACCACAAGAATGTCACTTGTTACAGAAATATGTACAAACTCCAAAGAATCTATATTGCAATTTCTGTAAATCGGTAGGCCATGATGAGAACAATTGCAGAGCATATGACCTTATGATGGAAATAAAACATGATGTTTATAGAGTACAGTCAGAGGCACAAGGACCCACAGCATGTCCACAGTATGACCAAACTCACGACGGCCAAGCAGGAAATTATAGGGGCCGCAGACGCCCAGTAGGTTTTGGTCGAGGAAGAGGACAGATCACTTGTTATAATTGCGGAGCTCAAGGCCATTATGCAAGGGATTGCCAAAATCCTACAACCATCTACAGATATTGTAAATCTTATGATCATGTCATTGAAGAATTCCCTTAGTTGATGGCTAAGATGCAAGCGAAGACGCCACAGGTAAATAAGAATATTCAGTTGATTGGAGAAGAAAGAAGAAAACCAAATCCTACAGTTAATATAGTGACGTGCAGTGGAGCAACCACTGGTGTGCCAGAGTTGGGAAATGGAAAGCAAGCGACGCAATGGGTACGCCATGCTAATATTAAACCATCCCCGCTTGACCTGCAGAAGCAAAAAGAAGCATTTAAGCAAGCTCAAGAGTACTTCTCAGATCCACAAGCTTCAAGTTCTATCGCAATTCCACATAATGATATCAGATCGCAAGTGCTAAGACAAGACAACCTGGTGCAAGAACAAGCCACTACATCTGAAAGGCCTGATGATGAGGATGCACTAGGCAATGTCCATGCCTTCCTGAGAAACTGCTTAAAGTTGTTGCGCAATGAAAAAGAAACTATGGAACTCCAACACCTATTGGATAAGTGTCAACAATCTGCTTCGATGAATACACCGCAGCGTACTGTTCACCAGATTGGGAGTCATACTAGAAATGGAAAAGAGATGAGGCTCACAGCGCAGATTGGAGCATTTGAAATGGACGAAGTCATTTTGGATTTAGGCTCAGAAGTTAATGTTCTCACCATGCATACATGGGAACAGATGGGTAGCCCTCAGCTTACAAGATCTCCTATCCAGCTAAGACTTGCGAATCAACAACGAGTTTCTCCATTAGGCAGATTACCCAATGTACCTATCGATATTGAGGGAGTAAGAAGTTCTGCAGACTTCGAAGTAATCAAAATTCTGGATGATAGCAGGCCTTATCCAGCACTTTTAGGCATAGACTGGGCATTTGATAATTTGGCTGTCATTAATTTGAAGAAAAGACAGATGACCTTTGAGGATGAGCAGATCAGGGTCATCGCACCACTTGATCCACTTCAAGGACCACAGTATATTGAACCCATTCGGGTAGAAGAAGAAGTGCGCCATATGGAAAGTTTGTATCAGATGACTGCTAGTCATAGTGACTATGTCAATCCCACAGCGGACGTCCATATCAACTGGCAATGCGATAGCTCGTGCAAATCAGATTCAGACACAGGACTGGAAAACTTGCAGAATCGCTTACATGAGGTTTCTGCAAGGCGTTGCGCCATGATGACTAAATCAATTCGATGGATTGGCACACAATTGAATGACACTCCAAATTTTGATGGTTTAACTGAAGTAAGTGAATTCATACACGCATATGAACAACAGATCCTAGATGAGCAACGCATACAAGCATTGGATGTAGCACTGCGCGCTACACCAGCAAGATGGTGGGGTGCGCATAAAGAGAATATTCACACATGGCAAGACTGTCGCAGATTGATACTGCGCAGATTTCAAGGAACTATAGCAAAAGTGTTGCACAAATATGATGGACAGAGTGACCCCAGGTCACACATTGACACATGTATTTAGCGACGGTCAGATATTCCAGAAGATGAGTGGGTTCACCTATTCATCCACACGTTGGATACAGTTCCAAGGAACTGGTACACTGAAACAGAATTGCGCAGAGGCACTGTCACTTGGCCTCTTATGATAGAAAGTTTTCAACTTACCTTCAGCTTTGAGTCAGAACATCCAAGTATCGACCACGCTTTAAAGTGTATTAGAAAGAAGGTATTTGAACAATGTCCATTACCATAATATTCTCAACCAGATTGGGCTGTCCAGATGGAACATGCCTTGGAATGCTATAATTTCACCACTGAAGAAGAGGAAGATGATCCTCGTAACATCAATATTCCAGAATCAGAAGGGACGCTCAAAGTCGAAGGTCCTCAGCTTGATATCCCTGCCATTATAGAGCACATCAAGCTCAAAAAGATTAACATCAGTACAGAAGCCGAACCTAAGTTTGCTTCTATAGGAGATTATTGGGATGATGAAACTGTTGGCCATATTTCAGATTTATTACGTGACTACTAGGATATCTTTCCTACCAAGTTCACAGAAATGAAAGGCATACTAGGAGATTTAGGAGTCATGTGCATACCTCTGAAAGCATACACCAAGCTAGTAAAACAGCGCCCATACAGGTTGAACCCGCGATATAAAGAAAAGGTTAGAGAAGAAATTGATACAATGCTCGCAGCAGGTATTATTGAGCCAGTAGAGGAAAGTGATTGGATTAGTCCTATTGTGGTACAAGAGAAGAAGACAAAAGGAGAAATAAGAATCTGCATGGACTTGCGTAAACTGAATGATGCATCAGCGCATGATCCATTTCCTACTCCCTTTACATACGAAGTGCTTGATAATGTTGGAGGACAAGAGGCTTACTCCTTCACTGATGGCTTTTCGGGATACCATCAGATCAGAATCCATCTAGACGACCGCCATAAGACCACTTTTGCGACTGAATGGGGCTCATTCCAGTATACGGTAATGCCCTTTGGTCTTAAAAACGCACTTGCTATCTTCTCTAGAGTTGTTGTTGTTGTTTTTAAAGAATTCATTCATAAGTTTTTAGAAGTCTATTTTGATGACTGGACTGTATTCGGTTTATTAAAGAACCATATAGGGAACCTGCACATGATGTTAGAAAAATGTAGACAGTATCAGATTTCCCTAAACTTGAAAAATATATCTTCTGTGCTCCTTTTGGTATTTTGTTGGGACATATTGTATGCAGACAAGGACTCCTGATGGACCCTGCAAAGGTTGCCATCATTGCTAATTTACCTGCGCCGAACTCAGTCAAACAATTGCGCACTACATTGGGACATACAGGGTATTACAGGAAATTTATCAAGGGTTATGCAAATATAACTGCGCCTATGGAAAGATTGCTGAAAAAGGATTCGAATTTCCAATGGACAAAAGAATGTCAACAGAGCTTGGATACACTTAAAGAAAAGATGATCACTGCGCCTATTCTAGTTTTCCCAGACTGGAGAAAACCCTTTCATGTTCATGTAGATGCTTCTTCCATAGCATTGGGGGTTTTGCTGACACAACCGGGAGAAGGAGGTATTGACCACCCCATTGCTTACTCTAGAAGAAAACTCTCTACATTTGAGAAGAACTACACCACTACAGAAAGAGAAGGACTAGCTATGGTGTATGCCCTACAAAAGTTCAGACACTACCTATTGGGCACACATTTTAAAATGTATACTGACCATTCTACTTTGAAATACTTGGTCAATAAGCCAGTGTTAGGGAGAAGAATTTGCAGATGGCTACTTCTCTTCCAGGAGTATGATTTTGAGGTTATTGTGAAACCAGGTAGATTGAATGCAGGACCTGACCATTTATCTAGGATAGAGTCAGGGGAGGAACCTACAAATTTGGACGACAATCTGCCTGATGCGCAACTCTTTTCTATTCAAGCAGCAGATGAATATTATTTTGATATTCTTGAGTTTCTCACTACAGAGCAAGCGCCAGTTGAGTTTACAATCTAGCAGACGGAGCAACTTGTTGTCAAAGCCGCAGACTTCACTTTGATACGAGGCCAGCTTTACAAGTTGGGCCCTGATGAAGTCTTGCACAGATGCATTTTACCGCATGAGAAGGACTCCATCATCGCAGAAGCGCACTCAGGAACCGCAGGAGGCCATTTCGCAAGAAAGCTGACTGCGCAGAAGATCTTAGCCGTGGGACTTTGGTGGCCAACATTACACAAGGATACTAAGGAATTCTGCAAATGTTGCGATGTGTGCCAGCGAACAGGAAAACCTTCAAGGAGAGATGAAATTCCGCTAAGACCCTAGATAACACTGCGTGCTTTTGATAAGTGGGCCATTGATTTTGTAGGACCTATCAACCCACCAGGAAAGAGAACCGGTGCAAGATACATCATCACAGCTACTGAATACCTCACCAGATGGGCTGAGGCAAAGCCAGTTAAGAACTGCGACGCTGTCACTTCCGCGCAGTTCATTTTTGAGAACATTATCACTAGATTTGGATGTCCACTAATTCTAATGAGTGATCAAGGTACACATTTCCTGAATGATACTATAGAGGCCCTTACTGAGGAATTCCACATTATTCACCATAAGAGTACACCCTACCACCCTCAAGCTAATGGTACAGTGGAGGCATTCAATAAGATTCTCGAGAATGCCTTGACGAAGATCTGTAATCAACAAAGAGATGATTGGGACTTTAGAGTCACATCTGTGTTATGGGCTTACAGAACCACATGCAAGACCCTAACAGGTCACACACCTTTTAGTTTGGTGTATGGACAAGAAGTAGTTATGCCCATGGAATACATTGTACCAAGCCTCGGGATTTCACAAATTACATAAATGACAGATACTGATACTATGAGTGAAAGACTCTCACAATTGCTTGCCTTAGAAGAAGACATAATTTTAACCGGATTCCATCAACAAGTACAGAAAGCAAGACTGAAAGCTTGGCATGACAGGCATATTAAGAATAAAAATTTTCAAGAAGGAGACTTGGTACTCCTTTATGATAGTAAATTCATCAAGTTTCCAGGGAAGTTTCGTGTACATTGGTTAAGCCCTTTTCAGGAGATAAAGATAACAGAAGAAGGAGCAGTTCAGCTTGCAAAGCTTAATGGAGAATTGCTGCCCACAATGATCAACGAGAGTCGGCTCAAGATTTATCTTGACGGCCACTCCGCCCTGTCGACGTAATTAGATGCTAAAGAAGTGCAGATGTCCAGTGTAGTTGAAATAGGCATCGCATCATCAGTCTACACGGAAATCGTGAGACACTCAGTCTCTGACTTCCCGCGCAGTTCCTTGCATTAGAGAGATTTTGAGGTCAAAAAAGGGCCTCCTAAGAGATGTACTACAAAAATATGAGATATATTAAAATATTATGAATTGGGGATTTTATGGGGTAGGTATATATGACAAGTCACCTCCCACACTATTTTCTATGCACAATATAAATAACCATGGTTGAGTTACTTTTCAAAATTCACTAGAAATAAAATTAATAAAATATGTCTACATTGATGTGACTAAGATTGATTGTAAATTCCCAAAAATGTATTGTCATTTAACATTTATTTGTCTTGAACTTGCAAATGAAATTAAATAATAAAAAACATTTTTAAGAGCTTTTTTTTAAATTTTATGTTGACTTTTTATATTTAGTACTTTTCTCATGAATTTAATAATGTAATTTAATTGAGAATTTATTTACATGTAAAATGTCAATAATATTATTATAATCCACATTGCATTATTATTATTATAATTATTATTATTATTATAATTATTATTATTATTATTTATTAAATCTATTATTATTCTTTATTAGTTTGACATTATGTTATTAAATAGAATGGAGTGAATATATAATTTAAAATTAAAAACATAAAAATGATAATATATTATTTTATAAAAAAATGTGAAAGGACTTTTTTTATGAATTAAGAGTACTTCACTTGAAAATGACAATAATATTATTTTATGTGAAAGTGTGAAAAGACATTCATTATGAGTACTTTACTTGAAAATGACAATAATATTATTTTATGAAAAGACTATCATTATGAGTACTTTACTTTATGACTTAAAAGTACTTACACCACTACCTTGGTTAACTATGTGTTTTCATCCACCATAGAAAATTTGACAAATAAGCTTTCTTAACTCATGCAATGCCACCTCACCAAGGGGGATGATGTCATCTACTAGAATGTGATTGGTTGTATTTTATAGTACATTTTCTTTGTTTTGAGGCCCTTTTTTGACCTCAAAATTTCTCTAATGAAACATCCACGCATGTCAATAAAGTTTGTGTGGAGCGACCCTATTTTGCGCTCTTGCGAAGTTTTTCTGGGTTGTCGAACCATCGCTCTTGCAGAGTTCCCCTTGTCGAGTTGCTGCTTGAGGAGTTCTCGTTGTGGACCCCTCTATATGCACAGTTACCCATGCTGAAGTGACCCACCGAAAATTTGAATTACTGTAGTCCTATAGCTGCGTTTGAATATTAAATGAAGGATAAGCTCGCCATTTAATTGTATCCGCTCTGACAGAGTCGGCTTGATCTCCCTAAGATCCGCATTTATGTCATGCACCGGAAGCTTTAGCTTCTCCCAGAAGGCTGTCAAAGCCCGTCCATCACAATTAATGCATCGCAGCGGCGCGGGGGTAGGGGGGTTGTCAACTCATGCATAGGCACCTACGGCTATTAGCCCCACTTGTCCGCATTTACTATCGCCTTTAGCTATAAATACCTCGCACTTGTATATCTTCGGGTTACTTTTCTCAAGTTGCATAGTGTCTTGTTTGAGAATCTAAGTTATTGTTTTCAGAGCCGAGTTGTGCAGACTGCTTCCTTTGTTTTCAGCGTTTGTATCCTATGCTTCTCTGCCATTTGTCTATTCAAGTCCTTGCTGTCTATACCGGTTCACGACGGAGAACCTGTCCACTGAAAAAAAAATTCATCAATTTAAGCGCAGAGGCTTAGATTTCGGCATGACTACCCCGGTGACGACCTCGGCTTACACGCACCCTGGTTGGACTGATCCTAGACAATCTCCGGGCACAAGGGCGTCTCAGCCGGACGAGCCCGTTCCAGAGCCGTTGGCCACTATGGTGAATTACATTCCGTCGCGTCCAGATAATGCACCCGAGGTGCATATTCCAAAGAATGCAAAGTATCCGATTCTGCTGCCACCAATGGCGGAAGTCGTGCGACAAGAAGGGTCCCTGCTTGGACACCTTCCACTGGTCAAGTTTTCTGATTTCAACCTCGGAAACTACAAAACGTATCCTCAGTTTGCACCAGATTGCTATCTGACGGTAGTCTATAATCTGACCAGAAAGGTTGATGAATTCGTCCCGAAGGAATTTGCAGCAAATTTAGAGCGGCCTGGACTTTTGAATCCGTTGAAGCTACCGCACTTCGGGCGTAGCAATGAAGTCAATGCAATTGTTAAGGCACTGCTATCCTGCGTTCATGGTGGTTACCTTTGGCTGGGGAGGCCAATTGATTTAAATGTCAAATTGATTCATCATATTACCGGCCTATCTAAGGTTGGTAAGGACCCCAATATTCATTTTGTTGGAAAAGATAAGGACAGAAAGTTGGCTGCACAGTTGGTGCAAAAATACAAATTAACAAGAGGAGGTCGGGCTTATGACCTCACTATAGTTGAGGATGAAGCACTTAGATTTACAGGAAGTCTGCTTGCAGGCAGACTTCTCACAAAGTGCAGACCTAAAGAAGTCACTGGAGTTGTCGTGGAGCTCGCAATCGCAGCTGCGGAGGGAGAGCAGTACAATTGGTCTCTCTTCCTCCTCAATTCTTTCTTGGAAGACTGTCGAAACGTCCAAGACACCGCCCGTCAGTTGTTCCATTTTTCTTGTCTTTTAATTTTATGCGCCTTTATTGGGTGGAAGGAGCCCCCCAACACTCAGTTCCTTCCGCGACGCGCAGGAGAGGTTGCAGAAATGTGCTATGTAAACCTCTGGGATTCTAGTAATCCCGCGAAGGGAAAGATGAACCGCGCTGTCTTTTGTGAATATTACCATCTCCTCAAAGATACCATTCAGGAAATGCCGAGGCTGAGTGAGGAGACAGCACAAAGATATGGAACTAAGTTGGTCTTTTCTGCCAACTTGCATGAAATTTACCTCCGCCCTTGCGGCATTCAAGAAGAATGGGTCGTAGGCCTTTACAGGATGACCACTGAAGATGTTGAAGAAACTGTCAAGTCTTGGTCGGATGAATGGAGGGAGGCCACCGAAGTCGCATCCGCGATGCCACCCCCTGCTGCGCAAGAGAAGGATAAGGGCAAGGAAGCACCTGAGCAAAGAAGTGAGGAAGGTTCAACAGAACCAGCGGCCAAGAAGCAGAAGGTGTCGCATCCCTCTGAGACCATTGCCTAGGGGATCAACCAGTACTTGAAAGAGCAATTTCACGAGCTGCGGACCGTGCACGCTCACATCAAAAGTGCTCTGGACCTGTAGTTCATGGAATTAAAAGGTCTCGCAGGAAGAGTTGCACAGACCCATGCACCAGCATCTACTTCGTAGGTGCCGCAGGAACCTACAAGTACCGAGCGAGTTGAAGTACTTGCAGAGAGGCATACTGTCGTGCACATCCCGCCTACAAGCATGACACTTCCGAATCCTTTGGCCGCACTGCAGGTAAGTGCAGTTGGACCCATTGAAATAAATTTTTCTTTGATTCTGATAGAAACCTTGTAGTTAGTACAAGAGAAGGTCTCTATTGAGCTGAGAGATAGAGAGCTCTCCACATTCCATGCAAACCAAAGACTGCAATCACAGGAGATAGAGCTGAAGGCAGGATACAAGAATATCTCTGAGAAGCTTGCACTTTATGAGGCACAAGACATTGGGATAAGAAACGTAGTTGATGAAATCACCCAGGAGCTGCCGGCCTGCGAGATTCAACCAGACCTTCCTCTGGTTGAGAAAGTTCAAATTATTGGTGGAAGGGTGAAAGCCCTAGAGCAGGAAATAGTTTCTATGGATGAATACCATAGAACGCAGATCGTCGAGTTGGAAGCTCGTGTTGCAGCGCATCCTACAGATGATAGGCAGGAGCAATTTGAAGCACTGCGCAGAGCTTCCACACAAATGAAATCCAGAGAAGATGAAGCTGAGAACTTGATGACCCAAGCTATGGAGGCTTGGACTGAGCTTGAGAAGCTCCCTTTCAAAATTGGTCTTTTAGAACAGGTACAAGCAGCAGAACAGTCCCTAACTGTTCTAACTGAAGAAGCTAAGGCATTAGAAGGCTTAGCAAAAATGAGGAAAATAAGCGAAGTGCGCAGAATACAACAGTAACTGCACAAGATCAGAAATGAAGATGCTAAACTCACCAACAGTATTCAACCATTTATGGATGAATATGCTGAACTTGCTGCCCAAGCCGAGGCAAAGATCAAAGAAATTGCTGAATCTCAACAGTTGGTTGATGCATAACTGAAGAAGAAGCCACTGCAGAAATGGTGCAGACAGCTGTGGAGTGCCTCGATGAAATGGACTCCGCTATTGCGCAGTGGAAGAACGCATTTGCCGTGACCAAAGCAAAGGCAGATGCGCAAGTAAAGCGACCACACGCTAGTGCGAGTGGCTCAGGGACGAGCCACAAGTAAGTGTTAGGGGCCTGTTGGATCCTAGGCCGCAGCTATGTATAGCTGTGAATTTTGAGGAAAAAGCACAAGTGTTGAAGGGAAAGTGCTAATTTTGAATAAGCACCAATTTTGGGCAGAAGTGAACGATGCGCAGTATGGCGCCAGATGGACGAGCTCAGCACAGATTATGGACCGGAAATTGTGGAGCTCGCGCGCACACGTCAAAGGAGAATGAATGTGGCCGAGTAGAGAGCTCAACTACCACAATAAATGAAGCGACGGAATAGAGGGCTCAGCTACCCTCATTAAGGATAAGTACATAAGTTATGGTTGCTCTGATCAAGGAAGAGCAATGCACCAAAGCATTGAAGGCGAAGGACAAGGAGCAGTGAATGTTGAAGTGGCGCCCATACCCGCAATCTGCGCCGAAAATCGTGGAGCCTGCAGGAAGCGGCGGCGTGACTGCAAGCGGCGCCTACAGTACACCTAGCCATATCCGCGGTTAGGGTTTTTGGGGAATATTGCTGGGAAAGGCCCACAGTTTTGTAAAGGTGCGACCCTCAGGGCCACCTATATATATGTGTATTTGTAAAGGAAGAAGGTTAGCTAGCTGTTTGAGATATGATAGTTAGTTAGTTGGTTAGCTAGCCATTAGATGTTTTAGACACAAGAGGGTTAGACGTGAGACGTTAGCCATTAGATGTTAGATAAGTTGCAGAAGTGATAGCTTTGGAGCTAGTCACTGGGTTGCAAGCAGTCTGAGTCGACGTCTGAACCATTGTAATCTCTGTAGAAGAAGAGACTAGATCTAGAGAAGGGCTCCCAACTGTGTGCGTGGAGTTTCCTAGAATGATCTAAGGCTGCAGTTGTGTGCGCAGCAGGACTGTAATTTATATCTTTGAGATTAATATAAGATACACTTCCCGTGGACGTGGTTTCCCCGTGGAGGTGAACTACATAATTCTCGTTGTTATGATGCTGTGATTGTGTGAATGCATGTTTTAGTTTACTATCTGCGTTTACATGAATGTTTCCTTGTATTTATGAATGAGTATATAAATCAAGTCCTTGAAGCTCCCTTAGAAGTTATTCTCGCGCACTATCGAAGGAGTCGATAAGAGCACTATCACCGCAGCGCTTATGGAATGCATCACTGCGCTGGGCGCGCAAGCAGAAATGATACCCAGAGTATCAACGCAGAGGGTAATTGCCTCATGTGCAGGAGTGGAGATACCGCGCAGCTAGGCTGGCAAGCGAGAGTTCCAGCACTGTTGTACTGAGGTGTGCGGAAGAGTAAGACCTTCCACTTTGAGGAATCTTCTCGGAAGAGAGAGGGAGAAGATAACAGTCTCCGCGTTGCCTAGGTTAAGGAAACTTGATTCCTTATCCCCCCCATAGCCACTTCGGGTGAGACTTCGGGCTGCTGCGCAGCTCGTTGCCAAGAGGGCCAGTGCGCCAAGGGGTGTTTGTTGCTGTGCCTCATTAAAATTCGGGTCTGTCCAAAAAGCAGCCAACAAAAATCATCATTGGTGCCTTGAAAATCCTCGCTGGGAGAAAAATTTTCATCATATTGTTTGTTGTCTTTAAGATCCCCACTTGGAGGAACGTCTTCATCATCATCACATTCTTTCTCTTCATTACTAGTGTCTTCCAAATCTTCATAACTAGGAAGTTCTTGAATAACATGCTTGATTACATTGCTTGCGCTGCCAATATCTTGGCTAGATGAACAATACATTTCTTCTCTGACATTGGAATTTACTTCAGATGAGTCCATGACTTCTCACTAAAAGATAGAATTATAAAAAAATCTTAATCTCCCAACTGCAAAGAAATTTTACCACAGTCCTCACCAAAAAGTAGAATGGTGCAACTGTCGACCGACAATCTTATAGCTATGAGAATGAAAATACCCCCCCAAAATATTCCCTTCAAAATATTCCCTCCAAAACTTCCCTCCAAAATTTTCGTTCAAAATTTTCCCTCCAAAATTAAAGCGCACATTTATATGATATTAAAATAATTGAAATAATATATTAACTAATTGCATATTTCTATCCCAGACATTTAAGACTAGTAAAATTTCTCGTAACATTTTTTATATACAATTTGTAACAACACAATGACTATTTACATTTTTTTACCCAACATTCATAACATTGGTAATTATTTAATTTTAACCTATCTTATATAAATTTAATAAAAATGCAGTAACTAATTTCATTTTTTTTATCCCACATTAGTAAAAAAGTAATGTTAAACCTAATCTAGGATATAAAAACCATTTAGATTTCCTACTATTCATCATTTATTTTGGAGCAATTTAGTAAGAGTTGCAAGGTTAGTGCTTTTTCTGTTTTTAATAAATTAATTAGTTTTTTTTGTTAATTTTCCAATAATTATTTTATGGATTTATTAATTTAGTAATGCTTGTTTTATAGCTTTATTAATTTAGTAATGTTTGTTTGATTGCTTTATTGATTTATTCTTTTACATTTTTATTTTTTTAACATTCTTAAGAATGGTAAACTTAAACCTATTCTATCTTATTAATACAGGATTGTTTAGTCTTTCGAGAAATTCACGGAGGTTTTCAAGAAGAACGGGAAGATTGCAGAGAAGAACTCCCAGCACTTTCAACACAGGAGGCTCTACCACTTTCCGGGTTAGTTTTATATTTTTTTAAAATGTAATTTTTTTTTAAATTCGTGTATTATTAATCGAGGAAAGACTTTCCCCTCATTCCACGAATATTAGCTTTGGGTTTAAAATACAAACTAAAATAGAAACTAAATTTTAAAACTTTTGTATTATATTTGTATATATTGGTAGGTGGGGGGGGGTTGTGTTGGCCCGGTTTTGCAACCAGGCTTAGTGCTATGGGCACCTGCTAACTAGTAGCGGCAGTTTCAATAGAATTAAACAAGAATCTAATCTAAACAAAACTAATCATGGATCTATGCAAGAATATAAGCAAATAATGGAAATATTTTAAAAACAAGAACAAGAAAATATAAAAGAATAAATTTGTATTTAAAAATGGGGCAAGCTAATGCTTGCAATAATAATACCTTCAATGGTGAAGGTTGATGTAGAGCAACTCCCAAGATAAGTAGCTCCAAGCTCCAAGAGGTCTCCTTCTCCAAGGTTGCTTATAATGGCCAAAATGCTCAAGGGAGATTTCGGCAGCATGAGGATGAGATAATGGATGGATGTGAAATGAGGAGCCCCTACCACCTTTTTATAGGTTTTGGTGATTTGTGGTTTTGTGGAAACCAAATGGTATTGACCAACATGGTTTAGGTACTTTTCCCTCCTTTTTCCTTTTTTTTTTGAATAAAATTAATATTTTAATTCCCTTTTTAATATTTTTGGGAATTTGGACCCTTTTTTAGGGTTTTTTATGCTTTTCAGGAAAAATAATATTTTTGAGTAGGAAAAAGGGGTGTACTAAGGTCTTTTGGTGACCTTTTGTTGGTTTCAGAGGCTCAGATGGTGGAAAAGTGGACAAATGGGTCATGTGAATAAGGGAATGAGCTAGTGAGCACTTTTTAGGTGTTAACAGGTTAGTTTTAAATTTTTATTATATTGTTATCGGGTTAGTTTTTTTTTTTTAACTTTTGTATTCTACTGCTAGGTGGGAGGGTTAGTTTTATTTATTTTTTAAATATTTTATTATATTGTTAAGTGGGTTAGGGGGTAGGGGGTTAGTTTTAAATATGCTTTTAAAAAATTTTATTATGTAGTTAGGTGGTAGGGGTAGGTCTAATTTTCATTTTAAAATTAATTATTATATATTTTAGGGGGGGTAGAGTGTAGGTTTACATTTTTTTTTTTTAAATCTCAAAATGTAAAAAACAACGATTATGAATGGAAAAATATTTTTAAATTTTTTAAAACATTTTTCAAATACAATTTATAGTGAATATTGATGTTGATTTTGTCTAGATTACAAATGTTTGTTGATTTATTTTAAAATTCTACATTTTGGATATAGGTACAATGGCATCAAGAAAGATATCTGTAAACGTTTCTGGATCAAGAGCGGCGATCATTGCATCGAAAAAAATAGTTGAGGCATCTGAGAATGTTGAGACTCAAGACAGAGTTCTTAGATTTGAAGAACTAAGAATGAAGAATGTTAGAGAATGGAAACATGCAGCAGAAGAAGACAAAACAGAGTATCATTGGCATCTGAAGGAAAAAAATCAAGGAAAACCCGAAAGCATTCTCTTATATTGTTCTGCAAATCCATATATTCAAGCATATTACAATCTATTGGGATTGGTGAGAGATATATGTGTAGTGATGGGTACATATATTGTTTATGCACAGGTGAAACAATCCAAGACCTTTGCGAACATCCAATATGCTTTGAAGATTGCAAAATATAATGTTCAAGAAAATTTCACAAATTTTTGTCAAGGGGTCGTGGATGAAATTGAAAGCGGGAGAGTAAGTTTGAATATTGATATTATTCTTAAACTGGTTTTGTTATACCTTGGATATCACAATGTAATAGATTTAATATGATAATGTTTTTATTTTGTAGTATTTTTCTATTTCGATTTCAAAAAAGTTGAATGGAATTTATTATACAGAGGCCGATCCTATGGATGTCATTAGTGTCGCTATTCAAAAGGGACCAGAAGCAAGGAAGAACAAACAAGTGTTAAATGTTCAAACTAAAGAAGTACTAGCACAAAGAGGAAAGAGCATCCGAAAATCAAATCAGGTACCTAGAAGGGTTATATTTAAATCTTCATCTCGCCGAACTGAACATGATGAAATTGTTGCAAATGAGCTTGTTACTCCTGCTAGTAAGAGTAACAAACAATATCGAAAAAGAAATATGGTTGAGAGTGCCTCGATTCCTATTGAAGGAATTGTTGATTTAGAAGGAACCCCTTGAAATAAAAAAAGAGGAGATCTGTTGTTGCTGAAACCAAAGTTATTATTGAATTTGAGAGTGAAAATTCTGGTGGGAGTAGGGAAATCATTACTCCAGGTGTTGATCTAGAGGATGGCATTGTTAAGACAACAGAAAATTCCATTCGAGATCGATTGTGGAGCTCAAATTATCACTTATTCGGCCGAATAACCATATTTATTCGGCCGAATAAATATGGTTATTCGGTCGAATAGCTTCCGCTATGTCTCTCGGGCACCCGATTCTCACGAAAGTGTTACCCAACTTCACGTTTTCACCCAGAGATAATTTGGTTAACAGTGGACATACATTTGAGTTGAATGTGAATCAACTTTATAAACCCACAGAAGGGCAAGATCAATTTAGAATTAGAAAACCACATCACTTGCATATTCAGAACTTGAAAGCATTGATGAGGCACAATCCCTATGCACATGTGGTTGACTACCTAGTCCTTGTTGACCCGGAATTGTTTCCTACTAGAGATGAATTTGATGAAACAAGATGTTTTCATTACAAATATTATGTTCTTGGAGGGAATCATTTTGCATAGGCAAGAAGAGAGTTGATGCAAGAATATCCCAATAACCCTATTTTTGAAACACTTAAACGCATCATTTATGCTGGTTTAACAGATGTTGAAGCAAAGTTGTTGGCATGGGATCATAACACAGATAGTGAATATAGGTTGACAATGACATTTGTTCAGAGGGTCAAATTTATACACAGTGAATTTGTGCAAATATGTGGCAGGGAAAAATCTAGAGTTGATGCAAGTTTTCAGAGACAATGTTGTATGGAAATAGGTCTCCCTATTAAATATGATATTGTGCAACCAAAAAATTCCAAAGGAAGTGATGCATTCAGATCTATAGATGCCTATTTCCAGTTGGCATTCAAAGTTGGGTAAACATGGGATTTGATTGATGATATATTTAGCTTGTGGGAGAATATTGGCATAAAAAACCAAAAAGTGAAAAAAGGTAGAGTTGTTCCATGGAGAGGTGGTAAGGCAGGTCCTGACGTCAAGAATATGCCAGAAGACATGACTATTGCACCTTGGAGAACAATGCAAGGTGTTAAGGATGAAACATTAATAGCTACAATACTATCACGAGTAAAGTCAGATGAATTATCCATGGAGGAAATGTGCAGCGAACGTGAAAAGTAAGTTGAGCATTTTTTTGAGTTTAACATTTTTGTTATGTTCTAGGTATTTTGTTATATTATTATATATGATTGTAAACATCATTTATTATTTTATTGTCTAGTCACAAGGTATACATGAAAATACAAGAGGAGATGGTTATAATGTTGATTGAGAAGAGTTGGGATGATGTCAAATGCAACTATCCAGACTCAAGCTCAATAGAAACTTTAAAACAATTTTTTGTTGCATTCAAGAAGGTATGTTGATCTATGATACATCCTATTTTATTTATTTTCTAATTCAATTCATTTCTATTTTATTACTTATAGAAATCATTTTCATTTGAAGATTCCAAAGAGGGGTAGAGATGGAATACCGGAGTCCTTCAAAATTCATATCCAAAGAGCCAAAATAGAACACCAAAGGAGACAACGTCTTGCAAACTTTGAACTTGATGATACACTTGATCATTATATTTGGAATGGGATTGACACTATGCAATATAAAGTCATTTTAGGTGACTGTGCAAACATTGCAAATTTTGTTCCTAAAAAGGAGTACGCACTAGTGGTTGCAGACATCCCTCATGGATACAATATCCGAAACACTACTTATGATTGTGAGCCTTATACTTACCAATCATTCAATAAAGTGGTTTCGGGATTTGTAGATGTCACAACATCACCACTATGGAGATTTGTTGTTTTCCATTCAGACACACAATTAGGGGGATTGTTGACAACCTTCAGGGTTAAAGGAAAAAAAGGAAGCAACTTCATTGGTAATATATTTGCACTATATTATCAAAATTTTGAATTTATAAATCAATTATATTTATTGATAAGTTAATTAATTGTTTTATATTTTTGTTACAGGAAAAATCCTAATGTTTGTAGCTCAGGCAGTGATCCATTCCTGAGTGATGCTGAAAGCATACATGTTGCAACTTGGACACAGGCCGAGGCTTATGAATCTCTTTTAATCAATGAAAAGAGTGGAGGAAAACATAGTCAGATATTGAGTTATAATGCCGTGGTAAAAAAATTAACATATGAAGAAAGGGATTTGAAAGGAGTGATTGTAAACATCTATCAAAAGCCACAAGCGTTGATTAATTATCCCATAAATTCATTTTCAAGAGAAGGAGATTGGGTCTTATATTTGTTCTCGGGTTTAGGTAAACTATCTCATATTACATATGAAATAATATATCAAGTTTTATTGGATGTTTTATTCTTCATTATTTTATTGTTTTAAAGTATGCTTCTTTATGCTATTTGACTTAACTTTATTTTTGTTTTTGGTGATTAGGTACAACAATAGCATGCTCCTTATAGAAAGGAAGAAATTGCATATCCATTGATAATGATCCACTCCAATGAAATTACATAAACCAAATAATTAAGGCTATTCAAGTTCTTCCAGATGAACTGCAAGAATTTGGTTTGAAGAAAGGAGAGTTTAGTGAAACACTTGTGGCAAAGATGTCAAAAGAGCTCCAACCCCCATTAGGAGGGGTGTTTGAAAAAGAGCACTTTGGGGATCTTAAAGACATAGAAGACCCAATGGAAGAGGACATTGATGTCCCTGAGGAAAGTCAAGCTTCAGAAAATTCCAATGTTGATGAAGAATTTGGCATGCATGATATTGTTGAATAGTTTCATGTTTTGAAGAAAATGTTAATTTTGACAATTTTGTATAGTTTTTTTATAAGATATATTAGTAATGTTTTGACTTTTAGACTTTATTTTAGAAATAAAATTTCTACATATAATGTTTTTAATATGTTTTTTACAAATAATTTGTATATTTTTTCTTGAATTTATGTGAATCGTCACTTTTCGGAAAATAATATGAAATATGATCATTTTTTATACAAAAATTCTCTGAAAAATCATTGAAAATGGTTTTAAATGTCTTTATTTTCTGGAATTGTTTACAATTTTGTCAATAAAAATGCCTTATTTTGTCCATAAAAATGTCTTATTTTATAAAAAAATTGTAAAATGTTTCTGTTTTTCATTATAAATTGCTTAAAAATGTATGTTATTTTGTTAAATTTCTAAAAACACACTTGAAAATAGAAATTAAAAATAATTTAGAACAAAGATAATTCAAAGGCCCCCAAAAATGTCTCAAAATGAAAATGTGTGATAGTGGTATCAACCATTTTTGAAACGGAGGTAAAAATATCTACTAAAATTATGAGAGAGAAAAACAAGAACTGTGTCGAGTTCTCGTTTCATCGTATAAGTGGTTCATCCTAGATTAGTTATGGTTACTTATTTAGATGTCGATACTTTTAAGATTTATCTTGATACTAATTTCATTAAAAGTGCTAATTGTTGACTTTCTTGATGATGAAGAGGTCCTATGGGCACCCCGAGGCTTACTTAGCTATTTAGCTAAAGCATTTTAACTTCTATCACAGATTGTAGGTAAGAGCGATACTTCTTTCAAAATGTATAAAGAGGTCTTATTTAAACTTCAGTTAGCCTTCAATGTTTAAAAAGGGAAAAATAGAAAAACCCCAAGTGTTCCAGGGTGAGATCTATTCTAGTTTGATCTTCAGTTTTATGATTATATTATGTACTACGTTATTTAAATAATTCCATAACAAATATATTCAATTCTCAGAATTTGTGTTAATTCTATTACACTTGTTTTGTATTAAGGTATCGTTGAAAGTTTTGAGCTTTGATTTCAATGCTAAAGGAATCTAAATCCTACACCTAGGAATTACACCATGTACTCAAGTATATAACAATAGGATCATATCCTAAACTTAAATGCTATCACTATGATTTTATTCTTATCTTTTGATATTTATATACGATGTACATAACCCTGCGTATTAGTTTTATTATGTCAACTTTGAAACATAACATCGGATTTCATACTATGTTCTATATGAAAATTTGGGTGTCATAACCATGAGCTCACTATATCAATGACTAAGAATTACCCTTGTTATGCGCTCTATGGTTTTTATACTAGTACAAGGGTTTGATAACAAGGACTCTACGTAACAATTGGATATTAAAAAATGATGAGTTGACCTTTGATAATACGTAGCCAATCTATACCATGGTTATAAGTTTAAACAAGTTGAAGGCCAAACATTTAATACATAATGTTGATTATGATGGCGGACTCCACATAAGATGGAAGCTATGGTATTTAAAGTGCATTAAAAGCGTGTTTGGTGGAATTCCTATTGGCATCCACCGTGGCGGTCTTCACGTGGTGCTTCTTGGTAGTAGTGAGACCCTAACTGCCTTTGGAGTTACTTCGTCGAAGGCACAACCTAGGCATTTATTTGTTTGCAGTGAGTGGGGTTTGGAGAGGCCGACAGGCCTCCAGATCCTTAGGGTTTGTAACAGTGTTTCGGAGGCACCTCTCCAGGGTTTGATACCTCGACCTGTGACTTGTATACTTCCCACAGTAAGTGTTAAGATCCTAACCAAGCCTGAGCTAAGGATTGCTGCGTTTGTTAATGGTTTGCATGTCCTCGCTGGTTACAAGAGTGTTCGTTCAAGATGCAAGGTTTTCCTTTGAAAGGTAAATTCATGGTTCTTTCATTTTGACATTATTATAGCTGCTTGTATTTAAGTTTGAGCTTTGTTTCCCTATATTTAACCACATTGTATGTTTTGCTGGAAGGTGACCCCTCGGATTGGGATTTTTATGTGCTAAGCAATGGGAGAAAGAGATTAAAACTGGTAAGCCTCGGTGACTTCTCGTAAGGTGCATCCTGGAAAAATTTCGGTCCTTGTTTGGTATAGCCGAGTATTTAGTTCTGTGGTTAGTTGTGGATTTTTCCACTGTTGTAAAGTTTGAGCCGTAAGGCTTTTTTTTGGTGTAGGGAGGATTGAATCCTCAACCTACTTCTGCGTTGTCTCTGTAACGTTTTACTGTGTAACAATTTAATTGATAAATGTATACGGTTGTTTTCAAAGGGTTTAACACATGACATTTTGAGGAAATGAAATGGCAACTATTTATGGTATTTGAAACATGATTTTGTTTGTAAAATGTAGTTGGGGTTTCGAGCACTGGACCTCGCGTTCTTTCCCTTTGAGCTAAATGCGTTTTTCAAAGGTTGATAGTGTCGGTTTTGTAATTCGAAATACTAAAGTGTTAAGTTAAAAAGATAACTTTCGGCATATTTTTTATGTTGAAAAGATTTGCAGGGTTCATCCTGTAACTTATAAAGTTATGAGTTTAACCTGTAGGGAAACACCCTTTGGGTGTTGAACTCTAACTTCGCAGATTATGTATGTTTTACTTAAAGGGAAAAAGGTTGATATTGTATCAGTTTTAACACTGTTTGTTAACAAAGGAAATGAGCCTTGTCTTGAAACCCCGTCAAATGATTTCTGTGTTTTTAATTAGTAATGTTTAAGGACTACACCTAGTTCGGGTTTCAAATCTCTGAATTAGAGTGTATGGAAAAATCTTTGTGTGTTCGGACTCTTGTTTGAGTAATTCTATTTTGTTTTTGCATAAAAGATGGAAAGTTAATTTAGTGTTGTTTGAATAGCTAAAGTTTGGGTTGAGACTTGGATCATTCGTCAGCAATAATAGTTGCTATTCGTTTTATAATATTTAGGGTTTAGTTTTCAATTGACAGTTGAATAAAATTTGTATGCAATAATATTATTAGTACTGTATAATAGATATGTGTGGTTTCGATCTACTTTGCAGTAATTTCAATTCATACTTTGTTGATGAAAATCTAAACTATGTGTTTCGATACTATTAGCATTTGTAATGTAGAAACTAGAATGCCTTTAAAGGAGTTTCATTTGAAAAGAATAGTAAATATGTATATATTATTCGTCTTCTGAAAAGAATGGTTAACCTATAACTGAACTTTAGGTTTTGTACAGAAGTATGGAAATGTTTATGTATTTTTACTTTTGTTTATATGAATGTCATGATATTACAATGTTTGAATAAATAAATAGTTGCTATGTTTTGCATGTCTAAAACATGAGAGATTATATTTGAAATGTAAACAGATAATGTAATACAGGAAACATAACAGAATTTATCTATGATAAATACTCAATCATTTTATCTATATCATTGTTCATATCTATCTTTAAACACTCTTCTCGTGAACCATGGTCAACCAAGTTTAACTAATGTCCACCATGTCAAACACAATCAATCATGATCGAACATGTTGAATCATAATTAAACATTGTCAAACATAGTAACACATGATAACTATACCCAACAAAACTCAACCATGGACTTGGACATAATTGAACATGAGCATCCAATGCCAACTTTGTTAAAAAATAGTAAAGCATGGTTAACTATGCTCAATCATTGTTCCATGGTCAACCATATTCAACCAAAGTCACCTATAATCAAACATCCCAAAATAATACATGGTTAGACATCACAAACTTTAGTCAAGCATTTTCAATTATGGAAAACCATAGTTGACCAAAGTCAATAATAGAGAGTTGTAGTCAAACATGGTAAACCTTAGTCAATTATGGAAAACAATGGTAAAACATGACCAACCATTGGTCATCCATAATTGAGTATTTTTAACCATAATTTAACATGGTTATACATAGGAAAACATAGTCAAACATATTTATCCATAGTCAATCAAAACAAAACATTGTAAATCATAAACAAAAATGGTCAACCATAATCAACTAAGTTTAACTAATGTCCATCATGTCAAACATGATAAACAATGGTCAAAAATGTTGAATGATATTCAAATATTGTTAAACATTCTCAACTGTTGAATCATATTCAAATATTGTTAAACATTCTCAACTATGGCTAATCACAGTCAACTAATTATCAATTATAGTTAAGCATTATTAACCATGGTCAACCATATTTAGCCATCATTAACTATAGTTTATGATGGTTAACAACATCAACCATAGTAAAACATAGTCAACCAAAGTCAAACATATTCAAGCACATTTAACTACAATTAAACATGGTTAACCATGTGTTGGTGTCCAATATTGTCACCATTTTTTATCATTTAATTTACTCGAGGTGGCGTTATTTCTATCGTTTTTTGCTATAGTAAGTTGTTTTCTTAGCCATTCATCCCATCAAATAGTCCAGGTATGCACAAACTCACTTACCATGCAAATCTTATTATATTTCATATATTATGGTTTATTTATGATTTAAATGATGTTTTTGGGCATAATTAACACTTATGGTTTTAATTGACAGGCTACGATTTGCAAGTTATCCATCCTTTAGCCCATGCACTACGTGCACAACCTAAAATGATTTCATCTCATCGTTCAGCCCATGAAATCCATGGTTGATGCATCTCAAACCGTTGAATGAAGAGGAGGACACATGGGTTCTATTTGCCATGTGGCGTTGATGGTTAATGAACCATTGTTTTAGAATATTTTTCCTTATGCTCGCCAAGCTTGACAGCACATATCACGGCCACGTGAACACGTTAACCTTCGGTTCATCTGCGCGTTCATCCTGGAATCACACACGTCTGCTCAGCTCTTGCACATTGTTGTTCTGGAAGGAGTCGGCCTGTTCACACTCAGTTGGCCAACATAAATCCCACGCCCACGCTCAGTATGCCAATGTAACTCCTGTGCCCATGTCAACACTCCATCATATGATTCTGCTCACTTTTTGAGGAAATGAATGCTCAGTTGTTCGAATTGGAAAGGATTGACACCGAGGAGATGGGTAGATGCCCCCTGCACTTTTATGTATCACTTAATCAGCATTTACAGACATTAAACATTCATATTATTAGAGAGGTCGACTTTGTCGACCCTCTCACCCAGTGTAACTTATAAATAGTTGCCTCTATGATTGCAACGAGTTAGTTCTTTAGCTTCTGAATTTACGATGGTTTTCCAGTCTTACTCCAAGCATCTGCAGTCGTAGATAGTGTGAAGACAGAGTCTGTAAATTTTCTCAAGTTAATGAAAGTAGCAGCATGTTGATGTTCTGCTGGTAGTCGTTTAAGTTGAGCTAGTTCACCCTCCAATTGTTGGGAAGGGCCCCTCATCAACTGTAGGTTTTATTTACATTTTCTGCATTTCGTTTCTTGCAAATTAACTAGTTTATTTCCTGTGTGTGTAATTTAATTCATTTTCCTGTGTGTATTGTCTTCATTCCTCCGCAATTAATATTATGTTGTCAATACAACCTTCCTTCTTCTGAGTATAATGGTTGACCAATAGTTTAGTAGTTTAATAGTTTGTAGTTTGTTTTCAGTCCTTCTTCCATCATCATAGTTAGATATTGCTTCCAACTTCTTCCATAATTAGCATTCATTTCCTTCTTTTCTTCCTTGTTAAGTTTTTCTTCCTGTTTTTTGTAGGTTAATTCTTCTTTCTTCTATTCCAACCTTCTCCCTTCTTCTATTTCCAACCTTCTTCCTACTTCTCATAGAATCATTCTTTCTCTTAGGTAATGAATTGCATAGATAACTCTTTAGCCTCTAATCATCTCTCTACTGCTTCCTGTGCACTATAGGATCATTTGCGTAAAGCCAACTGGTAATTAAATCATTCAAAAACTCTTCTTTCCTTCACTTTAAATCATTTTCCTCCATTCAGATCGTCATTTGGACTGCCTTTCATACCAGCATTCGGATCGCCATTCAGACCTGTGAATTTTTTGTATTATTTTAGGCCTTTTTCCAAATCTAATTTCTTCCGCCTCTTAATCATCATTCTTCCTGTTCCTCCTTAATAGTTTGAGATGTAATTTGAACTTGTTTTATGTTATTTGGAGTTTTTAATTCAATTGTCATCATTGTTTCCTCCTTTCCTACTTCTTCTTTATCCTCTTCTCATCTTTCTTCCAAACTTTAGTTCTTTAACCAGTTTTGTTACTTAGTTATTGTTCAGAATGTATGAATGTTGTTCCTAAGTAGTTTACTTTCAAGTTGTAGTTGATAATTCCATTTCGTTGAGTTGTTTTAGTTTTCTAATCTTAAGACTAGTTTCTATTTAATGAAGATGTTCATGTTGCAAGATCTGGATTAATAATAACATATCTTTATCAAGTTTTCTACTTGCTTCCAAATCTAATATAGTTCAGTTTAACATCTTTGTTAAGTTTTCTGACTGCTTCTACTTATATTAGTTTCATGTTGTTCACATATGGATAGATAGTAGTTCATAATGTTTAAAATTAGTAGTAGTTTGTTGATTTTTAGTTTACATTTGTTTGTAGAAGTTAAGTTAAATTTGATTCCATTTAGCTTCCTCATTACATTTGAAAGTCATTACGATACATTTAATCCAATTCCTATTACATTTGATGTACGTAATCAAGAAAAGTGGAATTAGATGGTTTAGTCTAAATTTATGTACATTTATAAGTTCTCCCTAATAAACATCTAATATTCGTAGCTCTGATTCTGTCCATAGTTGTTATCTGGAAGTTGAATTTGGTAGTTTCTTACTTTTCTAGAAGTAGTTTGTGTTCCAGTATTTGTTTCCATCTTTCTTATTAATTAACCATAGAGGTAGAGTAGTATGATATAGTACTATTTTGATCTGTGATTTAAATGCATTCTTAAACATTTAACTCGGTTTTTCATTTTGAAAGATCTTTCGATCTTTTTCCTTACTAAACATTTTTAGGTCTGACAAACCTGAAACTGTAGAACCCTTTCTACCTTGGAATATATTTTTCTTTCAACTCTAAGTTTACTGATCCTGGTTGATAATTAATCTTAGGTGTTGTTTTTAATTTGAGATAGCTCACACACCCAACATTTTGGTGGTGTTGCTAGGGAGTTGAAATAGGTAGAATTTCTCTTCCAAAAATTAGTGGTAACTTAGATTAGGCTGGTGGCGGGTGAGTGGTAAGACGAGAGGTAAGAACTTACTCATATGTTATAACAGGCATCCCTAAAACCCAGCAGTAGTAGTTATGCAGTCAATTTTTTTTTCAGTTATAATTTATTTTCATGAATAGGTCTAGAGATTCACAAGGTAGATTTATTAAGACTCAAATTCCTACTAAAATTCCTACTAACCTATACGGGGTACGTACCACCCCAACTACTAACCCAATAGAAAGGTATCAGAAGACACCTAAAGGGGATAGTCCTACTTGGAAGGCTAAAGAAACCTTCTCTGGAAACATTTTAAAGGAAATCATAGGGACATCAAAACAGTCTGTTCATAAAGAAATTCCACTAGAAGAACCTCAAGCTCGTATTGAGAATGAACTTAGACAAGAGGAAACTCTAAAGGGTAAAATTTTGAGACTTCTTAACCCTCCATTTGTCCAAAATCCCAAAGACACTACTTTTTCAATAGTGGGTGGTCTAGATTTGGTATATTTTGTCAATCCTGCACAAGTAGATGCTCTTTTTGGGAGCTCTACAAACAATATCATCTCACAGATTGACACAACAACAGTGGAACCTCTTGGACTAGATTCCCACATAGCTTATCATTCTCCTCCTAAAAAGAAGAATACCCTTCCTGAAAAAGAACGTTGGGATATTCCATATTCACCAGGAAAGAGCAACCTAGATTTTCTCTCTTTGGTAATAGAATCTTCATGGAAGATGAACAAGAATATCGTGTCCAACAAGATGAAGAAGATGGAGAAGTTAGAAAGAACTAAAGGTACCTTCGGGTTTCCCATATAAGACAATGCACAAGATGTTACTATGAAAAATATCCCTCCTTCCTCACTACCAACTTTCTATGGGAAAAGTAGTGAGGATCTGGACACATTCTTATTTGAGTTTGACATTTTGTGTAGGAGTTACAATTACCTACAAGATGGCCAAAAAATAAAAATAAAATTCCTGCCACATTAAAATATTCTTCTCTTCGATGGTTCATGAGATTGGGAGAATCTAGTATTAAATCTTGGGAAGACATGAAAAATTCATTTCTTCAGAAATATCAGGATTATTGTAGACCAAAGGACTCTCACAATGATATTTTTAAAATTCAACAGCTTGAAGATGAGAGCCTAGAGGACTATCTCGAAATATTTAACTATGTATTACAAAAATCTAAATATAGTGATCTTCGGGAAGATGCAGTAAGAACACTTTTCCTCAAAGGAATCTTAGAAGAATTCTTGGACAACCTTAATCTCATGGCAGCAAGAGATATTTCTCATAAATATTTTGTAGAGATTTGTGAACTATGTAGGAATTACTCTAGGAGTAGAGGGAAAGGTGGAAGACACTTATGAGAACCTTATGTTAGAAATCCAAAAGGAAACACATCCGGTCCTAGTGGAGTTACAAGGGTAGAGATAGGGAACCAGTTAGAAAAATTCAAAATAGATATTTTAGGAGCTATGGGTTCTCCGCTAGATGCACCATAATCTAAAAAGAGACAGGATGAAGAGCGTGCAACAATGAGTATTTTCTGCCCTAGGTGTAGAACTGAACATCCTCAAAGAGAATGTCCATTAAACAATGTTTCAGTTTGTCACCTCTGTACAGAAGAGCATCCCATTGATAGTTTACCATCGTTGCCCGGATTGCAAGCTATAGACAAGAGTGGAAGTTTTGGTAAAACATCTAGGAGGCCTTGGAATCCTAGGGATCAACCTTTGGGACAGGATCCATCATTCCAATTTCCACCTTACTACCATCCTTATCAACCTCCACAACAATGGAACACTTCAGGTTGGAAGAATTGGCCACCACAGTACCCTCCTCAAAATGCTCAACAATAGCAATGGCCTCGTGGATGGAGAGGGAAAGCTTTTGCTCAACCATCTCCTCCTATGCCTAACTATCCTTACCCACCTAATGTTCAGCAATTTTTACTTGGATATGCACCTCCTTCACTACCCCCTATCCCAAATCAACCTCCTCATTTCCAGAATATGAACCCTCCAAGACCCACAATATTACCTGCACAACTGATACCGAATCCTAACAATAAACCAACCCAAGCTCTTAATAACATTGGGTTGTTACCTCTTCCATCATATTCTATTTCGTCCGCACCAATACATGAAGTTCAATTGTGGTCTGGAAGAGTTTTGCAAGATCATCCTAAGTCGTCCGTTGTTATTCAAGAAGAAAATAAACAAGAAAATGTACCTAATGAAATTTTAAATGATGTCATTGTTGAAAATGTGGTCGTTCCTAAATCTTCAACACATAACCTTCCTCATAAAGAAGTAATATCAGGAAATAAATCACCTCCATATCCGGAGCGTCTAATAATAGAAAAACCTGTAAATTACCCATAATATAACATCATTAATGAATTAAGAAATATATGTATTAAGATTCCTTTTTACAATCCATTAAAGATATACCAATCTTTGGTAAAGTGATAAAAGAACTCTGCATTAAGAGACTAGGTAAGAAACAAAAAGACCCTCCAACAATACATGTCATAGGTGAAATCTCAGATTGTATAGTAGAACAGACTAGAATTTCGAAGTATACCAATCCAGGAAATCCTGTAGTAATTGTTCTCATTAACAACACTGCTATAGGGAACACACTCATTGATCTAGGGGATGCTATTAACCTAATGACTACTATAGTTTTAGAAGCTCTCCAATTAGGACCATTCCTCCACCCTACCCCAATAATGTTAGAACTAGCAGATTGTACTATATATGGTACAACCTACTGAGATATTAGACGATATTATGGTGTCAGTAGCCTCATGGAAATATCCCATGGAATTCATGGTTATTCAATCAAAAGACCCATCTAGAGGGCATCCTATCATCTTAGGAAGACCTTGGATAGCTACTGCTAATGCATTCATAGGATGTATGGATGGAGAAATGGTTATTTTTGATGGGTTATCTACAAGAAGACTAGCTTTATACCCACCAGCATAGCCCGTAGCTAAGAGCTTATTTTGGTTAGATTGTCCTTTTGGAGAAGAAAACCTGGAATAACTTTCCCTTGTTAGTGATCTCTCCTAGGCACTTCAAGAACAAAATATTGAAAACGTGTTGAATCAATTTATTTCTTCCACCACATGTATAGACTTTCCTCAGTCTTTTTCCCAACATAACCAGATTTTTGGAGACGAATTTCAAGAAAACATGAATCTCTCAATGTTTACAAGTACACCTTGTGTCTTTTCAATTGAAGAACAGCTATGATTTTATACCGTACCATGTGAGGTTAGTTCCAAAAAATTCCTACATATAAATGCAGGTTTAGATGAGAGTCAGCAAAAGCAATTGTTAAAAGTTCTTAAAAGTCAAACTGGAGCTTTCGCTTGGGAAAACACCGATATGAAGGGCATACACCCAGACACTTGTATTCACCACATTTACACAGACACAAATACACCTCCCGTTAGACAACCCCAGAGGAGAATGAACTCAACTCTCAAAGATATAGTAAAAGAAAAACTGCAAAAACTTCTTAACGCTAAATTCATTTACCCAATTTCCAATAGTAAGTGGGTGTCTCCTCTGTTAGTCATTCCAAAGAAAGTCACAAGGAAGTGGCGTATCTGTGTTTATTTTTGAGAATTGAATAAGGCCACTCTTAAAGACTATTTCCCTCTACCTTTTATAGATGAGGTGTTAGATACCCTATCGGGGAAATAATACTTTTCTTTCCTAGATGGGTATAGTGGATACAATCAGATATTAATAGCACTTGAGGACCAAGATAAGACTACCTTTACTTGCTCTTGGGGGACTTATGGCTATCGAGTGTTACTGTTTGGCCTTTGTAATGCACCTGCTACTTTCCAACGTGCAGTTCTAGGTGTCTTTGCTCACCTTATACATGACTGTGTAGAGGTCTACATGGACGATTTCACAGTCTATTGTAATACCTTCCACGAGGCCCTTGACAACCTTGAGACAATTCTTATTCGATATCAGGACACAAACTTAGCCCTTAGTCATGAAAAATGCAAGATGCTATTAACTGAGGGCATAGTTCTAGGACATCATGTCTCTCTTCAAGGTATCAAGGTGGATCCTACCAAGATAGATATAATTGTCAATCTTCCTCCTCCAAAGACTCTGAAGGAAGTTAAAAGCTTTCTTGGCCATGCAGGTTATTATAGGCGGTTTATAGAAAATTTTACTAAGATAGCCACACCTATGATTCAAACTACTCATGAAGGACACAGAATTGCAATGGACTGAACCTCGTCAACAAGCTTTCAAAACTTTAAAAGCAAAGTTATCAGTAGCACCAGTACTTAGGGGGCCTAATTGGTCCCTTCCTTTTCATATCTCTACTGATGCATCCGGCATAGCTATAGGGGCAGTCTTAGGTCAAAAAGAGGAAAAATTATCCTATGCCATTTATTTTGCTAGTAAAAACTTGACTCCTGCAGAATCAAAATACATTGTTGCTGAAAACAAGTTCCTCGCAGTAGTCTATTCCATCAATAAGTTTCATCATTATATCACAGGATATGAAATTTTCATACATACCAGTTACCAATGGCAGAGTCAGTCCATTCTGCTATCATATTTTTGATGAGTAAACCAGTTACCAATGGCAGAGTGACGCGGTGGCTTCTTCTATTACAAGAGTTTAATATTACCATTGTTGACCATCCCGATTGAGAGAATGTAGTAGCAAACTTTCTCTCCCGTATTCAAATTGAAAATGATGATAGTCCTGTTGATGATAGCTTCCCAGATAAACATTTATTCATTGTATTTGTTCAAACCCCATGGTTCGCAAACATAGCAAATTATTTGGCAACTCGAAAGCTACCAAACCATCTCTCTCCACCCGAAAAACGTAGAATCGTAGTTCAAAGCTCTAACTATTCCTGGGTGGATAATGATCTCTTTCGAACTCATCCTTACCTTATTATTAGAAGATGTGTACGAGAGGATAAGATGGCAGAGATTCTTCATGCATGTCATGGTGGACCGTGCGGTGGACACTTTTCTGATAAAAGAACAACATATAAGGTTTTACATTCTGGATATTATTGGCCAAGCACTTCAAGGATGCTGCCAAATATGTCAAAGGGTGCGATAGTTTCCAAAGAATGGGTAGACCTACGCCACCTGATGAGATGCTTTTGCAACCTCAAGTTATGATTGAGCCTTTTGAAAAATGGGCTCTAGATTTCGTTGGACCAATTTCCCCTATGTCTCGTAAGAAAATGTACATTCTAGTCTGTACAGATTATGTCACCAAGTGGGTAGAAGCCAAAGCTTTATTCCGAGCCACAAAGAAATCAGTGGTAGATTTTATGTATGAAGAGATATTTACCCTATTTGGTGTACCTATGGAAATTGTAACCGATCAAGGATCTCAATTCACTTCCAAGTTAATGAAAGAACTTACTAATAAATATGGTTTTATACATTGCAAATATTTACCATATCATCCTCAGGAAAATGATCAAGTAGAAAGCACGAACAAGGTATTAGAAGCTATCATGACCAAGACCATTCAATTACACCACAAGGACTAGGAAGATAGGCTCCCAGAAGCCTTGTGGGATTATAGAATAACTTGGAGAAACACCACTGGCCACACACCTTATGAACTTTTTTATGGAAAACAAGTTCTCCTACCCATTGAACTTCAGGTTAAGACATTTCATATGGTTGCTCAGTTAGGAATGAATTTAGAAGAAGCACAGAAACAACGAATCCTACAAATAAATGAATTAGATGAGATTAGACAGGATGCTACCCAACGAACAATCTTAATACATAATCAACGTAAAAAATGGCATGACAGAGACATTAAACAAAAACAATTTAAAACAGGAGATTGGGCATTACTTTTCAATTCGAGATACAAAAATTTTAAAGCTAAATTGACTACTCGCTAGATGGATCCTTATGAAATTGTTACAACTTTCGATAATGGATCCGTTATAATTAAAAAAATTGGTGATTCTCAAACTTCCTTTGTTGTAAATGGCCATAGACTTAGACTTTATCACCAACCTTTATCTAAACAAGACTTTGTAAAGAATGCCTTACAACAGCAGGAAATGCAACTGGTAGAAGAGGAAATCATTCCTCCTTCTCCTAGTCCCTGAAATTTCTAAAGGATTGTCTTTATTTGTACATATGTAAATATATTATGTTTTTGTTTTAATTATAATAATGAAGAGTTATTTCTGACAAGCTGATTGTATCTATACAGGGAATTTCATTTGTATGATCAACTCTTGAAATTTTTGCCATTAAAAACAGGAAAACATTTCTCCCTTTTTAGATTTCTTATGATTTTTTTGTACATATGTTTTGTTTTGAATAAATCAAAATCATCTAACAATGGTTTTGCAGCTTAATAACAAGGACCTTATCCGCTCATGCAATATTATTGAAAGGGAAGCACTTAAAAGAAGAAGAAAAAATTCCTAATCCCTTCTTTTTTTTCAATTATTGTTGAAATTGACATTTTTAGCAAAAGATAAAGTGTTCTTTATATTATCTTGCAACCATTTCATTCATGATTTTGAATATGGTATTTTATTTAGGCATGCACATTTCTAATTATCGTTTAGAACTATTGCTTAAAAGACCTATCTTAATTGCTATGATATTAACAAAAAATATACTATCTTACACCTATGGATCATTGGCTTATCCTAGACTCATTATCAAAACTTGTCTCTTAAAGCATCTTTTAAAGGTAACTTAGAAGTGAATGTTATTTTTATTCTTGTGGGGAACATTACTGAATTTTTATGAAAAAGATATATATAGATCAAGGAACAGCTTTAGGTTATTATCTTTTGACATGATCTTTAACTTTGGCTATTATAAGTAAAAGTTGTTCATAAAGGTCCGTTCTAATATTTTGAATTATGTGTTTAGAAGGCTTAGCACACTCTAGTACCAACCGGCTTCCTTAAAATATATATATATATATATATATATATATATATATATATATATATATATATATACGAAGCAAACCCGCCAGGGTACTGAATAGGCCTGCTGGCAGCAAGTCCATGCTAAGTAAAATCTTAAACAGGGAAGCTAGGTGAATGCAAGTATACCCGTCGGGGTACTGAATAGGCTCACTGGCAGCGGGACTATGCTTGCATGGTACCAAGATAAACCCGTCGGGGTACTGAACAGGCCTGCTAGTAGCGGGTCAATAACGGGTAAAAGAGATCGGTTAATGCATTACTATGCACATGATTCATATATAAGAAACCTGAGTATACACACACATGTTTTCGCTAATAATATATACTGTCATTAGAGAATAACTGTAAGTTGAACTTGGACCTTGTCATCTAATTCAAACAATATCTAGGATGTTATCATCCTAGAAATGGGACCCATAATTATGAAAATCTCACAAGCTTTACGGTACACCTTATCTATATCTTGGGATGACAAGAAATGTTTAAAATGAGTCATGGATGGCCAGTTTTCCTGTGGCATCTTTCATATCAAATTATATTATCATTATTCATATTGTTCTTTTAAGCACCGTTCTATTCTTTATGATAAATGTACATATCTGAATCATCTACTTGTTTAGTTAATATTTCATTTTCTTGAGAAAAGTATTACAACATTTTTTAGCTATTGATAATATTGATGTATATGTAACTTCAGAATGTATTTCATCTATGTATTTCATATATATATTTATTGTACCCTTATAAGAGATGTGTTATTCCTCTATAAGGAAGTGTCATCATGTGGATTGACAAGTGTCGCAAGTGTGTGTACTTGCCGATGGGTTATTAAACCACCATGTGTGGGGTCGGCCCTGAAATATATATTATATTGTGGATGTATATAGATAGACAAGTCGGCCCCATAGTGTAACTGGGAAAATAGGTTAGTATAAATAGAGATCGGAAGATCTCTATTTTGATCATTCAGAAAGTCACACTTCTCTCACTCAGAAAGTGGTGCACTAGTGAGGAGGAGGATCATATGCTACTAGGAGACTATCTCAGTGTATTTTGGTTGTACTTTGGTTAAGCCATTGCTCTCTCTATCTCTGAGGAAGTTGTGGGATTTTTCACCTTAGGGTTTTCCCCACAGAAACTTTGTGTCTCTTGTCTCTCATGCTTTTGATTCTTGTGATGCTTGTCATGCTTATTGTGATTGTTATGCATTGATATACTGTATATGTTATTCTCTCAATGAAGATCCTAGAGTATTGTGAATTAATGCTCAAAATTTAACATGGTATCAGAGCTAACCTGAGAATAAGACATTTTGCAGTGATGGAAACTTGAGTTTCTTGTTTATTGGGTTTCTCTCCACAGATTTTGGAAAAGCAGTATAGTAGATTGACTCTACTCATCAAGGGGAATACATCTGTCCAATCAAAATTCAATTCTGAGCATTTTCAGATTTGGCCCTAAAAATTAGGGTTTCCACAAAAATAGGAATTTCTGAAATCTGAAGACATAGCCGGAAGCTCCTTGCAAAAATCGAATTTTATAGATTTAGATCGATATTTTTGGCTGGGTAGATCTTCGGGAAACTCAACCCCTAATTCAGGACTCTCCCTAGTGAACTTGGGAGGACAAAAAGTCAAATCTGAAGGGTAAAACTTTGATGATCTCAAATTCTGAATGCACCAGACTGATCAGCTAATCAAGGCGCATCTTTCTATTGTTTCAGAAAATTGAAATTCATATTTTGAATTTTTAGGGTTTTACCGACAAACCCTAATCTGGGACCAGATCCAGTTTTCAGCATTTCAAGTGGTAAGACCTAAATCTTTTCTATTTCCATTTGAAGTACTCTTTAAAATGTCTCACCACACCAAGCTTGAGGATAAGCTTGAAGGGGCTGATAACTTCCGAGCTTGGAAGTATAGGATTGGGTTAATCCTCGAAGAGAATGAGTTGAACTCATATATAAAAGAAGACATCCCTATCCCAGAGGATGAAGAGGCTAAAGTATTGTATAAGAAGAACTTGGTCAAGGCAAAGAGAATCATTGATGATTCTATCAAAAACCATCTCATACCCATGTGTCTTCTCTAAAGACACCCAAAGAGATGTTTGACTCTTTGACCAAGCTATTTGAAGGGAAGAACATAAATCGGAAGATGACCGTGCGGAACCAATTGAAAGGAGTAAAGTTTCAAAATGGAGAAACCATTAAATCTTATTTTTCAATGGTCTCTTAGATCAAGGAACAACTAGAAGCAGTGGATGAAATGGTGAAGAATGGTGAAGTTGTCATGACCACTCTGAATGGCTTACCTAGGTCATGGGACTCCTTCATTCAAGGAATCTATGCAAGAAAGAAGTTGATTTCCTTCAGTAGACTACGAGAAGAATGCTCACAAGAAGAAGCAAGGCTTGTGGCACAAGAAGAAAAGATGGGGAATGAAGATCAAGCTCTCACAGCTCACACCAAGAAAGGGAAGTCCAAGAGAGAGCCATCTCACTCCAAGAAATCTTCACATCACTTCAAAGAAAGAAGAATATGCTTCACCTGTAATGAGAAAGGACATATTTCCATAAATTGTCCCAAGAACAAGAAGGACAACAACAACTTCAACGAGAAGAAGAAGGGCAGCAAAAGAAGGTTTCATGCTCATGCTGTCGAGGATGATGAACCACCCAAGAAGAAAGCTAGGGAAGAAAGTGATGATAATAATGATGACTCATCAAGTGAAGAAGAGTATGTTCTGATCTATGCTCTGAGAGGTACTATCTCCCATGGTTGTAATGATTGGTTAATTGACAGTGGGGCTTCCAAACACATGACTGGGTTTAAGAAATCTTTTGTGAACCTATCTGAACATGAATCACCCCATAAGGTGAAACTTGGGGATGATTATCAATACCCAATCAAAGGAAGTGGTGAAGCCTCCTACAACCTAGATTCTGGAAAATCTTTGAAGATCAAATAAGTCCTTTATGTACCTAGGTATGAGGGTTGCATTTGTGGATGACCAAGTCCTAATGTGGCCAAAGGGAAAGACCATAGATGATGTAGTAGTGATTGGAGAGCAAGAGGGAGGTTTGTATAAATTGAAGGGACAAACCGAACATGCCATGGTGCATGAATCCATGGAGCCAAGTGAACTTTGGCATAGAAGACTTGCTCATATGCACTATAGGGCACTTCCAATTGCAAGCAAGGCTGTAGAGGGTCTTCCTAAAATCAAGACCAAACATGAAGGTGTTTGCAAAGGATGTGCAAAAGGTAAGAACATTAAGAAGACTTTCCCAAGCAGTGAAAGCAAGGCAAAGGATATCCTGGAAATCATCCACTCAGATGTATGTGGTCCTATGTCATCCAGTTCTCTAAGTGGGTATGTTTACTATGTCTCATTTATTGATGACTTCTCCAGGAAGACTTGGGTATACTTTTTGAAGAACAAAGATGAGGTGTTTGATAAGTTTAAGGAATTCAAAACCTTGATGGAGAATCAAATTGACAAGAAGATCAAAACATTCAAATCCAACAATGGTGGAGAATTCACCTTAGGTGAATTCAAGAAGCTTTGCAGTAATTCAAGGATTAAGAGGGAGTTGATTGCTCCTTACAATCCACAATAGAATGGAGTTGCAGAAAGGAAGAACAGAACAATCATGGAAGCAGCAAGAGAAATGCTACATGACCAGGATCTACCTATGCATCTATGGGCAGAAGCAACTAGAACAGCTTTATATGTGCAGAACAAAACACCCCACAAGATAACGAACAACAAGACACCAGAAGAGGTCTTTTTTGGTAAGAAACCTGAAGTCAGCCATCTCAGAATATTTGGTTGTCCAGTATTCACTCATGTCCCAAAGGAAAAGAGGACCGAACTAGATCCTTCAGGAAAGAAGGGTATCTTTGTGGGTTATAGTGAAAGCTCGAAGGCTTACAGAATATACATTCCAGGGTTAAAGAAGATTGATGTCAGCAGGGATGTGACATTTGATGAAAACTCACCATTCATCAAATCAAGGAAGGCACCTATCGAAGTTTATGAAGAGCCTAAGGAAACTAGATTTCAAGACACTACCATGACTGAAGCAATTCCAGAAGTTGTTCGTGAGTTTGAAGATCCGCAAGAACTTGTAGATCCACCCCATGAGGATAACTCTCACAAGAGGAAACTTGCATGGGCTAGAGAGCTCATTCAAGATGCATAAATATTTGGCATTCCAGAAGAAGAACACAGAGCAAAGAAGAGAACCAGATCACATACCAGCTATGTTGCTTTACTCTGTGATATTATGAACAAAGAACCTTCCAGTTATGAAGAAGCAGCTAAAAAGAAAGAATGGAAGGATTCCATGGTTGAGGAATAGCAATCAATAATGAAGAATTATGTTTGGGATGTTGTCCCAAGACCTAAAGAGAAGTCTATTGAGACTTCCAAATGGATCTACAAAATCAAGCATGCTGCAGATGGAAGTGTAGAGAAATACAAAGCAAGATTCGTAGCTCGGGGCTTCTCTCAGAAAGAGGGAATAGATTATGAACAAACCTTTGCACCTGTAGCCAGGTATACTTCCATCAGAACAGTACTTTCCCTGGCTGCAGCAATGAAATGGAAAATACACCAGATGGATGTCAAGACTGCCTTCTTGAATGGTGTAGTTGAAGAAGAAGTATATGTGGAGCAGCCACTCAGTTTCGAAATACATGACAGGGAGTCATATGTGTACATATTGAAGAAAGCCTTGTATGGCTTGAAACAAGCTCCCAGAACTTGGTATGGTAGGATGGACAGTTTCCTATCTAGTTTGGGCTTTACCAAGAGTAAAGCGGATTCCAACCTTTACTACAAGGTTGAAGGGAATCATGTGATTCTACTCCTGTATGTGGATGAGTTATTTGTAACAAGAGATGACAGATTGATTGTAGATACTAAGAGGAAGCTTGTTGCTGAGTTTGATATGAAAGATTTGGGAATGATGCATTATTTTCTAGGTATGGAGGTGTGGCAGAATGTAGTTGGGATCTTCCTTGGTCAAGGGAATTACACAGTAGATATTCTGAAGAGATTCGGGATGAAGGATTGCAAGGCCATGGCCACACCTATGGCATCGAATCTGAAGCTTCTATGTGATGCTTCATCTGAGCCGGTTGATGTCTCTATGTATCGTCACATGATTGGGTCCTTGATGTACCCAACGAACACAAGACCGGATATTTGCTTTGCTGTGAACACATTGAGCCAGTTCCTGACGGATCCGAGGAGTGTTCACCTGGTTGGAGCAAAGCATGTTCTGAGGTACCTGAAGGGTACAGTGGATTATGGGCTCAAGTATGAAGCGAATCAAAAGTTTAACCTGCAGGGTTATGTTGATTCAGATTGGGATAGAAGTGCTGCAGATAGGAAGAGCACATCTGGATGCTGCTTCAGTATGGGATCAGGTGTGATCTCTTGGTTTAGCAAGAAGCAGTCCTATGTAGCACTAAGTACAGCTGAGGCAGAGTATGTTGCAGCCTGTTCAGCTAGTTGTGAGGTAGTATGGCTATGGAAGCTACTGTATGATTTATTTGATCTCCCATTGGATGCTATTGGTATCTTCTGCGATAACCAGAGTTGTGTGAAGATGACTGAGAACCCAGTGTTTCATGACAGGTCTAAGCACATAGAGATCAAATATCACTATATCAGGGATATGGTGCAGAGAGGAGCTATGAAGCTCTTGTATGTTGCGACGGACAAGTAGAGTGCAGATGTGCTGACGAAGCCACTAGCCAGGGTGAAGTTTGAGTACTTTAGGGAGAGGCTTGGTGTTCTTCAACTCGAGGACACTTTGAGGAAGAAGTGATGGACACATTTGCTGAAGCCATTCCAATCATGTTGGAAGGAGGATCTTTCACATGGTTGTTGATGTAAGCGCTGGATGATGAGCATCAGGATGATGTTCTAGTTTCTCCTTTGTATGATCAATTAGATCATTTATATGTATATGTATGCACGCATCATGTTGGATGCTGGATATGATCAGTTGGATCATTTATATGTATGTACGCATCATGTTGGATGCTGTATATGATCAATTGGATCATTTATATGTATGTACGCATCATGTTGGATGCTGGATATGATCGGTTGGATCATTTGTATGTATTTTGTGTATGCATCATGTTGGATGCTTGGACCATGTATCTGTATATGTATCAGGTGGATACATTGTATGATCAGGTAGATCAGGTATATTGATATCTATCAGGTATGATCAGGTAGATCATGTATGTTGATGGATACATTGTGTGGAACATGTATCTATGTATCAGGTGGATACACTGTGTATGATGATATGTATCAGGTAGATACTTGGTGTGCATCAGATGGATGCATTGTATGATCAGGGTGATCGTGGATGACGAGCTTCTCCAGATGACATGCAGCAAGATGTTGTAGTGATGATGATCAGGATGATCATGTGTACATCAGGATGATGTATGGTGAGTATCAAATGATACTTTGTGGCCATGGATTAAGTTGTGTAGATGAGCATGTCTGGGAGATCCTATAGGTTAGAGTTGCGTACCCATAACAGCCTGGGATGCTCTTTCAAGACATTGCTCTGGTAGGACATGTAATTTGTTCCCTAGGAGATCTTCAGGTCGGAGTTGTGTACCCGTAACATCCTGAGATGCTCTTGCGAGGTTTTGTCCTATGGCATGTAATTTGCTCCTGGGAGATCTGGATAGGATGAAAAAGGACTTAGATGCTTCAGCCAGGTTTTGTCATGACCACATGTAATTTGCTCCTAGGAGATCTAGACAGGATGAAAAAGGCCTCAGATGCTTCAGCCAGGTTTTGTGGTGGACCACATGTAATTTGCTCCTAGGAGATCTGCATAGGATGAAAAAGGCCTCAAATGCTTCAGCCAGGTTGTGTGGTGAGATCACATGTAATGTGCTCCTAGGAGATTCGATAGGTAGAGCTGTGTGCTCGTAACAACCTGGGATGCTTCAGCCAGGTTTTGTGATGGCTCACATGTAATGTGCTCTTGGGAGATCCGATAGGTAGAGCTGTGTGCTCGTAATAGCCTGGGATGCTACAGCCAGGTTTTGTGACGCACGTAATAAATCCTGAGGATTCCACAGTATGGCCAGTGATGATGAAGACCTACAGGTGGTGGGCCTACATCCAGTATGAAAAAGGACTGGCTCTGTAGAACTTCCTATGATGAGTAGAGTCAGAGATTGGTTGAGATAGTAGTAGCAGTGACGATGATGATGACGATGATCCCGAGGAGAAGACTTGTCTAGTAGAACTGTGTCTAAAAATACCTTCCTAGTTAAGAGGGAGTGTTGAAGTATATGTAACTTCGGAATGTATTTCATATATATATTTATTGTACCCTTATAAGAGATGTGTTATTCCTCTATAAGGAAGTGTCGTCATGTGGATTGACAAGTGTCGCAAGTGTGTGTACTTGCCGATGGGTTATTAGACCACCATGTGTGGGGTCGGCCCTGAAATATATATTATATCGTGGATGTATCTAGATAGACAAGTCGGCCCCATAGTGTAACTCGTAAAACAGGTTAGTATAAATAGAGATCGGGAGATCTCTATTTTGATCATTCAAAAAGTCACACTTCTCACACTCAGAAAGTGGCGCACTAGTGAGGAGGAGGATCATCTGCTACTAAGAGACTATATCAGTGTATTTTGGTTGTACTTTGGTTGAGCCATTGCTCTCTCTATCTCTGAGGAAGTTGTGTGGTTTTTCACCTTAGGGTTTTCCCCATGGAAACTCTATGTCTCTTGTCTCTCATACTTTTGATTCTTGTGATGCTTGTCATGCTTATTGTGATTGTTATGCATTGATATACTGTATATGTTATTCTCTCAGTGAAGATCCTAGAGTATTGTGAATTAATGCTCAAAATTTAACAGATAAAATAATTGAATATCTAATGCTCTTTTTGTTGGCTTGAGGACAAGCCATATCTTTGGTTTGGGGGAGGATTAGAACTGTTTTAAAACTCTTTTTATGTTTATTAGAGAAAAAGTTTATTTATCTCTGAAAGTGATAGATGTTTGCAAGTTAATGCAAAAGAAGAAGGCAAATTGTTTTAATTAAAGACAAACAAAAAGGGGACATGACTTAAAAGTTTCAGAAAGCAAAGTTTACAACATTATCTGTGCACTAATAGCCTTAAAAATTTCTTGCAAAAATCGGTTCCAGTTGGCTTCAGCAATAAAAGTTGTATAGACAAAAGTCTGTATGAAAGGCTGAATGACGGATCGAATGCCGATCCAAATGTAGTGACGAATGCGGAAAATAAGCAATGTTTTGAATAAAAGTGCTAAATAAATTTTAGCTTATATATTTCAAATAGCATGCTAGATATTTTTGAAAATTCTGACTAAGCAATGATGATAGGGATCAATCAAACGTCAAATCTCGCGCTTGGTTTTATTTCCTTATTCATCTCATCTTGTTAAATGAATGAATCTTGTGTCATTTTGAATCATTGTATGACCACTATGGCCTTACCTGTCGTATAGATTGCCAGCATATGGATTGGATCCTTGTGATCTTCCATGTGTAGAATATCCCATTACGTGAATTTTGTTCAACCTGTCCAAAGCTTGGATTTGGACATGGTTGAATATGCTATACTAAACACGCATCTATCAGATTCACGCACTTCAATAATTGGCACTTAACTCAAGATCTTCAAAGTACAAGTGTGATCTTTCAAAACATGCTTTACCTATGACCACCTAGCCATCCAAACAGACTTCAATTTAACTGATGGTTGCATGAACTTCTACTTCATTCTGTTTCACCCTTTATTTATCTCTCTGCGAGCTGCGTCCTCTGTAAATTTCTTATATCCCCTGCACTTATCTGTTGTTTCCCCCGTCTTCTATCAACAATGCCTAACCATTGCAAGCCAAGTAGCTACCAAGATCTTCTTCATATCCCTAAGTTTAAAAGATGCCATGAGTTATTCTCTCAAGCAGGTTGGAATCCGCTTCTCCACTGCCTTGATGGTCAGGACCACGAAATTTCGTTGTTGTTTGCCAAAGGTTTCGATGGAAAAACGACCAAGGTTTGCCATCTTGTTTTCTCCGTGACAGAAGAGTCAATAGCGTTAGCTATGAAGCTCCCTAGAGAAGGTGCCTGATGGAACAAGCATTTGTTTCTTCCACGAAAAGCTCACCAGTTCGCTCTCAAGCCCGATTTTCAACACATTACTAGCACCAAATGTTTTCATAGAGAATGGATCAAGCCAGAGTACTTGGATCTTTTGACCATTATCATTCACTTAGTCACCTGTGAGGGTAAGTTCACTGTTTTTAAATCTTGCCATGTTAGACTGTTAGCTCATTTTGTCAATAATCAGACCTTAAATTTCCCATTCTACTTTCTAAAGAGCTTGGAAAAGATGTCGAGTCAAGTTAGAAAGAATACCATTAACCCTTCTGGCAGCTTATACCACCATTGTCTCATTAAGCTTTTAATCATTCATCAGCTAGAGGAGAGAGGTCAGACTAGGGACCATTTTGTTTTTGAGATATTAAACCCTCATTTATCTACTATCGAATCTTCCCCTTCTCAAGAACACTTTCATGCCCAAGAAGAACTAAATGCCAAACGTATACGATTTGATGAGAGTTCCTTAGATGATATGCACTTTGTCCATTCAATACATTCTCCTACTGAACCTAGAGAGACAAATCATGACCAGTCCAGTGATCAACCTGACATTCAGACTATCATTCAGCCCTCATGCTCAAATATTCAGTCGGACGGTCATACCTTTGAGTCATCCCTCCTCACACTAGCTAATGCATCCATTCAGATGAGTGAAGCATGTGCTGCTAGAAGCTCTCCTGCATGTAACAAAGATAAAGTCCCTGAAGAACAGACTATTAATGTTGAGACATCTCCAAAAGAGAAGAGTCCTCAAATAGACTTGGAGCATGGTATAGAACAACCTATTTTGAGTCAGCAAAAGTGGGATCAGTTAACCCAAGAGATAGCACAATTAATAGAATAAAGTCAAAGCTATGTGGAGACAATCTCCGAGCTCCTTGAAGAGAATAAGATGTTGCGTACACAGTTGAAAAGCACTGAATGCTCGGTTAATGCCAAAATAACATCCAATGCTATCCTTAGAGTAAAGTATAATTCCTTAAGGGGTCATTTCAAGAAGATCCAGGCCAAGAATGCATCTCCATCATTCGAGTCGAAGATCGCTGCTACCACAGCTCGGCCTTCTTCCTAATTACTTTTTGTTTTGCTCAGTGGGACATGGCATGACTCCGGTTTGGGGGAATGTGGCGTTATTTCTATATTTTTTTGCTATAGTAAGTTGTTTTCTTAACCATTCATCCCATCAAACACTCCAGGTATGCACAAATTCACTTACCATGCAAATCTTGTTATATTTCATATATTATGGTTTATTTATGATTTAAATGATGTTTTTGGGCATAATTAACACTTATGGTTTTAATTGACAGGCTACGATTTGCAAGTTATCCATCCTTCATCCCATGTGCTATGTGCTCATCCTAAAACGCTTTCAGCTCGTCGTTCATCCCTCCGTTCAACCCGCAAAATCCGTGGTTGATGCATCCGAGACCGTTGAATGAAGAGGAGGACACGTGGGTTCTGTTTGCCATGTGGCGTTGATGGTTAATGAAACATTGTTCTAGAATATTCTTCCTTATGCTCACCAAGCATGACATCACATATCACGTCCACGTGAACACGTTAACCTCCAGTTCGTCTACGCATTCAGCCTGGAATCACACACGTCTGCTTAGCTCTTGCACGTTGTTGTTCTAGAAGGAGTCAGCCTATTCACACTCAATTGGCCAACATAACTCTCACGCTCACCCTCAGTATTCCATTGTAATATCCCTTTTTTAAAATTTTAAGAAAATGCCCAATTTTTCACTTTTTTTCCAATTTCAACCTTTGACTAGTTTTACTGTTTTGACCTCCAAATCAACCCAATTGGTCCCAAATATTCTGTATGAGTGTATGAATGATATTTAGACTTGAATATTAGGTTCAGGGATGTTTTATTGTCCTCCAAAGACTTCTGAAAACTTGATTTATATTCTGACCAATAAATGCAATTTTGACTAGTAATTTGTGCATCAAATCCCCGTGGGGTAACACTGAAAAGGGCCTCCCAAATGCCTCTAAACTCCCTCAAATTTCTGAACAGAGGTATGTAATGTGTTAAGTATGTTATTAAGGTCTCATATGCACCATTAATGGATTATTACAACTATTCTCACCCTCTCCCATTCAACTGCAAAAATCTCCAATTCGACCCTTGAAGAAATGGCACTATTTCACCTCCCAATACAACTAAACTAAGTAAAAATGCTTCAAATGCTCACGTACAATACATGAAACTTGTAGAAGACATCCATGGAAGTATATTGATCACAAATATATCAGAGAATAATCCATCCATTCGAAATAATCAACATTATAGTGTCATACATCAATGCATTGGGGAAATGGACATTGTTTGTTCATTAATCAATATTTTTGCATACAACCAATGGGTATTTCGACCTGATACTTTCTGAATATTAATAAAAGAGGATATTAATCTATTACAATCATAAATATATAATGAGAATCTCTCCCAAGAAGCACAAGAGCTCACCAAAAACGCCCTCCCTCGAGGAGCATGAATATGCCTTCAAAACGGGAAACGGTGGAGAGAAAGTGCTGCACTAAAACAAACCATGAAACTTCATGTAGTTGCTACCTACAAATACAAATTCCATTAAAGCACCATGAAATACCTTATTGGCCTCTCCAAACACCAAGTTGGATGGGAATCTTTCACCCTCGAAATTGGCTAAGGAAAGAAACTAGTCATCCACTAGCTCTCTCTTCACAAATGCAATTTTTTTCAAATCATCAAAAGCCATTCTCATACTTGATTTCTACATTTTATAACCAACATTAGCCTTCTATGGGTCGAAATCCTCTCAACAGCTTCAAGATATTTCCACCTAGGAAATATTCCACATTTGCCACTTGTCTCCTAGTTCCAACCTTCCATCTTCTCCCAAATTCGAATTTGAGCTCTTTGGCTTCTTCCACTCCCATGAGTGCCTTCCTTGAGCCTATTTTTGGGGATGACATGTCATAATGGCCAAATGTCAGAGGTCAGGTCTACAATTTTTCATAGTTGTCATAGATTCTCCATCATTGGTGTCATAGGGGCTAGGGAATCTAGCCCAAGTGTCCACAAACTTCCAATTTGACTCTTTATCTTACATGGAGGTTACCAATCCATCCCAATTCGACCTAAGATGCTCAATTCCATGTGTTATGACTTACCAACTCACCCAAGAGTGTTCACCTTCCCATGAATTCGAATTGGCAAGAGAGAGATGCCATGTGTCATTGAAAAATCAAGCTAGTGTGGGTCCCACACCCTCCATATGTCTCCAAAACCACTTGCCACCTAGAATTTATCTTGAATTTATTTATTCACCATATTTATTAAATACTTGAACCCTTCTAATGTCTAAACATCATTTATTAGCTTCCTTATTACAATTCCACATGTGCCCATCCAACCTAGGAAACTAGTAGGATTGATGGGATTGTCTTACTATGCAATTATTTGAATGGGGACATTACAGCCAATGTAACTCCTGTGCCCACGTCAACACTCCAGCATATGCTTCTGCTCATGTTTTGAGGAAATTAATTCTCAGCTCTTCGAATTGGAAAGGATTAACGCCGAGGAGATGGGTAGATGCCCCCTGCACTGTTATGTATCATTTAATCAACAGTTACATACATTAAGCATTCCTATTATTAGAGAGGTCGAATCTGTTGACCCTCTCACCCATTGTAACTTATAAATAGCCACCTCTGTGATTGAGACGAGTTAGTTCTTTAGCTTCTCAATTTATGATGCTTTTCCAGTCTTAGTCCAAGCATCTACAGTCGTATATAGTGTGAAGACAGAGTCTGTAACTTTTCTCAAGTTAATGGAAGTAGCATCTTGTTGATGTTCTGCTAGTAGTCATTTAAGTTGAGCTAGTTCACCCTCCGATTGCTGGGAAGGGCCCCTCATCAACTGGAGGTTTTATTTACATTTTCTGCATTTCTTTTCTTGCAAATTAACTAGTTTATTTCCCGTGTGTGTAATTTAATTTGCTTTCCTGTGTGTATTATCTTCATTCCTCCGTAATTAATATTCTGTTGTCAATACAACCTTCCTTCTTCTGAGTAGAATGGTCGACCAATAGTTCAGTAGTTTAATAGTTTGTAGTTTGTTTTCAGTCCTTCTTCCATCATCATAGTTAGATATTGCTTCCAACTTCTTCCATAGTTAGCATTCATTTCCTTCTTTTCTTCTTTGTTAAGTTTTTCCTCTTGTTTGGTGTAGGTTAATTCTTCTTTCTTCTATTCCAACCTTCTCCCTTCTTCTATTTCCAACATTCTTCCTACTTCTCATAGAATCATTCTTTCTCTTAGGTAATTATTTGCATAGATAATTCATTAGCCTCTAATCATCTCTCTACTGCTTCCTGTGCACTGTAGGATCATTTGCATAAAGCCAGCTAATAATTAAATCATTCAAAAACTCTTCTTTCCTTCACTTTAAACCATTTTCCTCCATTCGGATCGTCATTCAGACTGCCTTTCAGACCGACGTTTGGATCATCATTCGGACTTGTGTGTTTTCTGTATTATTTTAGGTCTTTTTCCGAATCTAATTTCTTCTGCCTCTTAATCATTATTCTTCCTGTTCCTCCTTAATAGTTTGAGATGTAATTTAATCTTGTTTTATGTTATTTGGAGTTTTTAATTCAATTGTCATCACTGTTTCCTCCTTTCCTACTTCTTTATCCTCTTCTCATCTTTCTTCCAAACTTTAGTTCTTTAACCTGTTTTGTTACTTAGTTACTGTTCAGAATGTATGAATGTTGTTCCTAAGTAGTTTATTTTCAAGTTATGGCTGATAATTCCATTTTGTTGAGTTGTCTTAGTTTGCTAATCTTAAGACTAGTTTATATTTAATGAAGATGTTCATGTTGCAAGATCTGGATTAATAATAAAATATCTTTATCAAGTTTTCTACTTGCTTCCAAATATAATATAGTTCAGTTTAACATATTTGTTAAGTTTTATGATTATTTCTACTTACATTAGTTTCATGTTGTTCACATATGGATAGACAATAGTTCATAATGTTTAAAATTAGTAGTAGTTTGTTGATTTTTAGTTTACAGTTGTTTGTAGAAGTTAGATTTACTTCCATTTAGATTCCTCATTACATTTGAAAGTCATTACAATACATTTACTCCAGTTCCTATTACATTTGATGTATGTGATCAAGAAGTGTGGAATTAGATGGTTTAGTCTAAATTTATGTGCATTTACAAGTTCTCCCTATTAAACATCTAATATCTGTAGCTCTGATTCTATCCATAGTTGTTATCTGGAAGTTGAATTTGGTAGTTTCTTACTTTTCTAGGAATAGTTTGTGTTCCAGTATTTGTTTCCATTTTTCTTATTAAATAACCATAGAGGTAGAGTAGTATGATCTAGTACTATTCTGATATGTGATTTAAATGCATTCTTAAACATTTAACTCGGTTTTTCATTTTAAAAGATCTTTCGATCTTTTTCCTTACTAAGCATTTTTATGTCTGACAAACCTGAAACTATAGAACCGTTTCTACCTTGGCATATATTTTGCTTTCAACTCTAAGTTTACTTATCGTGGTTGATAATTAATCTTAGGTGTTGTTTTTAATTTGAGATAGCTCACACACCCAACACCATGGTCAATATTATTCAAACATAATCAACCATAGTCAATCATGGTTGACCTAAGTTAATCACACTCAAACATACTAACACATGATCACTCATGGTCAACTATAGTCACTATAGTCAATCATATTGAAACATTGTCGAGTACTATCAAATATGAATATAAATATAATTATTCCTATTTTAAATTTATAATAAAGTAGTAGAAGTATTATCAATTTCTTATTTCTTTATTATTTACTATTAACGTTTTTTTAATTATATATGTATCATATATTTAGTTATTTATTACTTAGTGAAACATGTTAAAAAATAGTGATCATGTTCAAACATAGTTACTCATTGTTAATTAAAGTCCACTTTGAAAAAATAGTCAACCATGGTAGATAACATTCCAGCATGGTCTCACATAATTTCTAAACATGGTTGATAAATTTAGATAGATGTGTAATTTTTCCATAAGTTTTAAACTAAGGTAGTTAGTGGATTCTAGGGTTTTGGTATGGTATGTTAGAGTTTAACCAATCAAAGACAATTTTAGAGAGCCATTTCCTTTTATTAATTTACATGTATTAAGTTTTGAATTTAACAATATTTTTTTTAATTATGTCTTGGTCATTTTAACTTTTAATTTTATAATATTGTTTTATTTAATAGTTTAATGATAATATTCTACATACATCAATCTTAAAAGGGATTTTTAAGTCGACGTGTTATTTTTTATAAAATAATTAAAAGTACACATATAAACCCTAGGCATGGAAGGAATTACACATCCCCTTACTAAACTATAGAATACAACTATGAACACACTACATTCTCCACTTAGTACTTTCAATTTTATTTAAAGGTGGGTTTATGTAGTTTACTTAAGATAATCGTATGCCAAATTTGAAGCAAAGCGACCAGATACAAGTATGACCAAATAAGGTGGAACGAAATTAATATAAAATAATGACTAGCGTAAAAGGAGAAATTCATGAATGGAAAAGCAATATAAACCATGAGGAGTTTCAGGTTTTGTTTACTAAATGTAAGACTATATACAATGCCAATGAAATATAATCCATGAAGAGTTTCATGGTTTTGTAAACTAAATGTAAGATTGGTATACAATGTCAATGGTTGCTTTATTTTAAGAATTGGACAGTCAATATCCTAATGGATTAACAAAAAGAATTCGTAAGAAAGAAAACAAGATCGTGACTAGCTATAAGGAATATCCCACACTTCATAACTGGGTTTATTTTATGTAGACTTCAAATTTAATACAAATGCATGAACATAAACGATGATATTTCAAGGTACAACATTACCTATACTTGAATGTTATGTTTTCCTTTTCAAAATGATGTGATAATGAAATATATGATAACCATAGAGCACCATAAACAATAACATTTTTTTAAAACTATGAACTAAAATGTTATTATATTTAGATTTTGTTATAAATGTTATGTTCATAAGTATAACGGTTTATCATATAAAACACTATAAAAAACAAATAACCTTATATTTAGTCACAATCTCAATTTTCTGCAAACTTTAAATATAGATTTGAGATCACATGTGTTCCTCGAAGAGACTATGAGAGACTATTTACCGAAATCAAAAGCATTGAAATAAAAAACTTCAAAACGAAATCAATGTGCTCTGTGCTGACTGACTATCCGTCTTTGTCCATGTGCTGAGCATTACGGAATTCTGCTACCCCGATCTACTTCCGGTAACATGGTCGTCAAACTACTTAAATAAAACAAATTGAAATTATCACTCTATGTATAAAAAAGATTGGCATTGATATACCATTTATATCATGAACAAATTTGTATTGAATAAAAAAAAGTCATTACAAATTTGTATATTTGTAGTATACAAACAAATACATCTCATTAAATAGGAACATGGACTCTAACAAAAACGGAAAGCTATAATAAAAGAACACATTCAGAATCCAAACATGAACAGAAGCTATAATAAAAAAACACATTCAAAATCCATATTGTGTCCAATTTTTAAGGTCAAGCCTAGGTTCCCTCTCATTTCTGTTGACCTTTGCCTACAAAAGAGTTGATGGGATAGGGGATCAGTCGTGGATCTCAAAAAGATTGTAAGAGAAAACATGAAGAGAGCACCAAGAAGCTGGGTCAGAAGTCTAATCGGCAAAGGATTACAGCAGCAGGTCTGAAATTGGTGGAGTGGAATCTGTCCACTACCCTACTATCAGGGCAGCCCTAGGTCTGTAATCTTTTCTTTTAATGAAGATTGTATCCTGGAATATAAGGGAGCTTAACAGCCAGCAAAAATCTAAAATTCTTACGAAGAAAATTAAGAAGATGAATCGTCCAGTCGTGTTTCTTCAAGAAACAAAGTGCACGGTTCTTAAGAACAAGATTTGGAGGAATTGTGAAGTAATGGGGATTGATGCGAAGGGTTTCGCTCGAGGGCTAGGAATTCTCTGGGACCATAAGAAATTTAGTCTCTCGGGTTTTTAAGGAATCAATGCTTCCTTTCTGCCAGTTATAGGTTATTGGGTTCAAGGTTTCTAGTATCCTCACTAATGTCTACGGTCCTCATACCCACGGAGCTAAATCTTCCTTTTTAGACTCTCTTTATTGGATGGGAGAGATGGTGGTGGGAAAGCATTGGATTGTGGGAGGGGACTTCAACCTTATTTCTACATTAGAAGAAAAGAAAGGGGGAAGGAGACGTCTGGATGAGGAATGTGTTCGCTTCAGGGACATTATTGAGCAACTAAAACTGGTAGACGTGGTCTCGGGTGATGTTCAATTCACTTGGAACAATAAGAGGCAGGGGGGCCTCCATATTGTATGGATCATTTCCTGGTCTCGGAATCGGTGATGGAGTCTGGTAGTGAAATTGCATTTTCCATTCTCTCGGGCCCGGGTTCTGATCATTGGTCCATTGAACTATGGTGGAGTGGTTTGGGATCGCAATTTAAGAAAACCTTCCGCTTTGAGCAATTATGGTTGAGTCACCTAGAATTCAAAGAGAAAGTCTCTCAATGGTGGGTGGAGTTGGATACAGGAGAGGGCCAAAGCATGTACAAATTCCAACAAAAATTGAAAGCACTTAAAGCTAAAATCAAGAAGTGGAATAAAGAGGAATTTGGGAACATTTTGTAACATACCCTTTTTACTGAAAAAACATTTTTTGTTAGCAAACATTATTATAAGTTTTATTGTAAAGTTTTATGTTGGACAGTTGTCCAAGGATGACTGTAATTTGCACAATATATTATTATTAAATAAATAAAATAGGAGACAAACACCTAAGAGGACTATTGAAAGAGTGGTTACTGATCCACTAGGTGGAATGGAATCTGGTGTAGACGACAATGGACAAGTGGCAGCATCATGATGCAACTAACTAGTTGTTGGTATGGGACAACTCTCTTGAAATGTGGTCATAGTGCCCTAAAAGATGGGACTGGAGCTTGAGGCTCATTTATTCTAAACTGACCACTAAAAGACTTAGGTAGTCTATATAATAGTCATCAAATTTTGAACTGAGGTTCATCACTTTTCCTGACGAGGAAATTTACCTTGGGGTTTTGGTGTGTTTTCACCCAAGAGATTTGATGAGGGGATATGCTATGTTGTTGATCATTTTATGAGTCTGCCAAACTCTTATTGAGTTCAGGAGGTTGATCCCGAGTGGAGAAGGCATATTATTTCAGGAGATTGATGCTGAGTGCAGAAGGCATTTTTGAGTGCCTTGCTTCTACACAGATTCCACCCACTTATTGGTTCAGTAATCAGGCTCGAGGGTTCACAAGAAGCTAGCAGTTGAGCTACATCTTCTGGATTAGGTTGGGAGGAACAGGCCTCCTTGGGTGTTTGTCGGCCCTATCATCATTTACAGGTTCCATTGTCTTATCTATTTTTTTATATTTTAAAGTTCTGTTGTCTATTGGCTTTTACTGTTTATTTTATAAGTTTTTTTTCAGTTTCCTAAATAATTTAATAATTTTATATAAATCGATCTGATTGAATAAAATAGTCTCTGCATTTTTCCCCATGCAAAAGGAACAACATCGTACTCTAGTACATAGATAATTTAAATAGAGAATGATATGATAGGCAAATTGCCAAAATTGATGAAAAGAATATTTATGTTTAATTCCTTTAAAAATTTATTACTATTAGTGGTTAATTTGAGTTAGTCTATTTTAAAGTCTTCCTATATCTGCATTCATTACAGTATTGATTATATTTTATCAAAACAGTAAATCTACTCCATTTAAAATAGCAGTGTTTAAACTAAATAAAGAAATCATTTCTGCTCTATATGTTATGATTTCCATATAATTCTTATCAAGGAATACTGTTTGTTTTTATTTATCCAACTCATAAATGTATACTAAACATATCAAATAGTTTGCAATCAAAGTCTATGTTTAGTTCTGCAATTGTTATATTTTACTGTACAAAACCCTAAACTCTAACGATTCAGGATGATGAACACGTTTCATCTTTATCCTTTTTCACACACATCACAATGCATTTATTTCACTGTAATTCCTTTAAAGTTTTTAGATTTTATTTATTTATCTATTTCTACAAAACGATAGCAGAGAATTTCCACGTTTTCATTTATTATTTTATCATACAAACAAAAGCTTGTTTTTATTCAAACCTGGGGTTTATACTTTTCTTTTCCAACTCAAAAACCTTCAGGCTTTTTACCTTTGACAAGAGCAACAAAACAGTTATAGAATCATTACAATTTAAATAGAACTGAGTTATGGTTTCAACATCACATAGTGGAAAAACCTAGCTAGATTTACCTATTCTCATAGCAGGTTTCAAGTCTAAACTTATATCAAACATTCTGCTATTTCTTCCTTAAAATCAACACAGTTTAGAATCTCGGCAACATTTAAATCATGTTAGCCTTTACAACATTTTAAGGAACGATTCTAACAGTAGCACAAACAACAAGTATAGTCGCAGACATTATCAAGGAATAGATTCGGGCCATGCTTTCCACATAAAGACAAAACCCTTGTATTCAATTTCTTATATATTGAAAACGTAGTATTATTTTACAAATCATTAAACTACTCACAGACCGAAGTCTTCCACAGTTACAAAACATTCACCCATTGTTTTATAGTTAAGATAAACGTAGAGGTCTGCTAACATAATAGTTCACTTCCACTTATCAATGAGTCACGGGTCATGTTCACAGGCCAAGCCCTAAAACAACAAAACCAAATGACTACTGCAACAGAGACTTGTAAACATTCTTCTCATTGACAAACTTGACAGAGTTTGAAACCTCATTGACAAAAGTTACAATTCACAATCAACACGGCTTTTTCCTTGTGGGTTGAGGTATTACCCTCCCCATATCTTTTTACAGTTTACAAAAACCCTATCACGACGAGTTACAAACTATTTGAACAAAGAAAACAAATACACAAAACAACACACATGTTGGCCATCATGTTCATCTACACAAAGTTTCAAGGCAACCTCCGAGGCTTACCGATTGGTGTAGCTATTGCCAACCTTCAATGCCCACACTAGAGAAGCCATTGAACATTACACCTGCAAAGACATTATGGACGTGGTTAAAAACAGTATGTCGGAAAAGAATAATTACAGTAACGATTTCGAACCACCTGTTAGCACTCATGTATGAAAGTTACAGTGAATGAATCAAAACACATTACCTTTTGAAATATAGCTCGTAGCAGCATTAAACGCCAGACAGGTGCAACTGCAACTGTAAACCCTTACATCATCGAATGTTGAAATAGCAAGAGCCAACACCGAGCTATCAACTAATTTAAACAGTTATACAGTACCGAGACCGGTATAAAAACTATGGCGAGGACTTAGTATTCTTTTGAACCGAGAAAGACCCTCAACAAGTCTGAGGATCGAACCACACCAAAGACAGACTCTAAGTTTCCAACCAAGGCATTCACCACTGTAAAACCTGGAGAGTTCGGATCTTAGGTTCTTAAAACCTTCACGGGTCATGAGTTCAAAACGCAGGCTTCATGCCTCTGGAAGTGCAAAACTATAACCCTGCAAACCCTCAGCCTGTCGGCCAGACGCAGAGCCACAACTACCAAATGCCAAATTGACAATAAACACTACGATCGAAACAAAGGTAGGGTTTAACCCACACTCATCGAAACCCTGCCAGATCGATGGTGGAGATAATCGAGTGGGATTTACGAAATCACAAGCCATCTACCACATTAAATAAACCATCATTGCAATTGCCATGAAGAAGCCACGAAGGAGCCATCTCATTAACCAGTGAGCCAGTATGCCAACACATCATCACAAGAATGGTTTAAACCACAGTATTGGCATGTGATTGAGTTATCTCTACCATCCACGATGGAACTCCACTATCCATAGTAGTTGTAAGCATTCAATGCACAGGTTACGGTTAGTTTTGCCAACCTGTGACATTAACATTCACATCATAACGTTTAATACATAAGACATTGCATATGGTAAGGTCGAAATGTATAACCCTGTCAAAAAATTGTTTTATAAAGTTAGGATAGATATGCACTAGGATTTGCATAATATCAATAAGGTTAGTATAGTATCACATAGGGTAATACAATGCACACAACGCACATTTCATAATGTGATAAGTGTTTGTTATTATTTCAATTATATTGCAAATAGATTATAGAAATAATCTAAGAAATGCACACATATACACCCTAGTGTGTAGAGAATAAAAGACATGTTAAATTAATCAAAATTTATCACCATCATCTTAGGGTATAGACCCTAGGCAAGTAAATAAATCATTTTTACATAGAATCTCTACACATTGCTACGGAGGAAGAAGATAGACAGTTAGTTACATACAACTCGACACGAACTTTAATGAAAACCATATATATATTTCTGAGTATAGAGCTGAGACACGATCGGTATAGATCCTCTTTAAAATCATTACAAGCTTACAATTTACAGAATTTAAGATGAACTATTTGCAATAAGCAATCATAGTAAGATGTCTTTAACTTGAACGTTGTGGTCTCGAACCAAGATTCTCACCGATAGAATGCCCACAGTTTTATCTCTTCAATTAATGACAAAAGAGATTCACTGAAAAATTGTTTGGTCACTTGCCGCAACTTTAAAACCTTACCTGTAAACTGCCACAAGTACGAATTCACATGCTTTAGCACGAATGCTAAGTAAGCCTCAGGACATCCATAGGACCCCTTCATCAATCAACAAAAGCATATTAGTCAAAGATAACTAATTCATAAATCATAACATCAACAATAGAAGTTTTCAACAGTACGAATAACATCAAGACATAAACATAAATCTGTTAGTCGCAAATTCTTACACTATAAACCAGCATGGTATTTATTACAACAAAATACCCTTTTATGCTTTGTTCTATTCCACACATATTAAATAAGCATTAATTGTCACATAGAAAAATTTTAAATTTTTGTGATTTTTTTTTTATGTTACACATTTTTTAGGATAAACAAGCCCTTGGGTCTTGGATGGAGGACATCCAAAAGATAGGAATGCTTTCGGGCTATACTCCAGAACTGCGGAGGGAGGAAACCTCTCTGCATAATAAGATCCTGGAGTGTGAAAAAAAGAGGAAGTCTTATGGTGTTAGAAGGCGAGAGTGGATTGGATTCAAGATGGCGAACGGAATACAAAATTTTTCCACCGTTCTGCAATCCAACATCATCAGCAAAACAGGATCCTTACGCCCAAGAATAGGGAGGGGGTTAGATTGGAAACCATGGAGGAGATTGAAGGCGAACTGCATCATTTCTTCCAGGACATCATGACCGAAAATGTTATAGAGAGACGAAGATACATTGAGTTAATAACTCACAATATCCCTTCCCTTCTGACTCAGGAACAAAATGACCTCCTTCTATAACCTATTTCTATGACAGAAGTCGAGGTTGTTGTTTTTCAAATGGCGGATGGAAAATCCCCTGGTCTTGACGGATTTACCACCAATTTCTTCCATTACTTTTGGTATTTGGTGAAGATGGATGTTTGGCATATTGTGGAGTCCTCAAGATGCTCTCTGAAAATCCTTCCAGCTTTTAACACTACCTTCCTAGCCCTCATCCACAACACTAATGGTGTTGATACCCAGACAAGTTTAGACCGATAGCCCTATGCAGTGTGATCTACAATATTTTCAAGAAATTTATTGCTAATCGTCTGAAGCCCATCCTGCCCTTCATCATCTCCCCTAAGCAATCTGGGTTTGTGGAAGGTTGAAAGATTATGGATGGTATTATCCTCATCCATGAGGTCCTGCATTCTCTCAAAAAATAAAAGATTCCTGGGATGATGTTGAAGCTTAACATAGCCAAGGCTTATGATAAGTTAAACTAGCAATTCATGAAGGAAATGTTGCATGCTTTTGGTTTTTCTGAACGTTAGGTCAGGTGGATCATGAATTTGGTTTCCTCCTCTTTCTCCTGTATTCTCCTTAATGGTGTCCCTACGAGTCTTTTAAAACCCTCAAGAGGGATTCTTCAAGGAGACCCCATATCCCCTTTTCTCTTTGCTATTATGGCGGAAGGATTGGGAAGAACTATCAAATCCATGTAGGGAAATCATGAGCTCGAGGGTCTCATCATTCACCTCAGAGCGGATTGCCAAACCCACCACCAATTTGTGGATGATACTATGCTCATGGGTCACCTCTCTATCCAGGAGGCGAAAGCCATCCGCCTATGTCTGGACAACTTTGGGAAGGCTTCTGGTCTTGAAGTTAATGGTCAGAAATCTCAGGTTTTTTCTTCAATACTCCTAAAATCACCAGGAGAAATATATAGAGGATCTTGAGTTTTTCGAAGAGCTCCCTTCCGTCCAAATATCTGGGGGACCCTCTAGTGGACTCCCAAACCCGGCATGGATCGTGGCGGGCACTGGTGGATAGAATGAGGAAACGTCTTTCATAGTGGACCTTCTGCCCCCTGAATTTTTCTAGTCGTTTAGTTCTTCTTAAAGTTGTTTTACAGGAAATGCCCACTTATCTTTTCTCGGCCATGTTGGCCCCCAAAGCTATTTTTAAAGAGCTTCAGAAACTTCAGAGGCATTTTCTATGGAGTGGACCTAGGGATAACAGGAAATGGGCTTTGGTCAAATGGGAAGAGATGTGTTCTCTGAAAAATCAGGGCGACCTTAATCTTCGGGACCCGGAGCAGGTCAATATTGTCTATGGAGCAAAGACTTGGTGGAGGTGGGTGACCCATAGGGAGGAGCCATGGGCCAGGCTTTGGCACTCCAAATATGCGGCAGGATAGGAAAAAGAGGACCTTATCCGTTTTTCAGAAACTATCACACGATCTCAAATTTGGAGATCAACCTCCCAAGGGAGGAGCTTGGTCCAAGAAAATAGTTTTTGGGAAGTTCGTGATGGTAGCCAGGCTATGTCCTAGGTCAATTCGTGGCAACAATTACCCCCCATCGCCAACTCCATTGATGCCCCTCATGTTATTCAAGGTTGCATTAATAATAACATGGTTTGGGTAAACGATTTGTGGGATGCGGAATCTCCGGAACAGGATTTCAGGGTTTGGAATGCTCATGATTGGTGGACTCATCTCGACCCAGTGGCAGAGGTTAATAAGGTGGAGGAGGCTGTGAACAATCGCAAACTGAAAATGCAAAATGGGGAAGACATGCTTCTATGGGATCATAAACCAAGGGGTAGTTTCACCATTAACGAAGCCTATGATATTCGGATGGGCTTCAACCACTTAAAGCCAATCCCTAAATGGAAACAGCTCTCGTCTACAAACATTTGGCCTAAAGTCTCAATCTTCATTTAGCAAACATTGAAAAGATGCATTTTGACTCAGGAAAATTTGCAGAAAAGGGGGTTTTTGGGCCCATACCTATGTGTTATGTGCAATGGGGCAGAAGAAACCATGCCACATCTCCTTGATTCGTGCTTGTTTGCGTCGGGATTATGGGACCGTGGAGCGACGATCTTCAGGTGATTGGATAGAAAGCATAATGAAATAGTGATATCCATTAGTGACTCGTCTAAGGATCCCTTCCAGAACCGTGTGGTGAATCGACCATGGAAAATTTTCCCACACTTCCTTCTGTGGGAAATTTGGATAGAACAAAACTCTAGACTCTTTAGGGACAGCAAATGACTCTAATAGAGTTTGGAATGCCATGTAAAATAATATGTTGGAGACCATCAAACTTTAGAATTGGGAGAATTTAGACTGGGAGACTAATGAAACTGAGACGAGAATTCTTCGTGACTGGGGCATTTCGGGCCTCTCCCTTCCTGTGGAAAACTTATTCGATCCCCCCAGATGGTGCCGAGCCCGTAAATTTGGTCTCCTCCCCCGGATGGTTTCGTCAAAATGAATTTCGATGGTGCTCTAAGGGAAACCCCGGCCCCACCGGGTATGGTTGTGTCTTTAGAGACTCTGAAAGATCTCTGATGGGTTTCAAGGATGGTTTTTTGATATAATGATTTTTCGTGCCTAACATGCGAGGCTACAGCAGGAGGAGGCCAACCGAGACACGTAACCCCAATCTTTTGCTGTGGTTTGAGTCGATCTTCAAGAGTTGTGGAATGATTTGTCTTTTCATTCTTTTATTTGGATCTCAATTAGTCTTCTCCAAGCCCGAGGGGTATACTTCAGCTGGGTGAAAGATGAAAAGAAATTTAAGTGTTGTCAGTGGTCGTCAATGCGAGGTTCATCATTACAAGGGGTGGTGAGCGAGTTTATATGGAGGATCAAGGCGGCAACCGAGATTGTCATCACTATTTCTCCACATGCATGCCAGTGATTGTTTTCTGTTTAATTATGGAGCAAGACCAGATGGGAGAACTAGCGGATATCAATTGCCGTGTGGAGGATACAAATATTAGTCGAAATAGGAATAGAAGTTGCGGGGAGTCTTTAGGGGAGTTGGGTGGTGGCTTGTATCGAGCGTGTCAGAGAGATCATAGAGAGGCAAATGCTTTTGCTCTCAATGTCCCCTAGGAGATCCAGAGGTATATCAGTGATTATGAACACCAATGGTGGCTGAGAATGAGTAGGGAGACGATGTTGGGGGAGCGTAAACAGATGGAGAACTGGATTATTGATCCAAGCGACACGATCGAGCATGTTAGTCCTTATGAGTGCAAGATTTCCCTTTATTGGATGATGAAGAACCTTGTCGACTACGCCATCCAGGACAGACAATCCCTCAAAGATGATACTGCGCTGCAGCTTATGGAGCAACGTAACCTGAAAGAGTCTTGTGCAATGAATTGGAAGCTGTATTTTGTTTTGCAAGATATGGAGCTTCGGCCTCCCCCGTGTCCTTCTTCAAGCTTTCCCCACCCGGGGAACTCTCCTAAAGCTCCATACATTATTCGTTGGCGACTAGTCAGGCGTTTGTGTTTCTAGTTTCTAGTCTTGTATTCAAGAAGGGTCTGGTGTCAATATGTTTAGCGTTTATCTAATGTATATCTTGTCTGTTGAGTTTCGAGGTAATTTGCTATTTTTTTTAAATCTGTCCTGCGTGCCTATGGTAAGAACATTTCAGGATCAGATGTTTTTTGGTCGACAAGAATAGAATTTGCAACTTCAAAGCGGTTAAGGATATGGTTGGTCATTCGAATAGAAGCATCTTCTCTACTTTTGTGGTAATTGCCTACCAAATTGTTAAGAATATTTGAGTCAATAGCGAGGTGGTGTGTTTTGACAAACAAATTTGAGCCTCGACCAAATTGTTCCTTTCTATATTTTTTACTTATAAAAAAAATGATTTTTTTAATTTATTTTAATTAATTAATTAATATTAAATAAATACAAATATTAATATATCATTATAAAAATATATCTATTTATAAATACAAATTAACTACCAACTACAAGTTATATAAAAAATATCTCTTATTAAAAAAAATATGATTTTTCAATTTATTTTAATGATTTAAATTAAAATAATTTCAAAACAAATAGTTTAAAAGACATTAAAAATAAATATTAAAATTTATTTTTACTTATTTATTTTCATTCAAAACATTATAAAAACTTTTATTTTATGATCTTTAATGAAAAATCTCATTTATTTTCGATAATTCATATTCATTTAAAATAAAACTTCTAATAATTTTTTTGTTTTTTTAAAATATTTTATCATTTTAAATAAATACTTCAAGTTTAAATATTTGAAGTAATTAACCTATTATAAATACAACTTATTAATAAAAATCTATATTTGATGTCTATAATTCAAAATTATAAACCCATAATATTTGTATTTTTTATTTGATTAAATATTAATTAACAAATTCATAATATTTAAATTTTTTATATGATTAAATATAAATTTTATAAAATATAATGTAGATGTTAAAATTAATTATAATGATAATGTATGTGATAAAACTAAATTTTTATAAAGCTATTGAAAAATGTTGAATACTATACAAATATAAAAATGTTTTTGGTATAATCTTTATATTAAAATTAACTTTATAAATTGGTTTTATTAAATTAACAAAACAAATCACAAATTAAGAACCATAAATTAAACAAATGTATTAACTTCAAGATAATTAAAATATAAATGAATTTAAATTTTTGTTTTTAGTGATATTGCATTAGTCAATTTTTACTAGCTTATTCAATCAAGGTGTACAATGTTTTATTATAATGTTTCTGTTAAAATTAACTTTATAAATTGGTTTTATTAAATTAACAAAACAAATTAAGAACCATAAATTAAATATATATATTAACTTCAAGATAATTAAAATATAAATGAATTTAAATTTGACAATGTTTTATTATAATGTTTCTGTTAAAATTAACTTTATAAATTGGTTTTATTAAATTAACAAAACAAATTAAGAACCATAAATTAAATATATATATTAACTTCAAGATAATTAAAATATAAATGAATTTAAATTTGAAATTTTTTTAGTGATATTGCATTAGTCAATTTTTACTAGCTTATTCAATTAATGTGTGAGTCTCTCACAACAACAAAAAAGACAATATTTTTATTATATTAAAATTTTAAAATTATGTTAAAAAATATTTAATTAAAATAATTTAATAAAAATATATTTTGATTAATTGATCAATAAATTATTTATTTATTAAAATATAAATGAATTTAAATTTGAAATTTTTTTAGTGATATTGCATTAGTCAATATTTACTAGCTTATTCAATTAAGATGTGAGTCTCTCACAACAACAAAAAAGACGATATTTTTATTATATTAAAATTTTAAAATTATGTTAAAAAATATTTAATTAAAATAATTTAATAAAAATATATTTTGATTAATTGATCAATAAATTATTTATTTATTTAAATCACGTCATATTAAAGAAAATGCACCTTATTGAAGTTGTACATCTTATTCAAATAAAAAATGACATTATCATGCATTAATCTAATAGATGAATGATAAAATTAATACTATTTCAAATTTAAAAAAAAAACACATTTTTATTAAGAAACATAATTCAAGTAAATATATCTCAAATATATCTACTTTTAAGATATTAAATATTACATTAAAATATAAATGAATATAAATTTAAAATTATTTTCTTAATAATCTTTTTTATTGCATTAAAATATATATATATATATATATATATGAATTTAAAAAAAAACACATTTTTATTAAGAAACATAAATTAAACAAATATATTTACTTTTAAGATATTAAATATTGCATTAAAATATAAATGAATATAAACTTGAAATTATTTTTTTAATAATCTTTTTTATTGCATTAAAGTTTAATTGGAAAAATATAAAAATGTTGTTAATATAGTGTATACCTTAAAATTAACTTTATAGAAACAGAAAAATATACAAAATATAATATTTATATACATTGGTTGATAACGTATTTATTTATTTAAATGACATGTCATATTAAAAAAATACAAATAAATTACATGGAAAATACACATTATTGATATTGTACATCTTATTCAAATAAAAAAGACATTACTATTAATGTGAATGATGAATGAAATACATAATACTATTTCAATTTTTTTTTTCAAATATGAAATTAAAAAGTACACATCTTTATTAAGAACCATAAATTAATCAAACATATTATGTATAAGTATTACATTAAAATATAAACGAATCAAAAACCCATAAATTAAATAAACATATTAACTTTTTAAGATATTAAATATTGCATTAAAATATAAATGAATTTAAACTTGAAATTATTTTTTTAATGATTTTTTATTGCATTCGAGTTTTAAAATCATATTAAAAAATATTTAATAAAATAATATAATAAATGAATTTATTTAATTTTCATTTTATATTGAAAAAAATACAAATAAATTATATTTTATTTAAATTGCACATCGCATTCAAATACAAAAATTACATTATCATGGTTTAATGTAATAATTAAAAAAAAACCATTATCAAAAATATATTTAGTTTAATTTTTTAAAATAATAAATAGATAAAATAAAACATCAGTCCTTTTAATAATAAGTAATATATTCATATTCACTTAAAATAACAACTAAATATTATTTATTTATTTTTATCATTTTTAAATAAAAGTTTCACCTTTAAATATTCAACCAATTCTAAATACAAATTATTACATAAATCAATCTGTATATAATTAATGTACACTTCACAAAACAAACAAAATACAAACACATAGTATTTAAATTTCCAATTTTATTAAATATTTATTTGTAAAATATAATGTAAATGATACCATTAATTTTAAATGTCATATTTAAATATTCAACCAATTCTTATTACAAGTTATTACATAAATCTGTATTTCTCTTTTTCCTAGAAACATAAATTCATATTTCAATTAGTATACACAACAAAAAAGAAACACAACGATATAATATTTAAATTTTTATTTTTATTATATATTGATTATAAAGTATAATGAAGATAAAATTAATTGTAAATATAAAATTTGTACTATAATTTTAATTCAATGTAAATGATACTATTGATTTTAAATATAATATTTAAATATTCAACCAATTCTAATTACAAGTCATTACATAAATTCATATTTCAATTAATATACACAAAACAAAAGAAACACAAAGATATAATATTTAAATTTTTATTTTTATTATATATTGATTATAAAATATAATAAAGATGGCAAAATTAATTGTAAATATAAAATCTGTATTATAATTTTATAAGTTAAAAAAAATATCCAATACTATAAAATCATTATAATTATAATTTTTATGTTATAATTAACTTTATATATATAGAAAATCACTTCAAATATAATGTTTATAAATTAAATAAACTACAAATTATAAATTATAAATTCAATAAACATAATTATTTCAACATATTAAATAATACATTAAAATATAACATATTGATTTATTCCCTTTAAATATGAACATATAAACATATTAATTTTTTTTAACTGTACTTTCTAATGTTTATTATATTATAGTTATAATACTATATTAAAACTTTTTTTTTAAATAACATAAAAACAATTTATTTAATTGATTGGCATATCATATTAAAACAAATACACTAATTTACATAGAGAAAATGCACTTTATATAAATCATACATATTATTTAGATGCAAATTAAATCTTAATTATAAAAGACAGATATGATAAAAACAATAATTGAGTTTAATATTTTTATTTCTTCATCATTAAAATAATAAAACAATAAAAAATAAATATAAAAAATACAGAATTCACTAAAAGAAGATTATAATCATATCTATATTTTATTTCATTTCATTTATTATAAATATAAAAAATACAGAATTCACTAAAAGAGGATTATAATCATATCTATATTTTATTTCATTTCATTTATTTATATCTTCATATACAAAATAATATTATTATGCATCATATATGTAACAATTTCAAAACCAATTTAATTAAAATGACATGTTTACAAATAAATGAGCTTAATTTTTTTAGTTATTATTATTTCATCATCATCAAAATAATAAAAATATACATAGATGATTTAAAAAATGATTTACATTTAAAATAAAAAAATATAAACATATTGATTTATTCTTTTTAAACAAACATATAAACATACCAATTGATGTTTATTGTATTATAATTCTAATGTTATACTAAAAACTTCTTTTTTTTTAAATAACATCAAAAAATTAATTTAATTGTATGGCATATCCTATCAAAACAAATACAATATATTACATGGATAATACACGTTATTTACATCATACACTTTATTCACATACAAAATAATTTTTTTTATACAAAATAAATCATATAATTAGAAAACCATTATAATTCAAAAAACATGACAAAAATAATTAAGTTCTAAATTTTTAATTATTTTTATTTCTTCATCATCATTAAAATAATAAAAAGATAATATAAAAAATTAATCACATTTAAAATATAAAAAATAAACATAAAATAGAAAATACATATCATAATAATATCTAAAATAATATATTTTATTTCATTTCATTTATTTTGATAAATATTTAAATCACATAAAATAGAAAATACACATCATAATAATATCTAAAATGATATATTTTATTTCATTTCATTTATTTTGATAAATATTTAAATCATCACTTCTTCATATACAAAATAATATTATTATCCATCATAAATATAATTATTACATAACAATTTTAATTCAAAGGATATGAGAAAAAATAAATAACTTTAATTTTTTTTTGTTATTTTTACTTCATAATCATAATAATAAAAATATAAATAGATAATATTAAAAATGAATCACATTTAAAATATAAAAATAAACATGAAATAAAAATACACAGATTACATTAAAATAAATTATAACAATATCTAGAGTGATACAATTTATTTCATTTTATTTATTTTTTATAAATCATAATCACTTAAAATTATATCTTGATTGTTATAAAAGATTTCATCATTTTAAATATATGCTTCAACTTTAAATATTCAAGCAATTTTAAAGACCACTTATTACATAAATCTGTGTTTTATATATACAACTATTGTACACAACACATACTATTTAAATTCTATAAACACATAATATTTAAATTCTTATTTTTATGAAATATTAATTATATTATCACTTTCTAAAATGCAATGTTTATTAATAGAATTGATTTTTATATAAAATAATAGGAAAATGGTGTAAATATGATGCTTGTGCTAGAATTGATTTTATATAAATAAGAAGTAAATGTTGAAAATGTAATGTTTTTGATAGCATTGATTTTATGTAAAGTAAGAAAACTAAGAATGGTGTAAATGTGATGCTTGCTTCTAGATATGATTTTATATAAATAAGTAAATGTTGAAAATGAAAATTTTTTGATAAAATTAATTTTATATAATTTAAGAAAATTAAAAATGTTGCAAATGTATTTTTGTGATAAAACTGATTTAATATAAGGTTAGAGAAAAATGTTGTATAATGCAATGCTTATGATATTATTAATTTTTTTTTGTTATTTTTACTTCATAATTATAATAATAAAAATATAAATAGATGATTTTAAAAATGAATCACATTTAAAATATAAAAATAAACATGATATAAAAATACACAGAATTCATTAAAAGAAATTATAACAATATCTAGAGTGATGCAATTTATTTATTTATTTATTTTTAAATCATAATCACTTAAAATAATATTTTGATTGTTATAAAAGATTTCATCATTTTAAATATATGCTTCAACTCTAAATATTCAAGCAAGCAATTGTAAAGACCACTTATTACATAAATCTGTGTTTTATATATACAACTATTGTACACAACACATACCATTTAAATTCTTATTTTTATGAAATATCAATTATATTATCACTTTCTAAAATGCAATGTTTATTGATAGAATTGATTTTTATATAAAATAATAGGGAAATGGTGTAAAATGTGATGCTTGTGCCAGAATTGATTTTATATAAATAAGAAGCAAATGTTGAAAATGTAATGTTTTTGATAGCATTGATTTTATATAAAGTAAGAAAATTAAGAATGGTGTAAATGTGATGCTTGCTTCTAGGACATGATTTTACATAAATAAGTAAATGTTGAAAATGTAATGTTTTTGATAAAATTGATTTTATATAAAGTCAGAAAATTAAAGATGTCACAAATGTATTTTTGTGATAAAACTGATTTAACATAAAGTAAGAGAAAAATTTTGTATAATGCAATGCTTATGATTGAATTAGTTTTTATGTAAGTAATAGAAAAATGATGTAAATGTGATATTTGTGCTAGAATTGATTTTATGTAAATAACAGATAAATATTGCAAATGTAATGTTTGTGATAGAATTAATTTTATATAAAGTAATAAGAAGAATTATGTGAATGTAATGTTTATGATAAATTTGTTTTATTTAATTAAATAAACAAACTACAAATTAAGAACCATAAATTATACAAACACATTAAAATTTCAATGAATGTAGATTTGAAAAACAAAAAATTTAACTATCATTTTTATTGCATTATAATTTTAAAAATTCCAGCAACATACAGAAGTAAAAATTCTAAGAACAAAAACACAATCACACAATTAAGACATCTCAAAGATAGCTTTGGTAATAGCTATCATCAGAGATGAGAAAGGGCAAGCCCTTTCTCAAAAATAAATGCACTTTTATTAATATATAGGTTTTGGAGCTACATTAAAAAAAATAGTAATGCAATTTACAATTTAAAAAATTAGATTGCATTCTCATCCATTCCTACAAATTATAGGGAGTCTTCTTTTTCATGTAATGCTTTCTCAAAAATAAATGCACTTTTATTAATATATAGGTTTTGGAGCTACATTAAAAAAAATAGTAATGCAATTTACAATTTAAAAAATGAGATTGCATTCTCATCCATTCCTACAAATTATCCGGAGTCTTCTTTTTCACGTAATGTTTTTGTTAAAGCATTTTTCATTTTACTTTACATCTGTTACTATTTGTTAAAGCATCCTCCACTCCATTTAACAGTTACACAAAACAAAACATTAATTAATAAAATAATATTGTTTTAAAAAAATAATATATAACAAAATAAAACTAAAATATCAGCATAATAAAAAATAGTCCATTATGCAATTGAACTTTCTTTCCTATAGTATTAACTTCAAATATTCCTAATGATCATCCAAAAAACAATATCTAATGTACACAAATGTAGATTCTATTAACAATCTCCTTGTTAATTAGAAAATTAACTTAAGGAATACGTATTTTCTTTATGAGAAAAAACCTCACAAGTAATAAAGATGGATTTCAATTTTAGAATTAAAAAGAGAAATACTAATACTCACCCTTCCTGCCTTTGTAATAGTCTTCCATGCTACAATTGCTCTTTATGGCATAAGAATGTTTGCTTGTAGAGCTGCATAGCACAACATCAACATGTCATTTCAACCATACTTTTCAACACAAATACAAACACATAAAATCATACATAACCTACTTCATTCTCATCTTGCTTTGTATCTAGGTTTTTTTAGTTAACATCATTTCTCTATTCCATCTATTCCAATTAAATAAAGAGATATAAATAGGAAACAATACAAAACAAAGTGAAAAATAATTAAATCTAACGCATCAATATACTCATACAACAACATAAGTATACAAGAAAATCACACATATAAAAAAATTTCATAATGATTTCTCTTTGTTAGTCACAAAGTTTCACTCACAATCTAAACCTGTATTGATATTTTTATTTACAAATTTGTACTAACAATCTAAACCTGTCTCGACATTTTTGTTTATTTATTGCCACAAATAATAAAATAAATAAATAAGAGATTACAAAATTTAATAAAAACCTCTTTACTCACTTGTTACCCAGCAAACTTCACTCATCTCGAAAACTATCCTTTCTATTTATTAAAAAATTATTAAAATAAATAAATAACTACTACCAACAAAAATCACTCTGAAACTGCCCTATATATAAGTGTAAATGCGGGGCTGCCTGAGTAGATTCCGATGTTCCATTATTACCACAGGGTACAATGATTTTCCCCTCACCCACAATTAGTTGGGATTCTGCTATGCATCCTTCAAATACGACGAGTCTATAAACCATTGAATGATGTGAAGCTCGCAATCGTACATCCCCTACAAATGGGTTAGGGTTTCATTTCCTACGATTTCTGAGTATAAATTCATGCAGGTATACCAAGGAAAAAAAAAAAATTCATGCAGGTATAGTTCAGATAGAAAATTATTTTCCTCCTCACAGCAACTATATTATTATATTATAACATAAAATGAAATAAAAACAAAACCTATAGAAGTATAAACTAATTTTATTATTAAACCCTATAAACCCATTAAAAATTTACAATAAAAGAATAAAAGAAAAAGTTTAAACTTCTTGAGATTTAAGAAAAACAGATTACACGAAAAAACAAAATAGACCTTAAAATCTCACCTGCTCTCTTGAAATTCTGCATCTCTGAAATTCCGCGAAATTCGGCGGCTCTAAAATTCAGCTGCATATATAGGCTTCAACCGCATATTCACTGGATACAAAACATAAAATATTAAAACAAAACATTACAAACGATCACGAAAATATGTTTTAAAAATAAATACCAAAATTACCACATGGTCTTTGCATTTGCCCTCTCGGAGATGCCCGACTGATCTCATCTGATGTTCTTGTCTGTTCCAAAATCAAATAAGGAACAGACAAAAATAAAATACAACCAAATAAAAAACTAAACAGTTTAAACAAAAACAACTACAGACAAATTTGAAACAACATAACTAAATAAGAAACTGAACAGTAAAACAAAACAAATCACAAACAAATTTGAAAAAACTTAAAGCATGGCCATGCTTAATTTTAATAAAACTAAAGAAAATGCAATTCACGGATATTCAAACAAATCCCAAATTCCGTTCGGCTCAACCCTACTATCCACTTTTATTCTCTCCTCTGCTCTGACTCGGCTATCCTCGGCTCGGCTATGACTCCGCTCTCCTCTCGGCTCTCCTCGGCTCGGCTCTGACTCCGCTCTCCTCTGCTCTGACTCGGCTCTGACTCCGCTCTCCTCGGACTTCGCTCTCCTCTGCTCTGGCTCGGCTCTGGCTCCGCTCTCGTCTCGGCTCTGGCTCTGACTCGGCTCGGCTCGGACCAGAATGGTCGGAATGCTCCGCGGCTCTATCTTTTTCATCCAGACTCTAAACTCTCATTCGATATCTTACACAACAATACTTGCACAATAATTATATCTAAACTAACATTTAGTTTAATAAATTATTAAATCCGAATACAGACTGTCACATGCTATCCGGAGTTTGAAATCCGCTTATTATTATTAATATTTGAAATCCCCTCACAGGTTGTCATATAACCGTCATTGTAATATGTCAGAAAATATTCCCAGTGCAGCTGGTCCGTTCCACGTGTCTATAATTTATTCGTTCAGTCCATTCCACTTTATGTGCTTTTCTCAAAATCCATTATTACCACCGTGAACGGATAGAGTTTGAAATCCGCTTATTATTAATATTCGAAATCCCTTCACAGGTTGTCATATAACCGTCATTGAAATATGTCAGAAAATATTCACAGATTGTAGTATGTCAGAAAATAAGAAAATATTCTCAGTCCAGCTGGTCCGTTCTACGTGTCCATAATTTATTCGTCCAATCCATTTCACTTTCTGTTTCTCGAAATCCATTATTATTACGACCTGGAACGGATCTCTCTATCTTGATCTCTGTGGTGAGGGAACAGTTCAATAGGCAGCAATAACACCTCCTATTTATTTGTATTTATTCGAATTTAAAAAAAACAACCATTTTCCACCCAATCAGTATGTGCAAATTTGCCCAACGACTAGTTGAGAGGAAATTTAATATATGTAAACCTGCATTACACAAAAATGACATCCGAATTTTAACTATCCTCTTCTTAAAATAAGTTAAAGGTACAGATTTAATGTAAATAATAGTAAATAATATAAAATATTATAAATTAAAAAAAGTTAAAGGTACAGATTTAATGTAAATAATATAAAATATTATAAATTATTTGATCGGAGATGCCTAACCCTACTTCCAGTAAGTCTTCTTACTCCCTAGTAACCTACTAACCAATCTTGGGTCTATAACATCCACATGTGGCATTCCTGGACCATATATCAGTGTATCTTCTATGCCCACTAATTTGATGTGGCTCTTGTGGCCTTTAGGTATTTGTCCCACTGCACTATTTCCCCACTTTTACAAAACCCGCATCTTTATCATCACATGTGGTAAAATATGGTTCCCTCTACATGTGATATTCATCAAATTTTGAACTTTAAAGGAATATTATATGCAAATTGTTCACTTCAAATGGTTGTAGATTGATATTCATCAAATTTTGAACTTTAAAGGAATATTATATGCAAATTGTTCACTTTAAGTTGGGGGATAAAAGTAGTTCAATGTAATTTCATATTATGTATAATTTGGTATGTTCATGCAAGCAAACATATATGAATCTCCTTGCAGCAAAAGTTTTGACCATGCTATTTTAATGTTTAATGTTTGGTTTTTCATAAGATTTAACATTGATTGTTATTTAATTTATTTATTATTATTATTATTTTAATTATTTGATATAAGATTGGGTGTTGTAAAGATGATGTAAGCATGGAACCGTGTGTTAGTAGATGAGACCATGTGATAATATAGGTTCATCTCGGGGGTTTTTAATTAGCTATATACGTACCATTAATACATTCTTGGCTAGAATCACTTGTGGCCTCCATACGCATCTGCTCTCTTCATCAATTAACACAGTCAAAGGAGTGCATTTAAAACATGATTATGAGACTCATAATTCTTGTATGACAACTGTACATAGAACTGAACACGTGAATGCATAGTGGAAAGAGTTTGCTTGATTTGTATTTACTTTATTTTTTATTATTTAAAAAATATATGATTGGGTGTTGCAAATATGATGTAAGTGTGGAACAGTGTTCTAGTAGAGGCAACGTGCTGATGTAGGTTCATCTTGAGGGTTCTTAATTGGCTATATATGCATCATTAATACATTCTTGGTTGGGATCATTGGTGGCCTCATAGACCTCCACTCTCTTCATCTCACAAAATGTAAAGTGGGATGAGTGTATTTATATCACGAGCATGAGACTTATAGTTCATGTATTACAATTATACATAGAATTGAACACCCGGATGCGACATGAAAGGAGTTTGAATATAGTACTCGTCTTGGTGATCCAAGAGAGGACTTAATATTTGTCGTAGTATAAAACTGCGACGATTTCCACTGGATTAAAATGATTTTTCCGATGAGTTTTTTAAAAATTCTGGTTGAAATTTTGCAAAATCTTTGTTACAACAGTTAAATTTACAGATTTTAGCTGCCTGAGGAGTTTTTGGCTATGCTGAATCCATTTCTGCTTTCAAAATGATGATTAAAACACTAATTAGTTCAGATTTTGGAAAATTGATTTGACTGGTTTCGAGAGAAATACTGCCATCCGGTCTACCGTCCAATCTTTAAAAATTCACATACTTACCAATGTAACCATGGTACTCCTCTTCGTTTCTACCAACACTTTTAAGTTGTTCCAATTTTATCTTGTATCTAACCTAGTATATAACATTAATTCATACTAGACATTTATAATAACTTAACCAAGAGTTATACAAGCATTAAGGTCTTGTAACTTATGAAATATTTCATCACATAATTAAATCACAAAATATATATTTATTCTCGCTTAAATTTAGTTTTTCAAACCATTGTCGATGGGATCCATGTCATTCGGGTTCACTTGAATGGGGAACGATGTCATCATGAGTCTATTTGTAATGGGATTATCAATTTAGTTACTAATGTTTAAAAACCCATCACATCCTTGAACTTGAATACATCTAGTTTAAACTTCTTCATATCACATTGAACTTGCGGATTGCATTTCTCCTTAATCGAGTTGTGATTAAGTCAATCCTTAGTTTAATTATATGTCACAAGGTCTACATTTACATACAAAAGACAACATTATATTTAATTGCTCGTGGTTAACAAAACCTATTTTGAAGCATGTATGACGCTTTCCTTTGGCGTTAGCTTAGTAATTAAATTGTGGTGATTAATTAAAACAATAATAATAATTATTGAAAGTCTGCTCATTCAGTCTTCAATCCGTAATCTGCTGGATAGGCTACAAACATTATAAAGGACCCTAACGTGCTTCATCTTGAATATGAGTCAATGCTATATTTTGGCATGCATAGTTTTACAGCTATATAAATAATTAGAACGAGTAATCTCGTAGACTATTGCTAAAGTTTGAGTTAAAAAACATGTTTGTCCAAGCAATTAATATGAAACTCTAAAATACTACAAGGGTTGGAATATTTGTGTAGCTGGGCTGTACTATTATTTCTTTACCAGATGTTAACGACGGAATCTGAACCGTGAAATTTAATGCATAGGAGCACAATTTTTCCTTCTTAATGAAATGCAATTCCATTAAACAGTAAATACCCTTAGTCAACTATATTTTGGCAAATAACTGCACAATAATTCTTAACTTAATCTTTAGTATAATTCATAGAGTTATGCTTAAGCAATTGGGGCTATTTCACTATTTATTAATTCTTTACCAGAAAGTAAAAGTAAAAGTACTCTGTACATAAAAGGATATTACATATCCATCTAAAAAGAATAATAATAATCCTTGAACTTGCAAGTATTTTCAACAAATAGAACTTAATTGCACCGAGTGTAAACGAAGTGCTTACAACTCAATATGATGGAGATTCTGTCACATGTCACATTTGTCAAGTTTGTCACCTTACCTTAAGTTACAACTGAGTATACACCAGATGTTGTAATGTTTGTCACATTTGTCACGTTAAATTACAACCGAGTATGGGGGAGATGTTGTAATGTTTGTCACATTGTCACTTTACGTTTCCATGTCGGTTCATAACTTATAAAAAATCAAAAGTAATTAAAAATTTCATGTTCACTCATAACTTATCAAAAATAAATAATTAAAAAATTAAAAGAAAGGGATCCAATTTCTTGAGGGGTAATTTTTTTCTTAATGTGTAAAAAATTTAAGATAAAACAAAAAAATTCACCTCAAGAAATTGGATCCCTCTGGGTGCTTGATAGATCCGGAGATAGATTTACGATGGTGGTAGTAAATAATCACATGTAAACTCTTTATAAGCTGTCAATAACAATTTCATAATTAAGCACTTATCTGTTTTTGTTTTTATATAGATTCTTGTCACTGAAGACTTGATTGTAATGTTCCACCCATCCAATCAATACTCTATATAGCATATATTTTCCCACCAAAAAATCACCCCCGAAAAAGACATTCAATCCACTTTGCAAAATCCATTTTAATCGCCATCCACTCTATCCCCATCACGTAGGGGCATTTTTTTAAAGTCTCTCCACCCATAAAACATTCCAAAGGAGTTCAGCTTACAGTCAACCGTTCGAGACCTCCACTCTCTCTCTATTCAAGCATATATTTCAACACCGAAAATGAAGAAGGTACCCATCTATAAGCCTTAAAAAACCAAGGCGTCCTTATGTACATAACAAGTGAGTAAAAATAAAAAGAAGAGAGTTGTCCCTTCTTGGGGAAACGCCTCTTGTAACCAAAGAACAAGAACTGACTCTGATCTTCAAAATGTTTCCTCGGATCCCTTTTACCTAACCGACCTTCCTTTCTTGCAACAACCTTCATTCATTAAACCTTAACCTAATGAGAGACGACCTTTTCCTTATAATAGATATCTATGTTAAATAAAACTTCGTTTCATTTAAAAATTAGGTTAACATTTCCTATTGTATTTCAATATAATTGGAATCTATATTAATTCTACTCATAAATACTTCTTTTTGCAAATCTAAAACATGCGTAGAAGTATTTATATAAGTTGATTCATAGTTTCTCAAAATTACTTCTCAATAATAACTTATTCATCAATCTGTATTTTATTCACATGTGCGAGTATATATTTATGTCTATTATACAAATAGACATTTTAATAATAATTCATAAGGAAAATATATAGTATTATTCAACCCTTACCTTTCACTCACTGTAAGATCCCTTGTTTCCTTGCGAGGGTTGAAATATCAAATATGAGTATATCCATAAGGATTACTTAATTTTAAGTAATAACATTCAATTATGATTAGCATAAAGTTAATAGTTTTTGTTTTAGAGTTTGTTACTTCCTTGCGGTAGACAATAATTAAATGATTTTTAGATAAATAATTAAGTTGGCCTACCCAATTCTTAAGGGTTATGTGGAAGAATTAAAATATTGACATTTAACCCCAAAATCTACAGTTTCTTATGAAAATTCAATATTCTAAATTGATGGTGAAAAAATAGGACAATAAATTATGTGTATTAAGGCTATGTTTATATTCCTTGAATATTTTATATGGTTGTGTTTGATTGTTCACATAATATGTATGACAGATCATTTTTATAGATGCATCGAGTTCCCTTGTTATGGCTCTTTTTGTATTATAGTTATAATGAATCACCCTTATATAGGGTTTTGTTGCTCGCGATTATGGAATTCGATGTTATGATATATTTATATATTATGTAATTAATGGTTGTTCACTTGCTCTCATCGTGAACATAGGTATGGTAACCCTCCTAAGGGTTTACACCATTGCCTATATAACATATTTAGTACATATTTGATATCATTTTTTGTTTATGTAAATAAAATGAATACTATAATGAAATCGACTATTTGGCCCTAAAATAAAACTTAGAAATAATACAATTCCACATATAATTGAATTTAAATAAATTAATTCAAGTCTAACTGTGAAGCTATTCATGTGCTTGAATTTAGATAAAAAAACAAACTAAATAACTCCTAATAAATAAAATAATAATGCCAAATAATTTATATTAGGCCCTACAACACTTTCTTGAAAATATTCACACACATGAATTGAAAACATTAATCTTTTATTCAACCATTGATATAATTATCTATTTAATAAACATAACCGTAATTGAACAAAAACTTAATACAACTTATGTGTAAAACCTTGCTTCTGCCAACTTGTTATGGAACTGCCATGTTCCTCCGAGACATAATCTATTGTTGTTGTTCATAAAATCTCAACTTGAAGAGATAATCACCCCCGAGACAAACCAATCTCACTAAGAAACTAGAACCTAGGGTTGTCTTCTTGTGTGTACTCTTCTTTAATGTATACTTTTCCAATAGTATCTCTTTAATCACTTCTTTGGTTCCTGTAAATAATCCCTCTTTTGAACACTTCAAGACCTCTGCTTGGACCAAAATAAATCAATGAGCTCATTAGGAAACTAGGCTGGACCTATACTGTGGCAAATGGGTATCCCTTCTTCTCCATTATCCCTTATCTACAATTGATTTTTCCTCTTCTTAATTCATTTTTAAGAATGGGTTTCCTCTCCATTTGGATTCAAGAAGTATTGTTAGTAGATTTAGAAATTCTCCAAGAGAAAAAGAGAACAAAGAGTAGCCGCTCGCTTTGATTACTTTTCCTTATATCATTTCCTACTTTCAAGAAAGGGTAGTTAGGGTTTATTTTATTTTTCTCTCAATTCTTGAAAACCGGAAATTATTATTTCTCTCATCTTGTTTATCTTTTCTCTTTTGAATTTTTAATTACTCTCTAGTCCTAATTCCCTAATGAGCTTGGTCTCTCATTTAACAAGTAGTCCCATAACAAGTAGGTAGATTAATATAAAGTTAATAAACTACTTTAATCTCATAAACTGTCATTTTTCCATGATGCCTTGCGACATTTAATGGTCCATGCCTCAAAACATATTTACATGCAGATTAATTATTTATTTACATAGAGGTAAAACTCTTGGGACACTACATTCTTCTTTCCTTATTGAGATTGAAGCCATTATTCTTCAAGTACTGTGCTCAACTTTTGCTACTCATGATCAACATAGGCTCAAGCTTGACTGCAAATCTTATCTCATTCATGCCCTGATCTTTGATACCATGCTGATTTTTTATCTTTAATTTGAAGCTACAATAAGACTTGAAATCAAATAATAATCATACACATAAGAAACCACATTCAACACATGAATTTACCCTAGGGAAACCCTATATGACTTCAAGGAGAAAACCCCAACAAATCCTTCCTTAGTATATTGATAGATAGTAGATAATTTATTTTACATCAAGCACCCCTAGTTCAATTACAAAGAAAGAGAAACATAAATAAGAAAGATTCAAGATAATATCCTGCACAAAGAAAAGTGCATTTCCTTCAAGAGAGAAGAGATTTTACTTCACATTGAATTCATCAATCCTGTATAACATATTTATATATTATTCTCATGCATTGGGTTCTACTTTTATATTGTAACTTCAGGATGAACTCGCCCTCCATCTAGATGCATCAATCTTGCATGTAGAAGCATGCCCCACTTCTCATGCAATAGATTTAACTCATTATACTGAATTTAGGATGAAGTCGCCCCTTAACTGAAAGCTTCCCCACTTAGTTAGGTCGCTAACTTAAGTGTCGTCATGTAAGTGTCACAAATCAAGTGTCAACTTTTAGTTTAAAATAAGTGTCTTCTTTTAGTTTAACATAAGTGTCATCATGAAATAACAAGTTTATTTAACTAGATCTTCTTTGTTATCTGTCACGTCCCCATTTTGACCCCCTTTGCACTAAATCGTAAATGATGTAATTATTGTAACTTAATCATGGTGAGGAGCTCAAGTCCAAGGCCCCGCCATTGATTTATCGTTTTATGTACCGAAAATTAAGAGATAGATGCCTATGGTTCTTGTGCTAGAAGGGCACGATGTAAATAAGACATCCTGTAAATACGAATTTAATGAAAGATACCCACAACCAGCTACGCAATGCAACAAAGAGATGGGGGCATGATCTTTACAAGGAATAGGGAGGGAAAAATAACCAAACCCTTGAGCCATGGTGTTAAGCCATTTCATTGAGGAAACCCATGAACTCTCCACTACCCATTTGGTCTCATGCACCCAATCATTTAATTCTTCCAAGAATTGGTTGAGACAATAAATGCCTTGGGATGGGAGAGGTATGGCTGTCAATTTTCGTGCATGGGCAAGCCATCAACTTGGAAAAACGTGTTTTTGCTTGTTGGGCAAGAAAACCCCCACGAAATTGGCCCAAAAGCCATTCTTCACCCATGGCATTCTCTCTCTGGGACGCAGTCTGAACTTGTTGGAGTTTATCCTCACGTTTTTCACCATAACCCTGCGTTTTTCCATGTCCAGGAACTCGTTTTTGGTATTGTGAAGTAGCTGGGAAAGGAGGGATGCGATTTAGGGCTGAGGGAGAGGTCGTTTTTTCCCTTGGGGCGTTTTTCTGAAATGGGTTGCTCTCCCAGTCGAATTTTCCCAGTTTGCCAATTCATTTGAGCCTACCCATGTTTTTCTGAAGCTCAAGAAACCTCATTTCGTGCCTCCCACTGTTGAAACGTTTCTCTCATGCCCAGCACTTACAATTTTTGCTATTAAATGCATCCATCTCCCAGCAGCCCCAGAAACTCGACTGTTGGTTGGTATGGCTGACTCTGGTGTATCTATGGTTATGTGAGACCATGTGGTTCCCTAGTTCCTTGTGGAGATCATGCCCAGCTCGGGGGTGGCAGTGGTGCTAAGAGATTAAGGAGCTCACTGGCCTACGGTTGGGTGGAACGTTGCATAAGCGTAGCTGGTTGCTCAGGGAATTACTTGGTTTAAGATAAGTATTCTCATTTGCTAATTTGATATCGTTTAGATTGATGAACGGCATGAATATACTGACTGTATAATGGGTGTGTAATTGATTATTTTCGCTGTGTTTTACTTATAATTTTACATCCCCATATCTCTTTTAAATTATGTGAATGCTTGGTTAAAAAGTTTATGGGGCTAGATGCCCGGTTTTAGCCTCACGATCCCCTCCATCTAGCTGGTATGATGGGAGGGGACGTGACATTATCACTTAGTTAATTCTCTTAACTCATTCTTTCTTGTTAACATCATTGTCGTGATCACCTCGAGTTCTCTTTTGATTTACTAAAGTGATCACTAAAGTTTAACAATTTGAATTCTCTCTTAATTAATTATTTATGTGCAATTTGAATTATCTCATATATTATCACATCTTATCTTTATCTCTTGTCTTATCCACATGGTCCACATGTGCAAACTTTACTTCATCTATCATATCAAATATACTAAGTACATTAAATTTTAACTTCGCATATTTTTTGTCAAACTATTTTTTAAAGGGTTTTCAAAGAAGATATTTTTTGCAAAAGGAGGTTTTTACAAGGTATGTTTCTTCTTATTTTTTTCCAAAGGGCACATTGAAGGAGTTTTTTTGTAAGGCATTTTTGTAAATGATTTTTTTTTTAAGGCATTTTTGTAAAGGAGTTTTTTTTCTAAGGCATATTTGCAAGGAGTTTTTTCAAAATATTTCTTTTCTTAAACATGTTTGCAAAGTGGTTTATGCAAAGAATGTTTCTTTCCAAGGGTTGTATTTAAAGAGTGTTTATTCCAAAGTATTTTTGCAAAAAAAATGTATTTTTCCTTCTTATTTCTTTGAAAGGGATTTTTTCAAAGAGTTGTTTTGGTAAAGTAATTTACAAATGGTTTTTTTTCAAGGTAATTTTGCACTTCTTATTTCTTTGAAAGGGGTTTTTTCAAATAGTTGTTTTGCTAAGGTATTTTGCAAAGGGTTTTTTTCCAAGGTAGTTTTGCACTTCTTATTTATTTGAAAGAGGTTTTTTCAAATAGTTGTTTTGCTAAGGTATTTTGCAAAGGGTTTTTTCCCAAGGTAGTTTTGCACTTCTTATTTCTTTGAAAGGGGTTTTTTCAAAGAATTGTTTACTCAAAGTATTTTTGCAAATGAGTTATTTCTTTACAAGGGTTTTTTCCAAGATATGTTTACAAATAAGTTTTTTTCCAAAGCATTTTTTCCTAGTGGCTTTTTTCCTAGATATTTTTTCAAAGAGGTTTTTTTTTCAAGTGGTTTTTACAAAGAAGATTTATTTACAAGGTGTTCTTATTATTTTCCAATGGGTTTTTTCAAAGGTGATTTATTGTCAAGGAGTTCTTATTTCTTTCCAAGAAGGTTTTTTTCAAAGAAGATTTTTGTTCAAAGAGTTTTTTCAAAGGAAATTTAATTCCAAAAAGATCTTCTTCAAAAAACTCTTACAAGATTTTTATAAGGTGAAGTAAATTTCAGTTCATGTTTTTATAAATTTCGTAAATGTTTTTAAATCTTAATTTATTTATTTTTACTATAAAGCGATGATTTTTTAATTTATCATCTATAGATTAAACAATCATGGGCAATAAGAGAAAACGTAAAAAAAAGATGATCATAAACGTGATGATGATGGTAATAGAGAAAAACAAAAACTTAGATATATTACCAAAAAACAAAGGGTTGCCGAAACGGAAGAGCGAATTATTGAAGATATAAATACAGATTTACATGATAATGTTGAGGAAATGGAAATTGAAAATAGAGTATAAGAAGAACAAATTGAAGTTGAAGAGACCATTGTAGAAGATGTAAATAGTGATTTACATGCTAATGTCGATGAAGTCAATATTGAAGATCAAGTTCAAAATCCAGAAATTGGACCTGGTATGTATATATCATATATTTTCCAAATTCATTTTTTTTATAATGAATTGTATTTTTTTATATATGTTAAATTGAATTTAACTTGATGTATAGGTACTTTCACCATTGATGATGAAATGTTAGAAGACATTGATTGCGATAAATATGGAGAAAAACTACCAATACATGTTGCACGATATCGTGCTACAAAATTTTATGATGAAGTTCTCAAGGATTACTCAATAGCACGACAAGCACAAATTTTGAGATGTTTATTAGTGTCCAAGAAGTTAGAAGGTGCTATATCATTATTGGGTATTCACAAGGCGACAAAAGAGTCAAAATTGAAACAAAATGTGATAGAAAATATAGGTGATGCAATAAAAAATTTTGGAAAATCTAGGAAGAAAGATATCGGTGTTGCACGTAAAGCAATTCATACAGCAATTCTTTCAGCTAGTACTAAACAAAAGTGTTTGACAACAGAACTAGCAAAAGCAGTTGGAACATCAAGAAAGACATTATACAAACATAGCAAATTCAAAATGCAAATAGATGAAAATAATGAACTTGCTTGCTAGGCAACTATTTGTAGACAACCGTACAACGATAGAATGGGAGCAGGTCTTAAAGATATTGTACGGGAATATTGGTTGGAACATGCTCGAGTTTCACCAAATTCAAGAGATGTGATACGCAAAAGAATATCACAAAATGTATATGAAAGCCAACCGAAACATATAATAGACATGACACAAGTACAATTGTTCAATAAATTCAAGGAAGATCATCATGGAATTAATATATCAATCACTACATTTGTGCAACAAAAACCATGGTATGTTAGACCTATTACTATACATGACACATGTTGTTGCCGTTATCATGTGCAATATCAGTTATATTATGACATGTTTCTTGAATTTGGTAAAATGTTTTGGACAAATTCACCACCTCCGCCCACAATACGTGAATTCATATCTCAAATTCTATGTGAGAGAAATCACGATAAAGTATTTAAATTCCCAATGATATTATAATATTTTCCTACTATCGTTCCAAGTTATTATATGCTAAAGTAATTCACTCTAGGGGTGTTCATTCCATATGGGAGACTTAATAGATCAACAATGGCTAGTATTACAGTATGCCCCATACATGTTTGGACATGCAAAGCATCATCTCAACGCATGAGGCACCACCTCAAAAAATGAGGAACTATCTTGACACACAAGACCTTAGCCTTGACCAGTAAGACATTACAACATCATTACTTTGACATACAAAGCACTTTAGGGCTCGTGGAAGGTATTGATGCCCAATTATGACACGTTAGTTGCAATGACATGTTGGAAAAAAAGAAATATTATCATTAAAATGAATTAGTAGAGGTACCTACAATTTTTTTTTGAATTACGTGTAAAAAGATGAAACGTAGAAAAATGGATCACCTTCGAGAATATATAACTTTTATTTATGGAAAAGTGGTATAACCACCCCAAAATGTCATTATTTTCAGATTGGTATGTCATTTTTTCTTTAAAACACAATGCACATGTTTTTGTTGGTCCACTGGTTTGTTATGTAAATTGTCAATTTATGAGGAAAAAATATGTAGAGGCGTAGGCAACAAACAAATCTTGCGCAAGGCTATTTTTCCAAAATTTTAAAAGTTAATTTTATATATTTTTTTTAATTACGAGAGTGACTAAACCTTAAAACAACATGGTCGAGTGTTGGTCCACCATATCATGGTCTGGACATAATCAATCAACATTTTTCTATTATCTTCTAGGTATTCTTGTACTCTTGTGCGGGTTCTTTTCCATTTTCCAAATATGTAAGCCAATCAAAAGTTATAGGCCCCAAATAAATGACCTATGTTTTTTACAAATTTGACATGAATGCAGTTAAAAATGAATTAAAAATAAAAAACAACAACAGATCTATTCAAAAAATATATAGTTAGAATCTACACACAGAGCTCGATAAGTGTGTTCAATTTCATCAATAATGCACTAGTGGAGCATATGTAGAACTAAGCTTGAAAAACATGAAGTTACAGCATTTGATGTGCTCTTCCATAAATCAGACCGAGCCTCAAGGTTTGGCAATCTGAAGCTAATATCAAACCTGCAAGGGCGCCAAAAATAATTTGAATCCAGAAATGCGTGCGTGCAAACATGCACACACACATTGGCGTGCATGCGTTGTTATGCACGCATATGCCGATGCATGCACGCGTTGTTGTGCACACACGCCTTTCTATGCGGGCACACATGGCTGTGCGCACATGGGCTTCTATGCACGCACGCGTTGCTATGAGCGCACACATTGATTCTATTTGTATAAAATCTAATTTCCATTCCTATACATAAAAGTTCCAAACTATTTTCATTCACTATTTTTGTTGAATAAGATGAGATTGCCTCTAAGCTTAGAAACCCCGCCCCTCTCTATAACCCCACCCCCCTCTCTTCCTATCCACCCAACCCCCCCACTCTCTTCCACTCTACCCAATCCCTCCTCCCTCCCTCACCCCTCTCTTCTCTCCTTCACCACAAGGGTTAGGATATATACTATTATAAAAAATCACTAACTCGCATTATCCTCAAGTACATATAAATCTTCATCCTTATAACCATAAATCCATGACCCCTATATCTCAATCCCAAAACCCTTGACCATTAGTCCCTAGCCACTGCAATCCCTAGTCCCTAGTACAACTAACTACCATAAATCTTGGCCCACTATAATCTTAAACTAGTATATCCCTAAGACTCCTAAATACTAACACATAATGATATATATCCCTTAACCCCTATAATCCTAACCACGTAATTCTAACCTCTTAATTGTCTAGTCAAATAAAAATTAACCCCTAACCCTTATCGTTTTCATCATCTTCACCATCATCATTGTCATTGATGCAGGAGCATCGGAGCCTGAGGAGATCAGTTGAAGTTGATCGACATAAAGAGACTGACCAGAGGGAGCGCTGAAGACAACTGGTGCATGAAGCAGATTGACTTGTCGAAGTCAATAAGTCAAGCAGAGAACTGTCGAAGCAGTTGATAGGAATGCAAAGTTCGAGAGTTGACATGTCCATGTCGACAGACGACAAGTTGCCGTAGAATCGCAGGAAGGTCGACATGTTGTCGTACTGCGACATCGACAGGTTGGGCATGACCCAAGCGAGGAGGAAGGGGTAGACTGGAGAAGCCTTGGGTTGCGAAGGGAGCCGACAGGTGAGTCGAAGCTAATAGATAGTATGGCCGACATGATGGTTTACTGTAGCATGTCAGAAGGATGTGTATTAGTCAAGGAGAGTACTTGGAAATAGTTTGGGGTTGCTAAAGAAGTTAATGGAAATTATTGTAGGTGGGTGAAGACATGACAAATGTCGTCACAAGAAGAGGCTGTGCAGCACGGTAGGGGCGCTGACAATTGCAGGTCTGCAGGATCATGGAAGGATCGGCTGATAGAGGATGCGTGTCTCGGGGATTGCAGTGGTCTCGGGAATAGCAGCAGTAGAGTAGAAGGCTTGTGCGTAGGCACAGAGCAGGGGACAGTTCCATTGTGTTGGAGCAGTAGAGCAGAGTTCGGGTAGAAGTTGTGTAGATTAGAGGGAACAGTCACATATCTTCCAAAGGCAGAGAAGATCGATCTATAACTCAGAGTTCCGCATTGAACCAGGAGAGGGTGAGGTCGACACACTGAGATAGCACACAGTTACTTCTATGTTGTAAGGACTAAGGCCAACAGTTAGTTAGTTATTTCATTTCCTTGCAGTTTGCATTGTAACCGATTGGAGAAGTAATATAAGCCAATTTCTGGCATGTTGTTTACATCTTGTCTATGTGAACATGTGTGTGGTATGTATTGTTAAGCAAGAAACTTAAGTGTCTAAGGTGCCTTGCATTAGTTGGTATCAGAGCAGGAGGAAAATCCTGTCGAGGAGAAAGGCGGCGATACCAACCTACCTTGCGTCAGTTTGTATAAGAAGCGGAGAAAATCCTGAGACTTGAAGGATAACGTCAGTGGTATTAAGCCTGCAAGTGCGTTGAACAGATCCAGTTGGGGTTGGTCAGAGTTGTACACGACTTGTTTAAGTCAGGTTGCGATTGGATGAGTGAGAGTTCAACAGAGGTTGAAAATGGATCAGAGAGGCGTTAATGTCTGTAACATACCCATCTTGACCCTATTGCATTAAAATTGTAAATGATGTAAATATTGTTATTAAATCATGGTGAGTAGCTCAAGGCTAAGGCCCCGCCATCGATTTATCGTTTTATGTATCGAGAATTAAAAATAGATGCCTATGGTTCTTATGCTGGACATGCACAAGGTAAATTAAGACATCATGTAAATATGAGTTTTAATGAAATACCCACAACTAGCTATGCAATGCAACAAGAGATGGGGGCATGATTCTACAAGGAATAGGGAGGGAAATTATTCAAACCCTTGAGCCAATGGTGTTAATCCAAATGTCAATGAAGGAAGCCATAAACCCTCAACTACCCATTTTGACTTATGCACCCAATCATTTAATTAATCCAAGAGTTGGTTGAGGCAGTTAATGCCTTGGGAATGAAGAGGTATGGCAGCCAATTTCGTGTATGGGCAAGCCATCAGCCTGGGAAAACGTATTTTTTCTTCTGGGGAAATAAAACACCCATGAAATTGTGCCCAAATCCATTCTTCATCCATGGTCTTTTCTCTCTCACACGGTCTGAGCTAGCTGGGGCTTTCTCCTTCATGTTTTCCATCATTTTCCTGCATTTTCCATAGCTGGGAGCTCGTTTTTGTATTGCACAGTGGCTGGGAGGAAGGGAGTCATGATTTGGGGAATTATAGAGGTAATTCCTGCTCTTAAATGCCCATGAACATTTTTCGAAAAAGAATTTGCTTCCCCACGGTTGAATCCCCATCCACTAGTTTGTTTTTAGTTGCCCACGTTTTTCTTCATACCCAGCACTTGTGATTTCGCTGTTGGGTGCATCCTTGTTTTGGTTTGAACTTGAGAGAAAGAATCTAGGAGTGGAAGAGGACAGAATTGGATGGATGAACCTAGTGAGTAGGTAACCTCTCAAGAAGATCAAAAGGGCTGGTTGCTCTTCTATGCACACCTTGAACAACACCATAATGGAAGGTGTTAGCACCTAATTTTCACAGCAAAGAAAATGGGGTGAAATAGATGGATGTCTCGAGAATTTCTTGATGCAAGCCAAAGTTGCCTTTGTTTTCCACAACTAGGTGCTAAAGATATGAAGAAATGGGGTTTAGAGAGGATGGGGAGTTCATAACTTGAAGAAATGAAATTAAAAGGGTTGAAAATGAGCCTAAGACTATAGTCCGAGGGAAAATGATATCAGGGGTTAACGATTTCACAAGCTCCACCATTGATCGCGAGCGTAGAGGAGATCAACGGCTAGTGTTGATCGTCGCATGGCAAAACTGCGTGGCGGAAAGAGAGAATAGGTTGTTGCGATGGATGGTATCGACGGACAAGTGTCGGCAGGGGAACGCATCACAAATGGAAAAAATGATAAGCCAAACCACCTCGAGAGTGTGCGATACCGCCAAGGTGGATAGGTAAGATGGCTAGCCACGTGGACGGCCACGGTAAACCAAGGAATATCCTACGGTTCAAGGCGGAGTTCGGAAAAGTGCAGGTGCAATGTGACAAAAGAAACGGTTTAGATTAGCTCAAGAAGATTGACGGTCTTCGTCGATCGTCGCATCGAGGAGATGCCCGCCAGATAAACGACATGGTGGTTGTGACGGGCCAAACCTTTTGATAGGTGGCAGCACCAAGGCCTGTCGCATAGAGGGATATTGGTATTGAAAACCACTCTGAATATTTGCGATGCCACTTTTGTAGGAACGTGTTGTCGAAATGAACAGTGGAGATTGGAACATAGGAAATGATCCAACGATAAGAAAGGGAAAGAGGTCCAATCAATAAAGGGGGATCATATCTAATGGTCCAGATATTTGCTCAAAAGATCAACGGAGGAGAGAGGTAGACGGCCGGCAAATAAGACCAGAACTTAAAAGAGAAAGGTTATATATATAAAGACGCACACGAAGGTTAACATTTTTGTTTTGGGACCAGTCACGGTCGGAAGCCTCCGGGCGTGTGGAAGATGGGGGAAAGAGACAGGAGAAGTCATTATCAAGTTTTCCCAGGGACAGGTAGAGCTTCATGGTCTTCATTTTTACAAATCTAAGCCTGTTCATGGCAGCGAATGAATGAAGAACCGGTGTCTGATGGACATAGGGTTAAAATTGCTCAGCAAAATACGATTTGGATGCATTTGATACAAGGCCTCAGCCGTTGGAAGTTTCATGGAATTCATGCGTTTTAGGTGCCCGAACCCAAGGGTTTGTTCCAAGGAAGTCCATCGTCGCTGCGTAGAGGCGGGTTTTCTCCGTAGGAACTGCCAGACCTTTTCGGCTGCCTGTATTGAACTTGAGACAGAAGGTTAACAGGGCTGGCCGCCAAAATTGGTGGAGGCGATAGAATGGCAAAGTTGGGAGCGTTGGTACGGTGCTAGCAGGTAGCGCAGGTTATAGTTTTGTCGATGTCGGAGATAAAAGGGCCCGATCAGCAGGTGATAGAGGTGTGGGCAGAGAGTAAATTACTTGTATGGACTATCGGGTGGCTTGAGAAGCTGTGAGGATGACGTGACCCTCATCATTCAACGGATGGAAGGGAAGTGAGGTGAAGTTTTGTGATGTAGACAAGGCTAGGTGGATAGGCGGCTTAAAGACATCTCTACTGCCACCACAATGATTGTGAATACGATGGAGGCCATCTCAGTGCCGTCATATGTTCCTCTCTCTATCTGGAAATCCTTGCCAAGCATGTTTCACGTTAGCTCGAGCCTTGGGCATCATTGTTGCTCGCCCTGGAGATTCGGTCAGGTTATCATGGTGAATATGGCCACACGTAGTTGTTGTCATCGTAATGGCATTTATGGATATGTTCCTTACGTCCCCTGTTCAAAATCGGTATATGGAGAAGGTGGTGCACCTGGTAGTTCAAGCGTCTTTCAGTTGGAATTGGATCATGGAAAAGGAGAAGGAATCTGGAGTGGTTTTCATGTTAGAGAAAGCGTGGTCCGAAGTGGAGGAAGAACACGTCCCTCGTCTCCTGTGGTCTTCTACCACGTGGAGTCCAGCTCTACTAGCGAAGATGAAGAGCCCGAGGGGCGACAAGCATACAAAACAATTCGACGTCAAGGAAAGAAAGAGGCTCCTAAAGAGAAGCAAGACGTCCAGCAAAACATGGAGATCCTCGAGGATTTTGTGATCTCCAGTGAGTAAACGACACCTCCTCCTCTAGCAGACGATTCGTAGGCTGACAACTCTTTGAAAATAGAGGACTTCTTTGATTCACAAGGCCAATTGAAGACTCAAGAGTGAGGTTGCACCCTACTCATGGTATTTTTGTTTCTCGTCTTAATCAGTCTGTTTTGAACTTGAGACGTATGTAATATTCCCAATTTGGGGTTGTCAAGGTGGCAGCAAAATTTTGATTATTTCCTAAGGACCAATTCAAGGCTGGGAGCCTATATAAGCATTGTAATAGAGGAACTAAGGGTTGGAAAATCATTCGGCTAAGGCCTGAGGGGCGAGCCTGGTTTTGATACTTTCATATTAATACAATGTGCAGTGCCTATGGTAGACTGTTTTGCAGAGATTCCTGTGTCGCTCTAACTTGTAGTCATTTTTTTCCTTCTTCTTTATGTGCATGTACTTCCTATTATGCCTTTACATTATGTTTTTCATTTCATGTCTGAGATCAGTGTATAATAACTTAGAATTCTCAGAAACAAGCTCTGGTTATTATCTTAGGTATTCACTCAATATTGCTACTAAAGTTGATATTGAATTCATCTTTGTTAGATTCTCATATCAATGGTCTGTTCTTATTTTATTCTTTTACCACCAGAAAATAACAGTACGACGGCAAGCGGGTGGCTACCTTGCCTCTGTTCGAATAGTGCACACTATGTCACTGTTATCTGATTTATGTGTAATGCCTTGACTCCATCGCCCAATTGTTTTTTCCTTGTGATTATCCCTCCAACGCTTTCACACAATTTGTCCCATCATAAATCTGACCTTCTATGTATGTTTTATTTGAATACTTTTGAGTAATGAAGTCTGATGTGTTTGTTCATTGCTGACAACTTTGAGTATTTCCATCTCTTCATAAGATTTATAGAGAGAGCCCTCTCAGACTGTGTTGGTTCAGTAGCACAGATCTAAAGTGGTTAGTGGTTACCCTGATCCTACCTCCCCACAACCCCAGGGGAATGTTATGGGTGTTAACAAATTGGCGCCGTTGCCGGGAGCGATTGTCTCATTATCCATGAAAGAACGAAAACATTTCAGATCTGATTATTGATGGTGGACATCATTCGGACATCAGAAGGGTTGCATATCATCCACCTGGAGACTCCACTCATTATTCAGGTTCAGTGTGCAGACTCCACTGGAGAATGAGCCCAGCTGCTTTAGACATGTAAGAATTAAGTTCCAGGTATCAAAGTATCAATCTCTTCAAAGAGGCCCTATTCTTCTGTGTTGGCATCCTTTTACCTTTATGTATATATATAAAAAAAAATTGGTCTCACCGGAGAGATCTAGGTCATGAGAGAGCCTCCATTGTATATCCTTCACTTGAATTCGAAAATGTAAATTCCCCTTTTGCCCCTAGAGTTGATCCCGTCCTCTCTTTTGAGCCATGTATAGACCATAACCGGCCTTATGAATTCTCTGAGAGTAAGGCCAATGATATTCCCCCCACATGCACTCCTTTTCCTTCCCGAGCTCAGCTAATATACAACCCTTTAAGGCTGCCCCCTTTCCTTCATGATTTTCCTCTGAACTACCATAAACACCTCCCTATTTTTGATGGATAATCCGAGATTCTTACTGCAGAGAAACATCTTCAAGGTTTTGAGCATTTTCTGGATCTCTTTGAAATAGAACATGATGATGTCTGTATGAGGGATTTTGCAAAATCCCTCCAGGGAGATGTTAAGAGATGGTTCAAGCATTTGCAGCCTGAGTCTATTGATACCTTGGGAGAGTTCGCTGAAGCCTTTTTGGGGTTTTGGGGCAAAAGAAGACCATGGGACCTAGTTCTTTCAGAGTTTTACTCCATGAGAAGGAAATAAAGTGAAACTGTGTCTAGCTTTAACAGGAGGTTTGCAAGATTCTATTATGACATGCCAAAGGAAATTCAACCCGTAGAGAATGCTTCCAAATTACACTATGCATCTGTTTTTACTCCCGAGTTATCTTTTCATCTGTTGGAGAGAAGGTCTTCCAATTTGCAGCATATGTTCATTAATGCATTAGAGGTTGAAGACAATCTTAGGATGTTTGGGAAGTTATCCAACCAAGATAACGATGAAAGGATCGAAGAAGAGATAAGATTCGAAGAGAGACATGAACAAGGGGAACTTCCTTTACAGTCCAATCTTTCCTAGAATGAGCAAAAAATTGATCGACTCGGTGAGGTACCAAAAGAAGGTAATTCCGGTTTCTTTTATGTAAATTGCAGCCAGTATCTTGAAGCTTCTGTTGTTGATGGTTCTAATGAATTTTTCAGTCCACCTAAATATGATGACTATGAAGAGGGCTGTTTGGAGAACTTCATAAGATTTTTTGAAGTTGAGGATAAAGATGAGCCTTCGTGCAGATAGTTTCACCAGTTGGGAAGGTCAGCCAAAAGGGGAGACTCAGTAACAGGTGCTGAACCCACCATTGAGATTCATCAAAATATTGATTCCCAGTAGGTAGAGGCATTGTTTCAGATCAGAGATGAAAGAGAGTATAGAGTCCTTGAAGAGGAATACAGGACCCTCAAGGAAGAATATGTGATCCTTGAGGAGAAATACGAAATTATTGAAGAAAGTCTTGGGCCCTACATGTATCTTCGACAAGTTGACCAGATTGCTGAGAAGCTGGAAGATGACCAGGTCGGCCCACATAATTTTTATATGCAATCCACTTGGGGGACCGAAGATGATTATAGACTCCTTGAGGAAGTTTTCGGGCTTGGTTAGTATCTTTGGCCAGCCGACCGAATGATCAAGGTGTTTGAAAGAGACCAGGCTAGGCAACAAGATTTTAATATTGGTTTTTTGGACCTGGGGTCCGCGTTTCAATAAGAGTGGCCTTTTCTCGACCCTTTCAATTGAGAGGGTGAAATTTCTTTTAAAATTCTAGGGCAGAACAGGGTTTTCAACCCTAGGATCACAAGAAACCCAAGAGGAGATGTTGCAGATAAATTTTGTGCGGGAACATCCTCCGAGATTACCAAGGGACAGCCACGTCACACAGGGTTGTTCAGAGTTGGTGGTTTTAGTCTCACCAGTTCATGTAGGGGTCTCAGTACGCAATATTTTCAGGTCTTGATGGAAGTTTGTCAAAAGTACATAAGCCCTAATCCTGCCATGAAAACCTGGGAAACTCACCGGCCTACTTACAGTTGTTCTGAAAGGAAATTGGTTGGGATGTAAGATGAGGGTAGAGCATACCATGTTTTATATGATCTATTGGGAGAATATATGGAATCTTTCCGCAGCTGGAGTAAAGGTTCTGGTTTCACTCGAAAGGTCCTCGTCCGTCGCCATTGACCCTCGCTGTTCTGGAATCATTCGAGCATGATGAGAAGACCCACATGGGATGTCGGTTGCTAGACTGGTTACACTGGCATTTTTGTATAACCTAGAAACCCAGCCCCTCGAATAGCATAGCCTGTATATAAATAAGCTTGACATGGCGAGCCTCTCTTTCTTCTTTTTCTAGTTTATTTTCAGAGTGTACAGTTTCAATGTTGAGTTTCTGTTTTAAGAACTTTTTCAATTTGCAGTATGGCAGAGCACTTTAGCTTGGGTGAAAAGCGCCGCAGGATACACCTCACAGCAGGGTTTCCCATATGTTTGCCATGAATGTTTTCAGGCAAACCCTCCCAAGCGTTCTACCGGGAAGTTTTTCTTACAAGAGCCACCCAATGGATCAGGCACCCTGTCTACGAGGTTCTTTGCTACCTTGCAGGGAGGATAGCATCCCCAGTTGGAGCCAGTTGTTAGCGCCTAATTTTCACAGCAAAGAAAATGGGGTGAAATAGATGGATGTCTCAATAATTTCTTGATGCAAGCCAGATTTTTCTTTGTTTTCCACGGCTAGGTGCTAAAGATATGAATAAATGGGGTTTAGAGAGTGTAATATCCCTCTTTTACACCCCTGTTATTGTTTTGTAATTGTAAATGTTGTTGTACTTGTTTGGTGGTGAGGAGCTCAAGGCCAAGGCCCCACCAACAAACCTTGTAAGCTAAGTAATTTATTTTCCTAGTTGTATTTGGGATTACTTGTTTTAGGAGACCGAACTCTTATTGCGACCTATCGTAGAGGGCACGAATCCTCTGAGGGGGAAGAGGTGAAATGGCTAGGAAGCCATGGTTTGATGACAGATGTTGTCATGGTGCCACAAGAACTTTAGTGAACATTTAAGTTCACCGAAGGTTACTTATGTTTTTGGTTATCGGTTAGCCTTAGAGAGGGTTTTCCGAGGTTACCCGTAACTGCCGAGGGGTAGTAAATTCCTCCTAATACCTAAAACTTATCACTAGATTAATCTTCGCTAAAAGCTGTTAAGTAAAGCGAAGAAACTTCTACGAATGTCTTTGACATCCTAGTCCCGACAATGGATGTCGTGGGTTCTCTTCTTTAGAACCACCATCTAGTATTTAGCATAAGCTAAGCTATGTTGATAAATATTATTAGTTTCAATAGTGTTTGATACTTATATACTTTAATTCATAGTAATGACATCACAAGGGAAACAATATACATTCTAAGCTATGAAATATTATATTATAATGTATTTTATAATGCATGACAATGTAAAGAGAATCAATTTAAGTATATATATATATACTTCCATATTCAAATAAGAGGGAAAGGGGAATCTTAACAAGGGGATTTATGCAAAGAAGGGATGAATAGTTATATTAATTAAGTCACAAATTGTAATTATAGATAATAAGGTAAAGATAACTATATTTTATGAAATTAACAACATATGTATGCCATATTATTATGTTACAATAAAATGTGGTAATTAAAGTGTTAATTTTCCTTTTGAAGATGCATAATTAAACTATTAATATTATTAGCTAAATAATATATATTGTTGTGTAAAATATTTATATATACATATAAATCTTTTTTGAAAACATGTTTAAATCCCAATAAGTATATTGGCAGGTAGGCATACTCATTAGATATATAAATATAAATATAAGATGACCTACTTGGGGGGATAACGTAAATGGAGTTCTTTTATAAATTAGACATTTGATTAACACACTCCATGTTTCCCTTGAATTTGGGCTTAACGCCCTTGCCTTCTCATAGTTGGGCGTTAGAACTTAGCTGGAGGATTCCACATTCTTCCTTTGTGACTATACGTTGCAGGATTTGTTTTGCTCAGCACTAGTAGGGCGGTCGCCACTACCGTAAAAGGGAGGTTAACTCCTCAGAAAATACGTTTTTTTTTTAAAGATCGACCTCTGCATTGTTGAGGGAGGAGTTTTTTCCTGATGATGGATAGGGAGCGACATCGGAGCACAATAGAGGATGGTTGCATCTGAATAAATGAAAGCGTGGGTCTGGTATGAGGGGGTAGCCCTTGGTTATGGTAATGAAACATGTTTATGTTGCGCTAGAGATTGGGTGGACGCTCGTTGAACTCACTATGCTGCGTAAATGATCCATTTAAGCTTAGTGTTTTATATATATATCGGAATATCTATTGAAGGGAGAGAGAAGAAGACCCTGACAGAAAATCTCACTCGGTTAAAATCGATAAGCAAGCTTTCTGCATTCAATTGATTAGGTTGTATTGTTGCTTCTGTTTCGTATGCCTGTGTTTTTATTCGCTGTCCTGATAGGTTAATAGCAGCCTCAGCTTGTTGCTGGGTGGATATTACTTGTAGATCTATGCACCTTAGAAAAACGGGATAGCTACTCCTTAGCTCGCTCTCTGTAGAGCATTTTCTATGTAATTTTAATGTATGAATCTGAATTTTTTTCATTTTGTATTAAGCTCTAGTTGTTACCTCTGCAATCCCATAATGTATGGACCCCAGTGATTACGTTTTTATGATTAGACTAAAAATGATATAATCGATAGTAAAATGCGAGTGAAACCTGAACGCTGTTTTGGAGTAAGGTAATTCTTTTAAGAGAACAGAGTTTCAATCAAAGCCTGAGAATGATAGGAAATCTGATCTTTAATATCAGAGTGTATGTTCTTATGGAAACAACGTTTAGGGAGGATAACCATAGAGCCTGATCCCAACCTTTAATTCCGTTTTTCGATTGTGCCTATAACATCTAATCAGAATTGGATGATCACTGTTTAATGGTTTTCTTTTATATATTTTGAAGTGTTGCTAGGCATATGTGTTGGGAGCTGGATCCCGTATACAATCCTAGATATACTTATTATGCACTGTCGATGGTTCTGGATTTCATAGGGCAGAGAAGATGGGGATTCGATCCCTTGTTGTTGTTATTGTTTACGGTTATATTTCTTTCCTTTGGTTTGCTGCGTAGAAAATGAGGAAATCGATGACTTAGTATCTTAGTGATGCATGTCTTATTGCACATAGTTTGGGGAATTTGGACCCCGTATCTTATTGTTAAATTTTCAGAATTTACTTCAATCTGATCTAGGATCTTAATTGAGAGAACAACATGTACAGCATATCTACATCATATCAATCATGGACACAATAACGCAAGCACACATGAGACACAGATTTTACTTGGGGAAAACCATAAAGGTGAAAAACCCCAATAACTTCCTCAGAGATAGATAGAGCAATGATACAACCAGAATACAAGAGATAGTCTTCTCCTAGCAGTAGAGCCTCCTCCTCCACAAGTGCGCCACTCTCCCAAGTGTGAGTGAGAGAATAGAATGTGTAAAATGAGAGAGACACACTCTCTATTTATACACTAACTTGACTTTACCTTTACTCAACTAGGTTGGCCTCAACTTAACCACTTAACATAATGCTGATTGGGCTGAACCCCACTAGGGTGGTCTAATAACCCTTTGAACCACATGGCCTACCCCCAATAGGATGGTCTAATAACCCTCCAACCCCAACAAGGTGGTCTAATAACCCATCAAGTATAAGTTACGATACTTACAATATAAATGATGACACTTCCGTATAGAGGAATAATAACATCTATATAGGAATACAATATACATATATGTGAAATACATTCCGAAGTTACATATACATCAACACTCCCTCTTAACTAGGAAGGTATTTCTCGACACAGGTCTTCTAGCACAAGTATTCTTCTCTGGATCATCGTCACTGGATAATCATCATCAAGTCATCATCATCGTCATTGCTGCTGCTATCTCGATCAATCTTTGAATCTACTCGTCATAGGAAGTTCTATAGAGCCAGTCCTTTTTCATACTGGATGTAGGCCCACCACCTGTAGGTCTTCGTCATCACTGGCCATACTGTGGAAATCTCAGGACTTATTACGTGCATCACAATACCTTAAAAGAGTCTCTTGACTAGCAAGAACCCTAAAGAGCATCTGAGGCCTTTTTTATCCTGTCCAGATCTCTAGGACTTATTACATGTGACCCCATCACAAAACCTCAAAAGAGAATCCCAGGACTGTTTACGAGCACAAGGCTCAACCTATCGGATCTCCCAGGGCACAAATTACATGTGGTCACCACAAAACCTCGAAAGAGCATCCCAGGACTGATTACGAGCACAAGGCTCAACCTATCGGATCTCCCAGGGCACAAATTACATGTGGTCATGGAAAAACCTCGAAAGAGCATCCCAGGACTGATTACGAGCACACGGCTCAACCTATCGAATCTCCCAGGGCACAAATTACATGCCATAGGACAAAACCTCGAAAGAGCATCTGCCAGATATCCCAGGGCACAAATTACATGCCATAGGAAAAACCTCGAAAGACTATCTGCAGATCTCCCAGGGCACAAATTATATGTCCTCCCAAGCAAAACCTCGAAAGAGCATTTGCCAGATATCCTACGGTACAAATTACATGCCATAGGCAAAACCTCGAAATACTATCTGCAAATCTCCCAGGGCACAAATTACATGCTTATCTGCACAACCTGTTCCACGGCCACAGAGTATCAACCTGATACTCACCATACATCATCCTGATGTACACATGATCGTCTTGATCATTATCACTGCAACATCCTGCTGCATGTCATCTGGAGAAACATCTTGAAGCTCGTCATCCATGATCATCTTGATCATATAATGCATCTACCTGATGCATATCATGTATCTACTTGATACATATCATCATACATGATCCACCTAATCATACAATATATCCACCTGATACAAATACAAAAACATGATCCACCTGATCATACCTGATACATATCAACATACATGATCTACCTGATCATACACAGTATCCACCTGATACATATACATATACAGGGTCCAAGCATCCAACATGATGCATATACAAAACATATACAAATGATCCTACTGATCATATCCATCATCCAACATGATGCGTACATACATGTACATATAAATGATCCAACTGATCATATCCAACATCCAACATGATGTGTATATACATATAAATGATCCAACTGATCATATCCAGCATCCTCCTAATGCATATACAGAGGAGTAACTGGAGCATCATCCTAATGCTCATCATCCAGCGCTTACATCCACAGCCATGTGAAGGATCCTTCTTCCAACATACTTCGAATGGCTTCTTCAAATGTGTCCATCACTTCTTCCTCGAAGTGTCATCAATCTGAAGAACACCAAGCCTCTCCCTGAAGTACTTGAACTTCATCCTAGCTAGTGGCTTCATCACCACATCTGCAATCTGCTCGTCCGTTGAAATGTACAGGAGCTTCACAGCTCCTCTTTGCACCATATCCCTGATATAGTGATATTTGATCTCTATGTGTTTCGACCTATCATGAAACACTGGGTTCTCAGACAGCTTCACACAACTCCAGTAGCATCCAATAGGAGATCAAATAACTCAGACAGTAGCTTCCGAAGCCACACTACCTCACAACTAGCTGAACAAGCTACAACATACTCTGCCTCAGCTGTACTCAGTGCTACGCAGGACTGCTTCCTGCTGAACCAAGAGATCACACCTAATCCCATACTGAAGCAGCACCCAAATGTGCTCTTTCTATCTGCAACACTGCCTGCCCAATCTGAATCAACATAACCCTGCAGGTTAAACTTTTGATTCGCATCATATTTGAGCCCATAATCAACCGTACCCTTTAGGTACCTCAGAATATGCTTTACAACAACCAGGTGAACATCTCTCGGATCCGTCAGGAACTGGCTCAATGTGTTCTCCGCAAAGCAAATATCTGGTCTCGTGTTCGTTAGGTACATAGAGGACCCAATCATCTGACGATACATCCTGGCATCGACTGGATCAGATGAAGCATCACACAGAAGCTTCAGGTTTGATGCCATAGGTGTGGCCATAGCCTTGCAGTCCATCATCCCGAACCTCTTCAGAATCTCTACTGCATACTTCCCTTTGTCCAAGGAAGATTCCATCTGTACTCTGCCACACCTCCATACCAAGAAAATAGTGCATCATCCCCAAGTCCTTCATCTTGAACTCGGCTGCAAGCTTCCACTACGTGTCGGCAATCAATCTATCATATCTTGTTACAAAAAGGTCATCCACATACAATAAGAGTATCCCTGGATTGCCTACCTTAACCTTGTAGTAAAGGTTGGAACCCGCTTTACTCTTGGTAAAGACCAAACTGGATAGAAAGCTGCCTATCCTACCATACCAAGTTCTGCACATCTATGATTTCCTGTCATGTGTCTCAGAACCAAGTGGCTGCTCCACATACACTTCTTCTTCAACTACACCATTCAAGAAAGCTGTCTTGAAATCCATCTGGTGTATCTTCTATTTCATCACTTTTATATTTCTCTATGCTGCCATCTGCAGCATACTTGATCTTGATAGATCCATATGGAAGTCATAACAAAATTCCCTTCAGGTCTTGGGACTACATCCCAAACATCAGTCTTCATGATCGACGGATCATGGCATTTTTCCCATATTCTGGGAACTTCAATATCTTCAATAGATAATTTTGTTGCTGAACAAATGTTGTAGTTCTTCTTTTGTAGGTGATGGCATACGATCTTTCCTACACAACAAGTTAAATTGCATGATTAGAAACATCTCATAATTTTCAGACAAATTATTACACATAAAGAAATATTTCATACAGACATGCAATTATCTTAGCCACTGCTTCAATACAACATTTATCCATATCCCGTAACTTTCTAGATGCCTTCCAATCTCTACTAGAACATTGTTAAGAGTGTGCACAACTCCCAACATGTCAGCAAAGAGGTTTCATTCTAGAGAAGTAGCAATGGAATGTTGTACAGTGCCATAGGCCACTTACCCATGTATATTAGTAGTATATTGTTCATCAATGCAACTATTCTAATATGCATAATACACAACCTAATTCTAGGAACATCAGTATATACATTATTGAACGGTATTATTTAAATAATAAAATATGCAAGTAATGACAATTCAAATACTTATCTTTTTTTGTTTGTTGGGTGGACTCCCTCTGAATATCTACATCCTTGTAGAAACTGCTGGAGTGTGCTCCCTATTGATCATTGCTTCCTGGATTACCTGTCCTAGAACTTATATACATTCTCGATCCCTATGCATGCTTGTTAGTATCATCACTGTGTTATCCTCTAGGTCTCATACATAATCAAACATTCATTAGTATAATCTTAATATTATCAAAACACAATAATCTCAAGCATGTATAGTCAGGATCAATTCAAACACAGATAATAAACATTAGTATTCAAGGTTTCAAGGAAGTCTTCTTTTACTCATGCATATTCTTATTTGATCATAGGACTCTTCTGATTAGTTAAATAATCAATGCATAAACCCGTGATTACTCAAACCTATACCTTCATGATTCTTATGGTTAGTCATATCATCAATTATGGTAAGAAACATAATATGCATACAGCCATGACTATTCAAACCTATGACTTCATGAATAATCATTATCAACAACACAACAGTATAAGATCCTAACACAAGGTAGGATTCTAGCTTGATATAGGAAAAACATACCTGGATTAGCATGCTAGCTAGTTATGTCTAACATACCTGCATAATGTCTTCTGGTTCTCTTCAGTGACTTGTGCTAGTAACCTGCATGTCTCATAGGTTAACAATTGTAGGACCAAGTTATACATACCTCGAAAGTAGATCTTCTATGTGATCCATGACAATGGATGAATCTTTGTCTTCATGTCACCATGATCATATGTTCTTGAAGTAGAACATGATTTGTCTTTCTTGGTGTACCTTTTATGTTAGCGAACAACATAAACCTCATACAACATCACAATGCATTAGTACATTCATAAGTGTCAAAACCTTAATCAATGAATATCTTCTATTAAGGTGATACGACAAGTCTAGTAATTAATCAAGATTGTACTGTAATGATATGAAGACAAACATATGATAAACTTAACCATGAAACATACCATACCTGTCAAGATTGCTTGAAATATTCTTATGTAAGGCCTTAGCCTCATCTCCCTCTGAAACTGGAACTTCTTCACTTATGCAGGTGACCAATCCATCCTCTTCTAGGATTAACCCAATCCACTTGATTTGCAGGAACTGGATCTGGAGCTGTAATAGGGTTTGTCAGAGAAACCCCAAAAATTCAAACTTTGAATTTCAAACTTCCGAAAGGATAAAAATATGCGCCTTGATGAGTTGATCAAGCTGGTATATTCAGAATTTGGAAACTGTAAAGTTTCACTCCTCAATTTTGCCTTTGAAACTTTCGGATTCACTGGACGTGACCTCGAACTAGGGTTTGATGAAGCCCACTCTTCTGCCAATCAAAAGGTTTGATCCAAAGCTCTAAGCTTCTATTTTTATGAGGAGCTTCCAGCCATGGTCACAGATTTCAAAAATTCCCATTTTTGCAGAAGCCCTAATTTTCCACTTTTCTGATGAAAGTCCCGAACTAGGGTCTGATCAAGCCTGACCTTCTGCCCAACAAAAAATTCTGATTTTGGTCTCTAAATTTTGATTTTGATGAGTAGCATTTAGCCGTGGTCTCTGATTACAAAAATTCCAACTTTCTTCGAAGCCCTAAATTCTGGAAGCCATGAATGAAGGTGCTCAAAAATAATTCTGATTTGACAGAAATAGGTACCTGATTATTTCTGGTGTAGCTCCGAACTTTTTGATCCACGGGGTATGACCATTTTTCCTGAGATAGCCCGACCTGTTATCTTTCCATCCCGACAGGTCTGACCTCAATTGGATTTTCTGAGAGAGAGTTATGCCAAGTGTCGCAACGTGACCTGTTTATGGGATAATACAGGAGAGCGCACTTGTACGTCATGCCACATGTCACTGGTTCAACTTTGGCCTTTGAAATTTTTTTCTCAGATATCCCAACCTGTTATCTTTCCATCCCAATAGGTCTGAACTCAATTGGATTCTCTGAGAGAGAGTTATGCCCAGTGTCGCAACGTGACCTGTTTATGGGATAATATAGGAGAGCGACCTTGTACGGAGTGCCACGTGTCACTGGTTCAACTTCAGCCTCTGAAATTTTTTCCTGAGATAGTACAGTCTGTTTACTACCTGTCTCTTTTTACGAAATTTCATTTGGAGCTTCCTATCCCAGGTTATGACCTTTTTCCCAAGGTCACCTGATTTTGACTCAGATCTGGAAGAGGCAGAAACCCTATATTGTACAGATCCTAAATCACAAAGTACAACGAATTAGAGGTTGTCCTTTGGACACAAGGTACATGGGGATTTTATATTCGACCTGTAAAATTTTCATATCTGAAAACTTCGCCAAAACGGAGTTATAGCGAAAGTGCTACGATGATTGGTTTTTGCTATATCAAGCCCTAGCATCGTAAGTGCAACAAGTGTCATATATGCCATATCATGCCTTCTTTCAGGCTAGCTCTGATACCATGTTAAATTTTCAGAATTTACTTCAATATGATCTAGGATCTTAACTGAGATAACAACATGTACAACATATCTACAGCATATCAATCATGGACACAATAATGCAAGCACACAAGAGACACAGATTTTACTTGGGGAAAACCATAAAGGTGAAAAACCCCAATAACTTCCTCAGAGATAGATAGAGCAATGATACAACCAGAATACAAGAGATAGTCTTCTCCTGGCAGCAGAGCCTCCTCCTCCACAAGTGCGCCACTCTCCCAAGTGTGAGTGAGAGAATAGAATGTGTAAAATGAGAGAGACACACTCTCTATTTATACACTAACTTGACTTGACCTTTACTCAACTAGGTCGGCCTCAACTTAACCACTTAACATAATGATGACTGGGCCGACCCCCACTAGGGTGGTCTAATAACCCTTTGACCCACATGGCCGACCCCCAATAGGGTGGTCTAATAACCCTTTGACCCACATGACTTGTACAGGGCCGACCCCAACAAGGTGGTCTAATAACCCATCAAGTATAAGTTACGATACTTACAATATAAATGACGACACTTCCGTATAGAGGAATAATAACCTCTCTATAGGAATACAATATACATATATGTGAAATACATTTCGAAGTTACATATACATCAACACTTATTAGAGATATATATATTTATATTACGTTGCTCCTGCGGGTCTCAGAGACGTTTGGGGAAAGAATCCCTATTTGGGAAAAGTTCCCTGTGTATCTTTTTCTGATTAGTAGATTTATGTGTTGCATTTTCTTAAAAAAAAAAACTTCTGGCATAGAGTGCAGAGTTGGGGAGATGGACCCCTTGTCTATATTACATATTTTTATGTGTTGCAGGTTAATTGCTTCCGACCCATAAGCGCAGAGTCGAGAGTTTGACCCTGTATACTCCTCCGATATATTATCTATTTTGTTGCAGGTTAATGATCTTGGTTGCATGCGGATGACAGTAAGGGAGATCCTATGTAAATTCATGTATGATCCATATAATTGTTTTAATATTGTTGTGGCATTGCCGAGGGAATTGGAGATTATTCTCTGTCCATTGTTTATTCTTTTAACCTATTTATGCTTGCAAAGATTGTTATGTTAATCCCAAATATTGATACATATAGGTATATGTTAGTTGGGGCATGGTAAACCCCTTTTTGCATGAAAAGGTAATTATTGGTGTAAATAAATGTCAGTCTAGATAGGGAAACCTTGTGCATATACTACCTTTTTTATAGAACCCCTCAGAAAAGAGCGCTAAGTAGAGGCCCTGTACCTCGATGCATAAATTATAATAATCTGGTTGCGATTCGCCTGGGAGAGAATCCCCTGGATGCCTCTGAGAAAGATGGCTATTTGTTTTGGAGAATGTGCTCTCTGTGAGAGGCTTGAGAAAGTATAAATATGGCACACACTGTGTTACAGTTTGTACTCCTCTATTTTGAGTAATAATACAAAATGCGACATTCCTTGGTGGACGTAGCCCAAAGAGTTGGGTGAACCACGTATACACGTCTCTTTCTTATGTGTACTTGATTTGTTTTGATTTACAAATGTGATCTACAATGGTAAGTGAAATTCAATGAAGAATGTTAATTATCTATGGCTACGTTTACATGTAAAATGATGGTTTACTTGTGGAGGTTTTGGATGGTGTAATGATCATAAGGAATGTTCGAGGTGTTCCCTTTTGTGTTGTTATGTACGAATGCGTGGAGCCCGGATAAATAGTGATGTTTATATGAATACGACTAATCACCTGTAAAATATAAGTGTTATGAAAACAAGTGATGATTGAACAAGTGTTCTTATGCAGCGTTAATTTTTAATGAGAGTACATACGTGACCTTGTATATAATGTGATTAATAAACTTGATTGTTGATGTCGACAAAAATGTTTACAACTCAATCCTTAAAGAATGTTACAAAGTGGCTAATGGGTATGTTACAGAGAGGATGGGGAGTTAATAACTTGAAGAAATGAAATTAAAAGGGTCGAACATGAGCCTAAGACAATAGTTTGAGGGAAAATGATATCAGGGGTTAACTATTTCACAGGCTCCACCATTGATCGCGAGCGCAGAGGAGATCAATGGCTGGCGTTGATCGTAGCATGGCCAAACTGCACGACAACAAGAGAAAATAGGATGTCGCGATGGATGGTATCGGCGGATAGGTGTCGACAGGGGAATGCATTGCAAATGGAAAAACGGTAATCCAAACCACCTCGAGAGCATGCAATACCGCCAAGGCGGAAAGGTAAGATGGCTGGCCATGTGGACGACCATGGTAAACCAAGGAATATCCTATGGTTCACGGCGAAGTTCGGAAAAGTGCAGGTGCAATGTGACAAAAGAAATGGTTTAGATTAGCTCAACAAGATCGATGGTCCTTGTCGATCATCTCATCGAGGAGATGCCCGCCAGATAAATGAGATGGTGGTTGCGACGGGCCAAAACTTTTGACAGGTGGCAGCACCAAGGCCTGTCACAAGGAGGGAAAGTGGTATTGAAAACCACTCTGAATATTTGCAATGCCACTTTTGTAGGCACGTGTTGTCGAAATAAATGGTGGAGATCGGGACATAGGAAATGATCCAATGGAAGGAAAGGGAAAGAGGTCCAATCAATAAAGGAGGATCATATCTAACGGTCCAGATCATTGCTCAAAAGATCAATGGAGGAGAGAGGTAGACGACCAAAAAAGAAGACCAGAACTTGAAAGAGAAATTTTATATATATAAAGACACACATGAAGGTTGACATTTGTGTTTTGGGACCGGTCGGGATCGGAATCCTTCGGGAGTGTGGAAGATGGGGGAAAGAGATAGGAGAAGTCATTCTCAAGTTTTCCCAGGGACAGGTAGAGCTTCATGGTCATCGTTTTTACAAATATAAGCCCATTCATGGCAGAGAATGAATGAAGAACTGGTGTCTGATGGACTTAGGGTTAAAATCGCTCAGCAAAATAGGGCTTGGATGCATTCGATACAACACCTCGGCCGTTGGAAGTTTCATGGAATTCCTGCGTTCCAGGTTCCCGAACCCGAGGGTTTGTTCCAGGGAAGTCCATCGTCGCTATGTAGAGGCGGGTTTTCTCCTTGGGAACCGCCAGACCTTTTCGATCGCCTGTATTGAACTTGAGATAGAAGGCTAACAGGGCCAGCCACCAAAATTGGTGGAGGCTATAGAATGGAAACGTTGGGAGCGTTACAAGTGCTGGTACAGTGTTAGCAGGTAGTGCAGGTTATAGTTTGGTTGACATCGGAGATAAAAGGGCTCGATCAGTAGGTGATAGAGGTGCGGGCAGAGAGTAAATTACTTGCACAGACTATCGGGTGGCCTCAGAAGCTGCGAGGATGACGTGACCCGTGTCATTCAACGGACGGAAGGGAAGTGAGGTGAAGTTTTGTGACGTAGACAAGGCCAGGTGGATAGGCGGCTTAAAGGCATCTCTACTTCCACCACAATGATTGTGAATACGATGGAGGCCATCTCAGCACCATCATATGTTCCTCTGTCTATCTGGAAATCCTTGCCAAGCATGTTTCACGCCAGCTCGAGCCTTGGGCATCATTGTTGCTCGCTTGGGAGGTTCGGTCAGGTTATCATGGTGAATATGGCCACACGCAGCTGATGTCATCATCATGGCGGTTATGGATATGGTCCTTACATCCCCTATTCGAAATCGATATATGGAGAAGGTGGTGCACCTGGAAGTTCGGGCATCTTTCAGTTGGAATTGGATCATGGAAAAGGAGAAGGAATATAGAGTGGTTTTCATGCCAGAGCAAGCGTGGTCTGAGGTGGAGGAAGAACACGCTCCTTTGTTTCCTATGGTCTTCGACCACATGGATTCCAGCTCTGCTAGAAAAGATGAAGAGCCCAATGGGCGACAGGCATACAAAAGAATTCAACGTCAAGGGAAGAAAGAGGCTCCTAAAGAGAAGCGAGACATCTAGCAGGACATGGAGATCCTCAAGGATTTCATGATCTCCAGTGAGGAAACAACACCTCCTCCTCCAGCGGCCAAGTCGCAGGCTGACATCTCTTTGAAAATAGAGGACTTCTTTGATTCGCAAGGCCAATTGAAGTCTCAAGAGTGAGGTGGCGCCCTGCTCATGGTATTTTTGTTTCCTGTCTTAATCAGTCTTTTTGGAACTTGACACATATGTAATATTCCAATTTGGGGCTGTCAAGGGGGCAGCATAATTTTGTTTGTTTCCTAAGGACCAATTCGAGGCTGGGAGCCTATATAACCATTGTAATAGAAGAACTAAGGGTTCAAAAATCATTCGGCTAAGGCCTGAGGGGCGAGCCTGGTTTTGAGACTTTCATATTAATACAATGTGCAGTGCCTATGGTAGACTGTTTTGTAGAGATTCCTATGTCGCTCTAACTTGTAGTCAGTTTTTTTTCTTCTTCTCTATGTGCATGTACTTCTTGTCATGCCTTTACATTATGTTTTTCATTTCATGTCTAAGATCAGTGTATAATAACTTAGAATTCTTGGAAACAAGCTCTGGTTATTATCTCAGGTATTCACTCGATATTGCTACGAAAGTTGATATTGAATTCATCTTTGTTGGATGCTCATATCAATGGTCTGTTCTTATTTTCTTCTTTTACCACCAGAAAACAACAATACGACAACAAGCGGGTGGCTACCTTGCCTCTGTTCGAATAGTCCACACTATGGAACTGTTATCTGATTTATGTGTAATTCCTTGACTCCATCACCCAATTGTTTTTTCCTTGTGATTATTCCTCCAACGCTTTCACACAATTTGTCCCATCAGAAATCTGACCTTTTATGTATGTTTTAAATGAATACTTTTGAGTAATGAAGGCTGATGTGTTTGTTCATTGCTTACAACTTTGAGTATTTCCAGCTCTTCATAAGATTTGTAGAGAGAGGCCTCTCAGACTATGCTGGGTCAGTAGAACAGATCTAAAGTGGTTTGTGGTTACCCTGATCTTGCCTCCCCACAACGCTGGGGGTACCTTTTGGGTGTTAACAGAAGGTATGGCCTGAGGGACTATGTAGTAGTGAAGGGAATGCTTCCTTGGGTTGGGTGTGTAGGCATTGTGGGTACCAAGCTAGATAGATCTTGTAGAGGTATCCATATCTCTGTGGTTGAGCTCACTAGCTTAGTAATTCTTCCTTTCCATTGCCTCAGCAGCCTGATAAACCCAACTGTAGATTGGTTTGACAAATTTTGTTGTATATTTTGCTATGTGTGAGCATGTTGTTCCCTTTTTCCTTGTAGAAATCATGCCCAGCTCGGGGGGTGGCAGTTTTGTTGAGAGATTGATGAGCACAACTGGCCTATGGTTGGGAGGAATGTTGCAGTTGCATAGCGAGTCACTTGGGACTACTTTGTTTTAAGATAAGTACTCTATTGTGTTAATTTTGTATTGTTTTAATTGATGAATGGCATGAATATCTTGAATGTATGATAGATGTGTAGTTGAATTTACTTCTGCTGTGTTTCTTAGATTTATACATTTGCATATGTCCATCTTTATATTATATGAATGCTTATTTAGTAAGCATAGGACCAATTACCCAGTTTTAGCATCACGTTCTCTCCATCGCACTGGTTTGATGGGAGGGGACGTTACAATGTCCAAGGAGGAAGAGCGCGTGGAGGAGCAGCCACATTTGATCATGAGATGTGTTAGCACCAAATTTGTGCTAAGCTAAACCCGCCACTTAGGAGCCTTTCATAACCTTTTCATGCATCCTCCACATCAGCACCTAAGTCCCGAAAATTCAAATTGCAAGAAGAAATCCATATTCAAAATTCAATGTGATATTATATGAAGGGCATGCTTGTTTTTACCGAAAATGACTGTTTAAGTCATCGTTTTGCAGAAGCTGTCTCCGCCAAACCGGGAGGAATCTTGAGAAACTGAGAGACATTTTATCCATAGCGGACCAATATACAATAACCTCTCTCAGAATTTACACAGATGTCTATGTTTGGGAGAATTGAGAAGATCTTCGCAGGGTAAATTTCCAGAAATTACATTTTCTACGTGAGCCATCAACTTACGAAGCAGATCCCAGTCAGCTGGAGGTGAATCTGAGGAAATTGAAAGATATTTTTCTTCATCATGGTCCAATATACAAAAACCTCTTTGAGGGTTTACACAGCTATCACCGTTTGAGATATACATCCATGGCACCGATAGGCAGTTTTGAGCAGTCCACGACCAAAATTGGGTAAAACGTTGTTTTGGCCGACTCCCAGGTTGTTGAATCTTCTTGTGTAGGTGTCCATATAGTTGTAACAGCTTCCTATTGAGATATTCTGACCCTAGGGCCAAATTAGATCTATAAATGCAATGTAATAGAAGTAGAACAGGTTGGAAAATCATTTGGCTGAGGCCTGGGGGAGCTCGGCTCTATTTTGAGGCATTTTCTTGAATATATTTGGAGTGGTGAAGCTGGATTTTCGCAGAGATTCCTGTGTAATTGGTTCTTGTAGTCTGTTCTTTCTTCTTCTCCTATGAATTGTGTATCTTTCATTGTTATTTCGAGTCTGTAATATCTCTTCATACTTGGTGCAGTGTTATAGTTAAGCAGAATTCATACAAATTATGCTCTGTTTGTCTCATTCCAAGTATTTCACAAATTTTTTCTACTAAAGTTGGTACAAGATTCATTATTGTATGCCTTGTATCGATGGATTGTTTCTTTCTCTTCTGTTTCACCAATAAAAATCACTTTGACTAGAAGTTGTTTGCTACCTTTCCTCTGTGTGAATGCATTCCCAAAGCATTTGTAAATAATTTCCAGAGTTTGTTTAATGTGACTCCATTGCCCAATAGTTTCGTATTATTTGTCTTACCAAAAATTTAAAACAATTTGTCCTTAAAGAATTATGACCTTCTGAATATGCTTTGAAAGAATATCTTGATCTGAGAGGCTGTGTGTTTATCAGTAATTGTTTTCATTCTTTTATCAAATCTGAGAATTCCTTGTGGCTCCAATTTTATTGAATATTTCCCAGTCTTTTATAGATTTGTTGAGAGAGCCCTCTCAGACTGTGCTGGGTGAGTAGCATAGATCTAAAGTGGTTAGTGGTTACCCCGAATTTCCTTCTCTCACAACCTTGGGGGTTAATTTGGGTGTTAACAAATTGGCGCCATTGCCGGGGAGCGATTGTTTTATCATCCCTAGGAGAACGACAAAGGTTTCAGATCTGAATGTTGATGGTGAACAATAGTCAAACATCGAGAAGGTTGTATCATTCACCTGGTGACTCCACTAAGCAAAATTCTAGTATGAAGGTGACTCCACTAGGAAGATCGGTGACCTTATATCAGAATTGAGATGTTGAAAGTCTCATGGTGACTCCGCATTAAAGAAATCCAGTGTTTCATTGTTTCATTGTTTCACAGGCTGGTCTCCTTAGTCTTCAATTAGAATTTACATCTCCAGTGTTTCAAGATGGCTTACTTATCAAGAAGGCATGCTCCCATGAACAAAGCTCACATCCCTGGTTTTCCAAATCCTATTCCTAAAGTAGTTTGGCAAACCTGTTTACCTAAATTTAAAGCTCAGAAAGGAGAAGATGTTGCTATTCATTTGATTAGATTTCATATGCATATACATGAGCTTGGAATTGGATTTCCTGAGGACTTTTTGATGAAAACGTTTATGGAAACATTAGAAGAGAATGCAAAGTCATGGTATGAGGGATTACCATCAGCAATTTTGTGTTCGCTTGAGGATTTTCACACAGTTTTTCATGAGCATTTTAAAAATCAGTACCCTTCCTTGCTGCTAGTTCAATATTGTTGCATGCATGTTAGAGGTTTCATTGAAAATTTGGAAAACATGTATGGTGATGATGAATTTATGGATGAAGAGCTTCTAAAATTGTTACATGAAAGTCCCTTCCATAAAAATGAAATGAAAAAGATGTGCCATGACACTCAAGACAATCCCAAGCAAATACTAGTTTCTCCTTTGGTTGTGAATAAAGAAGGACAACACATTGTTGAAAGCCATGCCCCCTTTCCTGAATTGGATGAAAGTTTGCAGCCCTCTTTCCATTCTTTATGTAAACAAGCCAGTGATGAAAATAGCCAATCAATTGTCTCTGCTCCTTGTCCATTTTATGATTTAGACATTGAAGAAAGAAATGCTATCTCGAATTCCTTTGAAAGTCAAGTTGAAGTTTTTGTTGAATTAAGGGAAGGGGAAGAAGCCATAGAAGAAGCTAGCTGTCATAACACTTTGGAAAAATTTCATAATGTAGTTTCTCTTTTAGATGAAAGTGAAGATGGAGGTGTCCTTGATGTGGAACATGTGCAACAGTTTTGTCAGACCTCATTTGATGAGGAAAAAGATCAGTCTTCTCAGTCAAGTCTTTCTTCATGCCTTTCATTTTTAGAATTTTTGTGTCAAGAAGAATTTGTTTCACTTGATTTTGTTGAAGAAAACAATGATGTTTCTGTTGGATTGCATGTAGAAGATCAAGTTTTAAATTCTGAGAATTGTGATGAAGTTGCTGATATTTCACTTGAAAGTTGTCCCGAGAACTCCCTTCAAGACTCCTTTGAAAAATGGGTGGATAATGTGCAAGAAAGTTTACAGTTTGGGCAGCCCTGTCATGACAAACCAATAACAGAATTTTTTGAAAGATTTCATGCTTTTTATGACCCTATAGGTGAATATGTGGAAATGTTTTTCAGTTTAAATTTGCAGCCATATTTCCACCTTGAAAATGAAAGTTATCATTGTTTTCCAAGGCTACCATATTTTCTGTCATTGATTGATTTCAAGCATAGTGAAGGAGTAAATTTGTTCAACCATTTGCTGTAGTGGCTTTATTGGCATTTTTGTGTCACTTGATTGAGCAGAGTAATTTGACATCTTAGGGTAGGAAGCTAGTTTGAATAAGGTCACAATGAGCATCTTTTCAACAGATTTCTAAATGTACAGTGCAGTTTTGGGTTTTGGCTTCAAGCTTTTTCAGTTCAAATTTTCAGTATGTGCAGTCAGTCTTTAGCTTCAAAGTTCAATTCAGAAAATTTCCAGTGTGTTTTTCAGATGGCTGGTTGCATATTTGGGCCAAAATTTTGGCAAAAATGGGCAAAAGAAAAGAGATTTTAGGAAAAGAAAGAAAATGGGTTTTCATACTTTGACAAAAGGAAAAATATGCTTTATAAACCTATGATATCTTCATAAATGTGAGCTAAGCCTTTAAATTTTTATGAGAAATCTAAAGGGTTTTAAGTTTTATATAGGTGATATAGCCAAAATTTTAAAGTTAATGGTGAGAGGTTTTAAAGTTTTTTATGTTTGGGCCAAAATTCAGTTCATTGACTTTATATTATAGCCAAAATTTAAAATTTTTATGGAAACAAAGGCTTTATTGATGGAGACGAAGGTTCAAACTTTTGGAAGTGGGTCAAAATTTTAATTACAATCAGACCAAAAGGTTATTAGGTTCACCGCATGCACTCAGCACCAAGAGCTTACCAAGCGACCGAGTGCCAAGCCAACGAGGGCTCCACACATCACCATTCCATCCAAGCGTCAAGGCTGAAAGGCTTGCATTCTTGATTGTTACTTGATATAAGCTAAAACCTCCAGTCTATATGAACGTCAAGAGAAACCTTGGCCTCTTGCATGTGGGATTATTCTCATAAGCAGAAAATGACAAGCACGAAGCCTAAGCGCAAGTTAGTCTATTTGCATACATTTTTCCATGAGGTAGTAATGCCAGTTATCGTGTTAACGAGAAGAGCCGGATCCATCAAAGAGAAGATGCGCAGGTGATAGGTAATGGTCATGGCAGGTTTGACATCGGCGATCCCGAGCATGGATTATATTCAACTAATATGGTGGAATGCCACTATATTTTGCCTTAATCCCAGACTAGAAAATAGTTTATCGCCTCATCTTGGAAGGGTGGTTCCATGTTAAGAGAGAAAAATGGTTTTGACTTCACTCCGATAATCCCATGTCGTTCTCACAGAGATTTAATGCCAGATGCGTCTAGGATACTGCCAATGCTGAAATCATTGTGTCGAATTTCCCCAGTAGCTGTCACGAAAATCGCTTGCGTTGCGAGCAATTCGGACTCTAGTCTATCGCTGTGTCGGGGTATGGAACAAACATTACTGCTGTTCTTTTGTTGCAGGCTTATGGAGATGTTCTACCATTCGCAGCCGTGAGAAATGCAACAGTGTGAAGGGTAGCATCTACAACAAAGAATACCATAAGCAACATTATTATTGGTCCTCTTGTCCAGTATACTGATGATGTTATCTACGTTAAAATCAACGCTACTAATGAGAAGGGTAATGCCAGAATCATGACTATGCCCAGAGGGTGAGACACGTTTTTCCAGGATGATTTTTGTGGCCATCAAATCGATGGATTCAGTTCTAAGTACGGAGGGGTGCTAGTTTCCGAAAAATAGCTGTCAGAGCTGGACGAAAAGGAAGATCAACGGCTGGCAGGGCCAGCGCAGATCTAACATGCACGGATTAATACATTTTTAAAATCTCCACGATTTCGGTACGAGCTCCATCTTTTGACGGTAGCGATCTGGGCATGAGAGTGATCCACGGCTGCCACCAATAGCGGTGATATTACTCGTGCACTTACCCGAAAAGGAAAAAATCTCCGCCATTTTATGCCTGCTGTAATATTTGAACAGTTCATCAATTCATATGACTCATTTTCCCCATCCCTCTGCCGAGGTTAAGTTCCAAGGTTTCGAGTTGAACTGATTATTAGTTCTATTTCTTGGACATGTTATTCCGAGAACTTTCCGGCAAGGTCCAAGAGCATTATTTGCAATCTGGGTGCCATCAATAAGCACCAAGTAGTATAGCAATGAAGCCTACCGATGTGTGTTTGTAATGGTGCATGGAATCTATATTGTGCATTTGGTGCATTGAATATACATACGATCAGAGGGCTGCGGGGTTGAAATGGGTATGTGGCATGTGCTAACTAGAAATATGTTCACTATTACTCTTTCTTCAAACATTTAATCTTCTGAAAGTGGTCGATGTCATGGAAATATAATTGGAAAATTCCAAAAGTAAACATCTCATCTTATAAGTTCTTTGATATCAGTTATCTGTCAATACATTACAAACTAGTCTTTGAAGAGATTCCCAAGGAGACTTGTCCAGTGGAGGAGACTGTCTCAGTCACCGTATGAGTTCAGTGGCAGGATCAAAAGGGCTAGCAGGTTACAAAATTCAATTGCAGGAAGGAGCACAGTTTTCAGCTTGAAGTTGGGAGCCTCCCAATGGATCAGGCACTTGGTCTACGGGGTTCTTTGATACCTCGCAGGGAGGATAACATCCTCGGTTGGAGCCAGTTGTTAGAACTAGATTTGTGCTAAGATAAATCCTCCAATTAGGATCCTTTCATAACCATTTCATGCATCCACCACATCATCACCTAAGTCTTGAAAATTCAAATTGCAAGAAGAAAGCCACATTCAAAATTCAATGTGATATTATATGAAGGGCAGGTTTGTTTTTACCGAAAATGACTATTTTAGTCATTATTTTGCAGAAGCTGTCTCCACCAAACTGGGAAGAATTTCAAGAAACCAAGAGAGGGTTTCTCCATAACGAACCAATCTACAATAACCTCTCTCAAAATTTACACAAGTGTCTCCGTTTGGGAGAATCGGGAAGATCTTCGCAGGGTAAATTTCCAGAAATTACATTTTATGCGTGAGTCATCAACTTATGGAGAAGATCCCAGCCAGTTGGAGGTGAATCTGAGGAAACTGAAAGAGGTTTTTCTTCAGCATGGTCCAATATACAAAAACCTCTTTTAGGTTTTACACATCTATCACCGTTTGAGATATACAGCCATGGCACCGAGACGCGGTTTTGAGCAGTCCGCGGCCAAAATTGGGTAAAACATTGTTGTGGCCGACTCCCAGGTTGTTGAATCTTCTTGTGGAGGTGTCCATACAGTTGTAACAGCTTCCTATTGAGATATATCGACCCTAGGGCCAAATCATATCTATAAATGCAATGTAATAGAAGTAGAACAGGTTGGAAAATCATTTGGTGGAGGCCTGGGGGAGCTCGACTCTGTTTTGAGGCATTTTCTTGAATATATTTGGAGTGTTGAAGTTGGATTTTCGAAGAGATTCCTATGTAATTGGTTCTTGTAGTCTGTTCTTTCTTCTTCTCCTGTGAATTGTATATCTTTCATTGTTATTTCCAGTATGTAATATCTCTTCATACTTGGTGCAGTGTTATAGTTAAGCAGAATTCATACAAATTATGCTTTGTTTATCTAATTCCAAGTATTTCACAAATGTTTTCTACTAAAGTTGGTACAGGATTCATTATTGTATGCCTTGTATCGATGGATTATTTCTTTCTCTTCTATTTCACCAATAAAAATCACTTTGACTACAAGTTGTTTGCTACCTTGCCGCTGTGTGAATGCATTCCCAGAGCATTTGTAAATAATTTCCAGCGTTTGTTTAATGTGACTCCATTGCCTAATAGTTTCTTATGATTTGTCTTACCAAAACTTTAAAACAATTTGTACCTAAAGAATTATGACCTTCTGAATATGCTTTGAAAGAATATCTTGATCTGAGAGGCTGTGTGTTTATCAATAATTGTTTTCAGTCTTTTATCAAATTTGAGAATTCCTTGTGGCTGTAATTTTATTGAATATTTCCTAGTCTTCTATAGATTTGTTGAGAGAGCCCTCTTAGACTGTGCTGGGTCAGTAGCACAGATCTAAAGTGGTTAGTGTTTACCCCGAATTGCCTTCTCTCACAACCTTGGGGGTTAATTTTAGTGTTAACAAGATGTTCGATGAGTGCATCCGAATAATGTGAACTTTGACAAATGAAGTTGTAGCGATCAAAGAAAACCAAAGGCGTGGTTGTATTCTTGATGCGTTAGACCACAATGACGATGATGTCGAATAAGTGGAACCATGGGAAGCAGGGGAAGATGAACCAGAATAAAAACTCATCAAGATTCTGACGGATATGAGAGGTCGGGAAAAGATAGACGTTCGTACCTACTTGAGAAATCTGGATCCAGAAGATTTGATCGACTGGTTCAGAGAGATGGAGAAATACTTCAACATAGAACAACTCGAGGATCCAAAAAGGGTTAAGACTGCATGTCTGAGATTGAAGGGTCATGCCTCATTGTGGTGGGACAATGTACAGGCTGATAGAGTCAAGAAGGGAAAGGAGAAACCCAAGTCTTGGGACATGATGGTCGCCAACTTGAAAGGAAAGTTCTTTCCAAATGACTATGTAATTTCCTTGTTCATGAAGTTGCAGAACCTTTCGACAAAAGGAGATGAATGTGAAGGAATACACGGAAGAGTTCTACAGATTGTCAATAAGTTTGGGCCAGACCGACGAAGGAGAAGAAGTTGTCACTAGGTATGTGAACAAATTCAAATATGCCATTCAGGATTAATTGACCATGTCAAGATTTAGAGCAGTGGGTGAATCCTACCAGTTAGCTTTGAAGGTAGAAGAGAAACTGTCGAGGAAATCCGCAGCGACCAGAGGTAGGACGACTGGTCGGGGTGTGAAAATTGTTTCCGCGAAAGGACAAAGTAGCAATTACAGGAAGGAAACTGTCGAAGATAATCGACATGAGGAAGGGACATCGACAAGAGAAAGAGCGCAATAAAACCGACACGATGGTCGTGAGAATTATGGTCGAGGTGCGTATGGTCGAGGTGGTCCATCTGACAGAAAAGGAGCTAATAGAGCAGCCACAATTTGTTACAAGTGTCGTGGTGTCACCTACCCAAATTTTGAGAATATTTATTTTATTTGCAAAATACTTTATGTTAAATTATAATTACAAATTTTTGTAATTATGACCAAGTTTGGTCAAGGATGATTGTAATTACTGATTATTACTATTTAATAAATTAAAATAGGAGACAAACACCCAAGGGAACTGTTAAATGAGTGTTCACTAACCCACTAGGAGGAATGGAAGCTGTTAGAAGGTATGGGCTAGATGGCAGCATTTGCACTCCACCACTAGCTGTTGGTTATGGGACAACTACCCCTAAATTTGTGGTATTATCCCACAGGTGGGTGGAAGAGAGCAAGCAGCTCATTAATGACCAGTTAACCACTAAAACGCCTAGGCAGCCTAGATAAGGCAATTCAAATTGAGCAGGCATCTCCTACAATATTTTCTGCAGAAATATTCCTCAAGTGTATGAGGTGACCACTAAGGGATTCGAATAGGGAGGCTATGTGAAGAGTGCAATTGTGAGTCTGCTAGTTATTCGGAGAAGGAAAACCAGAGGTGCTAGTGCAGGTCTCTTTGACTACTGAGTCTTCGTAACTGGATAATCTATATTCTACTGCAAGTTGATGTACTAAGGCTTCTACAGAATCTTCCTCCTCGTGGTTCAGTGAATAGGCTTGGGGGTCCTCAGGCAAGTAACTTGGTTGTCTTCAGGAATAGGTTGGGTGGAACAGGTTCCTTGGGCTGTTTGTTTCTCCTATAGTCAACCAGGTTCTACTGTTCTTAATTTTGTTTACAGATAAATGTTTTCTGCATGGTAGAATTATTATTTACAGTTATATAGAAATAATTAATTCATTTTTCTGACTTAAGGACGATAGGTTTCAAGAATGATTAAGTAATTGAAATGAATGATTAAATTCTTTTCTGTATTTTTCCCATACTGTTATCTGTATAGTACTCTAGTACAAAAAAGCAAAATTAATAGAGATGAGTAATATGCAGAATGCCATTTGATTGAAAAGATGAATACAGTAGTGTCCTTGTTAAATTCTATCATTTCAATCATATGTTTAAAACACAGGAAATATTACAGTATAGTATAAACAGTTGCATAGCATTCATCTATTTCTTAATTAAATGAAAAACACATTTTATTTCTGCACAGATCTATACTTTTCATTTCAACTCGACATCGATTTCAGATAAGTAATAATATGTATTTCAATATTATAGATTTCATGTTGTCAAGCACTTCATACTCTAAGAATTAAATAACAACTGCAAAACTATTCTCTATATCAGAGTGTTAGTTACAGCTGATAAGTAAAACACTTATTAATATTTTCATCACTATTTATCACATCTAGATTAATATAGTTTTCAATCTCAGATACAAATACTGTCATTGTAAAAATCAAAACCCTAAGATATCACAAACCCTAGAATCTGAATGTTTATTTGGTACGCAGTTCATAAACTTTTCATCAAGCCATTCATGGCAAACATTAGACATTTATTTATGAGGTTATAGCAGATATTATTTTTCAAACCCTAACTAACATTTTATATAACCATACCAACTCTTTTACATGTCGAGATTACTAACAAGACACTAAACATCATTTAGCAGATAGTACGATTTTTGTATCAATGTCTAACAATAGCTTACAACCCTAACTAGAAACATACACCGTGTCTACTCCATTTCATGCACAGGTTAAGGCCCAGACTCGGGTTCAAAAGCTCAGTACAAGCAAGATAGCCAACAAAACCTACAGGGGTAGGGTTTCATTCTTTGAAACAAAATCAAATATTGTGGCATTGCCATTTCAAAACTTACGAAGACCAAACTTTACCATATCATTAATTTAAAAATGATAACGAAGTACAGGAAACATCTATCAACAGATATGCAAACCATAACTCTCGGCTAGAGACAACTATTATTGTTCAAAACCAAACCAACAGTTAAACAAACGATTCTCAACCATTATTTTTAAACAAAACTTTTTCTTACAAAACGAGCCATTGTATTACAACTGCAAGTGAACCCTCGACTCTTGGTTTCACATTCAACATTCGACAGAGCTTACATTACAGACCCTTCAAGGTTCCAAATCTACATAGGGTTTTTTCCCTTAAACAAAACAAAAGCACCAAAATCAAGTTCAAGATGACACAGCATTCATTGCAGAGCCGAGTAGTAACTTAAACAACTGAGGGTTATCCTCTTTACAACATTTATCAAATTCAAACATTAAAACTTAACACTTGACCATCACCCGAAGAAGGTCGAATATTTCCAACTCTCGGCACATCGCACTCATCAGCTAAACCATGCCAAAAGCACCTACGAGGTTTCAAGAACCACTGAGGCTTACTAGGATGTATTTGCAGCATACCCATTCCAAATCTTTTGCATAGGAACTTTCCAACGAAGTGATACCTGTCAGTCACAGATTACAATGGTTAAAACATGAAATGCAGATATAAACTAAGTATTACTGTATGACTGTTATTACCATTGAAAAATTACCAATTGTGCCGAAGCTCCTGGACATAGACACTCCAAACTAGCAAAACGACGAAGCCTAATGGCATTTGTAGCAACCACGAGCTAAACACAGGAGACCAATTTACAATCTGGAGAATCGAACCCCAGTTTGAATTGCATTCAATACACCGACAGAAGAACCACTATCAGTACAATGGCAGTATCGTGGCTGTAATGCACAAGAGCATAAGCCTGTAACTTTTAAAAACTATCTCTCATAGGTCTAAGGTTCGAAACCGAGGAAGGAGTCCTCCTCACAGAAAACCACTAAACCCTACATTGTAGCAAACGGTCGGCTCTGATACCTTACCACTAAATGCAACAATGAAGACAAAAAACCAATTTTCATTACTTACCAACGCGAGACTAGGGTTTCGTTCTCATCCCTAGATCTTGTAGAGATCAATGGTGGTTTAGCTGCCAAGTTGGACATGTTGATATTCAAGCAACCATAGCAATCAATACACATTGATTACTTCATCTACCAAATCGCCAAGTAAGCAGACCGAGAGCTAGTGCATGGCACAACTCAGCATTATTCGGTGCTTAATGCAAACTCAATCACGTGGAAACCTTCCAACTAAGCTTCCACTTCACTTACAAGTTAAACGACGTTAATGCTAGGCCTGTCAATGCCAGTTTGGAAAGCACGCCAAGTACGAACTTTAATACCCCGTCATAAATCGAAATCATTGCAATTTTAGATCCATAAGTGCACATTTTATATAGTTCAAAGATTTGGTTTAGGCATGGTAACGTTGGTATTATGTGCCAATGCATTGTGTGAATGCATAAGTCACTTTATAATATTTACATGTCATTTCTATGGCTCATGTATAGTCATATAGGATAAAGCTTTTATGTCTCATATATTAGCCATATAAATTGTTAATCATTTGATAAATGGAGACCATAGATATAGTTAGGATTTTATTTATGCATAAGTATAATGTTAGTTTATAGCATATGTACATTATATGTTTCACATATTATCTATGTATTGTAATCAATTGAGAAGAGTAAGACTATAAGTATAGTTCACATGCAAATTATAATGTTAAATCATAGCATAAACACCATATTCACAATATATTTCACATGTTAGCCATGTATTGCAAAGTCTAATGATAAATGTAATACTATAGGTATAGTTTAAGTGGTGACGATATACACTCTAATGCTAAGTTCATAGCACAAGCACTAGTCACTATACTTTTCATATATTAACTATGTAATGATAATCAAATGATAAATTCGGAACTTAGAATAGTCCAAGTTCTGTAGATGCAAAATGTAATGATAGTTCAATAGTATAAACACTATTTCTACAAGCTTTCTAATAGAATTACCAATGGACATTGGTATCACTGCTTTGATATTAATGACAATAGTTATATGATAATAAACATAGTATTATAAAAACAAATTGACGACGTGATTTTATATTACAGAAGAGATTGTAAGCCAACACGTAAACTAGAATTGGAACCAAAATATCCATACCTCCAGTAACTTGTTTCGCAAGGAAGTACTTAGCATTTTAATATTACATTGACGATGAATTGAAAGACACATGTACTCTTAACACATGTTTGTCATAGAATTTCTTACCTGCGTTCAACACATGGAAACAGGATTCAAATGCCTTAGCTAAATGTAGCTAAGTAAACCCGAGGGTACCTCGTCGGACCCATTCGTCATCATACAAACAAACTGTCAGCATATCATCAAGAACATTATAATAATACAAACCTATGTACAACATATATTTACTTTTAGAACTTAGACATATCTAAAGAGTGCATTCTTGTGTTACGATCATAAAATGTCTTTCGTTAAAGAGTTTAGCATCCATTTAATCCGCAATAGCAATTACAACTAACATCATATTTTATTTTGAAGATTATGACGTGTCATTGTTACTAATTATTCTAGTTAAGAGAATTAACTATTTTATATGTTCCGCAGTAACAACTTTGATAATTATTGCTATTTTTAAAAAAAATTAAATTTTTTGTATTTTTATGGGATGTTACATGTGGTATCAGAGCTCAAGCTCAAACTCTAAGCCTGAAAAGGTCCAAAGAACACGCAACAGAAAATTTTTATTACAGCAGAAATCTTACTAATTAAATTTTAGTCTATTGTGTTATACATAAATTGTTTTTAAGCTACAATTATAGAAGGATCAATTGAACATATAGAGGACATATTTCGACCCAACAGTCATAGCATGGGACATCATTATGAAGAAGAAGTCCATGGCAAATTAAATGATAATTCATCATAATTGTTACGTAGATTTCAAGAGTTAAAAGCAGAAATCAGATCTGTAAAACAAGACAATGAGAAAATTCTGAAAGCACAAGAGGAACTTAACCAAGTACTGTTCTAACAGTGCCCAACTGATGAACAGGATAGAGAAATTGAAAATAACTCCAAGATTGAAGATTTACCTCATCAAGACAAGGGTAAGAAAATGAAAACTTATGATGCAAACAACATTTCAACATCATCAGAAGCTACCCATGAAAAATGCAAAAGAAACATAATTATTCAAGTGATAGCAGCGAAGGAGATTACAAGCCTAAAAGAAAAAGTCACAAACGCTATGAACAAATTTCTGGGGAGTTCAAGAAAATCAAACCCCCAACCTTCAATGGTGAAACTGAGAAAGGAGAGACAGCAGAAGCATGGCTATATGGCATGAAGAAGTACTTCCAAATTTATGATTATTCAGAATCATTGAAGGCAAAGATGACAATATACAACTTAATTGGGAAGGAAGATATTTGGTTGCAGGACATCAAAAGAGTGAGGGGCATCAAAGACAAGGATGTGAATTGGAGCACTTTTAAGAGATACTTCAAGAAGAAGTTCTTATCTAAACAATACTATGAAGAAAAATCAAAAGAGTTGTATGATTTAAAGCTGGGAACTATGAACATGAAAAAGATGAACAGTAAATTTCTAAATTTGCTAAGGTATGTGCCATACCTCATGGAAGAAAAATCAAAGATTCAAAGATACCTGAGTTGTCTACCTTTCAACATCAAGGAAAAAATAGAGTATGACATTCCAAATACCTTAGAAGAGGCCATGAGGAAAGCGACTCTCTGTTATGAAACTAATCAGAAAAGAGAAGGGATATCAAACTGGAAAAATCATAAACCCAGCAACTTTGAGCTGAAAAAGAAAAATTTCAGGTTTAGTGGAAATTCTGGTTTCCAAAATAAAAATTTTCAGAATCGAAATTTTCAAGGAAACAATCCCAGAAATAATCAGCAGCAAAATTTTACAGCTCTTAGAAATACACCTAATGCTACAAGAACTAATGACCAAAAAGCACCTATTAAATGTTTTGAGTGTCAAGGTCCTCATTATGCATCAGAATGCCCCAAGAGGAAGCATACAACTAACAATATTCATTCCATACAGAATGAACCTACTGTTGGAGACTTGGCAAGGGAAATGCCCAGAATTAATGCAGCACTAGACAACAGGCAAGCAGAGCATCAAGTCTCTATGGTAGAGATTGAAGGTATACTACAAAACCATCCTATTACTATTTTGATTGATCCAGGTGCTGGCCTGAGTTATACATCATCAGATATTGTAGAACGTTTTAATTTGAAAACAGAAAAATTCAGTAAATCTTGGTTAGTTAGACTAGCAACATGAACAAAAAGAAAAGTATCTGATTTTGTTGGAAGTTGTGTTTTATCTATGAATCAGTTAAAGACACAAACCAAGTTGAATGTTTTACCTTTAGGATCCTATGATATCATAATTGGAATGGACTGGTTAGAAGCCCATCATGTCATTCTGAATTGTTATGAGAAACGTTTTACATGTTTAAATGATGAAGGAGAAATGGTAGAAGTAAAAGGTATTCCAAGAAAAACATCCCTTAGACATATTTCAGTTATGCAAGTAAAGAGAGCAGTTAGAAAAATGATGTCAAATGTTTGCAATGAATGTAGTGAATGATTAGTTGATTACTAAAGAGGACAAACTGAAACTAGAAGATATACCTATCCTAAAAGATTTCAAAGATGTTTTTCCTGAAGAGATTCCAGGATTACCTCCTAAGAGAGATCTAGATTTTACCATCGAGTTAATACCAGGAGCAGTACGGAATTCTAAAGCTCCATATAGGATGAATATACTGGAATTAAATGAGTTGAAATCACAGTTGAAGGAACTAATTGATAAAAAATATATAAGACCCAGCGTGTCTCCTTGGGTAGCACCTGTTATATTTTTTAAGAAGAAAGATGGCACTCTAAGGCTTTGTATAGATTATCGTCAGTTGAATAAGATGACAATCAAGAATTGATATCCGTTGCCCTGCATAGACGATCTATTTGATCAGCTGCGTGGAGCAATGATATTTTCAAAGATTGATTTAAGGTCAGGATATCATCAAGTTCCTGTGAAGGATGAGGATATTTTTAAAACAGCCTTTAGAACTCGATATGGACATTATGAGTTCATAGTCATGCCATTTGTATTGACTAATGCCCCGGCTGTATTTATGTGTTTAATGAGCAATATTCTGCACAAATAATTGGATAAGTTTGCTATTGTATTCATAGATGACATTCTAGTGTATTCTAAAAGCAAAGAAGAACATGACGAACATCTGCGTATTATCTTACAAGTTCTAAGAGATCATCAGTTATATGCTAAGTTTAGTAAATGTGACTTTCACAAGGATAATATTCAGTATTTAGGACACATAATTTCTAAGGAAGGAATATCAGTTGACCCCGATAAGATAAAATCCATTAATGATTGGCTGGTTCCTAAGGATGTGTTGGATGTGCGATCATTTATGGGTATCACTGGATATTATAGAAAATTTATAGAGGGTTTTTTAAAGATTGCAAACCCCATAACCTCTTTACAGAAGAAAGGGAAGAAATTTGTGTGGGATCAGAAATGTTCAGACAATTTTAAGAAGCTAAAGGAATTACTAACTACATCACCTATTTTGAGGATAGCAGATCCTAATAAAGATTTTATAGTATGCATGGATGCATATAATGACGGACTCGGTGGAGTCCTAACACAAGAAGGACATGCTGTTGCATACGAGTCTAGAAAGCTGAAAATACATGAGAAGAACTACTCTACTTATGATTTAGAGTTATTAGCAGTAATTCACGCTTAAAAAATGTGGAGTCACCATCTTATTGGCAGAAAATTTACCTTGTTGATAGATAACATGGGACTGAAGTATTTATTAGATCAGACAAATTTGAACGCTAGACAAGCTAGATGGTTAACTTTTCTAAGTGAATATGATTTTGAAATTCATCATATTAAAGGTAAAGAGAACAAGGTTGCTGATGCATTAAGTCGTAAAGCAAAGTTGAATTTTATTTCAGCCATTAGTACATACTCAACAGATTTAAAAAATCAGATCCTTGAAGGGATTGCAATGGATGAAGAATATAGAAAATTACAAGAAAATACAGCAAATAGCAATTCTGAAAATTCTATGGCAGGTTACAGTTTGAAGGAAAATGGACCGTTATTGTACAAAAACAGATTGTATGTACCTAACATACCAAAAGTAAAAATTCTGATTTTAGACGAGATGCACAAAAGCCATTGCTCTGGTCATCCAGGTTATCAAGAAACCATCACTATGTTATGGAAAGACTACTATTGGCCCAAAATGAAGGATGAAGTAGAAGAATACATATCTAAGTGTTTAGACTGTCAAAAAGTGAATGTTGAACATCAGAATCCGGCTGGACTGTTACAGCCATTGCCTATACCTAGCTGGAAATGGGAGATTATAAGCATAGACTTTATTACCGGACTACCCAAAAATCAGAAACAAAATGACTCTATCATGGTGGTAGTGGATAAACTCAGCAAGGCAACACATTTTATACCTGTAAAGACTACTCATAAGGCTCCAGAAATTGTAGAAATATTCATGAAACCGATTTTTCGATTACATGGGATACCTAAAGTGATAGTTTCAGACTTTGATTCTAAGTTTACTGGAAACTTTTGGAGGTCTTTGTTTAAAGGGTTGAATACAACCTTAAACTTCAGCACATCATTTCATCAGCAAACGGATGGACAGATAGAAAGAGTGAATCAGGTATTGGAAGACATGCTTAGGATGTATGTTAAAGACCGGCCTGGTAAGTGGGAGGACTACTTGCATTTAGCAGAATTTGCATATAATAACCATTATCATGCATCAGCCAGGCTTAGCCCTTTTTAAATTCTTTATGGTAGGAAATGTGATACACCCGTTTCTTGGAATGTTCCAGTAAATAGAGTTATCTTAGGACCTGAATTGTTGCAAGAATTAGAACTAATTGTGAAACAGGTACAAAGAAATCTTAAAGCTTCCCAAGATAGGAAAAAGAGTCAAGAATATCTTAGAAGGAATCATAAAGAGTTCCAGGTTGGTGAACATGTTTTTCTTAAGGTAAAACCGAAAAAGAGTTCATTGAAATTGGGAAGCTGTGCCAAGATGGCACCCAGGTATTGTGGTCCTTTCGAAATTTTGTCAAGGGTTGGACCCGTGGCATACCAACTGGATTTGCCACCAAATCTAAAGATACATAATGTTTTTCATATATCATTTTTAAAGAAGTATTGTAATGTCCCAAAAAAATAGTAAAAATTAAAATTTTTCCACTACTGCAATAAAAGCTAATTTATTGATGATGATTGTCAAATTAACTTCAGCACTGGTAAAAGAATAAGAAATGTACTAATACTTGTTTGCAGTATTTAAGAGTTTCAATAATGCTTAAGTATCCTAGTCTCACTGGTTTGGGAATCTCTTGGTTTTGCGGAAGCGATGTGTAGTGTATGGTATAAATATAGATCTATCCCAAGTATGCACATGCTAGAGTAGTTTTAAATAACGACACCTTCTTACGGTTTTTAAGCATATTTATAAAAGTTCCAAATGTTATCTTCAGACAAGATGGACCTTTGATGAGGAAGGGTTAAGACCCATGATGGAACATTGGTATTCTCAGAGGGTAAAAGTAACCCCGACAGAGCTGCTGAGAGGTAAGGCATTAGAGATGGGACTTCTGAATTACTTAGCAAGTTTCACTAATGTATTGTATTGCCACTCTATTTTGCAGGTGTTCCTATGAAGACATCTATGTAAGGTTCTACTTCATAATCCCAATCATTACTTAAGTCTAGAGTTTGTAAAGGGTGAAGAGTTGGCATAATGAAATGTAGGTTAATCTTGGCAATACTCGTTGGCACTTGAAACATTTGTTGGCCAACACCTTTCCAAAACAATGACCTCCCACTATAGGGAGTAGGGTTGTGTATCGAAATATAAAGTGGTTGGTGATAATATTAAATGCAGCTCTATGGTGGCCATTCTGCCAGCTATGCAAAGGGTTTTTACACCAACAAACTATCGTTTTTGTGGTTCACTTTGGTTTATGATAGGTGCTGGTTGTGCCTGAGAGCTCTGTGCTCTGACCTGAGCTTTGCTCGTGGTCTTAGCAATCATTTGCTGCTAGTTTGAAGTCGCAGAAGAGGTGAACACTACAGGTAATGTAACCCTTTTCGTCCACATTCTTATTCTACTATTTTTAGTCAGCACGAGCATGTTTAACTCGAGAGTTTAACCTCGTTGTGATTCTATGGATGACAAGTTGTTTACATTGCTCCTCCGCGTGGACTACTATTGGATGACTGGTACTCTTGGTGTTGAATGGCATGTAAAAATAATGGTAAGTTCAGGTTCCCAAACCCTTGCCCTGCCTTTTGCACCTTTGAAGGATGTATCGTTTTGCTAAATGGGATTTTGTGTTTGCCTAAAGGCTCACTGTAACGTATTGGGAAAATTTTTAGAAGGTTGCCTTTGGCTGGACCGGTAAAATGAATGTATTTAATGTAAGGTTGGGTTAAACCTAGACAGTTTTGATTATGAAGGGGCATTTGTAACATTGGTGTTTGTGATGTTTCTACACTTACACAGGACATACTACCCCCATGTTTTCACTTTGGGGTTTTGGGAGTCCAAATAGTGTCCTACGTTGTTCGTTTGGATTTTGAATATGAATTAATGAAATGTCGAAATATTAAGTCCCTGCGTTTTCCTTTATGGGATTAAATGATTAATGTGCAAGAGTTTTCTGTAATGATATCATTGTTTTGGTTCTGAAGGCCATCAGTTTGAAATAAAAAGGGAAATCGTAGTTTAGTATATGGATATGTATGGAAATATTTCTCAGTTTCCTTTATCTCTATGTTTTCAATGGATGTTCTGCCCTGAATGAATTTGACCTTGATGCCTTCGTGTAATTTGAATAAGGAGTAATTCGCTGTCTATTGAATGGGATAATTAGTTTTCGGTTACAACCCCTGTAATGTTTATCTGATAGTGAAAGAATGTGTTGATAGGATAAGTGATGCACTCTTTAGCTGACTTACCTCTATGGCTAGTCTACAATGGTTGCTGCGTTTTCTGGTAGTTGCAATAACTAAAAAAAAATAAAAGGGTTTAAAGAAGAGTGATAGAGGGATTCGACCCCTTGTCCTTCGTTTTAAAGAATCGACTGAATGCTTGATGCTAAAAGGCAACAGAATGTTTCGATAGATGTGGATTAGGATTCTGGGCGTTAATACTATACTGTTGGCTTAAAAGTAATAAATCGAGTTTTTCATGAAATTGTTTCTAAAGAGATTTGATCTCTTGACCTGAGTATTTGTAGTTAAATATATGAAAGCTTTGCGGTTGTGGAAAATTGATTTCCTGAAATGGTAGACCGGCCCGTAATGGGTTTGAAATATAATCTAATATAATGCAAGTAGTAATAAACCCTGTTTGAAACGAACTCAAAATCCTTGTATTAACTCATATGTTTTTACTATAGTGAATTTATACATGGCTAAGGGTTTGAAGTATTCGTTGATATTTCATAGGATTGGAATACTGTAAGATGCTTTCAATAATGAAAAATGTATATGCTATGAGTTTGGAAAGAATGTGATGAAATTATAATTTATGTTTTAAAAGAAAAGTTCTCTACATGACTATACTTAACTTCCTAGATTTAAAAGGAAATAATAGAACTGAGAGACAGGAATATAATACTGGCAGCGTTCCACTTAACAATGCTGCCAGGAAGGAGAAAATACTCTGATATTTAGAATTGATAGGACAAAGATTCTAGGTGTTAGGATTTGCATGGATGTCTATCACAGGCTAGTTTAACTAGACCTGCTAGACATTCTCTTGGTTTCTAAATTATAATTTTATGAGGTTAGTAACATTTTTTAGCATGCAGTTCTACCTTAAAAATGAATTTAACCCGGGAGTCTATGCCCTAAAGGCCCATACTCCATGAGAGAAGTAATGCTGTAAATATTTAGGGAAATCAATACTGAAATAACAAATCCTAATTAAAATGCCTAGCTTCCAACATAACTGGAAAATAGTTTGGTTTAATAATTCATACCTGGTTGATGTGTGGCTTTCTCCTCTTTTGTAGTAACCTGTACACTCAAAGAATAATTAATGGAAAAATTGTTGCACTTAGCTGACATGTTAGGATGATTTCCTAAGCTGGATAACTTTGGGATTACCATGTTCCTCCCAACCATGACCCTACAACCGTTCTTGGTTCTGTATGGATCCCCCCGAGTTGGATTCCAAAATGCAAAAGAGATAGAGGCCCTAGGTTTACTACTGATTCAATTCTGGAAACTTATGTGGTCTGCATCCATTCTTGGAGCAAAAAATTCTCTTTGATCACCATAAGAGAATGATAATGAAAAAGATGATCCCCAAACTTGGGATCTGCCCTCTTTATGTAGGGAGTCTTGAATTAGGACTGTTGAAATAATTAGTTTCTTGAAATTAAATAATTAATATTTAAAAACTATTATTTAATAAAATATCTAGTCCTCTTGAACTAGGACTTTTCACTTGTTTCAACTATAAGTGATTTTAATTTAATCTTTTCAAAATAATAATGTGGCAGTCCACTAAATATAAACTATATGTAATAAACATATAATAAATAATAACATTATTATTATTATTAAAACCCTAAATAATACTATTTGGCCCTCGAGACCTTTATACACTTTGTTCATATAAGACTACTCTTAGTTGATCCATACTTTCTGTTATGGTAATTATATTTTATTTAAATAAGTATCTTTTCATGATACTTCTTTTAACTTTAAGGACAAGCTCCAATTCTTTGGACGGTCTTTTGTTAAGCTTGGATAGGCACCTCTAGTCTCTCTCTTTGCACGTTGGATTCCCTCATTTAACATGGTAGTTCCCGCAGTACTTGATGATAGATAGAAGAAGATTCATTTAGTCAACTTGAATAATTGTGATGCAAGATAGAAGTGCTATTCAAGTTCCTTTGACTCAACACTTGAGATTTAGTAACCCCGAGTGCTCTTCAGAGCCTTTTAACTCAACACCCTCACATGGGCGTTACGTTAGTGCAATTCTAGAGCCTCTGCTCAACACTAGTGCTAGAATGTGGTTGTGAGGCACATCTAGAATATTTAAGTGGCCTCGGATCCGACATTCGTTTATCAAGCTTGGGGTGTTCCAGGGATTATTCCCAACACTCTATGTACCTTGGGGCTTACGTCCAGCACATAATAAACATCATCTATGTACATCGAGTCTTACACCCAGCACATAGGGCATCCTTGCACATCGGCTTTTACACCCAACAGATAGGGCATCCATGTACATCGGGGCTTACACCCAGCACACAGGTCATCCATGTGCTCCATAGCCTACGCTCAACACATAATACCTATCAGTCATGCATAGTAAGACTCTGCACAATATAATCAAAGATCATCTCAGTATATTAGGGTTTATAACCATATCTCATGATAAACATCAATCAAGTTCATCGGGGATTTTCATACCCAACACATAACAATAAATCTGCATTAGTCAGGGTCCCTGCCCAACTATAAGTACATCATAAATAAATCATATGCATTGGGGCTTATGCCCAATGTATAACGTAAACATAATAAGTCAAAATTCAGGATATTACATCCCTCCGCGCTTAGAATAACACCGTCCCGGTGTTCTAGGGACTAGAAATGAACCTCACACTAGGCGAGGTAGGTCTCATCCATTGCAGTTTCATTCTCCCATGCGGCCCCATGCATTCAAACTGTTTCTTAGTTCAATGTCTTGTTGAGGCTACCTTAACCCTTTACATGTAATGACCTCAAAGTACTGTCAGTCCCATGACATCTTATCAAAATGTAAAATGAGAAAGGATATCATATCCATTTTATTGTTAGTCCTGTCTTGACATTTCTTGCTTTTCATACTCATACTTTCCTTCGACAATGCAATTTGTGTCTAGCGTTTCATCATAAGGTGCATTCATTCATAGGATCAATTTTAGTACGTAAGTAATAATCCTCCCTTTGCATCAAGCACATGTATTCAGTCTTTTCGGATATAAGCAATAATTCTCGTTGCAACAAAATGCAGAGAGTCAGTCTAGAATCTAAATAATAACTTTCCTTTGTACATAATTTAGATATGGTTCACTTCAGAAATTGATAATAGCTTTCTTTTGCACATAATTCGTATATGGTTCATTTATGAAATCAGAAATAACCTTCTGTTATACGTAATTGCATATGGTTCACTGTAGAAATCAGTTTACAATACAAGAAATAACATTTATTTGCACACAACTTGCATATGGTTCGCTTCAGAAATCAGAAATAAATTTTTATTGTACAAAATTGCATATGTTTCATTGCAGAAATCAATTTAGAATATAGGAAATAACTTTTCTTTGTACACAAATTGCGTATGGTTTGCTTCAGAAATCAGAAATAACTTTCTGTTGTACAAAATTGCACATGGTTCACTGCAGAAATCAGTTTAGAATAAACTAGCTTCATAGTCAAATAGGATTTGGTTAAACTCGGTGTTCCCGGGACATAACTTTACATAAGTTTCTTATCTTTATTACCAAAAGTAGGGTATTTACAAGGTCAGTTTATTAGTCTAACCCGTAGGTTGTCAAAATATTTGCACCTGTGAAGTAAGCATGTCATGAATCAAATCATAATTTGAAAACTCGTAGTTGTAATATTACTAACATATACTTGTGTAGGTAGTTCATCCTGGGAGGGATAAGACACGGAGATGGCATTCTATCTCTGGCCTATCCTATCGGTCATGATGAATACTTTTACAATGATATGGGTTTATATGCAGTGGTGCATTCCAAGACTGTTTATGTGTTTGGGGGTTCCTTCCTAACCCAAAATCCTTAGGTCCTATTAATTGTTTTCCAGATTTGGTTTATTTTAAACATGCCAACCATCTTTCTAACCCAAACAGGGTACTCCTAGTATCTTGTAACATGCACGCATCATTTATTTCAACAAGTTTTAATGTCTTAGGTTGAGTCTTATGCAAATATTTATTAATCTCACCTCACATTCCTCATAATAGAATTTTGTTTCCTTCTCTAAAATAGATTATTTTATTCATGCAGTTGACTATTATTAGTCTAGTTGTAACTCAATCATCCTGCTAATAGTGGTACCATTATTACCCCATGTATTACTCTTGGTTTCACAAGGGTTTGGTGGATTCCTTTGTTCCCATATGCTCCCTTTACTTACAATTTTCTTCCCACATGTTATTATATCATAGCCTCTTGTTCATCATACATTTATTAAGTTCCTGTTTTTCTTGTCTATAAACATATTGTTTTCCCACCAATCACTTTCCTACGTTATTGCATTAATCTCCTTTCCTACAAGTATAGTCTGAATTGGATCGGACATATCTTCGTCCTGTCAACAAATTACACATAGGATATACCTTGATAATCCTTGTATTTTACACTCTTAGTACAGTTGATTGGTAATTTAAACAACCTTACCGGGAATTCTTTTTGTGTTTCATCTTGTGACTTCTAGGTGTATAACCGTGACATGCATAATTACCTTGTAGTTTTACTATGAAACTCTAATGTCTTTCCTTGGTCTTGATGGTAGGTTTTTTACTCTAAAAAAAAATACGATGTAGTTGTCCATAGTATGTGGAAAAAGAATCACATAATAAACATGCCCACTGCTTTAGGATTTCTATGACCCAAGACCTCATTTAACTACTCCTGTCGAGTTTTGTGACTCCTCTCAGGTTCCTATATTTTGTTTTATGTGTCACTGGTATTGTAATATGTAAGTATCTCTAGATCGTGCTCCCAAATCTAGGTATCCGAATGGTTTACTTCTCCTAGGATTATTTATAATAAAGGCTAAAAGCATAACCTGACTTGCTACTCATGTAAGGGGTAATTATTTCTATCTCTACTAAAATATTGTATACCTGGCCTAAGTAGGTACATCTAATCAACTTGTTTTATCGTGAAATTTAATTATACGTCTAGGTATTTTACTAGTATAATGCAACCCATGACACTGCCTTTCTGATGTACCTATCTAAATTTACTAAGTTGTTAACTCACTAGGTAGAGGATCACTTCTATGTTTATGCATGCATGACTTCATGATCAAACCAGAGGTGAACATGTTCATTTTTATTCTTGGATTCATTTGGCTAAGGCTTTAAATCCTATTTATCTTTAATTAGGACCGAAAGATTTTTCCAAGTACATAACCTTACCCTTCTTTGGTAGTCCTTTCTACTTGCTGGACTATATATATAGAAACAATTATCTAAGTGTCATATGAGTTGAGTTTTTTTTTTTTTTTTGTCATAAATACATTATGTAGGTCAGTAAGATAAGGAAAATTTTTGTCCATCAATAAAACAACAATTTTATTAGTGTTTGTAAAAGAATTCATACACATATATTGTTTGAAGGCATTCCTGTAGCGACTGCATTTCTGCATTCAAATTATTGTTGTATTTGTATCTAAAAGTTTTTACCAAATTGTGAGAACATAATTCCGTTAGTTTATATGTATATCTATGAAAAAGAAAGTCATAAGTAAATTCCAAAATAAATGTTTCTGCAGTGGATGTTTTGCTGTAATGAGCCCAATAGGTGTCTTAGTGTTGTGGCTGGGCTCTGATACCACTTGTAATGTCCCCAAAAAATAGTAAAAATTAAAAATTTTCCACTACTACAATAAAAGCTAATTTATTGATGATGATTGTCAAATTAACTTCAGCACTGGTAAAAGAATAAGAAATGTACTGGTACTTGTTTGCGGTATTTAAGAGTTTCAATAATGCTTAAGTATCCTAGTCTCACTGGTTTGGGAATCTCTTGGTTTTGCGGAAGCGATGGGTAGTGTATGGTATAAATATAGATCTGTCCCAAGTGTGCACATGCTAGAGTAGTTTTAAATAATGACACCTTCTTACGGTTTTTAAGCATATTTATAAAAGTTCCAAATGTTATCTTCAGACAAGATGGACCTTTGATGAGGAAGGGTTAAGACCCATGATGGAACATTGGTATTCTCAGAGGGTAAAAGTAACCCCGACAGAGCTGCTGAGAGGTAAGGTGTAAGAGATGGGACTTCTGACTTACTTAGCGAGTTTCGCTAATGTATTGTATTGCCACTCTATTTTGCAGGTGTTCCTACGAAGACATATACCTAAGGTTCTACTTCATAATCCCAATCATTACTTAAGTCTAGAGTTTGTAAAGGGTGAAGAGTTGGCATAATGAAATGTAGGTTGATCTTGGAAATACTCGTTGGCACTTGAAATATTTGTTGGCCAACACCTTTCCAAAACAATGACCTCCCACTATAGGGAGCAGGGTCGTGTATCGAAATATAAAGTGGTTGGTGATAATATTAAATGCAGCTCTACGGTGGCCATGCTGGCAGCTATGCAGAGGGTTTTTACACCAAAAAATTATCGTTTTTGTGGTTTGCTTTGGTTTATGATAGGTTCTAGCTGTTCCTGAGAGCTCTGTGCTCTGACCCGAGTTTTGCTCGTGGTCTTAGCAATCGTTTGTTGCTGGTTTGAAGTCGCAGAAGAGGTGAACACTATAGGTAATGTAACCTATTTCGTCCACGTTCTTATTCTACTGTTTTTAGTAAGCACGAGCATGTTTAACTCGAGAGTTTAACCTCGTTGTGATTCTATGGATGACAGGTTGTTTACATCACTCCTCCACGTGGACTGCTACTGGATGACTAGTACTCTTGGTGTTGAATGGAAAGGAAAAATAATGGTAAGTTCGGGTTCCCAAACCCTTGCCCTGCTTTTCGCACCTTTGAAGGATGTATCATTTTGCTAAATGGGATTTCGTGTTTGCCTAAAGGCTCACTGTAACGTATTGGGAAAATCCCCAGAAGGTCGCCTTTGGCTGGATCGGTAAAATGAATGTATTTAATGTAAGGTCGGGTTAACCCTGGAGAGTTTTGATTATGAAGGGGCGTTTGTAACATTGGTGTTTGTGATGTTTCTACACTTGCGCATGTAACATACCCTTTTTGCTGAAGAACATTTTATGTTGGAAACATTATGTTAATTTTTATTGTAAAGTTTTTATGTTGGAAAAGTGTCCAAGGATGACTGTAACTTGCACAATATTTTCTTATTTAATAAATTAAATAGGAGACAAACACCTAAGGAGATTGTTGAAAGAGTGTTTATTGACCCACTAGGTGGAATGGAATCTGGGGTAGAAGGCAATGGACAAATGGCAGCATCATGATTCAACTAACTAGCTGTTGGTATGGGACAACTCCCTTGAAATGTGGTCATAGTGCCCTCGAAGGTGGGATTGGAGCTTGAGGCTCATTTATTTTGAAACTGACCACTCAAGACCTAGGCAATCGATAAAAGAGCCATTGAATTGTGAACTGAGGTTCATCACTTTTCCTGACGAGGAAATTTACCTTGGGGTTTTGTTGTGCTTGGGCCCAAGAGATTCAATGAGGGGATATGCTGAGTTTTTTATCATGGAGTAAGTCTGCCTCTAATACTGCTAAGTGCAGAGTTATACTATTGAGTGCTGAAAGCTATAGTATTGAGTGCTGAAGTTGAATGCCTTGCTTCTACCTAGTGGTTCAGTGAACAGGCTCGGGGGTCTAAAGGAAGCAAGTAGTTTTGGTTGCTTCTTTTGGAGAAGGTTGGGAGGAACAACCCTCCTTGGGTGTTTGTTGGCCCTATCTTCATTTTCAGGTTCTACTATCTTTTTCTAATTCTATGTAGTTAAAGTTCTATCTGCAATTATTGATTTACTGTTTTCAAAGATATTATTGAGCAAATGCATTTATTTTAGTTTCTGAGTTAATTAGGATTTTGTATAGTACTGATTATGTATGATGAATTGAATAAAATATTTCTCTGCATTTTTCCCCATGCTAATGGATCTGCATCGTACTCTAGTACAGAGAAGAGATTAAGATAGATGAATTGATAGGCATATTGCCAGATGAATGAGAAGATCAATACTTTTGTATTTCATTAAGTTTTTCCTTCCATTAATATTCTGTATTAAATTATATAATTCTATATCCTTCTTTTATCATTCTTTTATCCGTCTAATGTTTTTAAAAATCCACTGTAGTTCTTTCACCAGACTGTAAAGAAAATTTAACACCTGCAAAGTAAGTAGCATCCTCAAGTATTTGATTTCATTCTTTTCTGACAGTGATAGTTTGGTTTGAGGTTTATGTTATTTTCATATTATCTTCTAACCTTGCAGCAGTTTTCTATTTTATTTCCTATATAATATTTTATGCAAATATCCGCAAGTATCCTAGCATTTCAATTATGAGAACTTTATAAAATTAATTTATAATAGTTTTGATAAACATTTTGAATATTCGACTGAAACCCTAATCATTTAAACTATGATTCCATCAACAAGACCATTAAAGACTTTTACAAAAATAGTATCAAAGATTTGAAAATCACATATATTCTTTTGGTCAATCTACCAAGGGTTAATACCCTCTTGGAGGAAAACCCTTCGCAATTAATCAAATAAAAGTGATGCAGATATTAAACCCATCAGTAGGATGGAGCCATCGATTATAAACAATTAATTATCACACAGTTGAAGAAACGAAAACATCCCTCATAGGGTTTCTTCACTCAAAACGTTTGTAATTTGAACATCTATCATAGAGAGTGGTCAAGCCACTTAGTTTATTCAATTACTATTTAAAACTTCAATCAAATAACGCAGAGATTTAGATTTGCAGACTTAGCATTTATTAAGTTTCTTTTATTCCTTCATATGTAAAAATAAATAGCCTAAGGCTCTCCGATTTACTGTTAATGCCGTAGACAAAAAAATCAAACCATATTATATTTTAAACACAGACTGCATTATTAACGTTTGCAAAATATTAACACTGTATTTTTATAAATACATCTGATGATTCATCTCATAAATCCATTACACTTAAGTAAAACACTAAAACTACACACAGCTGGGCCGGTTAACAGAACATGATGAGGATTCAACCTCTATTCTTAAAACATTACATTCAAATCATTACGCTTATGGATAAGACGATGCCAGGATCAAGCATCAAGTATTGGACGAGCAACATCATCAACAAGCTATGCCAGGAGAACCTACGAGGAGTTATACCATCAACACTTAGCAGGTGGAGCGAGCTATTTTCTTCCCACCAAACATTCGGCTCTACAAGTCCTTAACCCTGTCAATACCTGCCATAGCACTGACAAGAGGTTAAAACTCATTCAAATAAAAATGAGAAAATGCACAGCTTCAACTTTAGACATTACAAAGTAACTCTCCACAGAGTCAAATGCATTACCTTTGCATTCAGAAACACGAAGTGGGAACGCAATTAGCAACAAGTTCATATTCATCTATCAGCCGCAACAGAGAAAGATTTCAGACGCCACGACTTCACCATTCGCTCTCAGTCAAGATCACTGGTTCAAAAACTAAACCATGGGAACCCTCTACAAGAGTACACGACGAAAGCCACAGGGCAATCGACGCTCAAAGCTCCATTAACAACTTGAAATTATCATCATTTTAACTTAAGGTCTCACCATTGAACCCGAGGAAGGAGTCCTCGGGCGTTCGACCTTCAAACCCTACAACTACACGGCCTGTCGGCCTATCCCCAAGTCCAATCTGTTAAATTTTGAGCATTAATTCACAATACTCTAGGATCTTCACTGAGAGAATAAAATATACAGTATATCAATGCATAACAATCACAATAAGCATGACAAGCATCACAAGAATCAAAAGCATGAGAGACAAGAGACACAGAGTTTCCGTGGGGAAAACCCTAAGGTGAAAAACCCCACAACTTCCTCAGAGATAGAGAGAGCAATGGCTCAACCAAAGTACAACCAAAATACACTGAGATAGTCTCCTAGTAGCAGATGATCCTCCTCCTCACTAGTGCGCCACTTTCTGAGAGAGAGAGATATGACTTTCCGAATGATCTAAATAGAGATCACCTGATCTCTATTTATACTATCTTATTTTCCCAGTGACCTTATGGGGACGACTTGTCTAGCTAGGTACATCCACACTATAATATATATATTTCAGGGCCGACCCCACACATGGTGGTCTAATAACCCATCGGCAAGTACACACACTTGCAACACTTGTCAATCCACATGACGACACTTCCTTATAGAGGAATAACACATCTCTAATAAGGGTACAATAAATATATATGAAATACATAGATGAAATACATTCCGAAGTTACATATACATCAACACTCCTGTTGAGCTCAGAATTGGCCCTTTTTGACCATCATTTATCACTGTCCCTTACCTTGTCTCACATCAATTACCTTGGCAATTCAACTTATTGTCCTTATATATTCCCCAATTTACCAAGGTATGGCCGATTATCCTTTTATTGTATTAATACTTATGATTGTGATGATTTAAGCTGTGCATCTCTTAATTCGTGCTAACATGATGCAAATTATGAAGGTAGTAAGATAAATGGACTGCAGGAAGATCGGAGCTGAACAAGTCACGGAGGAAGGGACGTCCATTGCTTAAGGAAGGTTCCTTTGGGCTCAATTCGTCAATCAAGGCACAGTCGTGGCAGGGCAGCTGTAACATAAAGTTCTATCTTAAGTATGTCGCTGCTCAAATCCAGCTGTGAGCTGGAAGGACCGCCACTCTTGGGACAGTTGATAACTCCTCTTATATTTGGATATTTCAGTTCTGCCACGCATTGTAACAGCTAGATTATTTAGGGCGCCTGAAGATCATAGATCTTCATGGCCGCCCAATTATAGGTTTAGATGTTGCAACTGTATGTATAAATATGTGGTATTACCTCGATCGAGGGGTTGGACAGCAATTAATTAATTCATCTTGTATTAGCAGTCAAGCCGAAACTATGTACTCATCCTTCTGTTAATATAAAGAGTTGTTTCTGAGTTAAAGAGAGCGTTGTTCAACCAGCGTCTCTGTGTGAAGACTGGGCCCGTCTTCCACAGAGATTGCTGTGTTAATTTAGGATTTCATCTTTCTGTTGTGTGATGATTTGATCTTTCGTTTGTACGCAGCAGCAATATTCATTGTGTGGATTTCTCAGTAAATGATTTATTTGTGAGATTGGTGAATGGTATCAATAACAGTCGACTGAGTCAGGTTTGTTTTATGTAATTCAATTTCTGTTCACACTGTTGTGCTCATCCTACAGCTGAAACGTAATCCCAGAAGCTCCTAGGAAATTAGCTTTCCTGTTATGTGTTGATTGATTTATATTTTGCAATTCAGTATCTTAGAACAGTTGCTTCAATCTCCTTTATTAAATTCTAGAGTAATGTTCAGGTCATGCTTCATGATTCCCAGCTTGATTTCATTAGACAGTTGGTTATTTCAGAATGCAATTGAGATTTCCTTCCTGCAATCGTTGATTAGATCTGATATTCGTTTTGCTTGATGCATAATAGAAAAGGATTGTAGTACAGCGGTTAGAAGGCAATTGGGATTGCGTAGATTCTTGGGATGAACATAGATGATAGAAGATAAAAGTATTCACTTCTAATGGTTTGTGTTTAAGCATATATTGTGCACTTGTCCTTTGAAATAAAAAGACTTTCTCGGGTTGACAATAAATTTCATACGCTCTGTGTGTTGATATTTAATTATCTGCAATTAGAGTGCTTGACATTTTGGCGCCGTTGCCGGGGAAGGATAAAAATTAAACACTAGTCATTAGTTGTATCTGATAATTGCTTTCAGTCAGTCTTTTGGTTGTTTTTGAAATGATCTGCTTCGCATGAATACGAGGGGGGTAAAACGCGATCACCTCCCGACCCCCAAAACCCCACAAATTACTAACAGTACAGGTGGTTCGGGTCGTGGTCGAGGTCCACCGCTGGGCAGAAGAACATTCATTGACGACTTTGTTGACAAAACTGATTCAGCTGCCAGATCTCGTCAACAGGGGACTCCTATCAAAAGAGGCCCTATTGATCCTGGAGCGTTAGCATCAGGATCTACAGTGGAAGATACAGGAGCAGCGGTGATTTCTGCATATACTCCTGCTAAAGAAGGAACAGCTGATTCGGCTGTTGCAATTAAAGAGTACGCAGTTGTTACAACTGAAGAATACGCAGCTGCTACAACTGAAGAATACGCAGCTGCTGCAACCGAAGAATACGCAGCTGTTACATCCGAACAATACGCAGCTGTTACAACTGAGGTAAGGGATAAAGGAACAAACGAAGGAGAAGATACAGAAGAAAAGATGAATAACAGACATGAGAATGAAGAGGAAGAAGCAGTGGTACAATACCATCATGAAGATAATTCCCCGCCAGAAACTATGGCTACACTGCAATTCCCAATACAACAGCTCGAGGGGACAGCTCCTATGAAAAACATCTCACCGTCGGTGTTACCCCCGCTTCCATGGCAGGGCGGCAGAAGATCCAGACGAATTCCTGTTTGAATTCGATATCCTCTGTCGCAGCTATGATTATGTCACAGATGCTCAAAAGTTGAAGCTTTTTCCTGCCACCCTGAAGGACAATGCATTGCGTTGGTTCATGAGCCTTGGGGGAGGAACTGTTGCTAATTGGAACAAGATGAAGCAAGTGTTCCTGGAAAAATATCAAGAATATTGCAACACCAGGGACAAGAGGGAGGAATTATTCAAGATGGTACAGAAGGAGGACGAAAGCTTGGAGGATTTTGTAGAGAGATTGCTGTACAATGTGCAGAGAGCTGGACAGACGAACATGGGACTAGATGTGCTTAAGATAATCCTGCTTCGAGGAATCAGGGACGATTGTTTAGACATGCTAAATTTATTAGGAAAGGGGGATATCTCTAAAGAATCTTTTGAGACAATTGTGGAATTATGTAAGAGATATTCCAGGGGATCTTCTAGGCATAATAAGCAGCATAAACGAAATAACCTGGAACGTGATGTCTTCGACAGAACTCAGAAGTCATCCAATGGGGGAGCTACACGTGCAGAGATAGGCAATCTTCTTGAAAACTTTAAAACAGAAATGATGAGCTCTATCTCTTCAGAGATTGACGTCTTGAAGGCCAAGCAAAGACAGGCAGTGGAGGATCTCACACTAGGGGTGTTTTGTCCCCGATGTAGAAAGACTCATCCACTGAAAGAATGCCCCCTTGACAAAGTTCAAGTATGTCAATTGTGCGAGCTGAATCATGATATGAAAGAATGCCCCACGCTGCCCCAAGTGAAAGCTGTTCTGCAGGCATCAACTCCAGAGGTGGATTCAGCCTACTTTATTGCACAGAAGAAACCCTGGCAGCCCCGGAATCAAGGTATGTCTCCCGATTCATTTCCATTTTTGAATAATTTGAATAATTGGAATACTAATATGCAAAACATGAATACACAATTCCCTTCAAATTATGCTCAGTGGAATTCTCCTCAACCTACGATGCAAGGTTATAATTCATGGAGTCCTTGGACACAGCCACCTCATCAACCTACTTCATGGTCTCCTGGATGGAGGAACTTCCATCCTGGGAATCAGTTTCCTCAACCACCTCCACCTCAACAGTTACCGTATCCTCCATATCCTCAATTTCAGCAATATCCTCAATACCTACCTCAGCAGTCGCAGCTGCAGCTGCAAAATAATCCTGTGCCTAACATACCAATACGGCCTCAGCTGCCTGCCCAACCTAACCCTAACCCAAATAATAAAATAGTCCAGCAACTGGAAACTCTCAATATGCCAGCCTACTCTCTCTCCCCTGTACCTTGTAATGACATTCGCTTACGGTCTGGGAAGGTAGTAGAGCGTATAACTTCAGAAAATATTCCACCAACTGTGTATGACAAAGGAGAGAGTTCCCAGCATCCTTTTGATCCGGTTCCTATCATTGAAGATGCTGAGCATCCCTCAGATGGGAGGACTGAAACATTGAACGATGAAGTGGATAACACGCAGCCCGCCCAGTTGGTAAGGCAACCACCTTACCCTGAGAGATTGATGCTGCCACAAAGGGGGGGGCAACCTCAGTTCAATCTCTTAGGAGAATTGAAGAACCTTTATGTTAAGATTCCCCTTTTACAAGCTCTTCAAGATGTACCTATCTACGCTAGAACTGTTCGGGACCTGTGCACTAAAAGACCGGGAAGGAAACCCAGAGATCCTCCTACTGTTCATGTTATAGGGAATTTATCCGCTTTAATGACTGGAAAAACCCCTGTAACTAAGTATGAGGATCCCGGCAATCCTACTGTCACTGTACACATAGGACAAACGCAGATACCCAACGTACTAGTAGATTTAGGAGCTGCGATCAATGTTATAACGATGGAGACTGTAAAAAAGCTCGGATTCACCAATATTAGACCGACCCCTACTATCTTAGAACTGGCAGACAGATCCACTATCAGACCTGAAGGGATTTTGGACGACCTCGTTATTTCAGTAGACTCGTGGGAATACCCTGCCGATTTTCTGGTATTACAGCCAAAATCACAGCTGGGGGGACATCCATTGATTTTAGGGAGACCTTGGTTGGCTACAGCTGATGCTTGCATCAGCTGTCGATCAGGATCTATGACTATATCTGATGGCATGGAAACCAAAAATCTTACCCTGTACCCTCCAGCAAGGCCGAGTCTAGAAACTGAAACCTCCCTTTGGATAGAACAAGAAGAAGAAGAAGATGTTCAGCCATTACTAACAATAGGGAAGGCACTAACTTTCAAAAACGAAACAGAAGACGATGCCATTAATAATTTCATTAGCGAACCTGCTTCTGTAGACAAGGAAGTTTATCAACTTCTGAACAGTACCCTCGGCAAAGAAGAACAAGAACAGCTTACGGAGGAAGCACTAGCCAATGACGCAAATATAATCCCAGTATTGAAAAGCTCGAGAAGTATTCCTATTGAGGTAGAGCCTGGAAGAACTTTGAACATCAATCCTGCTCTCTCCTCAGAAGAACAAAAGCGCTTAACCAATCTCTTGAAGGAACGTAAGGGGGCATTCGCCTGGGAGTATACAGACATGAAGGGTATTCCTTCTAGTCTGTGCACTCATCATATCTATATTAAAAACGACTCCCGGCCTGTATGTCAACCCCAACGACGCATGAACCCCAATCTGAGGGATATAGTGAAGGAAGAAATCCAGAAACTCTTGGAAGCAGGATTCATCTATCCTATTTCAGACAGTGAGTGGGTTTCCCCACTTGTAATTGTACCCAAGAAAAACGGTAAATGGAGAGTCTGTGTCGATTATAGGGAGCTGAACAAGGCTACACAAAAGGATCACTTTCCTCTGCCCTTTATTGACCAGGTACTTGATAACTTATCTGGGAAGAAGTTCTTCTCCTTCCTGGACGGATTCAGTGGGTACAATCAAATCCAGATTGCTCCAGAGGATCAGGATAAGACCACCTTCACCTGCCCTTGGGGAACGTTCGCTTACAGGGTGCTTCCCTTTGGGTTGTGCAATGCACCTGCAACGTTCCAAAGAGCTGTGATTGGCATATTTTCTGAATTGGTAAATGATAGCATGGAAGTTTTTATGGATGATTTCACTCCTTATGGTAGGGATTTTGATGAAGCGTTAGGAAATTTGAAGAAGGTTTTAATTCGCTGTGAACAGGCTCGCCTCTCACTGAGCACTGAAAAATGCCACATGATGATGAGTGAGGGGGTGGTATTAGGACATTTCATCTCTACTAACGGTATTCAAGTGGATCCTTCAAAAATTAAGGTGATAAAGAATATACCAACCCCTTCAACTCAGAAAGAGGTGCGAAGTTTTCTGGGACATGCTGGGTATTACAGGAGATTCATAGAAAACTTCTCCAAACTTGCTTCTCCTTTGTTTTCATTGTTAATGAAGGATGTACAGTTTGCATGGAGTACAGCATGCCAGACAGCATTTGATAAGCTTAAAGAGAAACTGTCCACAGCCCCTATTTTAAGGGGACCTAATTGGACCATACCTTTCCACATTTCTTCAGATGCTTCTGATACCGCCATTGGAGCAGTACTAGGACAGCAGGATGGTCAAGTACCTTATGCTATTTATTATGTGAGTAAAAACTTAGCCCCTGCTGAACTAAATTATACTGTTACTGAAAAAGAATTTCTTGCTATTGTTTATTCTATTAATAAGTTTCGGCATTACATTACTGGGTATCCTACATTTGTGCATACTGATCACTCTGCCATTAAGTATTTAATGAATAAACCTGTCACTAATGCCAGAGTAACCAGGTGGCTTTTATTATTACAGGAATTTGATATTACTATTATAGATAAACCTGGAAAAGAAAATGTTGTTGCTGATTTTTTATCACGATTTACTAACAGTGATGACAGTTCACCTGTTGAGGATGCTTTCCCGGATGAACATTTATTCGCACTCTCAGCTCATTCACCCTGGTATGCAGATGTTGCTAATTATTTGGCTGCAGGGAAACTTCCGCCACATATGTCTAAACGAGAGAAAAGAAAAATTATTCAGCAAAGTGCCAGGTATTGTTGGCTTAAAGGCCATCTCTTTTACACAGGACCTGATCTTGAAATTAGAAGATGTGTAAGGGAAGATGAGATCTTTCATATACTGAAGGCCTGTCACGATGAACCTTGCGGAGGACACTTTGCAGATAAAAGAACAGGACATAAGGCGTTGCGGATGGGCTATTATTGGCCGACACTGTTCAGAGATGCTAAAAAATATGTTCAGTCCTGCGACAGCTGCCAAAGGATGGGCCAACCTAATAAGACAGACCAGATGCCTTTACAGCCCCAAGTGGTACTAGAACCGTTTGATAGATGGGCATTGGACTTTGTTGGTCCTATCAACCCTCCTTCCAAACAGAAGGTTTACATCTTGGTGTGTACAGACTACATGACTAAGTGGGTAGAAGCTGTAGCTTTGGCTAAGGCAAACGACCAGGCGGTGATTGATTTCCTATACAGTGAAGTTTTTACCCGTTTTGGAGTACCAAAGGAAGTAGTTACCGATGGCGGACCACAATTTATTTCACATCAATTTGAATCCTTGCTCCGGAAGTATCATGTGCAGCACAAGATAACTTCACCTTATCATCCGCAGGCCAATGGTCAGGTGGAAAGCACTAATAAGGTTATCGAAGCAATCCTTACTAAAACAGTTAAAAGCCATCGAAGGGATTGGGCTGACAGACTTCCAGAAGCACTGTGGGCATATCGCACGACTTGGCGCAATACCACGGGCTTTTCTCCCTATGATCTGGTGTATGGTAAGAGTGCCATCTTTCTAATTGAATTTGAGATCAAGACCCTGAAAACAGCCATTGAAATGAACCTGGATGTAGCAGAAGCCCAGAAAAGAAGATTGAATCAATTGAATGAACTGGATGAGAAACGATTAGCTGCGGTAGACCAGACTGTGCTACTTCAGCAACAGAGATCTAACTGGCATGACCGATTCATCAAGAAGAAAATCTTCCATGAAGGAGACTGGGCACTACTGTACGACTCTAGATTCAAGAAAGATTTCAAAGGGAAATTACGCACAAGATGGCTGGGTCCATATTTGGTTGACAGGGTATTTGACAACGGCACTGTTCGCCTGGTCACCATTGATGAAAACCGTATGCCATTACTTGTTAATGGCCACAGGCTGCGACTGTATCGGAAGCCCATTTCGAAAGATGCATTCATTTCACAGATTGCTGCTGATCCAAACTACCAATTGGCACCAGAGCAGGAACATTTTTCTACCTTTACCAAATCTTAAAATGAAAATCATATTTGCTGTACATAAATAATTTCTTGCTGTAGCGTATAATTGTCGTTTTCTTTCTTTTTTTGCATTTGATCTCTTTGCTTGCTGTTGTCTTTTAAGAAATTTTTTTTCAGGGAAGCGCCAGGAGAATGATCAGTTTGGGGCCCATAATGAAAATCTCTCTGTGCCGTCCTTGTGTTAAAAAAAAAAAAAAAAAAAAAAAAAAAAAAAAAAAAAAAATTCGGCAGCTGCAACGTATTTTCCGGCAGCTGCAACATATTTTCCGGCAGCTGCAACATATTTTTCCGGCAGCCGTATATTCTCTTCCGGCAACCGTATTCTCCATTTCCCAGGAGCCGTAAATGCCCTTTCCGACAGCCGTCAATCTTTTTCGACAGCTGCAACTTTAGCGGCTGCAACATCGGCAGCTGCAACATCGGCAGCTGCAACATCAGCGGCTGCAACATCGGCGGCTGCAACATCGGCGGCTGCAACTCCAGTTTCCGTGGCTGCCACCTCATCTTCCGCGGCTGCCACCTCATCTTCCACGGCTGCCATCTCATTTTTCCGCAGCTGCCATTCCATTTACCAGCCACAACCGTATTCTCCATTTCCCGGTAGCCGTAAATTTTTCCCGTCCACCGTCAAATTTTTTCCGATAGCTGCAACTCCGGCAGCTGCAATCCCGGCGGCTGTAATTTCGGCGGCTGCAACATCTTTTTCTCGCAGTCGCCACATCACTTCCCGGCCGCCACCTCATTAACCAAGTCACTTCCACACCACAGCTGTCATTTCTTTCCAGCGGCTGCGACATATTTCCCATATTCAAAAAATCTTTTCCCGCCAGCCGTAATTTTTCCCGGATATTGTGAATCTTTTTCCGGCTGCCACGAATTCTTTCCCGATGGCTGTAACTTCTTTCTTGTCAGCTGCAACAATCTTTTTCATCGGCCGTGTGATCATTTCTTTGGCAATTTGCAGTGGTAACTCCCGTGTTAACAGAAGGATTGTTTAACTTGCTAATTATGACGCTGATTCAGCCCAGTCCTGCCGGCGAACTCATCATTTCAACCCGGAGGATGCGACGCCTTGTGTTTTACCGGCGAAGGAAATCAGTGCCTTATCCGAGTCATCATGATTCCACGTCTGATTGTGCACGCGTTCGGCTCCATGACGTCACCAACTCCATGCTCCACCAGTTTCCGCAGCCCTCCGACGCACAGTTTTATGAGGTATGGCTTTCATTTATCACGTGACTAAGTATTGATATCATGTAAACGAGATTGGCCGTACCTTCACTCGTACCACCATTTATATCTGATTGAACCTTTCCCTCGTACGACGTAATACTAATAACTGCCACCTTCCCCAATTCGGCATGAAAATTTTAAACTCCTCTCTGCGCTTAACTTTCCGAATTAGTTCATTCGTTCAACGTCTCCGCTCAACGATTCGTGCATTCTCCGCGCTGCAACTTCTATTCTGGATCCTGTACTCTGTCGAAACAGCAGTTCTATCTTGCATCCAGGACCATGGGCATTCCAGTTCGCCATGAACCTTTCAATACCCGGGAACTTAGACGGAATTTGCAGGTTCTGGCCATTTTTCAAGCCGCTGGCTGGGTCGAGTTCTTTGAACGATTGGATGGATTCGACCGGGACGCAGCCCTGCAATTTGCATTGAATCTCACTAAAACACACTCCACGGTGTGGGGGCTGTGTATAGATGTTTCGGAGGTCATTATATCCGAGGTTACAGCTATCCCATTGGTGGGAAAACCTTGGTTTAACCGTCGAGTTCCTGCAACAGTTGCACGGGAACAATTTTTACTTCCAGGGGAGCAAGTTGAAGCATCCAGGAGAGGGATTGCATTGAAGTCACTGCCGCAGCCATGGGACCAGGTCGCTATCTTCCTCAAGAAATACATAACTTGCGAAGGCAGATACCAAACTGTGTACAACTCTGAACTTCCTTTGCTTTCTCATCTCCGTCATGGCATTTTGTTAAATATTCCATTTTATCTATTGCATGATTTGCGCCATATGGCAACATTCGTTCAATCTGCAAAACACCCATTATCCTCCCTCACACACCATGGCCTCATTAAGTTAATTATTATGAGAACCCTGGCCCAACATAATATAACATGGGAGCAATTCATCACCCGGCCACAGCAACCTGTTCCCTTGAGGGTTATTCCATTACAGCAATTACCGGTTCCGCCACAACAGGAGGACCGGAGTTCCTCCAGTGAAGTTGGGGGGAGGGATGAAACGGAAGAAGAACCACAGAGGGCACAGGCAGGACCATCCGGGAGGGATGAAACGGAAGAAGAGCAACAGAGGGCACAGGCAGGGACATCAGGGGTTGACAAAACCATAGAGGAAGAACAACCCGAGGCACAGGCAGAGCCATTTGAAGTATATGAATCCCCAACACAAGCAGAACCAGTGGGGGATGACACTGCATTTGAAGGAGAGCGAGGGGAAGCACAAACAGAGCTGTCAGGCGACAATGTAGATGAAACCCTCGTGGAAAACCTAGACAACAGGGCAGCTCCGCCAGCAGAAGGTGAAATTGGAGCAGCATCAAATGCTGCGACAATGGAACCTGAAGATGGCGGAGCCAGAGCAATGGAAGAAGATATTGAGCTGGTCACAATCGAATCTTCACCGGAATGGGCAGGAGGAGCAGCTGTGATTGAAGAAGAACAGCATGGGGGGCAGGGAAATGTTCCTTTGACTTCAGTTTTGCCTCCCTATGTTCCAGCTCCACGAGAAGAAACACTACAGAAAGGGAAGTCACAAAAGAAAACGCCGCAGAAAAGGAAGAGGACCACCAATGAGTTTGATTTAGTGGCACCAATTAGAAGGAAGCGAACTCGGTCAATTACAGCAGCAGAGGCAGCTAGAACAAAATGGGCAACCTTAGAGACACAGGTTGAACCCCCAATCCTTACACCAAAACCGAGGGATGCTCCACAAAGGCCAGTGGAGGAAGAGCCGGGAGTTGAGGGACTCTTGTATGAGAATGCAATGCTGAAAGAGGACCTCCAAGCACTTAGAAAGGAGCTGGAAACATGGAAGGAAATCTGCCAAAAGCAGGGTGGAAGAAAAATGTATACATTAATAGAGGCTGCAGACCAAGTGGAGGAAACAGCTTCTGCTGAAGCTGGAGAAAAGGATGAGCGAATACTCTGCCCCACCTGTGGGGAGATCTTTGAGGAAGCAGGCCATAAAATTTTACTTAGCACCTATTCAGCACAACAGCCTGCAGCCACAGAAGGGAAAGCAGTGGAGAAAGAGGATGCTGCAACACAAGAACCAGCACCTTTAAACATCCTTGCTGCAGCTGCTACTTCCCATGATGCAGAAATCATAGAACGGATGGGAGAAGAACAGGGAGTGGAGGATGCCCTGGAAATTTATAAGGAATGTATGGCAATTCCAAAATGCTCCCACGACATGGAAATCATAGAACAAATGGGAGAAGAACGGGAGATGAAGAATGCTCTGGAGCTTATAAAAGAGTATGGTGAGACCCCAGAGTGTTCTCATGACACAGAAATCATGGAGCCAAAGGATACCTTGGAGGATAGTGAAGAATTTTGTGCTGTAACCCCAGAACGTTCCCAGGACACAATAATTTTAGAAGGGGAAATGGAAATGCAGGACAGTGACAAGTTGAAACAGGATGCTGCAACACAAGAACCAGCAATCCTGAACTTGACCGTCCAACCGACTGAGCAGACAGAAGAAGAAGCCGGGACAGAGGATATTCTGGCATTCAACGATGAACTCTGGGTGGTGACCCCAGAAAGCTCTCATGATACAGAACTCATGGAAGAGAAGCTGCAGCAAAATAAAGATGAAGATGTAAGCCAGGATGTTGTCACACAAGAACCAACATCCTCGGATGCTGCAACAAGAATCCCTGAACTGCAGTTGGAGGATAACCCGGGAGTAGAGATCATTCCTGATATACAATGGAGTGATGATGAACAGGTACAGACACCCTGCTCAGGTGACACTGAAATCTTGGAGGAGGAGCTGCAAATCGAAAAGGATATCCAATCCCAGCAGCCAATTGACAAAGAAGACACTGTTACACAAGAACCAGTGTCTCCAAAAGCAATAAAGGCAGCTGCTGAAGAAGGTTTAAGGGATGTTGCTGTTACACAAGAACCAGCAACTCCCTTGATAAGATTAGATGCGCTGGAAGACACTGTCCCACAAGAACCAGTGCTTCCACCTCCTACAGGTATTATTGAATTGGATTCAGATTGAGTGTGTCTTTTCAACTTCCCCAGGCAAAGCATAAGAGAACTGCAGATATTAGCAAGTAGCGGGGGAAGGGGAACAGTAAAGTTGGGAACTGCTGGGTTGCTAACAGAAATTTTTCAAAGGGGTAGAGGGGATGCCTGATTTATCTACATTCTTTCCTCTTGCCTGGACAAGGTTCAGTACAATATTCAGATGCAGGTTGTTGCATGAGGACATGCAACAGGATAGTTGGGGGGAGATGTTGAGCTCAGAATTGGCCCTTTTTGACCATCATTTATCACTGTCCCTTACCTTGTCTCACACCAATTACCTTGGCAATTCAACTTATTGTCCTTATATATTCCCCAATTTACCAAGGTATGGCCGATTATCGTTTTATTGTATTAATACTTATGATTGTGATGATTTAAGCTGTGCATCTCTTAATTCGTGCTAACATGATGCAAATTATGAAGGTAGTAAGATAAATGGACTGCAGGAAGATCGGAGCTGAACAAGTCACGGAGGAAGGGACGTCCATTGCTTAAGGAAGGTTCCTTTGGGCTCAATTCGTCAATCAAGGCACAGTCGTGGCAGGGCAGCTGTAACATAAAGTTCTATCTTAAGTATGTCGCTGCTCAAATCCAGCTGTGAGCTGGAAGGACCGCCACTCTTGGGACAGTTGATGACTCCTCTTATATTTGGATATTTCAGTTCTGCCACGCATTGTAACAGCTAGATTATTTAGGGCGCCTGAAGATCATAGATCTTCATGGCCGCCCAATTATAGGTTTAGATGTTGCAACTGTATGTATAAATATGTGGTATTACCTCGATCGAGGGGTTGGACAGCAATTAATTAATTCATCTTGTATTAGCAGTCAAGCCGAAACTATGTACTCATCCTTCTGTTAATATAAAGAGTTGTTTCTGAGTTAAAGAGAGCGTTGTTCAACCAGCGTCTCTGTGTGAAGACTGGGCCCGTCTTCCACAGAGATTGCTGTGTTAATTTAGGATTTCATCTTTCTGTTGTGTGATGATTTGATCTTTCGTTTGTACGCAGCAGCAATATTCATTGTGTGGATTTCTCAGTAAATGATTTATTTGTGAGATTGGTGAATGGTATCAATAACAGTCGACTGAGTCAGGTTTGTTTTATGTAATTCAATTTCTGTTCACACTGTTGTGCTCATCCTACAGCTGAAACGTAATCCCAGAAGCTCCTAGGAAATTAGCTTTCCTGTTATGTGTTGATTGATTTATATTTTGCAATTCAGTATCTTAGAACAGTTGCTTCAATCTCCTTTATTAAATTCTAGAGTAATGTTCAGGTCATGCTTCATGATTCCCAGCTTGATTTCATTAGACAGTTGGTTATTTCAGAATGCAATTGAGATTTCCTTCCTGCAATCGTTGATTAGATCTGATATTCGTTTTGCTTGATGCATAATAGAAAAGGATTGTAGTACAGCGGTTAGAAGGCAATTGGGATTGCGTAGATTCTTGGGATGAACATAGATGATAGAAGATAAAAGTATTCACTTCTAATGGTTTGTGTTTAAGCATATATTGTGCACTTGTCCTTTGAAATAAAAAGACTTTCTCGGGTTGACAATAAATTTCATACGCTCTGTGTGTTGATATTTAATTATCTGCAATTAGAGTGCTTGACAACTCCCTCTTAACTAGGAAGGTATTTCTCGACACAGATCTGCTAGACAAGTCTTCTTCTTGGGATCATCGTCATCGATGCAACGTCATCGTCATCGTCACTGCTGCTGCTATCTCAACCAATCTCTGAATCTACTCGTCATAGGAAGTTCTACAGAGCCAGTCCCTTTTCATACTGGATGTAGGCCCACCACCAGCAGGTCTTCGTCATCACTGGCCATACTGTGGAATCCTCAGGACTTATTACGTGCGTAACAAAACCTCGAAAGAGCATCCTAGGCTGTTACGAGCACACGGATCTACATATAGGATCTCCCAGGGCCATAATATATGTGACCTCACTACAAAACCTCGCAAGAGAATCCCAGGCTGTTACGAGCACACAGCTCTACCTATAGGATCTCCGAGGGACAGATTATATGTGGTCACCACAAAACCTCGCAAGAGCATCCCAGGATGTTACGAGCACATAGCTCTACCTATAGGATCTCCCAGGGACAAATTATATGTGGTCATGGAAAAACCTCGCAAGAGCATCCCAGGACTTATTACGGGCACACATTCCAACCTATCGGATCTCCTAGGGACATATTATATGCCATAGGACAAAACCTCGAAAGAGCATCTGCCAGATATCCCAGGGCCAGATTATATGCCATAGGCAAAACCTCGAAAGACTATCTGTAGATCTCCAAGGGAAAAATTATATGTCCTCCCAGAGAAAAACCTCGAAAGAGCATTTGCCAAATATCCCAGGGCCAAATTATATGCCATAGGCAAAACCTCGAAAGACTATCTGCAAATCTCCCAGGGCCAAATTATATGCTCATCTGCACAACCTGATCCACGGCCATAGAGTATCAACCTGATACTCACCATACATCATCCCGATGTACACATGATCATCCTGATCATCATCACTGCAACATCCTGATGCATGTCATATGGAGCAACATCCTGAAGCTCATCATCCATGATCATCCTGATCATACAATGCATCTACCTCATGCATACCAAGTATCTACCTGATACATATCATCATACATGATCCACCTGATCATACAGTGTATCCACCTGATACAAATACAAATACATGATACATATCACCATACATGATCCATCAGATCATACAATGTATCCACCTGATACATATACAGATACATGGTCCAAGCATCCAACATGATGCATATACAAAATACATACAAATGATCCTACTGATCATATCCAGCATCCAACATGATGCGTACATACATATACATATAAATGATCCAACTGATCATATCTAGCATCATCCTGATGCATATATAGGGCAGTAACTGGAGCATCGTCCTGATGCTCATCATCCAGTGCTTACATCCACAGCCATGTGAAGGATCCTTTTTCCAACATGCTTGGAATGGCCTATGCAAATGTGTCCATCACTTCTTCCTCCAAGTGTCATCAATCTGAAGAACACCAAGCCTCTCTCTGAAGTACTCGAACTTCACTCTGGCTAGTGGTTTCGTCAGCACATCTGCAATCTGCTCGTCCGTCGCAATGTACAGAAGCTTCACAGCTCCTCTCTGCACCATATCCGTGATATAGTGATATTTGATCTCGATGTGTTTTGACCTGTCATGAAACACTGGGTTCTTGGATAGCTTCACACAACTCTGGTTATCACAAAATATACCAGTAGCATCCAATGGGAGATCAAATAACTTAGACAGTAGCTTCCGTAGCCATACTGCCTCACAACTAGCTGAACAGGCTGCAACATACTCTGCCTCAGCTGTACTCAGTGCTACGCAGGACTGCTTCCTGCTAAACCAAGAGATCACACTTGATCCCATACTGAAGCAACATCCAGATGTGCTCTTCCTATATGCAGCACTGCCAGACCAATCTAAATCAACATAACTTTGCAGGTTAAACTTTTGATTCGCTTCATACTTGAGCCCATAATCCACTGTACCCTTCAGGTACCTCAGAACATGCTTTACAGCAACCAGGTGAACACTTCCTCGGATCCGTCAGGAACTGGCTCAATGTGTTCACCGCAAAGCAAATATCTGGTCTCTTGTTCGTCAGGTACATCAAGGACGCAATCATCTGACGATACATAGAGACATCAACCGGCTCAGATGAAGCATCACAAAGAAGCTTCAGATTCGATGCCATAGGTGTGGCCATGGCCTTGCAATCCATCATCCCGAACCTCTTCAGGATCTCTATTGCATACTTCCCTTGTCCAAGGAATATTCCATCTGCACTCTGCCACACCTCAATGCCAAAAACAAATAGTGCATCATCCCCAAGTTCTTCATGTCAAACTCGGCAGCAAGCTTCCACTGTGTGTCGACAATCAATCTATCTTCACCTGTAACAAACAGGTTATCCTCATGCAAAAGTAGTATCACTGGATTGCCTTCCTCAACCTTGTAGTAAAGGTTGGAATCCGCTTTACTCTTGGTAATGACCAAGCTAGATAGGAAACTGTCCATCCTACCATACCAAGTTCTGGGAGCTTGCTTCAAGCCATACAAGGCTTTCTTCAATCTGCACACATATGACTCCCTGTCATGTGTTTCGAAACCAAGTGGCTGCTCCACATATACTTCCTCTTCAACTACACCATTCAAGAAAGCTATCTTGAAATCCATCTGGTGTATCTTCTATTTCATCACTTTTATATTTCTCTATGCTGCCATCTACAGCATGCTTGATCTGATAGATCCATATGGAAGTCATTACAGACTCCGCTTCAGGTCTTGGTACTGCATCCCAAACATCGTTCTTCATGTTCGACGGATCATGGCATTCTTCCATTTCTTCATTTCAGATCCTGGGAACTTCAATATATTCAATATCTTCAATAGATATATTTGTTGCTGGAACAAATGTTGTAGTCCTTCTTTTGTAGGTAAAGGTATACGATCTTTCCTACAAAACAAGTTAAATTGCATGATTAGAAACATATCATAATTTTCAGAACAAATTCTTTCACATAAAGAAATATGTCATACATTCATGCAATTGTTTAAGCTAGTGCTTCAATACAACATTTATCCATGTTCCATAACTTTCTAGATGCCTTCCAGTTTCTAGATGCCATAGGCCACTTACCCATTATATTCATATTAGTAGTACACTGTTCATTAATGCAATCATTCTAATATGCACAATACATATCCTAAGTCTAGGAACATGAGCATATACATCATTGAACAATTTTATTTAAACAAACAAATATGCAAGAAATAATAATTGAAATACTTATCTTTGTTTGTTTGTTGGATGGACTCCCTCTGAGTCTTTCCTTCCTTGCAGGAGCTACTGGAGTCTTAATCTAAAGTAGCTTCTTCTACACCTTTCTATTTTGAAATGTAGAAAGATGGTCAACTCCCTCTAAATATCTGCATCCTTGCAGAACTATTGGAGTGTGCTTCTTCTTGATCTTTTCTCCCTTGCAGGGGAAACTAGAGTGTGCTCCCTCTTGATCTTTGCTTCCTGGATTACCTATCCTTTGAACTTATATTCATCCTTGGTCCCTAAGCATGCTTATTAGTATCATGATTGTGTTATCCTTGTGATCTCATACAAAATCATACATTCATTAGTATATTCTCAATACTATCAAAACTCAATAATCTCAAGCATGTATAGACATGATCATTTCAAACAGAAATAATAAGCATTAGCATTCAAGTTTTATATAGGGTTCTTAAGGTCAGTCATAACATGTCTAAACCTGTGATTACTCAAACCTATGACTCTTCTGGTTAGTCATAAAATTAAATAAGGAAAGACACGTAAAATGCATATACCCATGATTATTCAAACCTATGACTTCATGAATAAACATCATCAATCATGTCATGCATATTTATATAATAGATCCTATGATATAAGAAACACATACCTGGTCACCATATTTGCTAGTTATGTCTAGCAATGTGTTCTTGTTCTCTTCAATGACGTGCATAACTCATTAGTTAACTTTTGCAAAAACAAATTATACATACTTCTATGTGATCCATGAATATGGATGAATCTTTGTCTTTATGTCACCATGGCATGTTCAGGTTGTCCCTTCAAATTGTACAATCCTCCCTCTTGCTCTCCAATCACTACTACATCATCGATTGTTTTACCCTTTGGCCACATTAGGACTTGGCCATCCACAAATGCAACCCTCATACCTTTTGCATCCAATGCAGAGATGGAGAGTAAGTTCTTCTTGAGCCCAGGTACATAAAGGACTTCTTTCATCTCCAAAGATTTTCCAGAATCTAGGTTGTAGGAGGCTTCACCACTTCCTTTGATTGGGTATTGATAATCATCCCCAAGTTTCACCTTATGAGGTGATTCATGTTCAGATAGATTCACAAAAGATTCCTTAAACCCAGTCATGTGTTTGGAAGCCCCACTGTCAATAAACCAATCATTACAACCATGGGAGATAGTATCTGTGAGAGCAGAGATTAGAACATACTCTTCTTCACTTGATGAGTCATCATCACTATCATCACTTTCTGCCCTAGCCTTCTTCTTTGGAGGTTCATCATCCTCGACAGCATGAGCATGAAACTTTCTTTTGCTGCCATTCTTCTTCTTGTTGGAGTTGTTGTTATTATCCCTTTTGTTCTTGGGACAATCTGAAGCAAAGTGACCCTTCTCATTGCATGTGAAGCATCTTAGATCCTTCTTGTTCTTTTGATAGGATCTTTTGTAGCGAGAGTGCTCCTTCTTGGGCTTGCTTCTCTTGGTGTGAGTTGCGAGAGATTGATCTTCACCTACCATCTTTTCCTCACGAGCTATAAGTCTAGCTTCTTCTTGAGAGCATTCCTCCCATAGTTTACTGAAAGAGATCAATTTCTTTCTTGCACATATTCCTTGAATAAAAGAGTCCCATGACCTAGGGAAGCCATTCAGAGTGGTCATAACAACTTCACCATTGTCCACTACTTCATCCACAGCTTCAAGTTGCTCCTTGATCTGAGAGACCTTGGAGAAGTAAGATTGAATGGTTTCTCCATTCAACATCTTGACCCCTTTCAATTGATTCCGCAGAGTCATTTTCCGATTTATGTTCTTCCCTTCAAATAGCTTGGTCAAAGAGTCAAACATCTCCTTGGGTGTCTTTAGAGAAGACACATGGGGTATGAGATGGTCTTTGATAGAATCAGCAATGATTCTCTTTTCCTTGACCAAGTTCTTCTTATGAAATACCCTGGCCTCTTCATCCTCTAGGATAGGGATGTCTTCTTTTATATATGAGTCCAACTCATTCTCTTCCAGGATTAATCGAATCCTATACTTCCAAGCTTGGAAGTTATCAGCCCCTTCAATCTTATCCTCAAGCTTGGTGTGGTGAGACATCTTAAAGAGTACTTCAAATGGAGATAGAAAAGATTTAGGTCTTACCACTTGAAATGCTGAAAACTGGATCTCGTCCCGGATTAGGGTTTGTCGAAAAAACCCTAAAAATTCAAAATGTGAATTTCAAATTTCTGAAAGGATAGAAAGATGTGCCTTGATGCGCTGATCAGCCTGGTGCATTCAGAATTTGAGATCAGCAAAGCTTTACCCTTCACATTTGTCTTTTTGTCCTCCCGGGTTCACTTGGGAGAGCCTTGAATTAGGGTTTGAGTTTCCCGGAGATCTACCCAGCCAAAAATATTAATCCACAGCTCTAAACTTCGATTTTTTCAAGGAGCTTCCAGCCATGTCTTCAGATTCCAGAAATTCCTATTTTTGTGGAAACCCTAATTTTTAGGGCCAAATCTGAAAATGCTCAGAATTGAATTCTGATTGGACAGATAGATTCGCCGTGATGAGTAGAGTCAATATAATATACCGCTTTTCCAAAAAATGTGGAGAGAAACCCAATAAAAAAAAAAAAAACTCAAGTTTCCATCATTGCAAAATGTCTTCTTCTCACGTTAGCTCTGATACCATGTTAAATTTTGAGCATTAATTCACAATACTCTAGGATCTTCACTGAGAGAATAAAATATACAGTATATCAATGCATAACAATCACAATAAGCATGACAAGCATCACAAGAATCAAAATCATGAGAGACAAGAGACACAGAGTTTCCGTGGGGAAAACCCTAAGGTGAAAAACCCCACAACTTCCTCAGAGATAGAGAGAGCAATGTCTCAACCAAAGTACAACCAAAATACACTGAGATAGTCTCCTAGTAGCAGATGATCCTCCTCCTCACTAGTGCGCCACTTTCTGAGAGAGAGAGATATGACTTTTCGAATGATCTAAATAGAGATCACCTGATCTCTATTTATACTAACATGTTTTCCCAGTGACCTTATGGGGCCGACTTGTCTAGCTAGGTACATCCACACTATAATATATATATTTCAGGGCCGACCCCACACATGGTGGTCTAATAACCCATCGGAAAGTACACACACTTGCGACACTTGTCAATCCACATGACGACACTTCCTTATAGAGGAATAACACATCTCTAATAAGGGTACAATAAATATATATGAAATACATTCCGAAGTTACATATACATCAAGACAATCTCTCCAAATGAATTCCAAGAAGTATTACAAGCGAAGGTATAATAGCAGCAGTTAGGTCAAAACCCAAATCTGAGGGCAGAACCAGATCAACAGAGGCGATTGAGCCAACTTTGTTAGCACAAGGTTCAAAGCAGCGATACATACAAACTTCATTAATAACCCAACCAACACATAGTCTAGCTTGAAGGAGTTTAAAAAAATTACTATCACACAGCTCGGAATATCATCAATGTTTTACACAAGAATTCATGTGGAATCCAATACCTGGACAGTTAGCGGGACATTCCACAGAAGGAGTGGATGGGAGCATTAAAAGCTCAACTCAGTCATATTAATATCAACCATCGAAGGCTTGCAGAACCATAAATACCTATCAAAAACCATTAAATTTTCAATGGCGTGATTTACACAGTATTATATGTCATACTTAAAGGTTTGCATAGTTTCGTAGCTAGGGTTTTGTATGATATCAACGTTGAATAATATTACCCATTGTAATGTTTACAAATCATATAGTTAGTTTTTCTATGATACATAGGTCACAAATCACGCGTAACATATGGTGTTTATAATGAAAATAACATATGGTAATTGCGTTATACGAAACATATAGTATTTGCATTATATGGTAAGTGCATTATAAATAGAACCCAATGCAATAAGCATCATATTATTTTGACATATCTAAACCTGCACTATAGCAACACATTAATATAATGACTAGTAGAGATATTAAGTAAAGAAACATTTAATTCACAAATGCATAGTCAATATATATATGATGAATATGATTCTATTTTACAATAGGTCACACTTTTATAGCATGAGTTTCAACCTATAGGTTAAAGATCATTACTTTGCAAATAGTAATGTTACATCATTACATTATTATATTATTACCTTGTTACACAAAAACCATAAATAATATGAATGTAAATCAAAGGATAATTCTAGTTTCTAAGAATTATGCATTAGTATCCTCATTGAATAATAGATACAATATGTCAAACTTTGTTTGCGATAGTAAGAAAATTATTATATACTTGTACCTTGAAATGTAAGACTTACCTAACCCTTGCAGGTGCTAGAATAGAAGGTAACTCATGTTTCCATCAATATAAAAGTTGCAGCACCCATATATTAATGCAGATAGGGATAACAGTGACTTTCATGAATTGTATAAATAACTAGATTAATACTTGCTAAACTGAAAGAACAAAACTAAAGATCCATACCATCACTAACCTTCATGCACAGAAGTAATTATAAATATCTTAATGGATTGATAGCTAGCTGAAACATATTTATTTGCTTGAATTACTTGAATTGTTGTAATACCTTACATGTGAATCCGCGAAAAGAAATCAGGTTCAATGCTTTAGCTATCAAACTTAAGTAAACCTCAGGGCACCCCGTAGGAACCCCTTCATCAACATTCAAACATAACTGTCAGTATTTATTGCAAAAACTGTATCACATAAGAATTTAAATAATATTGTAGATTTATATTTTTGGACTATTCTCTTATCATGTTTAAGAATTACGAAGTGTCACTTTGTTAAACTGCGATTAATTGAATGGTTAACAGACATTTTATTTCCGCAGTCAACATTTTTAGTAATTAATGCTACATTAAAAAAAATTATTTTTAGTGAATTTTTCGGGATGTTACATGTGGTATCAGAGCGCGAGTTCAAACTCTAGGCCTAAATAGGCTCACGCGCGCAAAACAGAAAATGAAAATCAGAAAGTTTATGTCACTAACTTTTATTTTTAATTATGTTTTTGTACAGAACAGTTTGACATTTTGTAGGTATGGAAATACCGGAGGAATCAACAGAGGACAGATCTCCTCGTAATGACCATAATAATAATAATAATGAAGGAATCTATTTCAAATTAAATAATCAATCTTCTGAACTGCTACGTACTGTAAAGGATTTAAAATCTGAGACAAAGACTGTCAAATAAGAGAATGAGCGAATTTTGAAGGCTCAGGATGAGTTAAATCAGATTTTAATGGAGAATTATCACAAGGAGGAAAGAGGCAGGAAATCAGAAGTGAAGTTTGATTTTGTGACAATGTCCCACAAACATAAACACAAGAAAGCAAGGAATAGTAAAAGTAATAGTTACTCATCATCTGAATATGATCAAAGTAATCGTAATTCTGATCATGACAGCAGTAACGGTGATTGTTGTTCTAAAAAGAGAAAACATAAGCATCATGAACAGATTACTAGGGAGTTTAAAAAGATTAAGCCACCAACTTTTAATGGCGAAGGTGAAAAGGGTGAAACAGCTGAAGCATGGTTGTCTGGGATGAAGAAGTACTTTAGTATTTACGACTACTCTTTTCAGGTAAAAGTGAAGATGGCTATTTACAATCTTACTGGAAAGACAGATATTTGGTGGTAGGATCTTAAAAGGATAAAGAGCATAAAGGAAAGAGATGTAACCTAGAGTATGTTTAAAAATTTATTTAAGAAAAAGTTCTTGTTTGAATAGTACTTTGAAGATAAGTCAAAAGAGTTTTATGATTTAAAATTGGGTACTATGAACATGAAGGAGTTGTGCAACAAGTTCCTTAGTTTACTAAGGTATGTACCTTACATGGTCGAAGAGAAGCCTAAGGTACAAAGGCTTCTAAGATGTCTACCGTACAACATAAAAGACAGGATCGAGTATGATAACCCTTCCACTCTGGAAGAGGCTATGAGGAAAGCTAACTTCTGTTTTGATCAAAACAGAAAAAGAGAAGGAACAACTGGCTAGAAGAGTAATAAGCCTAATCATTTTGATCACAAAAAGAAGAGTTTTAAACAAAATTTTGGAAGTTTTAAGAAAAGTTTTAATAACATAAGTTTTCCAAGTAATAATAATTACAAGAGTAATGCACCACAAAATTTTACTGCAGCAAGAAATGTACCTAATAACAATAACAACACCAGGTATGCTGAATAGAAAGGACCTATGAAGTGTTTTGATTGCGGTGGATCACATAAGAGAGCAGATTGACCATGCAACAAAAGGACAATCAACAATATTCATAGCATACAAGTAGAACAACCAGTTGGTGATGTGGCAAGAGAGATGCCAAGGATAAATGCAGTGCTGGAAAATCGGCAAGCAGACCAACAAACGTCCATGGTGGAAATCGAAGGTATGCTACAAAACCGATCTATTTCTATTTTGATAGATCCAGGTGCAAGTTTGAGCTACATTTCACCTGAATTAGTGAAAAATTGCAAGTTACGAATATAAAAGTTTCATAATTCTTAGTTAGTTCAGCTAGCAACAGACACTAAAAGAAAGGTTACAGACTTTGTTAAAAATTGTGATGTATGTTTGAATCAGCTATAAAACCCAAGTTACTCTGAATGTTTTACCCTTAGGGTCATATGACTTGTTGATTGGCATGGATTGGCCTGAACAACATAGAGTAGTGCTTAATTGTTATGAGAAATCATTTACTTTTCTGAATAATGAAGGTAAAACTGAAACAGTAAAATGAATTCATAGGAATATTTCAGTAAGACAAATTTGTACATTACAAGTAAAGAGAGCCGCTAGAAAAGGCTGTAGAATGTTTGTTGTTAATGTTATTAATGACGAGTGTTCATCTAAAGAAGACAAGTTAAAACTGGAGGATATTCCCATCCTTAGGGACTTTTCTAACGTATTCCCGGAAGAAATTCTCGGATTACCTCCGCAAAGGGAACTTGATTTCACCATTGAGTTAGTACCAGGTGCACTACCGAACTCAAAGGCTCCCTACAGGATGAATATTCTGGAGTTAAATGAGTTAAAATCTCACCTGAAAGAATTAATAGATAAAAAATACATAAGGCCAAGTGTGTCTCCTTGGGGAACACCAGTAATTTTTGTTAAAAAGAAGGATGGTACCATGCGATTGTGCATCGATTACCATCAACTTAATAAAATGACAATTAAGAACCGATATCCCTTACCCCGCATAAATGATCTCTTTGATCAAGTACGTGGAGCAGAGATATTCACTAAAATTGATTTAAGATCTGGGTATCATCAGGTTAGAATAAAAGACGAAAACATATTCAAAACTGCATTCAAAACGCGATATGGACACTAAGAGTTCGTAGTTATGCCTTTTGAGCTAACCAACGCACCGACAATGTTTATGTGTTTGATGAATAATGTTCTACATAAATATTTGGATAAGTTTGTAGCTGTCTTCATTGATGATATTCTGATTTACTCAAAAAATAAAGAAGAGCATGATGAACATTTAAGAATAATTCTACAAGTTACATCAGCTTTACGCTAAGTTCAGTAAATGTGATTTTTATAAATATAAAATACAGTACTTAGGTCACATAATTTCTAAAGACGGAATTTTTGTCGACCCTGATAAGATAAAAGCAATTAACGAGTGGCCTGTCCCTAAAGATGTAATTTACATTCGGTCATTTATGGGGATAACAGTTTACTATCGAAAGTTTATTGAAGGGTTTTCAAGAATTGCAAACCCCATTACTTATTTGCAGAAGAAGGGGAAGAAATTCGTATGGGATCAAAAGTGTCAAGAAAGCTTTAATAAGTTAAAAGAATTATTAACCACTACACCAATTTTAAAAATTGTTGATCCTAATAAAGACTTCGTTGTGTGCACTGATGCGTGCAACGATGGACTTGGTGGGGTCTTAACGCAAGAAGGTCATGCTATTGCTTTTGAGTCTAGAAAGTTAAAAATACACGAAAAAAATTATGCAACTTACGATCTTGAGTTGGCAGCCGTGATACATGCACTAAAGATGTGGTGCCATCACTTGATGTTAAGATCCTGGTGGGCGGCCTTCACTAACATCTCGAGGTTTTGGTGTAATGGTTCATATCATCTGGTATCAGAGCATCCACCCAGGTTCAAGTCACAGAGCGGGTGGCAACGCCGGCATTGCAGTGTTCACGCGGGGCTCGTACGGCGCAAAGGGTACACCATCGTACGGGCGCACATCCAGCCCAGAGTCTGGACTACGAAGCGTGGTGGGATGTTAAGATCCTGGTGGGCGGCCTTCACTAACATCTCGAGGTTTTGGTGTAATGGTTCGTATCACTTGATTGGAAGAAAGTTTATACTAATGACAGAAAATAAGAGTTTAAAGTATTTGTTGGATCAAACAAATCTTAACGCAAGGCAAGCTAGATGGCTAGCTTTCATTAGCGAGTATGATTTCGAGATTCAACACATTAAAGGGAAAGAAAACAAAGTTGCTGATGCCTTGAGCAGAAATGCCAAATTGAATTTTGTGGCAGCAATCAACACGTTTAAGACAGATCTGGAAAATCAGATTGAAGAAGGAATTAAACAAGATGAAAATTATCAAAAATTGCTTGGTAAAGTTGATGAAAATATATCTGGAAATTTAATAATAGATCACAACATTAATAAAAAGGGATTAATGACTTATAAAAACAGAATTTATGTACCAAATGTGTCAAAGGTTAAGTTGTTAATTTTGGATGAAGTTCATAAGAGTCCTTATTCAGGACATCCAGGTTATCAGAAAATGATAACTATGTTAAGGAAGGATTATATTTGGCCCAACATGAAGATTGAAGTAGCTGAATACATAGCTAGATGTTTTGAATGTCAGACCATTAAGGTTGAACATGAACATCCAGCTGGACTATTGCAGCCATTTCCAATTCCAGAATGGAAATGGGAGATTATAAGTATTGATTTTATTACAGGTTTGCCTAAAAATCGGAAGCAGAATGACTCCATAATGGTGGTTGTGGACAAGTTAAGTAAGGCTGCTCATTTTATTCCCATTAAAACCACTTTTAAAGCTTCTAACATTGCAGATGTATTTATGAAGAAAATCTTTTGCTTGCATGGAATTCCGAAGGTAATTATTTATGACCGAGACTCTAAGTTCACTGGAAATTTTTGGACAACACTGTTTAAAGGTTTAAATACTAAACTAAATTTCAACACTTCTTTCCACCCACAAATTGATGGTCAAATAGAAAGGGTAAACCTGATTTTAGAAGACATGCTAAGAATGTATGTCAAAGATCAACCATCTAAGTGGGAAGATTATCTACATTTAGCAGAATTTGCATACAATAATCATTATCAAGCATCTGCTAAGTTAAGTCCATTTTAAATTTTGTATGGAAGAAAATGTTGTACTCCTATTTCTTGGGATAACCATGTAGAGAGATTAATGCTAGGACTAGATTTATTGAAAGAAATGGAGCTAACCGTGAAATAGGTTCAAGGTAACTTAAAGGTTTCCCAAGATCGGCAACAAAGTTATGTAGATTTGAAACGCACTGAAAGACAATTTCAGGTAGGATACCATGTTTTTATAAAGGTAAAACCAAAGAAAATTTCTTTGAAGCTTGGGAGTTGTGCTAAACTAGCACCAAGGTACTGTGGACCATTCGAAATCCTATCAAGGATTGGAGCTGTTGCATATCAATTGGCTTTGCCATATGGTTTAAAAATCCATAATGTTTTTCACATTTTTGTTTTAAAGAATTATGTGCACGATGCTACTCATGTATTGAATTAGAATGACATACAGGTGGAGCCCGAAGGAGATTTTCAGGTGGAACCGGACTGTATTCTCAACCGGAGGGAAATTATGCTTCGGAATCACACGATAAGGTAGGTAAAGGTTCAATGGAAGCACCTTAGCCCTGATGAAGCTACTTGAGAATTGGAAAGTAATATGCGGGAAACATATCTAGTTCTATTCCATGAGGAATCTAATGAAGAATAAGAAACATCGAGGACGATGTTGAGCTTAAGTGGGGGTGTTTGTAACATACTCGTTTTGCTGAAGAAAATTTTATGTTGGAAACATTATGTTAATTTTTATTGTAAAGTTTTTATGTTGGACAAGTGTCCAAGGATAACTGTAATTTGCACAATATTTTGTTATTTAATAAATTAAATAGGAGACAAACACCTAAGGAGACTATTGAAAGAGTGTTTACTGACCCACTAGGTGGAATGGAATCTGGGGTAGAAGGCAATGGACAAATGGCAGCATCATGATTCAACTAACTAGCTGTTGGTATGGGACAACTCCCTTGAAATGTGGTCATAGTTCCCTGGAAGGTGGGATTGGATCTTGAGGCTCATTTATTTTGAAACTGACCACTCAAGACCTAGGGAATCGATAAAAGAGCCATTGAATTGTGAACCGAGGTTCATCACTTTTCCTGACGAGGATATTTACCTTGGGGTTTTGCTGTGCTTGCACCTTAGAGATTCAATGCGGGGATATGTTGAGTTTTTTTATCATGGAGTAAGTCTGCCTCTGATACTTCTAAGTGCAAAGTTATACTATTGAGTGCTAAAAGCTATAATATTGAGTGCTGAAGATATTATACATAGTGTTGAAGTTGAATGCCTTGCTTCTACCTAGAATCTTCTACCTAGTGGTTCAATGAACAGGCTCGGGGGTCCAAAGGAAGCAAGTAGTTTTGGCTGCTTCTTCTGGAGAAGGTTAAGGGGAACAGGCCTCCTTGGGTGTTTGTCGGCCCTATCTTCATTTTCAGGTTCTACTGTCTTTTTCTAATTCTAAGTAGTTAAAGTTCTATATGCAATTATTGATTTATTGTTTTCAAAGATATTATTGAACAAATGCATTTATTTTAGTTTTTGAGTTAATTAGGATTTTGTATAGTACTAATTATGTATGATGAATTGAATAAAATATTTCTCTGCATTTTCCCCCATGCTAATGGATCTGCATTGTACTCTAGTACATAGAAGAGATTAAGATAGATGAATTGATAGGCATATTGCCAGATGAATGAGAAGATCAATACTTTTGTATTTCATTAAGTTTTTCCTTCCATTAATATTCTGTATTAAATTATATAATTCTATATCCTTCTTTTATCATTCTTTTATCCGTCTAATGTTTTTAAAAATCCACTATAGTTCTTTCACCAGACTGTAAAGAAAATTTAACACCTGCAAAGTAAGTAGCATCCTCAAGTATTTGATTTCATTCTTTTCTGACAGTGAGAGTTTGGTTTGAGGTTTATGTTATTTTCATATTATCTTCTAACCTTGCAGTAGTTTTCTATTTTATTTCCTATATAATATTTTATGCAAATTTTCACAAGTATCCTATCATTTCAATTATGAGAACTTTATAAAATTAGTTTATAATAGTTTTGATAAACATTCTGAATATTCAGCCAAAACCCTAATCATTTAAACATTCATTCCATCAACAAGACTGTTAAAGACTTTTACAAAAACAGTATCAAAGATTTGAAAATCACATATATTATTTTGGTCAATCGGCTAAGGGTTAATACCCTCTCAGCGGAAAACCCTTCGCAATTAATCAAATAAAATTGATGCAGATATTAAACCCATCAGTAGGATGGAGCCATCGATTATAAACAATTAATTATCACATAGTTGAAGAAACGAAAACATCCCTCATAGGGTTTCTTCACTCAAAACGTTTGTAATTTGAACATCTATCATAGAGAGTGGTCAAGCCACTTAGTTTTTTGAATTATTATTTAAAACTTCAATCAAATAACACAGGGATTTAGATTTGCAGACTTAGCATTTATTAAGTTTCTTTTATTTCTTCATATGTAAAAATAAATAGCCTAAGGCTCTCGGCTTTACTGTTAATGCCGTAGACAAAAAAATCAAACCATGTTATAATTTAAACACAGACTGCATTATTAACATTTGCAAAATAGTATTATTGTATTTTTATAAATACATCTAAGGGTTCATCTCATAAATCCATTACATTTAAGTAAAATGCTAAAACCACACATGGTTGGGCCGGTTAATAGAACATGATGAGGGTTCAACCTCTGTTCTTAAAACATTACATTCAAATAATTACGCTTATGGCTAACATGATGCCAGGATCAAGCATCAAGTCTTGGACGAGCAGCGTCATCAACAAGCTATGCCAGGAGAACCTATGAGGAGTTATACCATCGAGGCTTACCAGGTGGAGCGAGCTATTTTCTTCTCACCAAACATTCAGCTCTACAAGTCCTTAACCCTATAAATACCTACCATAGCAATGACAAGAGGTTAAAACTCATTCAAATAAAAATAAGAAAATGCACAAGTTCAACATTAGACATTACAAAGTAACTCTCCACAGAGTCGAACACATTACCTTTGCATTCAGAAACACGAAGTGGGAATGCCATTAGTAACAAGCTCAGATTCATCTATCGGCCGCAGTAGAGAAATCTTTCAGACGCCACAACTTCACCATTTGCTCTTAGTCAAGATCACTGGTTCCAAAACTAAACCCTGGGAACCCTCTATCAAAGTACATGATGAAATCCATAGGGAAATTGACACTCAAAGCTCCATTAACAACCTGAAACTATCATTATTTTAACTGAAGGTCTCACCATCGAACCCAAGGAAGGAGTCCTCAGGCGTTTGGCCTTCAAACCCTACAGCTACGCGGCCTGTCGGCCTCTCCCCAAGTCCAATCTCGCCAAATGAATGCCAAGAAGTATTACAAGTGAAGGTATAGTAGCAGGAGTTAGGTCAAAACCCAAATCCGAGGACAAAACCGGATCAACGGAGGCGATTGAGCTAGATGTGTTAGCACAAGGTTCAAAGCAGCGATACATAGAAACTTCATTAATAACCCAACCAACACATAGTCCAACTCGGAGGAGTTCAAACAAATTACTATCACACAGCTTAGAATATCATCAACGTTTTACACAAGAAGTCACGTGGAATCCAATACCTGGACAGCGAATGGGACATTCCACTGAAGGAGTGGATGGGAGCATTAAAAGCTCAGCTCAGTCATATTAATATCAAAAATTGAAGTACTGCAACACCATAAAGACCTATCAAAAACCATTAAATTTTCAATGGCGCGATTTACATAGTATTATATTTCATACTTAAAGGTTTGCATAGTTTCATAGCTAGGGTTTTGTATGATATCAATGTTGAATAATATTACCCATTGTAATGTTTACAAATCATATAGTTATTTTTTCTATGATGAATAGGTTGCAAATCATGCGTAACATATGGTGTTTATAATATAAATAACATATGGTAATTGCGTTATGCGAAACATATAGTATTTGCATTATATGGTAAGTGCATTAGAAATAGAACCCAATGCAATAAGCATCGTATTATTTTGACATATCTAAACCCGCACTATAGCAACACATTAATATAATGACTAGTAGAGATATTAAGTAAAGAAACATTTAATTCACAAATGAATAGCCAATATATATATGATGAATATGATTCTATTTTACAATAGGTCACACTTGTATAGCATGAGTGCCAACCTATAGGTTAAAAATCATTACTTTGCAAATAGTAATGTTACATCATTACATTATTATATTATTACCTTGTTACACAAAAATCGTAAATAATATGAATGTAAATCAAAGGATAATTCTAGTTTCTAAGAATTATGCATTAGTAACCTCATTGAATAATAGATACAATGTGTCAAACTTTGTTTGCGATAGTAAGAAAATTACTATATACTTGTACCTTGAAATGTAAAACTTATCTAACCCTTGTAGGTGCTAGAATAGAAGGTAACTCATGTTTCCATCAATATAAAAGTTGGAGCGCCCATATATTAATGTAGATAGGGATAACAGTGACTTTTGCGAATTGTATAAATAACTAGATTAAGACTTGTTAAACTTAAAGAACAAAACTGAAGATCCATACCATCACTAGCCTTCATGCACAGACGTAATTATAATTATCTTAATGCATTGACAGCTAGCTGAAACATATTTATTTGCTTGAATTACTTGAATTGTTGTAATACCTTACCTGCGAATCTGCGAAAAGAAATCAGGTTCAATGATTTAGCTATCAAAGCTAAGTAAACCTCAGGGCACCCCGTAGGAACCCATTCATCAACATTCAAACATAAATGTCAGTGTTTATCGCAGAAAATGTATCGCATAAGAATTTAAATACTGTTGTAGATTTATATTTTTGGATTATTGTCTTATCATGTTTAAGAATTACGAAGTGTCACTTTATTAAACTGCGATTAATTGAATGGTTAACAGAAATTTTATTTCCGTAGTCAGCATTTTTAGTAATTAATGCTACTTTAAAAATTTTTATTTTTAGTGAATTTTTCGGAATGTTACATGTGGTATCAGAGCGTGAGTTCAAACTCTAGGCCTAAATTGGCTCATGCGCGCAAAACAAAAAATGAAAATCCGAGAGTTTATGTCACTAACTTTTATTTTTAATTATGTTTTTGTACATAATAGTTTGACATTTTGCAGGTATGGAAATACCAGAGGAATCACCAGAGGACAGATCTTCTCGTTATGAGCATAATAATACTAATCATGAAGGAATCTATGTCAAATTAAATAATGAATCTTCTGAACTACTACGTACTGTAAAGGATTTAAAATCTGAGATAAAGACTGTCAAAGAAGAGAATGAGTGAATTTTGAAGGCTCAGGAGGAGTTAAATCAGATTTTAATGGAGAATTATCACAAGGAGGAAAGAGGCAGGAAATCAGAAGTGAAGTATGATTTTGTGACAATGTCCCACAAACATAAACAAAAGAAAGCAAGGAATAGTAAAAGTAATAGTTACTCATCATCTGAATCTGATCAAAGTAATCATAATTCTGATCATGATAGCAGTAATAGTGACTGTTGTTCTAAAAAGAGAAAACATAAGCATCATGAACAGATTACTGGGGAGTTTAAAAAGATTAAGCCAGCAACTTTTAATGGTGAAGGTGAAAAGGGTGAAACAGCTGAAGCATGGCTGTCTGGGATGAAGAAGTACTTTAATATTTACGACTACTCTTCCCAGGTAAAAGCCAAGATGGCTATTTACAATCTGACCGGAAAGGCAGATATTTGGTGGTAGGATCTTAAAAGGATAAAGAGCATAAAGGAAAGAGATGTAACCTGGAGTATGTTTGAAAATTTATTTAAGAAAAAGTTATTTTTTGAACAATACTTTGAAGATAAGTCAAAAGAGTTTTATGATTTAAAATTAGGTACTATGAACATGAAGGAGTTGTGCAGCAAGTTCCTTAGTTTACTAAGCTATGTAGCTTACATGGTTGAAGAGAAGCCTAAGGTACAAAGTTTTCTAAGTTGTCTATGTTGATGTATATGTAACTTTGGAATGTATTTCATCCATGTATTTCATTTATATATTATTGTACTCCTATAGAGATGTGTCATTCCTCTATACGGAAGTGTCGTTATGTGTATTGAGAAGTGTCGTAAGTGTGTTAACTTGCCGATGGGTTATTAGACCACCATGTGTGGGGTCAGCCCTGATTTATGTAATATATGGTTGATGTTCCTAGATAGACAAGTCAGCCCCATAAGGTTATTGGGAAAACAGGACAAGTATAAATAGAGATCAGGAGATCTCTATTTGGATCACTCAGAAACTCATTCTTCCTTCACTCGGAAAGTGGAGCACTTGTGAGGAGGAGGTTCAGCTGCTAGGAGGAGTCTATCTCTGTGTATTTGGTTTTACTTTGGTTGAGCTATTACTCCATCTATCTCTGAGGAAGTTGTGGGGTTTTCACCTTAGGGTTTTCCCCACATAAACTCTGTGTCTATTGTCTCTCATGCTTTTGATTCTTGTGATGATTGACATACTTGTTATGATTGATATGCATTAATATACGGTACATGTTATTCTCTTAGTAAATATCCTAGAGTATTGTGAATTAATGCTAAAAATTTAACATGGTATCAGAGCTAACCTGAGAAGAAGACATTGTGCAGTGATAGAAACCAAGGGTTTCTTGTTTATTGGGTTTCTCTCCACCGATTTTGGAAAAGCCGTATAGTAGATTGAATCTACTCATCAAGGAGAATCTATCTGTCCAATTAGAATTCAATTATGAGCATTTTCAGATTTGGCCCTAAAAAATTAGGGTTTCCACAAAAATAGGAATTTATGGAATATGAAGACATAGCTAGAAGCTCCTTGCAAAAATTGAAGTTTAGAGCTTTGGATCGATATTTTTGGCTGGGTAGATCTCTGGGAAACTCAAACCCTAATTCAAGGTTCTCCCAAGTGAACCGAGGAAGACTAAAAGGCATTGCTGAAGGGTGAAGCTTTCAGATCTTAAATTTTGAATACACCAGGTTGATAAGCTCATCAAGGCGCATATTTCTACCCTTTCAGAAAGTTGAAATTCACATTTTGAATTTTTAGGGTTTTTTCGACAAACCCTAATCCGGGGCCAGATCTAGTTTTCAACAAAACAAGTGGTAAGACCTAAATCTTTTCTATTTCCATTTGAAGTACTCTTTAAGATGTCTCACCACACCAAGCTTGAGGATAAGCTTGAAGGGGCTGATAAATTCTGAGCCTGGAAGTATAGGATTGGGTTAATCTTGGAAGAAAATGAATTGGACTCCTACATCAGCTCTGAGGTCCCTATCCCAGAGGATGAAGAGGGTAAGATATTGCATAAGAAGAACTTGGTCAAGAAAAAGAGAATCATTGCTGATTCTATAAAGGACCATCTCATCCCCCATGTGTAATCTCTGAAGACACCCAAAGAGATGTTTGATTCACTATCCAAGCTATTTGAAGGGAAGAACATAAATCAGAAGATGACTTTGCGAAACCAATTGAAAGGGGTAAAACTTCATAATGGAGAATCCATTCAATATTATTTTTCTAGGGTCTCTCAGATCAAGGAACAACTAGAAGCAGTGGATGAAATGGTGTAGAATGGTGAAGTTGGCATGACCACTCTGAATGGCCTACCCAGGTCATGGGACTCCTTTATTCAAGGAATCTGTGCAAGAAAGAAGTTGGTATCCTTCAGCAGACTACGGGAAGAATACTCACAAGAAGAAGCAAGGCTTGTGGCATGAGAAGAAAAGATGGGGAATGAAGATCAAGCTCTCACAACTCACACCAAGAAAGGGAAGTCCAAGAGAGAGCCATCTCACTTCAAGAAATCTTCACATTGCCATAAAGAAAGGCGAATATGCTTCACCTGTAATGAAAAAGGACATATTGCCATAAATTGTCCCAAGAACAAGAAAGACAACACCAACATCAACAAGAAGAAGAAGGGCAGCAAAAGAGGGTACCATGCTCATACTGCCGAGGACAATGAACCTCCCAAGAAGAAGGCTAGAGCAGAAAGTGATGATGATGACTCATCAAGCGAAGAAGAGTATGTTCTAATCTCTGCTCTCACAGGTACTATCTCTCATGGTTGTAATGATTGGCTTATTGACAGTGGGGCTTCAAAACACATGATTGGGTTTAAAGAATCCTTTGCTAATCTATCTGAACATGAGTCACCCCACAAGGTGAAACTTGGGGATGACTACCAATACCCTATCAAAGGATGTGGTGAGGCCTCCTACAATCTAGACTCTGGGAAGTCTTTGAAGATGAAAGATGTTTTGTATGTACCTAGGCTCAAGAAGAACCTACTCTCCATATCCGCATTGAATGCAAAAGGTATGAGGGTTGCATTTGTGGATGGCCAAGTTCTAATGTGGCCAAAGGGAAAGACTATTGATGATGCAGTGGTGATTGGAGAGCAAGAGGGAGGATTGTACAAATTGAAGGGACAACCTGAACATGTTATGGTGACATGAAGACAAAGATTCATCCATAGTCACGAATCACATGGAGGTATGTATTATTTGGTTTTGCAAAGATTAACTTATGAGTTATGCAGGTCATTGAAGAGAACAATACATCATTGCTAGACATAACTAGCAAATATGATGACCATGTATGTTTCTCTTATATCATAGGATCTCTTATATATAAGTATACATGGCATGATTGATAATGATTATTCATGAAGTCATAGATTTGAATAATCATGGGTGCATGCATATCATGCTTCTTACATTAATTGAGGATATGACTAATCAAAAGAGTCATAGGTTTGAGTAATCGCAGGTTTAGGCATATTATGTTTCTTATGATATGACTAACCATAAGAGTCCTATATAAATACTAATGCTTATTATTTCTGTTTGAAATAATCATGACTATACATGCTTAAGATTATTGTGTTTTGATAGTATTGAGAATATACTAATGAATGTATGATTATGTATGAGATCACGAGGATAACACAATCATAATACTAATAAGCATGCATAGGGACCAAGGATGAATATAAGTTCAAGGACAGGTAATCCGGGAATCAAAGATCAAGAGGGAGCACACTCCAGTAGTTTCTGCAAGGATGCAGATATTCAAACGGAGTTGACCATCTTTATACAACAAAAAGGTGTAGAAGAAGCTACTTCAGCAACTCCTGCAAGGAAGCAAAGACTCAGAGGGAGTCCACCCAACAAACAAACAAAGATAAGTATTTCAATTATCATTTCTTGCCTATTTTGTTTGTTTAAATAATATTGTCCAATGATGTATATGCTTATGTTCCTAGACTTAGGATATGCATTGTGCATATTAAAGTGATTGCATTAATGAACAGTATACTACTAATATGCACGTAATGGGTAAGTGGCCTATGGCATTGCACAACATTCCATTGCTACTTATCTAGAATGAAACCTCTTTGCTGACATGTTGGGAGTAGTGCAAACTCTTAACAATGTTCTAGTAGAGATTGGAAGGCATCTAGAAAGCTACAGGATATGGATGAATGTTGTATTGAAGCATTGGCTAATTGCATGACTGTATGACATATATTCTTATGTGTAAGCTTTTGTTATGAAACTTGTTAAATTTTGAGCATTAATTCACAATACTCTAGGATCTTCACTGAGAGAATAACATATATAGTATCTCAATGCATGACAATCACAATAAGCATGACAAGCATCACAAGAATCAAAAGCATGAGAGACAAGAGACACAGAGTTTCCGTGGGAAAAACCCTAAGGTGAAAAACGCCACAACTTCCTCAGAGATAGAGAGAGCAATGGCTCAACCAATGTACAACCAAAATACACTGAGATAGTCTCCTAGTAGCAGATGATACTCCTCCTCACTAGTGCGCCACTTTCTAAGTGAGAGAGATATGGATTTCTAAATGATCTAAATAAAGATCACCTGATCTCTATTTATACTAACCTGTTTTCCCAGTGACCTTATGGGGTCGACTTGTCTAGCTAGGTACATCCACATTATAATATATATATTTCAGGGCCGACCCCACACATGGTGGTCTAATAACCCATCAACAAGTACACACACTTGCGATACTTGTCAATCCACATGATGACACTTCCTTATAGAGGAATAAGACATCTCTAATAAGGGTACAATAAATATATATGAAATACATGGATGAAATACATTCTGCAGTTACATATACATCAACACTCCCTCTTAACTAGGAAGGTATTTCTCGACACAGATCTGCTAGACAAGTCTTCCTCTCGGGATCATCGTCATCATCATCATCACTGCTGCTGCTATTTCAACCAATCTTTGACTCTACTCATCATAGGAAGTTCTACAGAGCCAGTCCTTTTTCATACTGGATGTAGGCCCACCACCTGCAGGTCTTCATCATCATTGGCCATACTGTGGAATCCTCAGGACTTATTATGTGCGTCACAAAACCTCGAAAGAGAATCCCAGGCTGTTACGAGCACACGGCTCTACCTATAGGATCTCCCAGGGCCATATTATATGTGACCTCACCACAAAACCTCGCAAGAGCATCCCAGGCTATTACGAGCACACAACTCTACCTATAGGCTCTCCCAGGGATAGATTATATGTGGTCACCATAAAACCTCGCAAGAGCATCCCAGGCTGTTATGAGCACACGGCTCTACCTATGGGATCTCCCAGGGACAAATTATATGTGGTCATGGCAAAAACTCGCAAGAGCATCCCAGGACTTATTACGGGCACACAACCCAACCTATCGGATCTCCCAGGGACAGATTATATGCCATAGGACAAAACCTCGAAAGAGCATCTGCTAGATATCCCAGGGCCAAATTATATGCCATAGGAAAAACCTCGAAAGACTATCTGCAGATCTCCCAGGGCCAAATTATATGTCCTCCCAAAGCAAAACCTCGAAAGAGCATTTGCCAGATATCCCAGGGCCAAATTATATGCCATAGGAAAAACCTCGAAAGACTATCTGCAAATCTCCCAGGGCCAAATTATATGCTCATATGCACAACCTGATCCACGGCCATAGAGTATCAACCTGATACTCACCATACATCATCCCGATGTACACATGATCATCCTGATCATCATCACTGCAACATCCTGCTGCATGTCATCTAGAGAAACATCCTGAAGCTCGTCATCCATGATCATCCTGATCATACAATGCATCTACCTGATGCATACCAAGTATCTACCTGATACATATCATCATACATGATCCGCTTGATCATACAATGTATCCACCTGATACAAATACAAATACATGATACATATCACCATACATGATCCACCTGATCATACAATGTATCCACCTGATACATATACAGATACATGGTCCAAGCATCCAACATGATGCATATACAAAAATACATACACATGATCCAACCAATCATATCCAGCATCCAACATGATGTGTACATACATATAAATGATCCAACTGATCATATCCAGCATCCAACATGATGCGTACATACATATAAATGATCCAACCGATCATATCCAGCATCCAACATGATGCGTACATACATATATAAATGATCCAACTAATCATATCCAGCATCCAACATGATGCATACATACATACATAAAAATGATCCAACTGATCATACACAGCAGAAACCAGAACATCATCTTGATGCTCATCATCTAGTGCTTACATCCATAGCCATGTGAAGGATCCTCCTTCCAACATGCTTGGAATGGCTTCAGCAAATCTGTCCATCACTTCTTCCTCGAAGTGTCATCAATCTGAAGAACACCAAGCCTTTCTCTGAAGTACTCGAACTTCACCCTCGCTAGTGGCTTCGTCAGCACATCTGCAATCTGCTCGTCCGTCACAACATATAGGATTTTCACAGCTCCTCTCTGCACCATATCCGTGATATAGTGATATTTGATCTCTATGTGTTTGGACCTATCATGAAACACTGGGTTCTCGAACAGCTTCACACAACTCTGGTTATCATAGAAGATACCAGTAGCATCCAACGGGAGATCAAATAACTCAGACAGTAGCTTCCATAGCCATACTGCCTCACAACTAGCTGAACAGGCTGCAACATACTTTGCCTCAGCTGTACTTAGTGCTACGCAGGACTGCTTCCTGCTAAACCAAGAGATCACACCTGATCCCATACTGAAGTAGCACCTAGATGTGCTCTTCCTATCTGCAGCACTGCCAACCCAATCTGAATCAACATAACCCTGCAAGTTAAACTTTTGATTCGCTTCATACTTGAGCCCATAATCCATTGTACCCTTCAGGTACCTCAGAACATGCTTTACAGTAACCAGGTGAACACTCCTTGGATCTATTAGGAACTGACTCAATGTGTTCACCGCAAAGCAAATATCTGGTCTCGTGTTCGTCAGGTACATCAAGGACCCAATCATCTGACGATACATAGAGACATCAACCGGCTTAGATGAAGCATCACATAGAAGCTTCAGATTCGATGCCATAGGTGTGGCCATGGCCTTGCAATCCATCATCCTAAATCTCTTCAGGATATCTACTGTGTACTTCCCTTGACCAAGGAAGATCCCACCTGCACTCTGCCACACCTCCATACCTAGGAAATAATGCATCATTCCCAAATCTTTCATATCGAACTCATCAGCAAGCTTCCTCTTTGTATCTGCAATCAATCTGTCATCTCCTATTACAAATAAGTCATCCACATACAGGAGTAGAATCACAGGATTCCCTTCCTCAACCTTGTAATAAAGGTTGGAATCCGCTTTACTCTTGGTAAAGCCCAAACTAGATAGGAAAATGTCCATCCTACCATACCAAGTTCTAGTATCTTGTTTCAAGCCATACAAAGCTTTCTTCAATCTACACACATATGACTCTCTGTCATGTATTTCAAAATCGAGTGGCTGCTCCACATATACTTCCTCTTCAACTACACCATTCAAGAAAGTAGTCTTGACATCCATCCGGTGTATTTTCCATTTCATTGCTGCAGCCAGGGCAAGTACTATTCTGATGGAAGTATACCTGGCTACCGGTGCAAAAGTTTCCTCATAATCTATTCCCTCTTTCTGAGAGAAGCCACGAGCTACGAATCTTTCCTTGTATTTCTCTACACTGCCATCTGCAGCATGCTTGATTTTGTAAATCCATTTGGAAGTCACAACAGACTTCTCTTTAGGTCTTGGGACAACATCCCAAACATCATTCTTCATTATTGATTGGTATTCCTCAACTATGGCATCCTTCCATTCTTTCTTTTCTGTTGCTTCTTCATAACTGGAAGGCTCTTTGTTCATAATGTCACAGAGTAAAGCAACATAGCTGGTATGTGATCTGGTTCACTCCTTTGCTCTGTGTTCTTCTTCTAGAATGCCAAATCTTTCTGCATCTTGAATGAGCTCTCTAGCCCATACAAGTTTCCTCTTGTGAGAGTTATCCTCACGGGGTGGATCTACAGGTTATTGTGGATCTTCAAACTCACGAACAACTTCTGGAACTGCTTCAGTCATGGTAGTGTCTTGAAATCTAGTTTCCTTGGGTTCTTCATAAACTTCGATAGGTGCCTTCCTTGATTTGATGAATGCCAAGTTTTCATCAAATGTTACATCCCTGCTGACATCAATCTTCTTGAACCCCGGAAAGTATATTCTGTAAGCCTTCGAGCTTTCACTGTAACCCACAAAGATACCCTTCTTTCTTGAAGGATATAGTTTAGTCCTCTTTTCCTTTGGGACATGAGTGTATACTGGATAACCAAATATTCTGAGATGGCTGACTTCAGGTTTCTTACCAGAAAAGACCTCTTCTGATGTCTTGTTGTCCAATATCTTGTGGGGTGTTCTATTCTGTACATATACAACTGTTCTAGCTGCTTATGCCAATAGATGCATAGGTAGATCCTGGTCATGTAGCATTGCCCTTGCTGCTTCCATGATATTTCTTTTCTTCCTTTCTGCAACTCCATTATGTTGAGGATTATAAGGAGCAGTCAACTCCCTCTTAATCCCTGAATCACTACAAAGCTTCTTGAATTCACCCGAGGTGAATTCTCCACCATTGTCGGAGCTGAATGTTTTGATCTTCTTGTTAGTTTGATTCTCCATCAATGTTTTGAATTCCTTGAACTTATCAAACACCTCATCTTTGTTCTTCAAGAAGTATACCCAAGTCTTCCTGGAGAAGTCATCAATAAATGAGACATAGTAAACATACCCACTAAGAGAACTAGATGACATAGGACCACATACATCTGAGTGGATGATTTCCAAGATATCTTTGGCCTTGCTTTCACTGCTTGGGAAAGCCTTCTTAATGTTCTTACCTTTTGCACATCCTTTGCAAACATCTTCATGTTTTGTCTTGATTTCAGGAAGACCTTCTACACCCTTGCTTGCAATTGGAAGTGCCCTATAGTGCATATGAGCAAGTCTTCTATGCCAAAGTTCACTTGGCTCCATGGATTCATGCACCATGGCATGTTCAGGTTGTCCCTTCAATTTATACAATCCTCCCTCTTGCTCTCCAATCACTACTGCATCATCTATGGTCTTTCCCTTTGGCCACATTAGGACTTGGCCATCCACAAATGAAACCCTCATACCTTTTGCATCCAATGCAGAGATGGAGAGTAAGTTCTTCTTGAGCCTAGGTACATAAAAGACTTCTTTCATCTTCAAATATTTTCCAGAATCTAGGTTGTAGGAGGCTTCACCACTTCCTTTGATTGGGTATTTATAATCATCCCCAAGTTTCACCTTATGGGGTGATTCATGTTCAGATAGATTCACAAAAGATTCCTTAAACCCAGTCATGTGTTGGGAAGCCCCATTATCAATCAACCAATCATTACAACCATGGGAGATAGTACTTGTGAGAGCAGAGATTAGAACATACTCTTCTTCACTTGATGAGTCATCATCACTTTTTTTCCTAGCCTTCTTCTTTGGAGGTTCATCATCTTCGGCAGCATGAGCATGGAACTTTCTTTTGCTGCCCTTCTTCTTTTTGTTGAAGTTGTTGTTATTATCCCTTTTGTTCTTGGGACAATCTGAAGAAAAGTGAGCCTTCTCATTGCATGTGAAGCATCTTTGATCCTTCTTATTCTTTTGATAGGATATTTTGTAGCGAGAATGCTCCTTCTTGGGCTTGCTTCTTTTGGTGTGAGTTGCGAGAGCTTGATATTCACCTCCCATCTTTTCCTCACGAGCTACAAGTCTAGCTTCTTCTTGAGAGCATTCCTTCCATAGTTTACTAAAAGAGATCAATTTCTTTCTTGCACAGATTCCTTGAATAAAGGAGTCCCATGACCTAGGTAGGCCATTCAGAGTGGTCATAACAACTTCACCATTGTCCACTACTTCATCTACAACTTCAAGTTGCTCCTTGATCTGAGAGACCTTGGATAAGTAAGATTGAATGGTTTCTCCATTCAACATGTTGACCCCTTTCAATTGATTCCGCAGAGTCATCTTCCGATTTATGTTCTTCCCTTCAAATAGCTTGGTCAAAGAGTCAAAAATCTCCTTGGGTGTCTTTAGAGAAGAGACACGGGGTATGAGATGATCTTTGATAGAATTAGCAATGATTCTCTTTGCCTTGACAAAGTTCTTCTTATGCAATTGCTTGGCCTCTTCATCCTCTCGGATAGGAATGTCTTCTTTTATATATGAGTCCAACTCATTCTCTTCCAGGATTAACCCAATCCTATACTTCCAAGCTCGGAAGTTATCAGCCCCTTCAAGCTTATCCTCAAGCTTGGTGTGGTGAGACATCTTAAAGAGTACTTCAAATGGAAATAGAAAAGATTTAGGTCTTACCACTTGAAATATTGAAAACTGGATCTGGTCCCGGATTAGGGTTTGTCGAAAAAACCCTAAAAATTCAAAATGTGAATTTCAATTTTCTGAAAGGATATAAAGATGCGCTTTGAAGAGCTGATTAGCCTGGTGCATTCAGAATTTGAGATCAGCAAAGTTTTACCCTTCAGATTTTCCTTTTTGTCCTCCGGGGTTCACTAGGGAGAGCCCTGAATTAGGGTTTGAGTTTCCCGGAGATCTACCCAGCCAAAAATCTCGATCCAAATCTCTAAACTTTGATTTTTGCAAGGGGCTTCCAGCTGTGTCTTCAGATTTTAGAAATTCCTATTTTTGTGGAAACCCTAATGTTTAGGGCCAAATCTAAAAATGCTCAGAATTGAATTCTGATTGGACAGATAGATGCGCCTTGATGAGTAGAGTCAATCTACTATACTGCTTTTCCAAAATCTATGGAGAGAAACCCAATAAACAAGAAACTCAAGTTTTCGTCACTGCAAAATGTCTTCTTTTCAGGTTAGCTCTGATACCTCGTTAAATTTTGAGCATTAATTCACAATACTCTAGGATCTTCACTGGGAAAATAACATATACAGTATATCAATGCATAACAATCACAATAAGCATGACAAGCATCACAAGAATCAAAAGCATGAGAGACAAGAGACACATAGTTTCCGTGGGGAAAACCCTAAGGTGAAAAACCCCACAACTTCCTCAGAGATAGAGAGAGCAATGGCTCAACCAAAGTACAACCAAAATACACTGAGATAGTCTCCTAGTAGCAGACTATCCTCCTCCTCACTAGTGTGCCACTTTCTAAGTGAGAGAGATATGACTTTTCGAATGATCTAAATAGAGATCACCTGATCTCTATTTATACTAACCTGTTTTCTCAGTGACCTTATGGGGCCGACTTGTCTAGCTAGGTACATCCACATTATAATATATATATTTCAGGGCCGACCCCACACATGGTGGTCTAATAACCCATCAGCAAGTACACACACTTGCGACACTTGTCAATCCACATGACGACACTTCCTTATAGAGGAATAACACATCTCTAATAAGGGTATAATAAATATATATGAAATACATGGATGAAATACATTCCGCAGTTACATATACATCAACAAAACTATGATATGGTTCTAATCATGCAATTTAACTTGTTGTGTAGGAAAGATCGTATACCATCACCTACAAAAGAAGGACTACAACATTTGTTCAACAACAAAGTTATCTATTGAAAACATTGAAGATATTGAAGTTCCCAAGATTTGGGAAGAATGCCATGATCGAGGAGTACCAGTCGATTATGAAGATGTTTGGGATGCAGTCGCAAGACCTGAAGGGGAGTCTCTAGTGACTTCCAAGAGGATCTACAAGATCAAGCATGATGTAGGTGGTAGCATAGAGACTTGTACTCCTATAGCCACATACACTTCCATTAGATCAATACTTGCTCTGGATATAGTGATGAAAGGGAAGATACACCAGATGGATTTCAAGACAACTTTCTTGAATGGTGTAGTTGAATAAGAAGTGTAAGTGGAGCAGCCACTTGGTTCTGAGACACATGACAATGAGTCATATATGTGCAGAACTTGATATGGTAGGATAGACATCTTTCTATCCAGTTTGGGCTTTACCAAGAGTAAAGCAGATTCCAACCTTTACTACAAGGTTGAGGAAGGAAATCCAATGATACTACTTTTGTATGTGGATGACCTGTTTATTACAGGTGAAGATAGATTGATTGCCGACACGTAGCGAAAGTTTGCTGCAAAGTTCGAGATGAAGAACTGGGGGATGATGCACTATCTGTTTTTGGCATGGAGGTGTGGTAGAGTGTAGATGGAATCTTCCTCGGACAAGGGAAGTATGCAGTAAAGATCCTGAAGAGGTTCAGGATGATGGATTGCAAGGACATGGCCACACCTATGGAATCAAACCTGAAGCTTTTGTGTGATGCTTCATCTGAGCCGGTTGATGTCACTATGTATTGTCACATGATTGGGTCCTTGATGTACCTGACGAATACGAGACCAGATATTTGCTTTGCGGTCAACACATTGAGCCAGTTCCTGACAGATTCGAGGAGTGTTCACCTGGTTGTTGTAAAGCATATTCTGAGGTACCTGAAGGGTACAGTTGATTATGGGCTCAAGTATGATGTGAATCAAAAGTTTAACCCACATGGTTATGTTGATTCAGATTGGGCAGGAAGTGCTGCAGATAGGAAGAGCACTTCTGGGTGCTGCTTCGGTATGGGATCAGGTGTGATCTCTTGGTTTAGCAGGAAGCAGTCCTGCGTAGCGCTCAGTACAGTCGAAGCAGAGTATGTTGTAGCTTGTTCAGCTAGTTCTGAGGCAGTAGGGCTGAGGAAGTTATTGTCTGAGTTATTTGATCTACCATTGGAGGCTACTAGTATCTTCTGCGATAACCAGAGTTGTGTGAAGCTATCTGAGAACCCGGTGTTCCACGACAAGTTGAAACACATAGAGATCAAATATCACTATATCAGGGATATGGTGCAGAGAGGAGCAATGCAGCTCTTGTATGTTGCAACGGACGAGCAGATTGCAGATGTGTTGATGAAGCCACTAGCCAGAGTGAAGTTTGAGTACTTCAGAGAGGGGCTTGGTGTTCTTCAGATCGACGACACTTTGAGGAAGAAGTGATGGAGACATTTGCTATATCCATTCCTAGCATGGTGGAAGGGGGATCCTTCACATGGCTGTGGATGTAAGCGCTGGATGATGAGCATCGGGATGATGTTCTAGTTTCTGCTCTGTATGATCAGTTGGATCATTTATGTATGTACACATCATGTTGGATGCTGGATATGATCAGTTGGATCATTTATGTATGTATGCATTATGTTGGATGCTTGGACCATGTATTTGTATATGTATCAGGTGGATACGTTGTATAATCAGGTAGATCATGTATGTTGATATGTATCAGGTAGATACATTGTGTGGATCATGTATCTATGTATGTATCAGGTGGATACATTGTGTATGGTGATATGTAATAGGTAGATACTTGGTATGCATCAGGTAGATACTTTGTATAATCAAGATGATTGTGGATGACGAGCTTCTCCAGATGACATGCATCGAGATGATGCAGTGATGATGATCAGGATGATCATGTGTACATCAGGATGATGTATGGAGAGTATCAGGTTGATACTCTGTGGCCGTGGACAGGTTGTGTAGATGAGCATGTAAGTAGACCTGAGAGATCTGGACAGGATGAAAAAGGCCTCAGATGCTCTTTCGAGGCATTGCTCTGGGAGGACATGTAAGTAGACCTGGGAGATCTGGACAGGATGAAAAAGGCCTCATATGCTCTTTTGAGGCATTGTCTTATGGCATAAAAGTGGAATTGGGAGATCTGGACAGGATGAAAAAGGCCTCAGATGCTCTTTCGAGGCATTGCCATGACCACATGTAATATGCTCCTGGGAGATCTGGATAGGATGAAAAAGGCCTCAGATGCTTCAGCTAGGTTTTGTGGTGGACCACATGTAATGTGCTCCTGGAAGATCTGTCAGGTAGAGATGTGTGCTCGTAATAGCCTAGGATGCTTCAGCCAGGTTTTGTGGTGAGATCACATGTAATGTGCTCCTGGGAGATCCGACAGGTAGAGCTGTGTGCTCGTAATAGCCTGGGATGCTTCAGCTAGGTTTTGTGATGGGTCACATGTAATGAGCTCCTCAGAGATCCGACAGGTAGAGCTGTGTGCTCGTAGCAGCCTGGGATGCTATTGCCAGGTTTTGTGACGCATGTAATAAGTCTTGAGGATTCCACAATATGGCCAATGATGAAGACCTACAGGTGGTGGGCCTACATCTAGTATGAAAAAGGATTGGCTCTATAGAACTTCCTATGACGAGTAGATTCAGAGATTGTTTGAGATAGCAGCAGCAGTGACGATGACGATGATTCGAGGACGATGCATCGTTGACGATGATCCATAGAAGAAGACTTGTGCTAGCAGATCTGTGTCGATAAATACCTTCCTAGTTAAGAGGGAGTGTTGATGTATATGTAACTTCGGAATGTATTTCATCCATGTATTTCATTTATATATTATTGTATTCCTATAGAGATGTGTCATTCCTCTATACGGAAGTGTCGTCATGTGTATTGACAAGTGTCGCAAGTGTGTTAACTTGCTGATGGGTTATTAGACCACCATGTGTGGGGTTGGCCCTAATTTATGTAATATATGGTTGATGTACCTAGCTAGACAAGTCGGCCCCATAAGGTTATTGGGCAAACAAGACAAGTATAAATAGAGATCGAGAGATCTCTATTTGGATCACTCAGAAACTCATTCTTCCTTCACTCGAAAAGTGGCACACTTGTGAGGAGGAGTTTCAACTGCTAGGAGGAGTCTATCTTTGTGTATTTGGTTATACTTTGGTTGAGCTATTGCTCCATCTATCTCTGAGGAAGTTGTGGGTTTTTTCACCTTAGGGTTTTCCCCACAGAAACTCTGTGTCTATTGTCTCTCATGCTTTTGCTTCTTGTGATGATTAACATGCTTGTTATGATTGATATGCATTAATATACTGTAGATGTTATTCTCTCATTAAAGATCTTAGAGTATTGTGAATTAATGCTCAAAATTTAACAGCCTACCGTACAACATAAAAGACAGGATTGAGTATGATAACCCTTCCACTCTGGAAGAGGCTATGAGGAAAGCTAACTTCTGTTTTGATCAAAACAGAAAAAGAGAAGGAACAACTGGCTGGAAGAGTAATAAGCCTAATCATTTTGATCACAAAAAGAAGAGTTTTAATCAAAATTCAGGAAGTTTTAAGAAAAGTTTTAATAACATAAGTTTTCCAAGTAATAATAATTACAAGAGTAATGCACAACATAATTTTAATGCAGCAAGAAATGTACCTAATAGCAATAACAACACTAGGTATGCTGAACAGAAAGGACCTATGAAGTGTTTTGATTGTGGTGGACCAAATAAGAGAGCAGATTGCCCACGCAACAAAAGGACAGTCAACAGCATTCATAACATACAAGCAGAACCAACAGTTGGTGATGTGGCAAGAGAGATGCCAAGGATAAATGCAACGCTGGAAAATCGACAAGCAGACCATCAAATGTCCATGGTCGAAATCGAAGGTATGCTACAAAACCGATCTATTTCTATTTTGATAGATCCAGGTGCAAGTTTGAGCTACATTTCACTTGAATTAGTGAAAAATTGCAAGTTACGAATAGAAAAGTTTGATAATTCTTGGTTAGTTCATCTAGCAATAGGCACTAAAAGAAAGGTTACAGACTTTGTTAAAAATTGTGATCTATGTTTGAATCAGCTGAAAACCCAAGTTAATCTGAATGTTTTACCCTTAGGGTCATATGACTTGTTGATTGGCATGGATTGGCCTGAACAACATAGAGTAGTGCTTAATTGTTATGAGAAATCATTTACTTTTCTGAATAATGAAGGTAAAATTGAAACAGTAAAAGGAATTCATAGGAATATTTCAGTAAGACAAATTTCTGCATTACAAGTTAAGAGAGCTGCCAGAAAGGGCTGTAGAATGTTTGTTGTTAATTTTATTAATGATGAGTGTTCATCTAAAGAAGAAAAGTTAAAACTGGAGGATATTCCCATCCTTAGGGACTTTTCTAACGTATTCCCAGAAGAAATTCCTGGATTACCTCCGAAAAGGGAACTTGATTTCACCATTGAGTTAGTACCAGGTGCGGTACCAAACTCAAAGGCTCCCTACAGGATGAATATTCTGAAGTTAAATAATTTATAATCTCAGCTGAAAGAATTAATAGATAAAAAATACATAAGGCCAAGTGTGTCTCCTTGGGGAGCACCCGTAATTTTCGTTAAAAAGAAGGATGGTACCATGCAATTGTGCATCGATTACCGCCAGCTTAATAAAATGACAATTAAGAACTGATATCCCTTACCCCGCATAGATGATCTATTTGATCAAGTACGCAGAGCAGAGATATTCACTAAAATTGATTTAAGATCTGGGTATCATCTGGTTAGAATAAAAGACGAAGACATATTCAAAACTGCATTCAGAATGCAATATGGACACTACAAGTTCGTAGTTATGCCTTTTGGGAAAACCAAAGCACTAGCAGTGTTCATGTGTTTGATGAAAAACGTTCTGCATAAATATTTGGATAAGTTTGTAGTTGTGTTCATTGATGATATTTTGATTTACTCAAAAACTAAAGAAGAGCATGACGAACATTTAAGAATAATTCTACAAGTTTTAAGAGAACATCAACTTTACGCTAAGTTCAGTAAATATATTTCTTATAAAGATAAAATACAGTACTTAGGTCACATAATTTCTAAAGACAGAATTTTTGTCGACCCTGATAAGATAAAAGCAATTAATGAGTGGCCTGTCCCTAAAGATGTAACTGACGTTTGGTCATTAATGGGGATAATAGGTTACTATCAAAAGTTTATCGAAGGGTTTTCTAGAATTGCGAACCCCATTACTTCTTTGCAGAAGAAGGGGAAGAAATTCGTATGGGATCAAAAGTGTCAAGAAAGCTTTAATAAGTTAAAAGAATTATTAACCATTGCACCAATTTTAAAAATTGATGATCCTAATAAAGACTTCGTTGTATGCACTGATGTGTGCAACGATGGACTTGGTGGGGTCTTAACGCAAGAAGGTCATGCTATTGCTTTTGAGTCTAGAAAGTTAAAAATCCATGAAAAAAATTATGCAACTTACGGTCTTGAGTTGGCAGCCGTGATACATGCAATAAAGATGTGGCACCATCACTTGATTGGAAGAAAGTTTATGCTAATGATAGATAATAAGGGTTTAAAGTATTTGTTGGATCAAACAAATCTTAACCCAAGGCAAGTTAGATGGCTAGCTTTCCTTAGCGAGTATGATTTCGAGATTCAACACATTAAAGGGAAAGAAAACAAATTTGTTGATGCCTTGAGTAGATATGCCAAATTGAATTTTGTGGCAGCAATTAGAACGTTTACGACAGATCTGGAAAATCAGATTGAAGAAGAAATTAAACAAGATGGAAATTATCAAAAATTGCTTGGTAAAGTTGCCAAAAATGTATCTGAAAATTTAGTAACAGATCAAAACATTAATAAAAAGGGCTTAATGACTTATAAAAACAGAATTTATGTACCAAATGTGTTAAAGGTTAAGCTGTTAATTTTGGATGAAGTTCATAAGAGACCTTATTCAGGACATCCAGGTTATCAGAAAATGATAACTATGTTAAGGAAGGATTATTTCTGTCCCAACATAAAGAATGAAGTAGCTGAATACACAACTAGATGTTTTGAATGTCAGACCATTTAGGTTGAACATCAACATCAAGCTAGACTATTGCATCCATTGCCAATTCCATAATGGAAATGGGAGATTATAAGTATTGATTTTATTACAGGTTTGCCTTAAAATCAGAAGCATAATGACTCCATAATGGTGGTTGTGGACAAGTTAAGTAAGGCTACTCATTTTATTCCCGTTAAAACAACTTTTAAAGCTTCTAACATTGCATATGTATTTATGAAGCAAATTTTTCGCTTGCAAAAAATTCCAAAGGTAATTATTTCTGACCGAGACTCTAATTTCACTGGAAATTTTTTGACAACACTGTTTAAAGGTTTAACTACTAAACTAAATTTCAACACTTCTTTCCACCCACAAACTGATGGTCAAACATAAAGGGTAAACTAGATTTTAGAAGACATGCTAAGAATGTATGTCAAAGATCAGCCCTCTAAGTGGGAATATTATCTACATTTAGCAGAATTTGCATACAATAATCATCATCAAGCATCTGCTAAGTTAAGTCCATTTTAAATTTTGTATGGAAGAAAATGTTGTACTCCTATTTCTTGGGATAACCCTATAGAGAGATTAATGCTAGGACCAGATTTATTGAAAGAAATGGAGCTTACCGTGAAACAGGTTCAAGGTAACTTAAAGGTTGCCCAAGATCGGCAAAAAATTTATGCAGATTTGAAATGCATTGAAAGATAATTTCAGGTAGGAGACCATGTTTTTATAAAGGTAAAACCAATAAAAAGTTCTTTGAAGCTTGGGAGTTGTGCTAAACTAGCACCAAGGTACTGTGGACCATTCGAAATCCTATCAAGGATTGGAGTTGTTGCATATCAATTGGCTTTTCAATATGGTTTAAAAATCCATAATGTTTTTCACATTTCTATTTTAAAGAAGTATGAGCACGATGCTACTCATGTGCTGAATTGGAATGACATACAGTTGGAGCCCAAAGGATATTTTCAGGTGGAACCGGACTGTATTCTCGACCGGAGGAAAATTATGCTTCAGAATCGCACCATAGGGCAGGTAAAGGTGCAATGGAAGCACCTTAGCCCTGATCAAGCTACTTGAGAATTGGAAAGTAATATGCGGGCAACATATCCAGTTCTATTCCATGAGGAATCTGCTGAAGAATAAGCAACATCGGGGACGATGTTGAGCTTAAGTGGGGGTGTTTGTAACATATCCTTTTTGCTGAAGAACATTTTATGTTGGAAACATTATGTTAATTTTTATTGTAAATTTTTTATGGTGGACAAGTGTCCAAGGATGACTGTAATTTGCATAATATTTTATTATTTAATAAATTAAATAGGAGACAAACACCTAAGGATACTGTTGAAAGAGTGTTTACTGACCCACTAGGTGGAATGGAATCTGGGGTAGAAGGCAATGGACAAATGGAAACATCATGATTCAACTAACTAGTTGTTGGTATGGGACAACTCCCTTGAAATGTGGTCATAGTGCTCTGGAAGGTGGGACTGGAGCTTGAGGCTCATTTATTATGAAACTGACCACTCAAGACCTAGGCAATCTATAAAAGAGCCATTGAATTGTGAACTGAGGTTCATCACTTTTCCTGACGAGGAAATTTACCTTGGGGTTTTGATGTGCTTGCACCCAAGAGATTCAATGAGGGGATATGCTGAGTTTTTTATCATGGAGTAAGTCTGCCTTTGATACTGCTGAGTGCAGAGTTATACTATTGAGTGCTTAAGCTATAGTATTGAGTGCTGAAGATATTCTACAGAGTGCTGAAGTTGAATGCCTTGCTTCTACCTAGTGGTTCAGTGAACATGCTCGGGGGTCCAAAGGAAGCAAGTAGTTTTTCCTGCTTCTTTTGGAGAAGGTTGGGAGGAACATGCCTCCTTGGGTGTTTGTCGGCCCTATCTTCATTTGCAGGTTCTACTGTCTATTTCTATTTCTAAGTAGTTAAAGATTTATCTGCAATTATTGATTTACTATTTTCAAAGATATTATTGAACAAATGCTTTTATTTTAGTTTCTGAGTTAATTAGGATTCTGTATTGTAGTGATTATGTATGATGAATTGAATAAAATATTTCTCTGCATTTTCCCCCATGCTAATGGATCTGCATCATACTCTATTACAGAGAAGAGATTAAGATAGATGAATTGATAGGCATATTTCTAGATGAATGAGAAGATCAATACTTTTGTATTTCATTAAGTTTTTCCTTCCGTTAATATTCTGTATTAAATTATATAATTCTATATCCTTCTTTTATCATTCTTTTATCCATCTAATGTTTTTAAAAATCCACTGTAGTTCTTTCACTAGACTGTAAAGAAAATTTAACAGCTGCAAAGTAAGCAGCATCCTCAAGTATTTGATTTCATTCTTTTCTGATAGTGATAGTTTGGTTTGAGCTTTATGTTATTTTCATATTATCTTCTAACCTTGCAACAGTTTTGTATTTTACTCCTATATAATATTTTATGCAAATATCTGCAAGTATCCTAGCATTTCAATTATGAGAACTTTATAAAATTAATTTATAATTGTTTTGATAAACATTATGAATATTCGGTCGAAACCCTAATCATTTAAACAATCATTCCATCAACAAGACTGTTAAAAGACTTTTACAAAAATAGTATCAAAGATTTGAAAATCACATATATTCTTTTGGTCAATCGACCAAGGGTTAATACCCTCTCGGCGGAAAACCCTTCGCACTTAATCAAATAAAATTGATGCAGATATTAAACCCATAAGTAGGATGGAGCCATCAATTATAAACAATTAATTATCACACAGTTGAAGAAACGAAAACATCCCTCATAGGGTTTCTTCACTCAAAACGTTTGTAATTTGAACATCTATCAAAGAGAGTGGTCAAGCCACTTAGTTTATTCAATTACTATTTAAAACTTCAATCAAATAATGCAGAGATTTATATTTGCAGACTTAGCATTTATTAAGTTTCTTTTATTTCTTCATATGTAAAAATAAATAGCCTAAGGCTCTCGGCTTTATTGTTAATGCCGTAGACAAAAAAATCAAACAATATTATAATTTAAACACAAACTACATTATTAACGTTTGCAAAATAGTAACACTGCATTTTTATAAATACATTTGAGGGTTCATCTCATAAATCCATTACACTTAAGTAAAACACTAAAACCACACATGGCTGGGCCAGTTAACAGAACATGATGAGGGTTCAACCTCTGTTCTTAAAACATTACATTCAAATCATTACACTTATGGCTAAGACAATGCCAGGATCAAGAATCAAGTATTGAACGAGCAGCGTCATCGACAAGCTATGCCAGGAGAACCTACGAGGAGTTATACCATCAAGGCTTACCAGGTGGAGCGAGCTATTTTCTTCCCACCAAACATTCGGCTCTACAAGTCCTTAACCTTGTCAATACCTTCCATAGAAACGACAAGAGGTTAAAACTCATTCAAAAAAAAAAAAATGCATAAGTTCAACTTTAGACATTACAAAGTAACTCTCCACAGAGTCGAACGCATTAACTTTGCATTCAGAAACACGAAGTGGGAACGCCATTAGCAACAAAGTCAAAGTCATCTATCAACTGCAGCAGAGAAAGCTTTCAGACGCCACGACTTCACCATTCGCTCTTAGTCAAGATCACTGGTTCCAAAAATAAACCCTGGGAACCCTCTATCAAAGTACTCGACAAAAGCCACAGGAAATCGACACTCAAAGATCCATTAACAACCTGAATTTATCATCATTTTAACTGAAGGTCTCACCATTGAACCCGAGGAAGGAGTCCTCAGGCATTCGGCCTTCCAACCCTACAACTACGCGGCCTGTTAGCTTGTCCCCAAGTCCAATCTCTCCAAATGAATGCCAAGAAATATTACAAGCGAAGGTATAGTAGCAGTAGTTAGGTCAAAACCCAAATCCGAGGATAGAACCGGATCAACGGAGGCGATTAAGCCAGATGTGTTAGCACAATGTTAAAATAAGTGGTACATACAGACTTCATTAATAACCCAACCAACACATAGTCCAGCTTGGAGGAGTTCAAACAAATTACTATCACACAGCTCGGAATATCATCAACGTTTTACACAAGAAGTCACGTGGAATCCAATACCTGGACAGCCAACGGGACATTCCACCGAAGGAGTGGATGGGAGCATTAAAAGCTCAGCTCAGTCATATTAATATCAACCATCGAAGGACTGCAGAACCAGAAAGACCTGTCAACAACCATTAAATTTTCAATGGCGCGATTTACACAGTATTATATTTCATACTTAAAGGTTTGCATATTTTCGTAGCTAGGGTTTTGTATGATATCAACGTTCAATAATATTACCCATTGTAAGGTTTACAAATCATATAGTTAATTTTTCTATGATGAATAGGTTGCAAATCACGTGTAACATATGGTGTTTATAATATAAATAACATATGGTAATTGCGTTATGCGAAACATATAGTATTTGCATTATATGGTAAGTGCATTAGAAATAGAACACAATGCAATAAGCATCATATTATTTTGACATATCTAAACCCGCACTATAGCAACACATTAATATAATGACTAGTAGAGATATTAAGTAAAGAAACATTTAATTCACAAATGCATAGTCAATATATATATATGATGAATATGATTCTATTTTACAATAGGTCACACTTGTATAGCATGAGTTTCAACCTATAGGTTAAAGATCATTACTTTGCAAATAGTAATGTTACATCAATACATTATTATATTATTACCTTGTTACACAAAAACCGTAAATAATATGAATGTAAATCAAAGGATAATTCTAGTTTCTAAGAATTCTGCATTAGTAACCTCATTGAATAATAGATACAATATGTCAAACTTTGTTTGCGATAGTAAGAAAATTACTATATACTTGTACCTTGAAATGTAAAACTTACCTAACCCTTGCAGGTGCTAGAATAGAAGGTAACTCATGTTTCCATCAATATAAAAGTTGAAGCTCCCATATATTAATGCAGATAGGGATAACAGTGACTTCCACGAATTGTATAAATAACTAGATTAATACTTTTTAAACTGAAAGAACAAAACTGAAGATCCATACCATCAATAACCTTCATGCACAGAAGTAATTATAATTATCTTAATGCATTGATAGCTAGCTGGAAGATATTTATTTGCTTGAATTACTTGAATTGTTGTAATACCTTACCTGTGAATTTGTGAAAAGAAATCAGGTTCAATGCTTTAGCTATCAAAGCTAAGTAAACCTCAAGGCACCCAGTAGGAACCCCTTCATCAACATTCAAACATAACTATCAGTATTTATCGCAAAAACTGTATCGCATAATAATTTAAATACTGTTGTAGATTTATATTTTTGGACTATTGTCTTATCATGTTTAAGAATTACGAAGTGTCACTTTGTTAAACTGCGATTAATTGAATGGTTAATAGACATTTTATTTCAGCATTCAACATTTTTATTAATTAATGCTACTTTAAAAAAAATTATTTTTAGTGAATCTTTCGGGATGCTACAGTGCAAGACATACTACCCCCATGTTTTCACTTTGGAGTTTTGGGAGTCCAAACAGTGTGTTGCGTTGTTCATTTGGATACTAAGTCCCTGCGTTTTCCTTTATGGGATAAAATGATTAATGTGCAAGAGTTTTCTGTAATGCTATTGTTGTTTTGGTTCTTAAGGCCGTCAGTTTGAAATAAAAATGGAAATCGTAGTTTAGTATATGGATATGTATGGAAATATTTCTTAGTTTCCTTTATCTCTATGTTTTCAATGTATGTTCTTCCCTGAATGAATTTGACCTTGATGCCTTCGTGTAATTTGAATAAGGAGTAATTCTCTGTTTATTGAATGGGATAACTCGTTTTTGGTTACAAACCGTGTAATGTTTATCTGATAGTGAAAGAATGTGCTGATAGGATAAGTGATGGATGCTTAAGCTGACTTACCTCTGTGGCTGGTCTAAAATGGTTGTTGCATTCACTGGTAGTTGCAATAACTAAAAAAAAAAGAAAAGGCTTTAAAGAAGAGTGATAAAGGGATTCAACCCCTTGTCCTTCGTTTTAAAGAATCGACTAAATGCTTGCTGCTAAAAGGAAACATAATGTTTCGATGGATGTGGATTAGGATTATGGGCGTTAATACTATACTGTTGGGTTAAAAGTAATAAATCGAGTTTTTCGTGAAATTGTTTCTAAAGAGATTTGATCTCTTGACCTAAGTATTCGTATTTAAAGATATGAAATCTTTGCGGTTGTGGAAAATTGATTTCCTGAAATGGTAGACTGGCCCGTAACGGATTTGAAATATAATCTAATATAATGCAAGTAGTAATAAATCCTGTTTGAAACGAACTCGAAACCCTTGTATTAACTGATACGTTTTTACTGTAGTGAATTTATACGTGGCTAAGGGTTTGAAGTATTCATTGATATTTGATAGGATTGGAATACTGTAAGATGCTTTCAATAATGCAAAATGTATATGCTATGAGTTTGGAAAGAATGTGATGAAATTATAATTTCTGTTTTAAAAGAAAAGTTCTCTACATGACTATACTTAACTTCCTAGATTTAAAAGGAAATAATAGAACTGAGAGATAGGAATATAATACTGGAAGTGTTCCACTTAACAATGCTTCCAGGATGGAGAAAATACTATGATATTTAGAATTGATAGGACAAAGATTCTAGGTGTTAATATTTGCATGGATGTCTAACACAGGCTAGTTTGACTAGACCTTCTAGACATTCTCTTGGTTTCTAAATTATAATTTTCAGAGGTTAGTAACATTTCTGAGCATGCAGTTCTACCTTAAAAATGAATTTAACCTGGGAGTATATTCCCTAAAGGCCCATACTCCATGAGAGAAGTAATGTTGTAAATATTTAGGGAAATCAATACTGAAATAACAAATCCTAATTAAAATGTCTAGCTGCCAACATAAATGGAAAATAGTTTGGTTTAATAATTCATACCTGGTTGACGTGTGGCTTGCTCCTCTTTTGTAGTAACCTGTACACTCAAACAATAATTAATGAAAAAACTGTTGCACTTAGCTGACCTGTTAGGATGATTTCCTTAGCTGGATAACATTGGGACTACCATTTTCCTCCCAACCATGACCCTACAACCGTTCCTGGTTCGGTATGGATCCCCCCTAGCTAGATTCCAACATGCAAAAGAGATAGAGGCCCTAGGTTTACTACTGATTATGATCTGGAAACTTATGTGGTCTGCATCCATTCTTGGAGCAGAAAATGCTCTTTGATTACCATAAGAGAATGATAATGAAAAAGATGATCCCCAAACTTGTGATCTTCCCTCTTTATGTAGGGAGTCTTGAATTAGGACTGTTGAAATAATTAGTTTCTTGAAATTAAATAATTAATATTTAAAAACTATTATTTAATAAAATATCTAGTCCTCTTGAACTAGGACTTTTCACTTGTTTCAACTATAAGTGATTTTAATTTAATCTTTTCAAAATAATAATGTGGCAACCCACTAAATATAAACTATATGTAATAAACATATAATAAATGATAACATCATTATTATTATTAAAACCCTAAATAATACTATTTGGCCCTGGAGACCTTTATGCACTTTGTTCATATAAGACTACTCTTAGTCGATCCATACTTTATGTTATGGTAAGTATCTTTTATTTAAATATGTATCTTTTCATGATACTTCTTTTAACTTTAAGGACAAGCTCCAATTCTTTAGACGGTCTTTTTGTAAGCTTGGATAGGCACCTCTAGTCTCTCTCTTTACACGTTGGATTCCCTCATTTAACATGGTAGTTCCCGCTGTACTTGATGATAGATAGAAGAAGATTCATTTAGTCAATTTGAATAATTGTGATGCAAGATATAAGTGCTATTCAGAGTCCTTTGACTCAACACTTGAGATCTAGTAACCCCGAGTGCTCTTCAGAGCCTTTTAACTCAACACCCTCACATGGGAGTTACGTTAGTGCAATTCCAGAGCCTCTTCTCAACATTAGTACTAGAATGTGGTTGTGAGGCACATCTAAAATATTTAACTGGCCTCGGATCCGGCATTCATTTATCAAGCTTGGGGTGCTCCAGGGCTTATACCCAACACTCTATGTACTTCGGGGATTATGTCCAGCATATAATAAACATCATCTATGTACATCGGGGCTTACAACCAGCACATAGGGCAGCCTTGCACATCAGGGCTTACGCCCAGAACATAGGGCATCCATGTACATTAGGGCTTACGCCCAACACACAGGTCATCCATGTGCTCCATAGCCTACGCTCAACACATAATAGCAGTCAGTCGTGCATAGTAAGACTCTGCACAATATAATCAAAGATCATCTCAGTATATTAGGGTTTATAACCATATCTCATGATAAACATCAATCAAGTTCATCGAGGCTTTTCATACCTAGCACATAACAATAAATCTGCATTAGTCACGGTCCCTTCCCAACTATAAGTACGTCATAAATAAATCATCTGCATTGGGGCTTATGTCCAATGTATAACGTAAAAATAATAAGTCAAAATTCAGGATATTACAAGTATGTACATGATGTTACTCATGTTGTAAATTGGAATGATGTACAGGTGGGACAAGATGACAATTTTCAGGTGAAACCAGATTGTATCCTCGAAAGAAGGGAAAATATACTCTGGAATCGCACCATTGGGCAGGTGAAGGTGCAATGGAAGCACCTTATCCCAGAAGAGGCAACCTGGGAGTTGGAGAGTAGTATGCGGGCAGCATACCCAACTCTGTTTCAGGAATACTCAGAGAGTGATTAAACAACATCGAGGACGATGTTGAGACTTAAGGGGGGGTGTATGTCACCTACCCAAATTTTGAGAATATTTATTTTATTTGCAAAATACTTTATGTTAAATTATAATTACAAAGTTTTGTAATTATGACCAAGTTTGGTCAAGGATGATTGTAATTACTGATTATTACTATTTAATAAATTAAAATAGGAGACAAACACCCAAGGGAACTGTTAAATGAGTGTTCACTGACCCATTAAGAGGAATGGAAGCTGTTACAAGGTATGGGACAGATGGAAACATTTGCACTCCACCACTAGCTGTTGGTTATGGGACAACTACCCCTAAATTTGTGGCATTATCCTCTAGGTGGGTGGAAGAGAGCAGGAAACTCATTAATGACCAGTTAACCACTAAAAGGCCTAGGAAACCTAGATAAGGCAATTCGAATTGAGCAAGAAACTCCTACAATATTTTCTGCAGAAATATTCCTCAAGTGTATCAGGTGATCACTGAGAGATTTGAATAGGGAGGCTATGTGAAGAGTGCAATTGTGAGTCTGCTAGTTATTTTGAGAAGGAAAACCAGAGGTGCTGGTGCAGGTCTCTTTGACTGCTAAGTCTTTATGACTGGATAATCTATATTCTACTGCAATTTGATGTACTAAGGCTTCTACAGAATCTTCCTCCCGGCAGTTCAGTGAACAGGCTCGGGGGTCCTAAGGCAAGTAACTTGGCTGTCTTTAGGAATAGGTTGGGTGGAACAGGTTCCTTGGGCTGTTTGTTTCTCCTACAGTCAACCAGGTTCTACTGTTCTTACTTTTTTTTACAGATAAATGTTTTCTGCATGGTAGAATTATTATTTACAGTTATACATAAAGAATTAATTCATTTTCTGACTTAAGGACAATAGGTTTCAAGAATGATTAAGTAATTGAAATGAATGATTAAATTATTTTATGTATTTTTCCCATACTGTTATCTGTATAGTACTCTAATACAGAAAAGAAAAATTAATAGAGATGAGTAATAGGAAGAATGCCATTTGATTGAAAAGATGAATACAGTAGTGTTCTTGTTAAATTCTGTCATTTCAATCATATGTTTAAAACACAAGAAATATTATAGTATAGTATAAACAGTTGCATAGCATTCATCTATTTCTTAATTAAAAGAAAAACACATTTTATTTCTTCACAGATCTATGCTTTTCATTTCAACTCCATCTATTTCAGATAAGTAACAATATGTATTTCAATATTATAGATTTCATGTTGTCAAGAACTTCATACTCTAAGAATTAAATAAAAGCTGCAAAACTATTCTCTATATCAGAGTGTTATTAACTGCTGACAAGTAAAACACTTATTAATATTTTCATCACTATTTATCACATCTAGATTAATATAGTTTTCAATCTTAGATACAAATACTGTCATTGTAAAAATCAAAACCCTAATATATCACAAACCCTAGAATCTGAATGTTTATTTGGTACGCAGTTCATAAACTTTTCATCAAGCCATTCATGGAAAACATTAGACATTTATTTATGAGGTTATAGCACATATGATTTTTCAAACCCGAACTAACATTTTATATAACCATACCATCTCTTTTACATTTTGATATTACTAACAAGACACTAAACATCACTTAGCAGATAGTACGATTTTCGTATCAATGTCTAACAATAGCTCACAACCCTAACTAGAAACATACACTGTGTCTACGACATTTCATGCACAAGTTAAGGCCCAGACTCGGGTTCAAAAGCTCAGTACAAGCAAGATAGCCAACAAAACCTACAGGGGTAGGGTTCCATTCTTTGAAACAAAATCAAATACTCTGGCATTTCCATTTCAAAACTTATGAAGACCAAACTTTACCATATCATTAATTTAAAAATGATAATGAAGTACAGGAAACATCTATCAAGAGTTATGCAAACCATAACTCTCGGCTAGAGACAACTATTGTTGTTCAAAACCAAACCAGCAGTTAAACAAACGATTCTCCACCATTATTTTTAAACAAAACTTTTTATTACAAAATGAGCCATTGTCTTACAACTGCAAGTGAACCCTCGGCTCTTGGTTTCACATTCAACATTCGGCAGAGCTTACATTACAGACCCTTCGAGGTTCCAAATCTACACAGGGTTTTTTCCCTTAAACAAAACAAAAGCACCAAACGCAAGTTCAAGACAACGCAGCATTCATTGCAGAGCCGAGTAGTAACTTAAACAACTGAGGGTTATCCTCTTTACAACATTTATCAAATTCAAACATTAAAACTTAACACTCGACCATCACCCGACAATGGTTAAAACATGAAATGCAGATATAAACTAAGTATTACTGTATTACTGTTATTACAATTGAAAACTTACCAATTGCGTTGAAGCTCCTGTACTTAGACACTCCACACCAGCAAAACGATGAATCCTAATGGCATTTGTAGCAACCACGAGCTAAACACAAGAGACCAATTCATAATCTGGAGAATCGAACCCCAGTTCGAATTGCATTCAATACACTGACAAAAGAACCACTATCACTACAATGGCAGTATCGTGGCTATAGTTCACAAGAGCATAAGCCTGTAACTTTTAAAAACTCTCTATCATAGGTCCAAGGTTCGAAACCGAGGAAGGAGTCCTCCTCACAGAAAACCACTAAACCCTACATTGCAGCAAACGGTCTCCTTTGCTACCTTACCACTAAATGCAACAATGAAGATAGAAAACCAATTTTCATTGCTTACCAATGGGAGACTAGGGTTTGGTTCTCAACCCTAGATCTTGTAGAGATCAATGGTGGTTTAGCTACCAAGCCAAACACGTTGATATTCGAGCAACCATAGCAATCAATACACATTGATTACTTCATCTACCAAATCGCCAAGTAAGCAGACCGAGAGCTAGTGCATGGCACAACTCAACATTATTCGATGCTTAATGCAAACTCAATCACGTGGAAACCTTCCAACTAAGCTTCCACTTCACTTACAAGTTAAACGATGTTAATGCTAGGCCTGGCAATGCCAGTTTGGAAAGCATTCCAAGTACGAACTTTAAAACCGTGTTATAAATCGAAATCATTGCAACTTTAGATCCATAAGTGCACATTTTATATAGTTCAAAGATTTGTTTTAGGCATCGTAACGTTGGTATTATGTGCCAATGCATTGTGTGAATGCATAAGTCACTTTATAATATTTACATTTCATTTCTATGGCTCATGTATAGTCATATAGGATAAAGCTTATATGTCTCAAATATAAGCCATATAAATTGTTAATCATTTTATAATGTCTCAAATATAAGTATAGTTCACATGCAAATTATAATGTTAAATCATAGCATAAACACCATATTCACAATATATTTCATATGTTAGCCATGTATTGCAAAGTCTAATGATAAATGTAATACTATAGGTATATTTTAAGTGGTGACGATATACACTCTAATGCTAAGTTCTTAGCACAAGCACTAGTCACTATACTTTTCATATATTAACTATGTAATGATAAGCAAATGATAAATTCAAAACTTAGAATAGTCCAAGTTCTGTAGATGCAAAATGTAATGATAGTTCAATAGTATAAACATTATTTCTACAAGCTTTCTAATAGAATTACCAATGGACAGTGGTATCACTGCTTTGATATTAATGACAATAGTTATATGATAATAAACATAGTATTATAAAAACAAATTGACGATGTGATTTTATATTACAGAAAAGATTGTAAGCCAGCACATAAACTAGAATTGGAACCAAAATATCCATTAGAGAAATTTTGAGGTCAAAAAATGGCCTCAAAACAAAGAAAATGTACTATAAAAAACAACCAATCACATTCTAGTAGATGACATCATCCCCCTTGGTGAGGTGGCATTGCATGAGTTAAGAATGCTTATTTGTCAAATTTTCTATGGTGGATGAAAACACATAGTTAACCAAGGTAATGGTGTAAGTACTTTTAAGTCATAAAGTAAAGTACTCATAATGATAGTCTTTTCATAAAATAATATTATTGTCATTTTCAAGTAAAGTACTCATAATGAATGTCTTTTTACACTTTCTCATAAAATAATATTATTGTCATTTTCAAGTGAAGTACTCTTAATTCATAAAGAAAGTCCTTTCACATTTTTTTATAAAATAATATATTATCATTTTTATGTTTTTAATTTTAAATTATATATTCACTCCATTCTATTTAATAACATAATGTCAAACTAATAAAAAATAATAATAGATTTAATAAATAATAATAATAATAATAATGCAATGTGGATTATAATAATATTATTAACATTTTACATGTAAATAAATTCTCAATTAAATTACATTATATTAAATTCATGAGAAAAGTACTAAATATAAAAAGTCAACATAAAATTAAAAAAATAGTTCTTAAAAATATTTTTTATTATTTAATTGCATTTGCAAGTTCAAGACAAATAAATGCTAAAGGGCAGTAAATTTTTGGGAATTTACAATGAATCTTAGTCACATCAATGTAGACTTATTTTATTAATTTTATTTCTAATGAATTTTGAAAAGCAACTCAACCATGGTTATTTATACTGTGCATAGAAAATAATGTGGGAGGTGACTTGTCATATATACCTACCCCATAAAACCCCCAATTCATAATATTTTAAAACATCTCATATTTTTGTAGTACATCTCTTAGGAGGCCATTTTTTGACCTCAAAATCTCTCTAATGCATACCTCAAGTAACTTTTTTCGCAAGGAAGTACTTATCATTTTAATATTACATTGACGATGAATTGAAAGACACATGTACTCTTAACACATGTTTGTCGTAGAATTTCTTACCTGCGTTCTGCACATGGAAACAAGATTCAAAAGCCTTAGCTAAACGTAGCTAAGTAAACCCCAGGGTACCTCGTAGGACCCCTTCATCATCATACAAACAAATTTTCATCATATCATAAAATATCTTTCGTTAAAGAGTTTAGCATCCATTTAATCCGCAATAACAATTACAACTAACACCATATTTTATTTTGAAGATTATGACGTGTCATCGTTACTAATTATCCTAGTTAAGAGAATTAAGTATTTTATATGTTCCGCACTAACAACTTCGATAATTATTGCTATTTTTAAAATTTTAATTTTTTTTTGTATTTTTATGGGATGTTACACTTGGAGCGGGACGCAAGGAATATGAATGCCCAGAGAACCTACATGTTGTAGAGGAGTTGAAACCCAGACGTCAAAGAGATGAGCGAGTCGACGAGAGGCAATAATTGGCATCCTATAGAAGTGAGGATGGCATGAAGAAAATTCGGGCCATGACAGCCAGCAAGACATTGGTTCTGGACGTTACGTGAGATAAGCAAGAGTCGACACAGCGAAAGGCGATCTTTCGAACCAAGGTGAGAATCGACGAATGGCGTTGTAAGACCATAGTTGATGGTTGAAGCACTGAGAATATTGTGTCGACAAAGGTGATCGAGAAAGCAAAGTTGAAATGTCGAGAACATCCACACCCATACAAGATCTCATGGTTGCAGAAAGGACACCATGTGAAGGCTACCAGACAGTTCCTGATTAACTTCAAGGTTGGGAAGTTAGAGGAGAACGTACTGTGCGACGTAATCCCAATGGACGCGTGCCATCTGTTGTTAGGGAGACCATGGAAATATGATCAGAAAATGATATATGATGGTCGAGCCAACACAGTCACAGTGTGGAAAAATGGCGTGCAGAGGACTCTTAAGCCGATGGTAAGCAGGAAGAGAGCAACTTTTGGGAGAAACGAGTGCTGATGTGTTCAGTGAAATAATTCCTTGTGGAAGAGGAAAAGGATTCGGGGTGTTCTGCTATCATTCCAAAAGGACCATGTGCCGATAAGGTGACAATGGAGGAGAAAATTCCAGTCGAAGTTGGAAGGATGCTCGAAGAGTTTCGAAGCATAGTAGTCGATGAGACATCGACGGGATTGCCGCTGACAAAGAGCATATCCCATCATATTGACTTGATTCTAGGGTCAAGTCTGCCAAACAAAGCACCGCATAGGATGATTCCGACAGAAGGTTAGTAACTCAACCGACAGGTCCAGCAATTTTTGGATAGAGGGTTGATCAGAGAGAGTCTGAGTCTGTGCGCGGTACCAGCAGTATTAGAATCGAAGAAAGGTGGAGAATGGAGGATTTGTATAGACTCCAAATATATCAACAAAATCACAATCAAATATCGGTTTCCATTTCCAAGAATGGACGACTTGATGGATTGTTTGAGTGGAGCAAAGTACTTCACGAAGATAGACCTGAAGAGCGGTTATCACCAGATTCGAGTTAGAGAAGGAGATGAATGGAAGAAAACATTCAAGACAAAGGAATGGTTGTATGAGTGGTTAGTCATGCCATTTGGATTGACTAATGCACGCAGCACATTTATGTGATTGATGAATGAAGTACTGAAACCATTATTGGGAATGTTTGTCATAGTATATCTAGACGACATTCTGATTTTCAGTCGAACCAAGACAGAGCACTTGGGGCACATTCTACAGGTATTACAGAAGTTGCAGGAAGAGAAGCTGATGGTGAACCTGCAAAAGTGTTTCTTCATGAAGGAAGAGCTGGTATACTTGGGCTTCGTAATCTCGGGTAAAGGTTTAGTGATGGACCCAGAAAAGGTGAAGGAGATATTCGATTGGCTTGAACCGACAAGCGTGACTGGAGTGAGGAGTTTCCATGGACTTGCCCCTTTCTACTGTTAAATTTTGAGCATTAATTCATAATACTCTAGGATCTTCACTGAGAGAATAACATATACAGTATATCAATGCATAACAATCACAATAAGCATGACAAGAATCACAAGAATCAAAAGCATGAGAGACAAGAGACACAGAGTTTCCCTGGGGAAAACCCTAAGGTGAAAAACCCCAAAACTTCCTTAGAGATAGAGAGAGCAATGGCTCAACCAAAGTACAACCAAAAATACAATGAGATAGTCTCCTAGTAGCAGATAATCCTCCTCCTTACTAGTGCGCCACTTTCTGAGTGAGAGAGATATGACTTTCTGAATGATCTAAACAGAGATCACCTGATCTCTATTTATACTAACCTGTTTTCCCAGTGACCTTGTGGGGCCGACTTGTCTATCTAGATACATCCACAATATAATATATATTTCAGGGTCGGACACATGGTGTTCTAATAACCCATCGACAAGTACACACACTTGCGACACTTGTCAATCCACATGACGACAATTCCTTATAGAGGAATAACACATCTCTAATAAGGGTACAATAAATATATATGAAATACATAGATGAAATACATTCCAAAGTTACATATACATCAACACTCCCTCTTAACTAGGAATGTATTTCTCGACACAGATTTGCTAGACAAGTCTTCTTCTCGGGATCATCATCATCGTCACTACTGCTGCTATCTCAACCAATCTCTGACTCTACTCGTCATAGGAAGTTCTATAGAGCCAGTCTTTTTTCATACTAGATGTAGGCCCACCACCTGCAGGTCTTCGTCATCACTAGCCATACTGTGGAATCCTCAGGACTTATTAAGTGCATCACAAAACCTCGAAAGAGCATCCTTGGCTGTTACGAGCACACAGCTCTACCTATAGGATCTCCCAGGGCCATATTATATCTGACCTCACCACAAAACCTCGCAAGAGCATCCCAGGCTGTTACGAGCACATATCTCTACCTATAGGATCTCCTAGGGACAGATTATATGTGGTCACCACAAAACCTCGCAAGAGCATCCCAGGTTGTAATGAACGCACATATCTACCTATAGGATCTCCCAGGGATAGATTATATGTGGTCATGGCAAAACCTCGCAAGAGCATCCCAGGACTTATTACGGGAACACAACCCAACCTATCGGATCTCCCAGGGACATATTATATGCCATAGGACAAAACCTCGAAAGAGCATCTGCCAGATATCCCAGGGCCAGATTATATGCCATAGGAAAAACCTCAAAAGACTATTTGCAGATTTCCCAGGGCCAAATTATATGTCCTCCCAGAGCAAAACCTCGAAAGAGAATTTGCTAGATATCCCAGGGACAAATTATATGCCATAGGCAAAACCTCGAAAGACTATTTGCAAATCTCCCAGGGCCAAATTATATGCTCATCTGCACAACCTGATCCATGGCCATAGAGTATCAACCTGATATTCACCATACATCATCCTGCTGTACACATGATCATCCTGATCATCATCACTGCAACATCCTGTTGCATGCCATAGGGAGCAACATCCTGAAGCTCATCATCCATGATCATCCTGATCATACAATGCATCTACCTGATGCATACCAAGTATCTACCTGATACATTTCATCATACATGATCCACCTGATCATACAATGTATCCACCTGATACAAATACAAATACATGATACATATCACCATACATGATCCACCTGATCATACAATGTATCCACCTGATACATATACAGATACATGGACCAAGCATCCAACATGATGCATATACAAAATACATACAAATGATCCTACTGATCATATCCAGCATCCAACATGATGCGTACATACATATAAATGATCCAACTGATCATATCCAGCATCCAACATGATGCATACATACATATACATATAAATGATCCAACTGATCATATACAGCATCCACATGATGCGTACATACATATACATATAAATGATCCAACTGATCATATCCAGTATCCAACATGATGCATACATATAAAAATGATACAAATGATCATACAAAGCAGAAACCAGAACATCATCCTGATGCTCATCATCCAGCGCTTACATCCACAGCCATGTGAAGGATCGTCCTTCCAACATGATTGGAATGGCTTCAGCAAATGTGTTCATCACTTCTTCCTCGAAGTGTCATCAATCTGAAGAACACCAAGCCTCTCTCTGAAGTACTCGAACTTCACCCTCGCTAGTGGCTTCGTCAGCACATCTACAATTTGCTCGTCCGTCGCAACATACAGGAGCTTCACAGCTCCTCTCTGCACCATATCCCTGATATAGTGATATTTGATCTCTATGTGTTTCGACCTATCATGAAAGACTGGGTTGTCAGATAGCTTCACACAACTCTGGTTATCACAGAAGATACCAGTAGCATCCAACGGGAGATCAAATAACTTAGACAGTAGCTTCCGTAGCCATACTGCCTCACAACTAGCTGAGCATGCTGCAACATACTCTGCCTCAGCTGTACTCAGTGCTACGCAGGACTGCTTCCTACTAAACCAAGAGATCACACCTGATCCCATACTGAAGCAACACCCAGATGTGCTCTTCCTATCTGCAGCACTGCCAGCCCAATCTGAATCAACATAACCCTGCAGGTTAAACTTTTGATTTGCTTCATATTTGAGCCCATAATCCACTGTACCCTTCAGGTACCTCAGAACATGCTTTACAGCAACCAGATGGACACTCCTTGGATCTGTCAGGAACTGACTCAATGTGTTCACCGCAAAGCAAATATATGGTCTCGTGTTCGTTAGGTACATCAAGGACCCAATCATCTGATGATACATAGAGACATCAACCGGCTCAGATGAAGCATCACATAGAAGCTTCAGATTCGATGCCATAGGTGTGGTCATGGCCTTGCAATCCATCATCCCGAATCTCTTCAAGATATCTACTGTGTACTTCCCTTGACCAAGGAAGATCCTACCTGTACTCTGCCACACCTCCATACCTAGGAAATAATGCATCATTCCTAGATATTTCATATCGAACTCGGCAGCAAGCTTCCTCTTTGTATCACACCAAGTTCTGGGAGCTTACTATAATCCATACAAGGCTTTCTTCAATCTACACACATGTGACTCCCTGTCAGGTCTTGGGACTACATCCCAAACATCTTCTTCATGATCGACGGATCATGGCATTCCATTTCTTCATCCCAGATCCTGGGAACTTCAATATCTTCAATAGATATCTTTGTTGCTGGAACAAATGTTGTAGTCCTTTTGTAGGTGAAGATATACGGTCTTTCCTAAAAAACAAGTTAAATTGCATGATTTAGAAACATCTCATCATTTTCAGAACAAATTCTTTACACATAAAGAAATATGTCATGCAGTCATGCAGTTATCTTAGCCAATGATGCAATACAATATTTATCCATGTTCCACAACTATCTAGATGCCTTCCAATCTCTACCAGAACATTGTTAAGAGTTTGCACTACTCCCAACATGTCAGCAAAGAGGTTTCATTCTAGATAAGTAGCACTGGAATGTTGTACAGTGCCATAGGCCACTTACCCATCACATGCATATTAGTAGTATACTGTTCATTAATGCAATCATTCTAATATGCACAATACATCTCCTAAGTCTAGGAACATAAGCATAATATTATTTAAACAAACAAAATAGGCAAAAAATGATAATTGAAATACTTACTTTGTTTGTTTGTTGGGTGGACTCCCTCTGAGTCTTTGCTTCCTGGCAGGAGCTGCTGAAGTAGCTTCTTCTACATCTTTCTATTTTGGAATGTAGGAATATGGTCAACTCCCTCTTAAAATATGCATCCTTGCAGGAGTTGCTGGAGTGTGCTCCCTCTTGATCTTTGCTTCCTGGATTACCTATCCTTGAACTTATATTCATCCTTGCTGACATCAATCTTCTTGAACCCTGGAAAGTATAATCTATAAGCCTTCGAGCTTTCACTGTACCCCACAAAGATACCCTTCTTTCCTGAAGGATCTAGTTTATTCCTCTTTTCCTTTGGGCCATGAGTGTATACTGGACAATCGAATATTTTTAGATGGTTGACTTCAGGTTTCTTACCAGAAAAGACCTCTTCTGGTGTTTTGTTGTCCAATATCTTGTTGGGTGTTCTGTTCTGCACATATACAGCTGTTCTAGCTGCTTTTGTCCATAGATGCATAGGTAGATCCTGGTCATGCAACATTTCCCTTGCTTCTTCCATGATTGTTCTGTTCTATCTTTCTGCAACTCCATTCTGTAGAGGATTATAAGGAGTAGTCAACTCCCTCTTAATCCCTGAATCACTACAAAGCTTCTTGAAGTCACCTGAGGTGAACTCTCCACCATTGTTGGATCTGAATGTTTTTATCTTCTTGTCAGTTTGATTCTCCATCAAGGTTTTGAATTCCTCTAATTTATCAAACACCTCATCTTTGCTTTTCAAGAAGTATACCCAAGTCTTCCTGGAGAAGTCATCAATAAATGAGACATAGTAAACATACCCACTAAGAGAACTGGATGACATAGGACCACATGCATCTGAGTGGATGATTTCCAGGATGTCTTTTGCCTTGCTTTCACTGCTTGGGAAATCCTTCTTAATGTTCTTACCTTTTGCACATCCTTTGCAAACACCTTCATGTTTGGTCTTGATTTCAGGAAGACCCTCTACAGCCTTGCTTGCAATTGGAAGTGCCCTATAGTGCATATGAGCAAGTCTTCTATGCCAAAGTTCACTTGGCTCCATGGATTCATGTACCATGGCATGTTCATGCTGTCCCTTCAATTTATACAAACCTCCCTCTTGCTCTCCAATCACTACTCCATCATTTATGTTCTTTCCCTTTGGCCACATTAGGACTTGGCCATCCACAAATGAAACCCTCATACCTTTTGCATCCAATGCAGATATGGAGAGTAAGTTCTTCTTGAGCCCAGGTACATAAAGGACTTCTTTCATCTTCAAAGATTTTCCAGAATCTAGGTTGTAGGAGGCTTCACCACTTCCTTTGATTGGGTATTGATAATCATCCCCAAGTTTCACCTTATGGGGTGATTCATGTTCAGATAGATTCACAAAAGATTCCTTAAACCCAGTCATGTGTTTGGAAGCCCCACTGTCAATCAACCAATCATTACAACCATGGGAGATAATACCTGTGAGAGCAGAAATTAGAACATACTCTTATTCACTTGATGCGTCATCATCACTATCACTTTCTGCCCTAGCCTTCTTCTTTGCAGGTTCATCATCCTTGGCAGCATGAGCATGGAACTTTCTTTTGTTGCCCTAGCCTTCTTCTTCGCAGGTTCATCATCCTTGGCAGCATGAGCATGGAACTTTCTTTTGCTGCCCTTCTTCTTCTTGCTGAAGTTGTTGTTATTATCCCTTTTGTTCTTGGGACAGTCTGAAGCAAAGTGACCCTTCTCATTGCATGTGAAGCATCTTAGATCCTTCTTATTCTTCTGATAGGATCTTTTTTAGTGAGAGTGCTCCTTCTTGGGATTGCTTCTTTTGGTGTGACTTGTGAGAGCTTGATCTACACCTCCCATCTTTTCCTCACGAGCTACAAGTCTAGATTCTTCTTGAGAGCATTCCTCCCATAGTTTACTGAAAGAGATCAATTTCTTTCTTGCACAGATTCCTTGAATAAAGGAGTCCCATGACCTAGGTAGGCCATTCAGAGTGGTCATAACAACTTCACCATTGTCCACTACTTCATCCACCGCTTCAAGTTGCTCCTTGATCTGAGAGACCTTGGAGAAGTAAGATTGAATGGTTTCTTCATTCAACATCTTGACCCCTTTCAATTGATTCTGCAGAGTCATCTTTCGATTTATGTTCTTCCCTTCAAATAGCTTGGTCAAAGAGTCAAACATCTCCTTGGGTGTCTTTAGAGAAGACACATGGGGTATGAGATGGTCTTTGATAGAATCACTAATGATTCTCTTTTCCTTGACCAAGTTCTTCTTATGCAATACCTTGGCCTCTTCATCCTCTGGGATAGGGATGTCTTCTTTTATATATGAGTCCAACTCATTCTCTTCCAGGATTAACCCAATCCTATACTTCCAAGCTCGGAAGTTATCACCACCTTCAAGCTTATCCTCAAGCTTGGTGTGGTGAGACATATTAAAGAGTACTTCAAATGGAAATAGAAAAAATTTAGGTCTTACCACTTGAAATGCTGAAAACTGGATCTGGTCCCGGATTAGGGTTTGTCGGAAAAACGCTAAAAATTCAAAATGTGAATTTCAATTTTCTGAAAGGATAGAAAGATGCGCTTTGATGAGCTGATCAGCATGGTTTATTTAGAATTTGAGATCAGCAAAGCTTTACCCTTCATATTTTCCTTTTTTGTCCTCCCAGGTTCACTGGGGAGAGCCCTGAATTAGGGTTTGAGTTTCCCGGATATCTACCCAGCCAAAAATCTTGATCCAAAGCTCTAAACTTCGATTGTTGCAAGGAGCTTCCAGCTATGTCTTCAGATTTTAGAAATTCCTATTTTTGTGGAAACCCTAATTTTTAGGGCCAAATCTGAAAATGATCAGAATTGAATTCTGATTGGATAGATAGATTCTCCTTGATGAGTAGATTTAATCTACTATATTGCTTTTCCAAAATATGTGGAGAGAAATCCAATAAACAAGAAACTCAAGTTTTCGTCACTGGAAAATGTCTTCTTCTCAGGTTAGCTCTGATACCATGTTAAATTTTGAGCATTAATTCATAATACTCTAGTATCTTCACTGAGAGAATAACATATACAATATATCAATGCATAAAAATCACAATAAGCATGACAAGCATCACAAGAATCAAAAGCATGAGAGACAAGAGACATAGAGTTTCCGGGGGAAAACCCTAAGGTGAAAAACCCCACAACTTCCTCAGAGATAGAGAGAGAAATGGCTCAACCAAAGTACAACCAAAATACATTGAGATAGTCTCCTAGTAGCAAATGATCCTCCTCCTCACTAGTGCGCCACTTTCTGAGTGAGAGAGATATGACTTTCCAGATGATCTAAATAGAGATCACCTGATCTCTATTTATACTAACCTGTTTTCCCAGTGACCTTATGGGGCCGACTTGTCTATCTAGATACATCCAAAATATAATATATATTTCAGGGCTGACCCCACACATGGTGGTCTAATAACCCATCGGCAAGTACACACACTTGCGACACTTGTCAATCCACATGACGACACTTCCTTATAGAGGAATAACACATCTCTAATAAGGGTACAATAAATATATATGAAATACATAGATGAAATACATTTCGAAGTTACATATACATCAACATCGACAGGACGTTTATCAGGGGATTCAGTCGTATTTGCACTCCTTTGATAGTGTGCATGAAAAAAGGGGAGTTCAAGTGGATGGAGGCTGCCCAACGAGCTTTCGATAAGTTGAAGGAAAAGGTCACTGAGAGCCCAGTGTTAGCACTCCCAGATTTCGAAAAAGTTTTCCAGGTCGATTGCGACGCGAGTGGAATAGCAATTGGAGCAGTGTTGAACCAGGAGGGTCGACCAATAGAATTCTTCAATGAGAATTTGGATGACGCGAAGCGAAAATATTTGGTCTATGACGAGGAATTCTATGCTCTTTTTCAAACATTGAAGAAGTGGAGGCATTATTTGTTTCCCAAGAAATTTGTGTTGTACACGGATTACCAAGCGTTGAGGTATCTGAATACTCACTCAAAGTTGAATCAACGACACATGAAATGGGTTGAGTTCCTACAGGGATATACATTGTAATATCCCAACTTTTTGACGGACTATGTTATGATGTTATATTGGGCCACGACCCCAGCATATGTGATTTATTATTTAGCATAAGCAATAGCATGTTTTGATTTATTCTTTCATGAGTTGATATATTGGGCATGGACCTTGATTGCTTCATTATTGAATATATATATGGGGTAGTAAAGCCCGAATGAATAGACTTATGTTTTATTATGTGAATCGGTTACAAATTATGATATACTGAGACTTTCCTCTTTTGTTACATTATACTGTGCAGAGCATGATTCATATGGATGATTATGTGGTGTGTTGAGCATGGACTCAGAAACACACGAATGACCTATATACTAGGCCTAAGCCCCGATGTATCTAGAGGACTCTTGTTACGTGTCGGGCCTAAGCCCCGATGTACGTTGAGTGTTGGGCATAAGCCCTGGATCACTCCAAGCTTGAAAGAAAATGATTACCAGATCCAAGGCCACTTAAATATTCTAGATGTGCCTCACAACCACATTCTAGCTCTAGTGTCGAGCAGAGGCTTTGGAATTGCACTAGCGTAACGCCCATGTGAGAGTGTTGAGTTCAAAGGCTCTGAAGAGAACTTGGGGTTACTAGATCTCAAGTGTTGAGTCGGAAGGACTCTGAATAGCACTTATGTATCTTACCACAACTATTTGAATTGATGAAATAAATCTTATTATCATCAACTACTGCGGGAACTACCATGTTAAAACGAGGGAATCTGACATGCAAAGGGAGAGACTAGAGGTGCCTATCCTAGCTTACCAAGACCGTCCAAAGAAGTGGACCTTATCCTTAAAAGAGTTAAAAAAGAAGTATCTTGTGAAGTGACATAAAATATAACATCACCACTTAAAGCATGAATTAACTACTAGTAGTCTTCTAAGGTTAACATGCATAAAAACCTCAAAACTATTATTATTCATAACGGTAATAATGATGTTGTTATTATTTATTTATAAAATACATTTATTTTATATAATTTATGCATTGCTTTAATAAATCAATGATGCTTTAATAATTGGATCGGAATATTAATGTGGATCACAAGTGTAGAAAGGCTTAATCAAAAACACTTTAGTTAAACAAACTTGAGAAGTCCTAGTTCCAAAAGAACTAGTAGTTAATTAAACAAATATTCTTATATCAATTATTTTATTAAATTTAAAGAAACCAGTTAATTCCAATAGTCCTAATTCACTATTTCCTACTTAAAGAGGACAAACCCCAAAGTTTGGGGGATCTTTTTTTTGAGTTATAATTCTCTTATGGAATCAAAGAGAAACTCCTTGTTCCAAGAAGTGAACCCTTCCCACATCAATTTTCCAGATCTGAACCAGCTATGAATCTAGGGCCTCCACCTCTCAGTTTTCATGTCAGAACTAGCTCAAGGGGATTCATACTGAACCAGGAACGGTTGTAGAATCATGGTTGGGAGGAACGTGGTAGTCCCAAAGTTATCATTTCCAAGATAAATTATTAGGTCAGATAAAAGTTTAGCGGTTTTCCACTAATCGTTTGACTGAGTGTGCAGGCCATTACAGGCAGGAGCAAGCTACAGAAATAAGCAGGTATGCAAAAATTACAAGACCTTCAAACTAATTATTTTTAGAATATTTATATCAGTATTGTTCTCGTTATAAGTATTAATTCAATATTTTTCCCAGAATCTAGTGGCGTTGCCTAGCAGGTCTATCCAGCTAGACTTTGCTATCCAAACGAAATTTTAGTTTCTAAAGTTAGGGTGACCGTTAAATATTGTTTGTTGTTTTTAATAAGCTGCTCTATTTCTTCCTCACACCTATTCATTAAATTCTTTTAGAAAATGAAAAGTATTATTTAGCTACTGCAAGTCAATATTTATTTTTAGACCAGATATTGAAACTTCATCTAAACCATTATTTCAAGTCCAAACGAATTACTTGTTCCAGATCATGCAGACGCCATACAGAAAATGAAACAGTAGTTGAAAAAGGGAACTTTAGACACTCATACGTATTCTTATTATTTACATTTATAAATCAAAACACAGGTCAATGGATCAAGCCCCATGGGATTTCGTTGGCCAACACATATCAATACGTAGCTGTAGCTACAGACCAACACCTTCATAAGACAAAGATTTGGGGATTAACCTCAAACACATAAACCCTGGAACAACGATTGATCAAATATTTAATACTAATAGACATGCATGCAAGATGCCCACCTGGGCGTTATCATTTCCACTTTTGCAAAGTGCTACGGTAGAACCAAGCATATTTTCTATCCAATGTTGACATTTACGAAGGGAAATCACAAAGTCATTAAAACCTAGCTCCCTCTCAGAGATAGATTCGTATGAGACCAAAACGCATCCATTGGAATTGCACAAACAAATTCATAAAATACACAGAGGTACATTAGAAATAGAAATCTATGTAAGCAACACAGGATCCAGCAGAGAAGCCTTAATTTCTTTTAACAATAACTATTTAAATAGAAAACGACGAAGTCTTTATTTCTCATACTAAAAAATAAACGTAGAAAAGGATAAATCCACAGGGTCCGTGACTGCTATCTACAACAAAGTATCATGGTGAAACCCTGACCTTCTTTCTCTCCTACATTCCACATCAAAAATTACCAATAGATAGAGCTACAATAAGAAAATGAGAATTCATTACAGCAATATAAAAATCCCATAGGATGAGCCCCATTTACATTCTCTGTACCAAAACGACATTGATAGAAAATCTGGAAACACTGTGGTTCTTATCCATATTCAAAACATATTTTCAACCACCATATTTTCTACAGGGAAGTCTTCCTTGCGTAAACCCCAAGTTCATGACTACAACGAATGTTCCAACAATGGCCATCAAAAATAGACTTCAATAGTCAAAAGTACCAGGCAAGAATTGAAAAAGATCCCATTATTACATTTCGAAACCCCATAGACGCAGAGCATTCAATGTTACAGCCAATAGGCGACACTTCCAAGACTTCCAAACAAAATCAGTGATCCAAAGACTCACGAAAGCCTCCCGTGAAATAAACGAAACATATAAATGCACCAACAGAGATGAAAGAGGCAGAATCACGTGGGTGGGTAGTTTGACTTACCCTACCATTGCTCACGCCTACAGAGTCCCTGGACACCAACAACAACCAAACGTCGAAACCATTCGTAGAAATCACCTGCCACTTCAACATGGAACCATAAGTTAAAACCCTAAGAGAGATAACAAAGGAAGAAAAGGATTAGTCATAACAGTGTTGAGAGTTTCCATACCTAAGAGAAGTATGACACTCTCTAAGCCACCAGCTGAGCTTAAAAACGCCAAGTGCACTGACCATGAGCATAGCTCAGGTCAGGGCACGAAGATACCTCCATTGCAATGACATGCAGAGCAAAGAAACCAGCGAAAACGCAGAAGACAAGACTAAGTAAAAACCCCAATCGTTACAAACCCTCACTGACATCTTGTCATCCACTATGGCTTAAAGTGTAGTTAATATTACACCAAACCCTGCTCTAGTGGAGGCTCGATTTATTTGTGTAAAAACTATAGTGTTGTCGTGTGACATTAGCCACGATTTTGGCTTAGTATGCATAGGGTCTTTCTATCATAAATATTCACATTTGCAAACCCCTTGGGTGCTATAAAATTTTATAGTTTGGTTTATCCACTAAAGTACTTGACCATCATTCATGACATTATACCTTGTAAAACTTAAACAATTGGTAGAGATTGGGCAGATTCTCTAGGGTGGATTTGTCATAGGAGAAATGCCTGCAAAAAACAAACATGAAAGTATGGTATTAGCAAAAATGCTAAGTAAGTCCAGAACCACCCAAGAGTGCTCTTACCTCTCAGTAGCCCTATCGGGGTATTTATTCCTTCGCCTCTTTTGCTACTAGTGACCCATCATAGCATTCAGACCCCTCATCAACAAAGGCCATATCACCTGAAGGTGCCATTTAGACATTTATAATACATTCATATGCATTCATTAAAACAATATGAAAGAATTGTTATTTCAGTTACACCGGCTATTGTAAACTTGTAACCAGGATACATCAGTATTTATTTCCACATTGCTTCCGCAGAATTGAGAATGTAAAAGTTAGAGAGATCATGAATTCTCAGGAATGGTAGACCTTCTTTTGTTACAATCAGTATTTACATGTTTTTCTAGTATCATAATTAACTTGCGACTATTTTAATTGCAAACAACATCTATTATAGGGACGGGAAATTTTTTTAAATTTTTGCTATTTTTTTGGGACATTACATATGTTCATGCTGCGACACAGGTCAGGAAAGTCGAACAAGGTTGTCGACGCGTTGATTCGAATAGTTGCATTGCTAAACACGACAATATTTTAGGAAATAGGAATAGAGTTGGTGAAGACAGAGTATGCGACTGACGAAGATTTTGCGAAAGCATGGGAAGCTTGTCGTGAACCATGGAGTGTCGACAAGACTCCATACTTGGATTATTTATCCAAGAGGGATACCTATTCAAGTGATGACAGTTGTGTATTCTCAGAGGATCCATGTGAGAGAACCTAATTCGAGAATTGCATAGTGGCGGATTATCAAGTCATTTTGGCATCGACAAGACCAGGGAATTGGTCGAGGAAAAGTATTACTGGCCAGGGATGGCGATAGATGGTGGAAAGTGGGTTCGACAATGTAGAGTTTTCCAGTTGGAAAAAAGAAGAAGTCAAAACACGGGGTTTTATACACCGTTTCCGGTTCCGAATACCCCATGGGAGCGCCTGAGCATGGATTTTGTGCTAGGATTGTTGAAGACACAGCAGGGAAGCAACTCAATATTTGTCGTAGTCGACAGGTTTTCAAAAATGGCAGACTTTATTCTATCTCGAAAGACAAGTGATGCGATAGGAATTTCTATACTATTCTTCAAAGAAGTAGTCAGGTTGCATGGGTTGCCGAAGAGTATCAAATCAGACAGAGATACCAAGTTTATGGGGAATTTTTGGAGAAACCTATCGAAGAAACTGGACACGAAGTTGCATTTTAGCTCAGCATATTATCCACAGATAGATGGATAGACCGAGGTGGTGAAAAATAGTTTGGGAAACCTTTTGAGATGTTTAACGGCCAACATAACCAAGCAGTGGGAGAACGTGTTGGAGAAAGCAGAGTTTGCATACAAAAATTATGTGAATCGGTCGACAGGTTTGATCCCATTCCATATTGTTCAGGGAATAAGACCACATGGAGTGGTGGATTTGGTCAAGTTGTCAACGGAAATCAGGAAAAGTGCAGATGCAGAATCATTCGCAGAGTACATGAAATAAATTCATGAATATGTGCGAAAGCACGTAGAAAAGAGAAATGCAACATACAAGTTGAGAGCCGATAGGAAGAAGAGACTACAGTCATTCAGCGAAGGAGACTTGGTCTATGCACATTTGCAGAAGGAGAGATTTCTGACAGGGACATATAACAAGTTGAAGCTGAAGAAGATTGGACCATGTAAGATTCTGAAGATAATTTTGGACAACGCTTATGTGTTGGAGCAGTCGAATGACTTGAGCATTTAACCAACGTTTAATGTCTTAGATCTATACAAGTTTGAAGAAGGTTCAAGCAGTGGAAGTGCAGAAGTGTCAAACATCAACTTAACAACGCAGATTCCAGATTGACACAAGGAAGAAATCACAGAAGTAATAGAAGAACATGGAGTCGGGCATACGCGCAGTTCACGAAGGAAGGAATACTTGGTGCGATGGAAGGATGATGAGTTGCAGTAGGCAACATGGATTTCCGAAGAAGAGTTGAGGAGGCTGAAGGAGCAGTCGATTTCTTTTTCACCTGGGGATTCTGATGCAAGAGCATCAGAGCCTGGGTAGATCAGTCGAAGTTGACCAACATAAGGAGACCAACCAAAGGGAGTGCCGACGACCACTGGTGAGTGAATCAGATTGAATTGTCGAAATCAATAAGTCTAGCAGAGAACTATTGAAGCAATCGACAGGAGTGTGAAGGTCAAGAGTCGACATGTCCATGTAGACAGACGATAAGTTATTGTCGAATCGCAGGAAGGTCGACATGTTGTTGGACTGCGACATCGACAGGTTGTGCATGAGCCAAGCGAGGAGGAAGGGGCAGACTGGCGAAGCCTTGGGTTGTGAAGGGAGCTGACAGGTGAGTCGAAGCTAACAAAAAGTATGGCCGACATCATGGTTTACTGTAGCATGTCAGAAGGATGCGTATAAGTCAAGGAGAGTACTTGGAAATAGTTTAGGGTTGCTAACGAATTTAATGGCAGTTATTGCAGGTGGGTGAAGACATGACATATGTCGTCATAGGAAGAGGTTGTGCAGCATGGAAGGGGCACTGACAATTGCAGGTCCTGCTATAGGTCTGCAGGATCATGGAAGGATCGGCTGATAGAGGATACATGTCTCGGGGATCGCAGTGGTCTCATGAACAGCAGCAACAGAGTAGAAGGCTTGTACGTAGGCGCAGAGCAGGGGACAGTTCCATTTTGTTGGAGCAGCAGAGCAGAGTTCAGGGATAAGTTCTGTAGATTGGAGGGAACAGTCACACAGCTTCCGAACACAGAGAAGATCGAGCCATAGCTCAGAGTTCTATAGTGAACCAGGAGAGTGTGAGGTCGACACACTGAGATAGCACACAGTTGCTCCTATGTTGTAACGGTTAAGGCCAACAATTAGTTAGTTATTTCATTTCCTTGCAGTTTGCATTGTAACCGATTGGAGAAGTAATATAATCCAACTTCTGGAATGTTGTTTACATCTTGTCTATGTGAACGTGTGTGTGGTGTGTATTGTTAAGCAAGAACCTTAAGTGTCTAAGGAGTATAGCGTCAGTTATCTTCATCACCATCATGTTCATGTTCTTTTTCATCATCATCATCATCTTCATAAGCATCATCATATTCATCATCATCATCATCATCTTCATCATCATCATCATCATCCTCATCGTCATCATCATTCTCATCGTCCTCATCATCATCCTCTTCATCATCATCCTCTTCATCATCATCATCATCATTATCTTCATCATCATCATCATCATCATCATCGTCGTCATCACCCTCTTCCTCATCGTCATCGTCATCATCATCACCCTCTTCCTCATCGTCATCATCATCATCATCCTCATCATCATCATCATCATCGTAATCACTATGTTCATCATCATCATCATCATCATCATCATCATCATCATCATCATTGTCATCACCATCTTTGTCATCATCATCATCGTCGTCGTCACCAACATCATCATCATCATCGTCATCAGTAGTATCATCATCATCATCATCACCATCCTCCTCCTCCTTCTCCTCATCATCATCATATTCGTCATATTCATCATCATCATTATCATCATCGTCATCATCATCACCATCATCATCTTTAGCATTGTCATCACCATCATATTCATCTTCATCATCCTCATTGTCATCTTCATCGTCATCATCATCGTCATCATCATCATCATCATCGTCATCATCATCATCGTAATCTCCCTCTTCCTCATCAACATATTCATCATCATCATCTTCTTCTTCTTCATCATCATCATCATCATCATCATCATCATTTTTGTTGATGTATTTGTAACTTTGGAAGATATTCACTTGTATATTGTATTTTTACTTTATTGTATCCCCAACGGAGATGTATTATTCCTCCGATTGGAAGTGTCGTCTTTTATATTGTAAGTGTCGTAACTTATGCTTGATGGGTTATTAGACCACCTTGATGGGGTCGGCCCTATATGAGTCATTTGGGTCAAAAGGTTATTAGACCACCCTAGTGGGGGTCGGCCCAGTCGGCATTATGTTAAGTGGTTAAGTTGAGGCCGACCTAGTTGAGTAAAGGTCAAGTCAAGTTAGTGTATAAATAGAGAGTGTGTCTCTCTCATTTTACACATTCTATTGTTCACTCACTTTGCATTAGTGAGAGAGAGGAGGAGTGCGCACAAGTGGAGGAGAAGCATACTGCTAAAGATGTCTATCTCTTGGGTTTGATCATGGTGATCCTTGTATTATGCTTATTCTATCTCTGAGGAAGTTGCGGGGTTTTTCACCTTCTTGGTTTTCCCCGGTGAAATGTTTTGTGTCTCTTGTCTCTTATGCTTGATATGTTGTACATGTTGTTCTTCCAGTTAAGATCTTAGATCAGAATGAATTAAATTCTGAAAAACTAACATGATATCAGAGCTAGCATTAAGGAAGGCATGCTATGGCATTTATGAGACTTGTTGCACTTGTGACAAATCAGAAGCTAGGGCTTGATATAGCAAAAACTAGTCATCATAGAACTTTCGCTATAAATCCATTTTGGTGAAGGTTCAGGATGTGAAATATTTACAAGTCGTAGATAACATCCCCATGTACCTTGTGTCAAAAGTACAACTTCTAATTCGTTGTACTTTGTGATTTATGATCAGTACAATATAGGGTTTCTACCTCTTCCAGATCTCAGTCATAAACAGATGACCTAGGAAAAAAGGTCACAACTTGGGCTAGCAAGCTTCAAATGAAATTTCATAAAATGTGATAGGTAGGGTATGGACTTTAATTTCAGAGTTAAGTTTTTCAAAGGCCGAAACTGAACTAGTGACACGTGGCACGCCCTACAATTTTGCTCTCCTGTTTTATCCCATAAACAGGTCAGGCTACGACATGATGAAGTTTCAGACCCCATAGATTCGTAATTTCGGAGTTACACCATAAACAATCAGGTGCATATTTCTATCAAAACAAATTTGTATTTTGAGCACCTTAATTCTTGGATCATCACTATTGTGGGAAATTAGGGTTTCAGAGAAAGTTGAAATTCTTGGAATCGGAGACCATGGTTGGATGATCCTCATCAAAATCAAAATTTAGAGACCAAGATCGAATTTTTTGGTTGGGCAGAAGGTAGGGCTTGATCAAACCCTAGTTCGGGATTTTGATCGGAAAGGTGGAAAATTATGGCTTTTGCAAAAGTTGGAATTTTTGAAATCTGTGACCACGGATGGAAGCTCCTCAGAAAAATCAAAGTTTATCACACAAGATCGAACCTTTTGGATGGGAAAAAGACTAGGCTTTATCAAAACCTAGTTCAGGATCCTGTCTAGTGAATCTGGAAGTTTCAAAGGCAATTTTGAGGGGTCAAATTTTGTAGTTTTCAAAATTGAAGTATACCAGCTTGATCAGCTCAGCAAGCCACATCTTTCCATCCATTCAAAATTTTGAAACTCAAAGTTTGAGTTTTTAGGGTTTCTTTGACAAACCCTAATCTAGCTCGAGATCCAGTCTCAGCAAATCAAAGTGGATTGGGTTAAATCCTAGAAGAAGATGATTTGGTCACCTGCATAAGTGAAGAAATTCCAGTTCCAGAAGGAGATGAGGCTGAGGCTTTGCATGAGAAGGCTACAAGCAATCCTGATAGGTATGACTTGAAGAGATACAGGTATGTTTTGAAATATGTTCATGATTAAGTTATGATATGTTTGTCTTCATATTATTGAGGTTAGTACAATCTTGATTAATCTTAGACTTGTCTCATCACCCTAGTAAAAGAATGAATGCATGTGAATGATAGAAGACATTCATTGATTAGGGTTATGCCACTTATGATTTTACTAATGCACTATGGTGTTGCATGAGGTTGATGTTGTCCACTAACATGAAAGGTACAAATCAAGTTCTAGATCAAGAACATATTACCATGGTGACATGAAGACAAAAACTCATGGATCACATAGAAGCTCCACTTATGAGGTATGTATAATTTGGTTCTACAATGGCTAACTTATGAGTTATGCAGGTTACTAAGCACAAGTCGTTAAAGAGAACAAGAAGACATTGTTTGGGTATGTTAGACATAACTAGCAAACATGATAACCAAGTATGTTTTTCCTATATCAAGATTAGAATACTACCTTCTGTTAGGATATTATACTTTTGTATAAATGATAATGTTTATTCTCGAAGTTAGAAATTTTAGTAATCAAGGGTTTATGCATATTATATTTCTTACTTTGATTGATGATATGACTAACTAGAAGAGTCCTATGGTCAAATAAGAATATGCATGAGTAAAATAAGTCTTGCCTGAAACCTTGAATACTAACGCTTATTACCTATGATCATGACCATACATATTTTAGGAACATAATGTTTTGATAGGACTGAGATTATACTAATAGATGTATGATTGTGTACGAGATATTGAGGATGACACTAGTGCACACTTAAGCATGCATAGTGGTCTAGGATGGATATAATTTCAAGGAGAGGTAATCCAGGTAGCAAAGATCAAGAGGCAGCACACTCCAAAAGTTCCTGCAAAGAAGAAAAGATCAAGAGGGATCACTTCACGAAGCAAAGATCAAGGAGTACACCCTACAACCAAACAAAGATAAGTATTTGAATTGTCAATTCCTGTATACATGATTACTTAAATGATGTTGTCCAGTCATATACATACTTATGTTCCTAGATTTAGGATAGGTATCATGCATATTAGAAAAGTTGCATTAATGAACAAGATACTACTAAATATGCAAATAATGGGTAAGTGGCCTATGGTACTGTACAACATTCCATTGCTACTTATCTAGAATGAAACCTCTTTGCTGACATGTTGGGAGTTGTGCACACTCTTAACAATGTTCTGGTAGAGATGGAAGGCATCTAGAAAGTTACAAAATATGGATAAATGTTGTATTGAAACATTGGCCAAGATAATTGCATAACTGTATGACATATGTCTTTATGCATAAGAATGTGTTTTTGAAAAACTATGAGAGGTTTCTAATCACGCAATTAGACTTGTCTTGTAGGAAAGACCATGTACCGTCACCTACAAAAAGGACTGCAACGTTTGTTCCAGCAATGAAGATCAAATCAAAACTATCTATTGAAGATATTGAAGAATCTGAAGTTCCCAGGATCCGAGATGTAGTAGTGGAAGAATGACATGATTGAGGAGTATCGGTCGATCATGAAGAATGATGTCTGGGATGTGGTCTCGAGACAAGAAGGGAAGTATGTTGTGACTTCGAAGTGGATCTAAAAGATCAAGCTTGCTGCCGATTTTGAGATGAAGGACTTGGGATGATGCACTACTTTCTAGGCATGGAGGTGTGGCAGAGTGCAGATGGAATCTTCCTTGGACAAGGAAAATATGCAATAGAGATCCTGAAGAGGTTCGGGATGATGGAATGCAAGGCCATGGCCACACTTATGGCATCGAACCTGAAGCTTCTATGTGATGCTTCATCTGATCCGGTTGATGTCATTGTGTATCGTCAGATGATTGGGTCCTTGATGTACCTGATGAACATGAGACTAGATATTTGCTTTGTCATGAACACATTGAGCCAGTTCCTGATGGATCGCAGAGGTGTTCACCCGGTTGCTGTAAAGCACATTTTGAGGTACCTGAAGGGTACAATTGATTATGGGCTCAAGTATGATGCGAAACAAAAGTTTAACCTACAGGGTTATGTTGATTCAGATTGGGCAGGCAGTGCTGCAAGTAGGAATAGCACTTCTGGGTGCTTCTTCAGTATGGGATCAGGTGTGATCTCTTGGTTTAGCAGGAAGTAGTCCTGCGTAGCACTGCGTACAGCTGAAGCAAAGTATGTTGTAGCTTGTTTGGCTAGTTGTGAGGTAGTATGGCCCCGGAAGCTACTGTTTGAGTTATTTGATCTCCTGTTGGAGGCTACTGGTATCTTTTGTGACAACCAGAGTTGTGTGAAGATGTCTGAGAACCCGGTGTTCCATGACGGTTCGAAGCACATTGAGATCAAATATCACTATATCAGGGATATGGTGCAGAGAGGAGCAGTGAAGCTCTTGTATATTGCGACAGATGAGCAGGTTGCGGATGTGTTTACGAAACCACTAGCCAGAGTGAAGTTTGAGTACTTCAGAGAGAGGCTTGGTGTTCTTCGTATTGAAGATACTTCGAGGAAGAAGTGATGGACACATTTGCAGGAGCCATTCCAAGCATGGTGAGAGGAGGATCCTTCCCATGGCTGTGGATGTAAGCACTGTGTGATGAACATCAGGATGATGCTCCAGTTACTGCTTTGGATATGCATTGGTTGGATGCTTTGTATGATAAGTTGGATCATGTATGATGACATGCATCAGGACGATGTAGTGACAATTATTAGGATGATCATGTGGGATGAGTATCAGGATGATGATCTAGATGATATGCATCCGGATGATGCTATGATGATGATCAGGACGATCATATGTTATGATATGTATCAAGTGGATGCATTGCATGATCAGTTGGATCATGTGTGATGAGTTATGAATACACAGATGCACATGAGCCATTATCGCATGGTGGTAGGTGTGTCCTCCCATGGTGCATATATAAGGGTTGGGGCCATTCCAACATGGTTGAAGTATGTCTTCCCATGGTCGTTGATGTAAGAGCTATTCCATTCAAGCATGGTTGAACTGTGTCTTCCCATGGCTGCGATATAAGTGTTGTGCCATTCGAGCATGGTTGAAGTGTGTCTTCCCATGGCGTAGATATAAGTGTTGTGCCATTCCTAGCATGGTTGAAGTGTGTCTTCCCATGGCTATGGATATAAGTGCGATGCCTTTCTTGCATGGTTGAAGTGTGTCTTCCCATGGCATAGATATAAGTGTTGATCCTTTCATGGATGGTTGAAGTGTGTCTTCCCATGCGGGTGAATGTAAGTGCTGTGTGATATGCATCTGGGTTGTGCTTCATGGACGATGAGATGACATGATCAGTATGATCATGAGTATCAGGATGATACTCTATGGCCGTGGACAGGTTGCGCAGTTGCATGTAAAAGATCCTGGGAGATCCAATAGGTTGAGTTGTGTGCTCCTAATCAGTCCTGGGATGCTCTTTCGATGTTTTGTGGTGGTCACATATAATATTGCCCTGGGAGATCCGATAGGTTGAGTAGTAAGTTCGTAATCAGTCCTGGGATGCTCGTTCAAGGTTTTGTGATGCACGTAATAAGTCCAGAGGATTCCACAATATGGCCAGTGATGATGAAGACCTGCAGGTGGTGGGCCTACATCCGGCATGAAAAAGGGATGGCTCTGTAGAACTTACTATGACGAGAAGAATTCAGAGATATCCCAGTGATCAAGATGACGAGTACAATAGCATTGATGATGATGATGCTCCATGATCCAGTGACGATGATCCAACTCTAGAATTAAAGACTTGTGCCTATATGTATTGATGATTTGTTTCAAGATAATACCTTCCTAGTTAAGAGGGAGTGTTGATGTATTTGTAACTTTGGAAGATATTCACTTGTATATTGTATTTTTACTTTATTGTATCCCCAACGGAGATGTATTATTCCTCCGATTGGAAGTGTCATCAATTATATTGTAAGTGTCGTAACTTATACTTGATGGGTTATTAGACCACATTGATGGGGTCAGCCCTGTATGAGTCATTTGGGTCAAAGGGTTATTAGACCACCCTAGTGGGGGTCGGTCCAGTAAGCATTATGTTAAGTGGTTAAGTTGAGGCCGACCTAGTTGAGTAAAGGTCAAGTCAAGTTAGTATATAAATAGAGAGTGTGTCTCTCTCATTTTACACATTCTATTGTTCACTCACTTTGCATTAGCGAGAGAGAGGAGGAGTGTGCACAAGTGGAGGAGGAGCATGCTGCTAAAGATGTCTATCTATTGGGTTTGATCACGGTGATCCTTGTATTGATGGTTATTCTATCTCTGAGGAAGTTGCAGGGTTTTTCACCTTCTTGGTGTTTCTGGTGAAATGTTTTGTGTCTCTTGTCTCTTGTCTCTTATGCTTGATATGCTATACATGTTGTTCTTTCTGTTAAGATCCTAGATCAGAATGAATTAAATTATGAAAAGCTAACAATTTTCATCATCTTGATCATCATCATTGTCATCATCATCATCGTTATCTTCATCGTCTTCATCGTCGTCATCATCATCAGCGTCATCATCATCATCATCATCATCATCATCATCATCATCATCATCATCATCATCACCATCACCATCACCATCATCATCTTCATCATCATCACCATCATCATCATTATCAACATCTTCATCATCATCATCATCATCATCATCATCATCATATCACGCTAGTAATGATTCAACAAAATTAGAGAAGCTCCCTATATCTAAAATTAGAGAAGCTCCTTGTGATCATGAAGACGATGAAGATGATGATGATGATGATGATGATGATGCTAATGTTGATGATGAAGATCATGATGAAGATGTTGCTGCTGCTGCTGCTGATGATGATGATGACGATGATGATGATGATGATGATGATGATGATGATGATGATCACGATGCCGACAATGATGATGATGACGATGATGAAGATGATGATGAAGATGATGATGATGTTGATGATGATGATTAAGATGATGATGTTGGTGGTGACGACGGCAACGATGATGATGATGATGATGATGAAGATGGTGATGACGACAATGATGATGATGATGATTATGATGATGATGATGAAGATGAATATGATGATGATGACGATGATGATGAAGATGGTGATGATGATGATGATGAGGAAAGGGTGACAATGATGACGATAATGATGATGATGATGAAGATGATGATAATGAAGATGATGATGAACCGGCCGAGAAAGGTTTTACCCTTTCTAGCAACACTCGCAGAGCGAGTGAAGTTTCACCCGAGGTGAATAAGGGGGTTGCAGGAACCAAGTTGCCACAATGGAGTTGAGGACATGCATCAAACACACATTGCACTCATAGAAACCAGAGATTATACCCTTCGTATTACGCTAACAATTCATCATTCGCATACTTAACACATAATGGACATTCGCATTAACATAATCAAACTACTCATTCGCATGAACATAAATTACCCAATCACAGAATATTAAACATTTCACAAACATTTGTATTCACCATCTAGTAGAAGCAAAGACAAAAGATAGAACCATAGTCAAACATCTTCAAGCATTCATTAAGACCCGCAAAATGACCTTCTCAAAATAGTCAATACATCATAACGCAGTTACAAAATGGATCAAAACTGGATTAAAACTCAAAAGATAAATTGCTCTCTTGATAATTGGATGACCTTAGGCTTACAATCATGCTCCTATTTATATGACACTAAGTGGTTAGAAAATGGTCCACATGACCAATTCTAACAAATTAAACTAATCTTGTGCTTCCTTGTTCTCCACGAATGACCCTTCTTTCATGGATTATCCCTTTCACACTTTATGCAGACTAATCCCATGCTAATAGGACCCCAACAGAAACTTGTGGCTCTCCCTCGAGCCACCTCAGCTGGACACCGCTGGTACTGATCTCGTTCGTCACTGTGGTAAACTTCTGAAGCTATTCTTGACATCTGGAGCTTGCTGTCATGTACTTCTCGAACTCATCCTCTAGTCTCTTGAAACCTTGATCATCTACCTCAAACTCATCCTCCAGTCTCTTGAAACCTTGATCATCTACCTCGAACTCATCCTCTAGTCTCTCGAAACCTTGATCATCTACCCCTTCTGTTCTTGCTCAGGTGCTTCAGGCTTGCTATGACTGGGGGAAAAGTTCATCGTTGTTTCCAAACTGTGAAACAGGCTAGCTATGCTGGCACATTTGTTTCGCAAATCTGGCCGTCCGCTGCTGGATCCAGCCGGCCTTCGCTCCTAGTGCTCTGGTTTTTGGGGAGACCCCGACTCTTCTAACTAATACCGCACTCTTAAACATCTCGGGTGATACCTGATCTCTGTTCCTCCCAAGTGTCTGCATTTCTTCCTTCGCTGGTTATTCATGCACGGTTGTTGTTCTTGCTCTTAGTGAACCTGGAGTGCTCCCGCTCGAAATGAAGTGCACATTTGCAACTATCTCACTTCCCTTTTGCACAAATTCCTTGGGATTTTTCACCCAACTCGATAACTCTCTGCATCTAACTTATTGTCTTGCATCATAAAACTCATTGATTCTCCTCTTCGGCCTCTCTCTACTTCGACTTACATTCTGCAATCCCTACACCGGTATTTATGATTGCTTCTTGGCACTTGATCATCATTTGCAAAATCTTATCCACAACCATCCAAATATGTCATCCTTCTTCTCCATCACCTTTCGTTGATGCTGATGCGCACTAAACACACTCTGAATTGAATTCTGTGTGCTTAAACGTGTGAAGCATTGACGAGCAACCTGGCAAGCCATGCTTTCCGCATGCTTTCCACTTTTTGTCATCATTGTTTTTTTTTTGAACCGCGTTTTCTCAGCAGCTATGCACTTGATCAAGGTGATAGGGTTTCAACCGATTCCCGTTTACTAGCTTTGGCAACAAAACCCCATCTAAACTTTGTAGCTGCACCGCACCTCCGTCAGTGACAAAATTTATGATGTACGGACCTAACCAATGCATTTGTAACTTACCTGGGTGCTTAGCAAACGTACTGTCATATTGAAGAACTGTATCGCCGCGCTAAAAGTAATTTGGTTTAACATGGTGATCGTGCCAAGACTTATGTCTGTCCTTTTCTACCTCTTGAAAAAATCCTGCGATGAACCAATCCTCATCAAGTTGTACCAATTGTGCCAATCGTTCTTTCGGTGCTCCATCGTCGCTCATGCTTGTGGCAACTACAATTCGTAGACTAGGGACAATATACTCCATCGAAATTACGGCTTCTTACCCGTAAACAAGCTTGAACAGTGTCTGGCCAATCAAACGTTTACAAGTTGTGCAATACGCCCAAAGTATTGCAAGGATCTTCAAATCCCAATCGTCCCAATTCATGTTGCATACCTTTGTGAGTGCATGCTCTAGGATTTTTTTAAATGCCTCCACTTTTCCATTGGCTTCCGTATGTTAAGGGGTGCTCTTTCTGTGTTGTATTTGAAATTACTCTGTCATCCCTGCGATTGTCTGATTAACAAAATGATTCCCTTGGTCACTCATTAGTATTTTTGGGCACCCAAATCTGGTGACCACATTGTTGAAGAGGAATCTTGCTTTCGTCGCAGTTGAGAAATCCTTCACCGACGCTACTTCTTACCATTGCGTCAAGTAGTCCATTGTAGTAATTATGTAGAGTGACCTTGTTCTTTTTCTTGGTGGGTGGATAGGTCCCACGAAGTCAACTGCTCATTTCTTGAAATCCTGTAGTGTCAATTGAGGTACTAGTGGAATTTCATCCCTTCGTGATGGCTTCCTTGTTTATTGACATACGTCGCAGCTTTCAGCATAGTTCGTAGCATCTCCATGCATCGTCGACCACCATAGTCCTGCTCGAAGGATTTTCCTCGCAGTGGCACATCCTCCATAGTGTCCTCTAGTGATCCAGTCATGTGCTTGAGCAAGAATCCTCTCCTATTCATGCGGAAGGATGTATCATGGAAGTATCTCATCTGGCCCCATTTTATACAATTACCCTGTAATCAATTGAAAATCTGTAGCTCTGATGACTAGCTACTTATTTTGGTCAGTAGTGAAGCCTTTCGACGCCTCCTCTGTTGCTAAAAACTAAATGACTTGCTCGTAATGGTCATCGACCATCCCAAACATGAACAACTGAGCATCCATAAATCCTTCGTCAATGATCCTTGGATATTCCCCTGACTTGATCCGTGACAAGTGGTTTGGTCCTGCATTCAGTCGTCCTGGCTTTATGATTATCTCAAAACCAAATTCCTGGAATATTAACAGCGATCGATAGATATTTCCTCCCAACACAGGCTTATTCACCAGGTATTTTAATACTGAATCCTTAGTGAACATTTTAAAATGCCCCCCCAATAGGTAGTGTCATAATTTTTGTAAGGCGTAGACCATCACCAACCATTCCCGTTCCGTGGTCGTATAATTCTTCTCTGCAGTAGACAACTTCCTACTTGCGAAGCCTATCGTGTGGCCGATGTCTCCTTCTCCTGGTTAGGCCAAGATGACTACTAAAGCAACTGATGATGCATCGACGTGAACGTGAAACTCCTTCATCCAAACTAGGAATGCCAATATGGGTGTGGAAACCATATTTTCTTTTAATATGTCCAGACTCTTCTAGCACTCTTCATTCCACTCAAACTTGGCGTATTTTTTAACAACTTCTCCATTGGTGTTGTGATTGTTGTATACCCTCTGATAAACTTCCTGTAGTATCCCATGTGGCCCAATGTCGCTCTCAATTGCTTGAATGTTTTCGGTGGTGGGAGGTCGACAAGAATTGCGATCTTCGTCGGGTCTACCAACATTCCTTCTCTGCAGACAATGTGCTCCAGCAAAATCCTGAACGAAGCACAGAAGATGCACTTCTTCAGGTTTAATGAAATATGGTATTGTCGAAATCATTCCAGCATTAGCCTCAGGTTTGCGACTTGGTATTTTACCAACCCATACACCGTCCAATCGTCCATATAGACGACAAGAAATTTATGAATGTAGTCTTTGAACTACTAATCTTGAAAAAATTGTTGGAGCATTCTTTAGTCCAAATGGCATCACTGTATATTGAAAGCAGCCCCATTATGTGACAAATGTAGTCTTATGTCGGTCTTCCTTCGCTATTTTGATTTGGTGATAGGCTGAAAACCCATCCGTAAATCAGTAGATTTCCTGACCTCCTACTCCTTCGAGCACCTCATCCGTGAATGGTGTCAGGAATAGTTCATGTAGGCATGCATCGTTCAACTTCCGTAAGTCAACACAAATTCAGATTTCGCCCGTTTTCTTGTCCTGGACCACCATCGGGCTGATCCACTCTGATTGTTCTACTGGTTCTATAATTCCTGCTTCCAACATTTTTTCAATCTCAGCCTGTACTCTCTCCTTGTGCCTTGGACTCAACCGGTAGAGACGCTGATTAACTATCTTTGCATCGGGTTTCAGGGGGATTGTCATTTCTCCTAAGTCCCTGGAAATTCCTTTCATCTTCGAGAATTTCGTTGGGAGCAAATCCTGAAACTCATGCAACAGATCAGTCATGTTCACAATAGTCGAATCATCCCAATAATCCCCAATGCTTGCAAACTTTGGGTTCTCCTCCAACCCAATGTTTACATTCTTGATCTTCAGTGGTTGCTGGAATTTGTCGAAAGGTATTTCTTGTGCATCGACACTACGACTTCCTTCCGACACCGGTACATATGTAGCCCTGGGATCATCCTCATCATCCGACTCTCCTGTGATATTATGGCACTCCATCAACATTTCTAGTGTCGCAGTCCACCGAAGTTCTAATGGTTGATCTGTCGGTACTACAAAAACCTTTTCTCAGATCACTTGCAATGCACTATGGATGAAGGGGTTCTCATCTGAGAAACAAAATGTTTGACTAAAGCCAATTGTTAGCTGTTCCCAAGAATTCGTCTCGCATCGCAGTTCTGCTGCAACATACCAAATCCACAGTACTTCATCTAGTGTGTGAATAAGCACATGGACCCATTCCTCTTTCTCTCATAGTCCCCATTTGCTTTCGGATTCATCCAAATGCGCCGTTGGGTCACTTGTGTCGTCAAAATTCTTTCCGTCAGATCTTTCCGCATCGTCAAACCTCACTTGCATGAGGTGTTGACATAGTGGCCAGTTTGTGATATAAGATTTGTTTTCCTCACACCAGTGCGCAGGAGTATCCTTCAAGGCTTCCTCCAAGGCGAATAGATGTTGCGGTTCTACCACTTTTTCCTCAAATTCCATGAGAAATGTAGCTAAATTAGGTAGTCCTTCGTATGTTGGTAGCGTGCGCTTATCTGTGGCTACCCTTCACAGTGACTGAGTGATCCTTGTGCACCTCCTAAATGAAACTTCATGCAACCCATTCTGCCAATTCTCGAGCGCTTCATCCGAATCCGACGATGCCGAACTGAAACTGCGCCATCCCAATTCTCCATCCGCGGTGGGATTAATGTAATCTTTGAATATGTTGTATACTCTATCCCATCCCTCTGTAAATTCATCTCTTGCTGGTTCAACGTATCGCTTCCCTTCTGCAAGGTAAAGAGGTGCGACAACCCTCATTTACCAGTCTATCCCTAACAGCGCTGGGTAGGGTATGGTATTGTCCACAATTTCAATTACATCAAAATCGACATAAGTCTTGAGGCCCTCAATCTCAACTGGAAGCTGGCACACCCGACCAAGTGGGGTAAGCTTACTCTAATTTGATAACCACAGTTGTACTGGTGACCAAGCCAACTGTGGTTTCCCCATTATTTCCCATGTCTTCTTGGTCAAAATGTTGACGTCCAATCCTAGGTCCAAGATAATTGAGTCGACATCAAATGCTCCAATTGTTACAACGTAATCTTCCACCCTATGAGCATCATCATTCTTTGGCCTGTAGGATCCATTTCACTGACTTAGATTCACTTTATATTCTCCAGCCCTATTTTTCCCTATTTTTATTCCTACCCACATGTTGCATCATTATAGCATGCGTACCCGCGAGTTGCATCACTATAGCCCGTGGGTATCAAGTAAAATGGTAAAAATCACCAGTTTATTACTTTTTACTCCCAGAAAGCGGTCATTGGGTGACCTTTGGCTCTCCATATTCCCAAGTAATGCCTCGATGTGTCCTTTCACCTACCTTTGAGAGGACTATATATTGAGCACATATGGCTTATGGATGGGAGGAGAAAGAAGAGCAAGAGAACTCTAGTGGATTTTTTCCCTGTCTTGATTCTACACTCATTGATCCTTGTAGCTGTGAACCCTTTATGTTCACCTTCCAAACTCCTATCTAGTTTGAGTTTTCCATTCATGGAGGATTGAAGTGGTGGAGGCACATGTGGATTGATCCATATCTTGGTTCAGATTGGTTGCCGGCAAGAGGTCGTATCACTTTGTACTTCTTCTTGTTTATTAATAAAAATACTCATATTCTCGTCCATTAATGTTGTAAATGTTGTTATCTTACATTTGGTTGCATTTACTTGTTATATCATGGGCCATTGTTATTGATGATATTAATGCCATTTATATATTATATGTACTTGTCATATATTGGCTGTCAAGACTAATTTGCAGATTCAAGTGCATGGATTGAAAAGCTCCAACGGGGATCTACGTCAAACGTTTGGATCGAGGTTGGTTATCTTCGTCCTTATCTTAGCATTGTCATTTATATAACATAGTTCTGAGAATTGAGTTGATTTCTGGTAATCATCTATCTGTTGTGGTACACCCCAAGCCAAAGTGAGTTTTCTCCAACACAAAAATGGCGACTCCACTGGGGAAAAAATTCATCTTGGGGATTTTTTGAGCATTAGTCCATAATTAGAGTTGTTGTTTGTCGAAACTCTGTGTCACTTATCTGCCGTTGAGATACACTAGAAAACTTGCTTTTTCTGAGCCATTGGAATCTCTTTTTTCCATTTTACCTTTCCTCACCTGCGGGCTAGCATAGCTTTGCCCACGTACACCCACCTCTGTTTACTCTACTGCTCGCGGGTACCCGCAGGTATTCCTTCAACAGTAGCGTATAACTCTGGATTTTGTTGGTTTATGACCTTTGGTTGTTGCTGGGTTGGTTTTGGTTGATCTCGAGTCTTTGTTGGCCTGTTTTTTGACTGTTCCATGCCTTGGTTGTGACCAGAACTCTTCGTTTCTCTTGGTTGAGCCTTGTTGTTTTTTTACCCATCTTTGGATTTAGCCTGGTTGTCTTAGTGATCTCCTTGGCATATCAGTGACTAGATAGTAGGATTTTGCTTGCATTTTTCATTTCCATATATATTGAAAAATACAAAAATACATAGTTTTTGCATTTTCCTTTCGTTATAAAGAGAAAATACCATTTTTTTTTTTGCTTTTAGGTATTGCATCTTGCATGGAGTGCTTTATGCCTTCATTTAGATTTTGATTGTGCATTGAAAGAAATATAAAAGGATTGCATATTTATTTCGGAATTGTTGGTTTGATTGTGCATATTAGGGGCATTGTTTTCATTGGATAGATGAGTCTAGGATTTGACGATTTTTCATACCATTGAGTCTTACACATCACTAGTTTCACGATCATATCCCTTGAGTAATCACAGCCATTAAAATTAACGCTTAATCTTAAAATTGATTAGACTGATTTTATTTATAGGGTACACCAACTAGCATAGGTTTAGAGTCTCGGAATAGATCATTGTGAGTTAACAATCCAAGACTACTAGACGAAACATTAGGTGTCTGACCAGGGAGTGGAGGAATCCATGGTATATATCAGTGTTCTCAGGAAGCTCTACTCAAGCCAGAGTTAAGCACAAGGTCAAGGGAGGTTGGTTGAAGGGATATCCCTCTGATACCGGCTGAACGTGGGAGATATTTCCAGGATTTGCTCATATCTGGGGGTACCGGAGGTTTGTCCTCTTGTGCTTTGGGCTTAGCTACCCTTCCCATACGACGGATCCCACCTATGACTATCCCCCTGAACATTGGTTATATTGCAGTGACCATAGTTTCCTTACCTAGGTATCGCATAGGGTACTTGCAGTGGTTATACTGTTTGTGTCCTGAGTCAGATAGGGATTGGACAACATAGTTGTGTTTGTGCAGTGGACTTGACCTTGTACATGCAGTGAAGCCTGGGTGTCTCTATAACTAATTTTGTTACCTCCGGCTATAGTTTGGGAGTCTCAAGCCTCTCCTAGGCGAGACATATCGGCTCTAGTGTCGGGAGCTTATTTAGCCACTCTATTTTTATGCTCTTGGCTGTAGTTTCTCTAGGTGTGTGCTTTTGATTTACCGTTTTTGATCGATAGTTGGCCTTTAGGGGACGTCTCAATTATATATTCTCTCCAAAGATATCGTGGCGCGGAGCCCTACTCTCCGCCGGTCCTGTCGGTTGGATGGTTTAAAGTCGGCCGAGCTTTCATGCCGTGTTGCTAGAGGACGCCGGAGGGCTCCCTCTTAGTCTTCGGATTCTTAAGAGACTTACGTCCAAGACGTCATGACTGCTACACCTTCCGATACTGAGGAAAAACCTTTGACTCCATCGGGTAGAGTTTACCATACTTCCGATCCCCATACTCCTCGCGAGGAGTGGGGAGGTGATCCACCTAAGACTCAACCTAGTTCTATTTGGCCTAATCCACTTGAACGAGATTCGTTCAATCCTTTGAATCTGGAAAATTATCTTTACAGAATTCCAACCTTACCCGAGGACGAAGAACAGGACAACACGTTCATTCCTTCGTTTCCACTCAGTTATAGACACGGGATGCTAGAGTTACATGATGATACTGGCCCTACGATCAACCTGACAGCACTCTCGTTTGTTATGCCTAGTCATAGTACCATCGAACCTTCCACTACGGTTGGTAGTCACGTTGGCACTAGTCATAGTGTTAGCCATACTATACCCACTAGGGGCACTACTCTCGCTGGGGGCACTACATTGTCCACCCACACACATAGTATGGGGACTGGTCATGTTCCTCCTAAAAATGCTAATGTTGGAAGACGACCACCTCCTAGGATTTCCCAACCTAATAGGAATGTTGTTCGAAATACGACTCACCATCCACCACCTAATACATGTGCCGCTACTCGTCAACCCAGGACTACTTTTATGGATGATAATGTTCCTCCCAACCACGGGGGTGGACACATACCGCATACTTTTGCGTCCACTGCCGCCACTAGTAATGATAATGTAGGCGGTGGGAATATTTCCTATCCACATGGACATCACGCCACCATCCCTACTACTAGTCACACCAATATTGGAGTTGGGAATACTTCTCATGCTTCTGGTCACCATGCGACTGCTCAAGCTAATCCTAATGCTGGGGGTGGGAACATACCATACCATTACGGTCATTACAACACGGTTCCCGCTATGAATAGTACATACATGCCCCATACTCATGGTGGAAACCCTTACTACAACACAGTCGGTGCTGGCCACCAGTATAACCCACCACCCCAATATGGTGCCAAAAACACGCATATACCTGCTTACTCTCAAATGGGTCAGGCAGGAGGAGGTTATCAATATTATGGCCATGGGCAAGCTTATGGTTAGTCAGGTCCTTATTATCAGCAATTTAACCCTCACGGTCAAGCTTTTGGTCCATCTTATAACACGGTTCCGTTTAACCAACCTTTTATGGGGGCTTATAATCAAGCTTTCCAGCCTCAGCTCCCATTCGTTGTAGGATTGAATCTTCCGTATCTTTCAAAGCTCACGAATGATCCGGTGTGTCATGACCCTACTTGGTCCCCAGTCCCTACCAAACTCCCTTCAGACATTCTGAACTTTGAGGGGAAAGGTGGTGAGGACCCGGGAGATCATGTCACGACGTTTCACCTTTGGTGCTCCTCCAACTCTTTGAATCATGACTCCGTTAGATTGCGACTATTTTAACGCACCCTCACGGGGGTAGCCGTGAAGTGGTACGTCGAGTTTCCTGGAAACACCTATAGGGGTTTTAACGAGATTGCTTTGGTTTTCTTAGATCACTTCCAGTTGTCGGTTCGCTATGATACTAGCACTGAAATTTTATCTACCTTTCGTTAGAATAAGGCCACATATATTTCTGACCACGTTCAAGAGTGGTGTTGGCGGAAGAGGTTAGTGAAAGCCAACATTCCTCCAGAGTTCCTGTTGGAATGGTTTCTCAAGTCTCTACTCCCATACATTGCTAAGGATGTTTTGATGTCCGGCACTGTGACTGAGGAACAAGCTATCTTGAAAGTCCAGCAGTTAGATTTATTATACTCTCAGTCTGGTATTTTGTATGACATCATCCTTGATGCACCGTGTACACGTCATGAGCCCACGTCACTTCCTAGACCACATGCCGATGGCATCGTTGGATCTGCAAACACTCGCCCTATAGAGTTGGTAGCTAATCAAGTGCATAATTTGTTGCTAAACCAGTCTGCTCTTGGACAGGTTCACACCTTGTCCACTTCCACCCCATCGTCTGATGTACACAGTGTGCAAACGACAAACCAGTCAGGTAACCAGCAACCTGGTGGTAAGAAAAAGGGGAGAAATAATCGTAAGGGTGGAAACAATGGGAATAAAAATAATAATAGCAATCACAATACCCCCCGTAAGGATAATTCCAACCCTCCTCGAGAAGGTGAAAATGCTGGTGAGGATTGTAAACCTAGGCGTAAGGTGAAGTTTCCATGCAAGCTTTGTGGGGAAGACCACCTTACTCACTTATGTCCTCATATTGAAGAAGCATCGAAGCACTTGGCACAGATCCCAGCTATGTTGAAGGATCCCCTACCTCATCACCAAAACATGGCTTCGCATGCTCCCACCACCGGTAATGGACCTACTGAGATGGAAATGTCTTCTTCCTATACTAGTGGTTATGGATGTGTGAACATGGTTCAGTCAGAGGTTAGTGTTGCCACTCGTCAGCGTGATTATGATGCACCACAACCCAATTTGGGGAGTGAGACTCCCCCTCCTCCTGACAATTCCTTGCATATCGAGAAGCCCTCTATTATGCAGCAGATACTGAAAGGTGTTCTTAAGCACTCTACGCATAATCCTAATGCTCGAGCCACCCACAACTACTCCATTGTAGAATATTTGGACCAAACTCCGTGTGCCATGTCGGCTCTTGAAGTTTTGCAAACCTGTCCTTCTCAGAAGCATGCTTTTTTGAGTGTGTTAGGAGTTCAAGATGGAGGAAGTCCCATTGTTATCAAGTTTGATACTACTGATGTTCAACCTCGCTTACCCTACCACGTGGATTTTCAAATCTAGGTGGTGTGCCTTCAGAGTTTTGTCAAACATACTATGGTTGACGAAGGTGCTTCTGCATTAGTAATGTCGTTAGCTTGTTGGAAATATCTTGGCTCTCCTCCCCTACTCGCGTCTAGAACCATGCTCACTGCATTCGACGGTCGTTCATTCAAGCCACATGGAATTATCCCTTCCCTTTTTGTCTCCTTGGGAGGTAAGTTAGTGCCTATTGAAGTCGAGGTGGTTGATGCGCCCATTGAATACAACCTTTTGCTTGGTCGGAATTGAATGTATGCCATGAAAGCTGTCGTGTCCACTGTATTTAGAGTTATTTGCTTTCCCCACGAAGGCAAGATCGTGACCATCAATCAGCTGGATTATGTTAACTCCTCTTGCAAAACATCCACGGGATCCACAGTCCCACAGGTTACTCATTCTAGCCAGCAACTGGGAACATGGGTGTTGGCATGTACCCTTCATTGATGGGAACTTATGATTTTTCTGCACCTGTGAATTTTATTGGAACCATTACCGACGATGCGTCTCCTCCTTCGCACAATATGACATTCCAAACTTCTTATTTTGATGATCCATGGACTTTACCATACACGAGTTCCACGTCTGGAAACATTTCGCATGTCGGGATGTCTATGCCACTGTCTGTAGCTGAGCTTGCTTACCAGCATATTCAACAAGCCACTACAGAACTGGATCTCTCTTCTTCCCAGATAGTTGAGGAAGATCCCGTTACACTGCTATTTTGGGCATCCAACTCGTCGTGTTCCCACGATTGCCTCGATGATACTTTACCTTTCGATGAAGCTATTATGGAGGCCATGTGTGGTAGTGAGAGACCTTGGGAAGATATGCACCATCGCTCTTATTTCCTTCCCAAACTCAAGCTCACCAAACGAGAAGAGTTTAGGACGACTCTAGCAAAGATGGTTGGTCACCCTGTGGCTCTTTTGGAGTCACATGATGTTTTCGTGGAAGGGAACATGGCTAATATTTCCGCAACTATGTCGATCAATATCTCTCGTACTCCTGGAATAGTTGAGAATGTTTACATCGGTGACGATTGCACTCCTGAAGAGATTGCTATTTACACTGAATTGTTTACAGAACTCCGAGAAGCTTTCGCCCGGTCATATGAGGAGATGCCAGGAATAGACCCCCGCATTGTGGAACATGAGATTAGAATGTATCCCAACACTAAACCGGTTCAACAACGCTTATGTGATGTGAACCCTAGAAAGGAAGCCGTTATCAAGGCAGAGGTGGAGAAACTGCTCAAAGCTGGTTTCATCTACCCCGTTCCCCTTACCGAATGGGTGTCAAACCCCGTTCTTGTAGATAAGAAGCAGGGAATGATCTGTATATGTACCAACTTTAGGGATTTGAACCGTGCATGTCCGAAAGACAACTTCCCCACACCATTCATAGATCAAATCTTGGATGCTTGCGCTGGGAGTGAGATTTTTTCCTTTATGGATGGATTTTCTAGATATAACTAGATTCAAATCAAACCCGAGGATCAACATAAGACAGCTTTTATTTGTTCTTCGGGAACATTTGCATATCGGAAAATGCCCTTCGACCTTAAAAACGTCGGAGCTACGTTTCAGCGCGCCATGACCTACGCCTTTCACGATCTTAAAAATATTATGGAGGTTTTCTTAGATGATCTTGCCGGCCATTCTCGCAAGAGAATGGACCACCCCAAGCACCTTTGCATGATTCTCGAATGATGTATATGATACAAGATTTGATTGAATCCTAACAAATGGATCTTTACTGTAAAGACGGGTCGCCTTCTGGGATTCATAGTTTCGAAAGAGGGTATTAGAGTCGATCCTCTCAAAGTTGAGGCAATACCTCAGTTGCCTCCTCCGTGTAATTTGTTACAACTTCAGAGCCTCCAAGGGAGAGCCACTTTTCTATGTCGTTTCATAGTCAATTATGCTAGTCTTACCAAAGGTTTCGCGTGCTTATTGAAGAAGGACACACCTTTTATCTGGGATGAGCGAGCCCAGCAGTCTTTGGACGCCCTTAAGAAAGCTTTGGTATCGGCCCTTGTGCTTAGTCCACCAGACTTCGCACGAGATTTTATCCTTTATGTGGCCACGTCCCAAGAGACAACTGGCATGGTCTTGGTTTAGGTGGATGATGCGCTTGTTAAGCATGTCATCTATTACCTTAGTCGAAATCTAGTAGACACTGAGCTAAGAAACACTCACGTGGAAAAGATGGCACTTGTGATTGTTCATTCAGTCTAGCGGTTACGACATTACATTTTGCTTAGGACCACCATAGTTGTCGTGCATATCAATCTGTTTCAGTTCGTGCTATCACGACGCCTTATCGGGGGGGAAGTACAATAAATGGATTGTTATCCTTCAGGAATTTGATCTCGATTTTGCTTCAGCAAAGTTGGTGAAATCATTGGTCTTTGTTGAGCTTATGTCGGACCTTCCGAGACTTGATGAGGATGTCATTCATGAATATTCCTTTGTGGATGAGCACTTATTTCTTATCTCGTCAGAGGACCCTTGGTATGGGGATGTCATTGTATATCTCCAAACTTTGAAGTTTCCTCTGCACTATTCACGAGATGAGCAATGGTGTGTGAAACATCACGCTAAAGATTATACTATCGTTGGCGACACTTTGTATCATCGAGGAAAGGATTCTATCCTACGTCGTTGCTTAATTCATGAAGAAGTGGAGCGGGTGCTTAATGATTTCCATGCTGGGGCATGTGGCGGTCATTTATCCGGGCTTGCTACAGCCCAAAGTATTATGCGAGCTGGTTATTTTTGGCCTTCCATATTTAAGGATTGTGTTAATGCTGTAAAGAGATGTCACCCTTGCCAACTGTTTTCTCGGAAAATACACTCGCATCCAGCGCCCCTTCATCCGGTCGTCACCGTCGGTCCCTTCACCAAGTGGGGGGTGGATTTCATGGATTGCAAACCAGCTTCGGCTGGGGGGAATCACCATATCATAGTGGTCGTGGACTATTTTTCCAAATGGGTTAAGGCCATGGCTACCGTTAAATCCGATGGTGCTACAGTAGCCCACTTCGTATTCAATCAAATTATAACTCGGTTCGGTATTCCGAAAGAGATTTTCACTGACCATGGAAGTCACTTTCAAAACAAGATGATGGAGGATTTGTCCCTCAAGCTTGGGTTTCGTCAAGAACACTCATCTTCTTACTATCCCCAAGAGAATGGTCAAGTAGAAGAAGTCAATAAGTCTTTGAAGACCATTCTCCAACGTACCATCCAACAAAGCAAGACCAATTGGCACATCATGTTATATCCTACTTTGTGGGCATATCGAACCGTAGTCAAGACTGCCACCGGGTTCTCACCATTTCAACTAGTTCACGGTGTGGAGTCACTTTTACCGATTGAATGTGAGATCCCTTCACTTAAACTAGCCATAGAGATCCTCCCTGATACGACGGGTCTTGAGCAACGTTTAATCCACCTTGAGCAACTTGATGAGCAGCGTCGAGATTCCGATGTGGCCATAGATGCCAACAAACGTCATGTTAAGGTTCAATATGATAGGTCTGTCCATCCCCAACAGTATGCTGAAGGTGACTTGGTCCTCTTATATGACCAAGCTAAAGAACCCCTGGGGGCAGGAAAGTTCAACCCCATGTGGCACGGTCCTTACATCATGAGGCGTGTCCTGGAAAAAGGATCCTATGAATTAGAAGACTATGAGGGGACTGTCTTGAAGGAGCCTAGAAATGGGCTCTACCTCAAGCGGTATTACGCTTGAACCTCTGGCTCAGGCTGATACTTTTGTATACTATTGTATAGTTGCTTCTGTACATAGTTTAGATTTCTTTTGGTTTTCGGGTCCACTGATTAGCTTCCGTTTGATTGACAGATGTCAGCAAAGCTTCCTACGTTCTTAGGATTCACGGATTGTGCTAGCCGTCATACGCAGCAGCTTGCTTCTACTGCCTGGGTTATTTTCTCACCTGACCACCTAGTTGTGTCCTCAGGAGGTGCTTGTCTTGGTCCCACATCTAACAATGTGGCTGAGTATAGTGCCATCATTGAGCTACTTCGGGATGCCATTTCCCATGGCGTCGAGTCTTTAGAAGTCCGCCTGGATTCACAACTAGTTGTGTCTCAGCTGAATGGCCAGTACTGTGTGCGAGATCCTACGCTATTACGGAAATTCCTAAGGGTAAGATTCTTGGAACGATATTTTGTTTCAATTACATACATACATGTTCCAAGAAGTGTTAATCATATATCTGATGCATATGCTAACTATGTATTAGATTGGCATTTGTCACATTCATCATGAAGCACATAAATAGAAAGACATTCATACATTTGTACATACACACATATGGTAGAACTGAGAACCAAAGTTATTATATATATAAATATTTCCAAAATGGTAGTGTCATACAAAACTGGAGCCCGTAGCCCTCAAAATATACATATCAATACAAAAAATGAGATCCTGGGATATCTATTCCCTCTGAGGAGGCCTAGCTGCCGCCTCGACGGGATGTGTCTCATAGAAATACTGTACTGCATTGGCTACCCGCTGCAGTAGCTGCACCCACTCACCAAGAACACCCACTACTTGGCGCTGCATGGCCTCAGGTAGTCGGGCCACCTCTATCTGTGGTACCCGGGAAACCATCTGTGATATGTTGCACCATAATGTCTGTAGAGTGCACCCTGCTGCAACATCTCCTGCCTCATCACCTCTACCCCGACGACCATGTCTCGGGAAGCCCTCGGGTCTCACTAGGCCTTTGTCTACGAGCAAATAGTCAAACCTTAGCACTTGATACTACCACCAAAAATATTTTTGTACTTCAACTATAATAAAAAATCCATAAAAATTTAATAAACACAAAACCAAAAGAGTGCTCACCGATGTCTCCGAATGCTACGCCTGGTGGGAGCGGCATGTCCCGATCCTGTCTGAAGTCTATCCGCGCATAGGGATAGTCCTCTATAGCGATCACCTGCCGATTCCACCAGTGGAAGAACTCCTCAGTATATGGTGATGCCAGACGGCCACAACCCTGTCGTGTCAAGATCTAATCCCACCGAGTCAGGGTTGGATCGTAGAGGCTGTGAGGAGGAACATCCACCCTCGGACTAAGCCCTAGAACCCTCTCGAAGAAGAAGCTTCATAGGATACTACCATACCCAAAGTTTTTGGCCTTCCCCTCTTTGCATTCTGTCAATTTTGTCTTCATAGACACCAGCAGTGTAGTACACTAGTCGAATACCATAGGTTGCATGCATTGTGATGCATAGAACATCACCGTCCTGGATGTCTGGTGCAGAGTTTTGGATCCGGTGATCCGCACCAAGGTAGACACAATGATCTTTGTGGTCAGATCTACTATGGCTTTGACAGGCACTTGAATTCCCACCGCTCATGTGTTTGCGATACAATACCGCGCAATGTAGTCCTGAACAGTGATCCCACCACCCACGGTCTGAGATTGAATACTGGCCACCTCACCTCTACGGGACAAACCAGTAATGAAGTAGATATCTTCCACTTCTAGTGTGAGGGTTTTCCAATTGAGGATGAAGTTCTGTGCATTCACATCCCAGTAGTTTATCAAGTGAGGGAGTAATAGGTTTTGGGACCTTAAACCCCCTATACTCCAGAACTTGTACAACCCACATGCTTGCAATGCCTGCTGTTCTTGCACATCATTGCGCACGGCCTCATCAACTTGGTCATGCTCTCTCTCCCTCCACTCTAGAACCATCCTAGATAGAGAAACATCAATTTTTGGTCAGTTTCTTGTGTAAACATTTCTTCATGGCCATACCCGCAGGCTAATTTGTATATAGGTGCGGGTACCTGCGGCCAGTCTATTTTTTGACTACGCGTTTGGTGCCCTACTCGTGACCCGCATAGTTATAGCCCGCGGGTAGCGCCGAAGCCATCTAGGGCTTGGCCAAACTAAAAAACCCACCGCTGAAAACTAAAATGAAAGCATTGAAATGAAAGGTATGGTAGTGACTACCAACCTGCTCCGAACGGTTCGATGAACGATCGCTCTTAGCTCCTAGAATCGGCAACTAAACTTTCAGGTGAAAACTAACCAAAAACTCCAAATGTGGTGAATAGTAAAAATGAATTGTGAATTGTAATTTTTTATTACTATTTATAATTTTTAGGACCCACTTGTCTATAGTTTTTACCATTTTGTGCCATTATGGACTAATATAATGTCTCGGAGTAGTATTTTTTAATTAGATTTCTTCGGCGAAAGTCATTTTGGACCTTTTCACACCTACGGTAGGTACGTTTCACACCTGGCATATAGGTTAGATTCCATTTTCATGTGCATTCTTCATTTGACCTATTGACCATTTTCATAAACCCTAGGTGCGACCTCACTTCGTAACTGACATGGAACCTTCACACTGCTATAGAAGTGTCGTTATGTGGCGGTAGGGATTTTCTGAACATGGGTACCCTAGTTAGAACCCCTTTGTGCATTCTAGTGCCCATGCCGTTGTTTGTTCTTAAGTTTGGGAGTCCTTTGTAGTTACGGTATGACATTGCGATAAAGACTCATACTCTACTTTGTCTTATGCTGGCCATCTCCCTTAAGGACTCCCCTTAGTTATATCATTTTGTGATTGCATTGCATCATCCTGCTTTCCGCTTGAGCCTTGTGTCAGCTCCCTCTTACTCAGTTGTTAGCCTGGTGCCTGAGCACTTTTCCCTGTTGAGCCCTGCAGAGCTTATATATTTTCCCTTCACAATTTGATCACCTTTTGACCCTGAGGGAACATTCCCACCGAGTGTCCACATCCTGCATGCACTTCCTTGCATTGATCATAGGTATGTTCCACCACTTGGAACTAGTCTGCTCCCTATTTGACACTTGTTCTCTCACTTATTGTACTATAAGCAATTTTATTCTTTTTCAAGCTTTTCCCAAATATGAAAAAGACCAAAAAAAATCAAATATTCCAAAAAGCCGGACGGGATTATGGTTACTATTTCTTGTTGGCAGCTGTTGTGTTGTCTTTGAACAGAGCATTCATTCCACTCTGTACATTATGAGTCGGGACTATAGTTGGACCTTAGGAGCTGTACTTGTTTCTCAGTTTTCTCCACCGATTGGTTAAGCTTCCAGTCATTATGGAGCCCTTTGTAATGCCCCCTGCATTGCACAGTTTATGTCAAGTCTATGCTTCCTGAGTCTATCCATCTACTCATGCTCTTGTTCAAAGGAAGTCCTGAACCAGTGTCATCCACTCCTCAGATTTCTTGACCATTGCATGTCGGCCATCCTTATTGAGTCAGTCTGTTTTACCTAAGTTCTTCCAAATCATTCAATGTAGTTGGTACCTCGTGCTGGTTGATGGGGGATTCCTTAATTCCCTCCTTCCAGCGAGTCTCGTTTTGTCGACTTCAACCCATTTATTCCGGGACTTGAGGCTTAGAGTTCGGTTGAGTACCTTGAGGCTTGCAGTCATTAGTGGCAGGTTCTCTCGCCCTTGACAGTTTTGGGAATACATCAATGTCCCCTGATCGATGGATTCATCCTAGTGTTCGACTTCAACTCATTTATTCACACTCTGATGATTGTACTCTGTGCCTTGATGCCCATTTTCATTATTGGTGGGTTATCTCGCGTCTGTTAACGGTATACATCATTGACAGGTAATCAGACAATGTCACATCAGGTTCGAACCCAACTCCTTTTATTCACTTGATGGGACTTGCACCGTCAAAGACTTGTGTAGAAGACCCCAGGCGATAGTGGCATTCAGTATGCTACTTATTACTTTGACTTTACATCTGAGATATCACCTCTCAGATATCAGCAATTTGTACCTCCAGTTTTCACCTGTTGTTTCCTTTTCAGTAGGAGATCATATCTTACTGTAGAGGGATCATGGCTATGATCACTTATGTCATATATCCATTTATGTACTGCCTATTCATGGCCATTGTATCAGATTGTTATACTACCGATATGTATTCAGGGATACTATTGTATTATGATGAGTGAGCTGCTCTTTCCACTTGTGTCTCCATCACTCCACTTCTGAGTTTTATAATGTATTTCGACCATCGTAGCATCAGTCTCTGACCTCACACATTAGGGGGCATCTGTTACAACGTAATCTTCCACCCTGTGAGCATCAGCATTCTTTGGCTTGTAGGTTCCATTTCACTGACTTCGATTCACTTTATATCCTTCAGCCCTATTTTTCCCTATTTTTATTCCTACCCGCATGTTGCATCATTATAGCATGTGTACCCATGAGTTGCATCACTATAGCCCGCGGGTATCAAGTAAAATGGTAAAAATCACTAGTTTATTACTTTTTACTTCTAGAAAGCGGTCATTGGGTGACCTTAGGCTCTCCATCTTCCCAAGTAACGCCTCGATGTGTCCTTTCACCTACCTTTGAGAGGACTAAATATTGAGCACATATGGCTTATGGACGGGAGGAGAAAGAAGAGCAAGAGAACTCTAGTGGATTTTTTCCCTGTCTTGAGTCTACACTCATTGATCCTTGTAGTTGTGAACCCTTTATGTTCACCTTCCAAACTCCTATCTAGTTTGAGTTTTCCATTCATTGAGGATTGAAGTGGTGGAGGCACAAGTGGATTGATCTAGATATTGGTTCAGATTGGTTGCCGGCAAGAGGTCGTATCACTTTGTACTTCTTCTTGTTTATTAATAAAAATACTCATATTCTCATCCATTAATGTTGTAAATGTTGTTTATCTTACATTGGGTTGCATTTACTTGTTATATCATGGGCCATTGCTATTGATGATGTTAATGCCGTTTATATATTATAAGTACTTGTCGTATATTGGATGTCAAGACTAATTTGCAAATTCAAGTGCATGGATTGAAAAGCTCCAACGGGGATCTACATCAAACGTTTGGATCGAGGTTGGTTATCTTCTTCCTTATCTTAGCATTGTCATTTATATAGAATAGTTATGAGAATTGAGTTGATTTCTGGTAGTCATCTGTCTGTTGTGGTACGCCCCAAGCCATAGTGAGTTTTCTCCAACACACCAATTTGTGCCGACATTCGCATCTCTCTCCCCGTCTTCCTCTTGTGTATGCGATTGACCTTTTTCTCCTGGAATGTACCCTCCCGTTGATTCAACAGATTGGATATTTCTTCCAACGCATCCTGATCCATTGCCAACTCCAAGAAACTCTCCAAGAAGGATCGTAAGATGTTAGCCTCCATCCGCGACTTTGTCATTTCGAACGTCCATGGCATATCGTAGATAAATTCTTCCTGAAGAGGTAGCTGCCTACTTTGTCTCATCACCTCCTGTGCTTCTAAGAAAATATCCCTTTCGACTTTTGCATTAAAAGTGATGCGGTTCAGTGTTGTTGGTTAGACAGTATCCTGTGACCTATCGAATCCTATCACATCTCCTCCTCGTGTCACTACTCCAATAGTCGCAGTGTGACTTCGAACCTCATTTGATATATTCTGTACAATTGGTGCTATATTCTGATTCTGGTTCTACGAAGGTGGTGGCAGATTCTTGGTCTGCCATTTTGCAATGAGCTACGGACAATATTCAATGCCATGATCCACAGTGCTGCAATAAGTGCACTGCGGTGTTCGATTCAAGAAATCCCTCTATAGTGCCCTTGCTTCCCATAATTGTAACATATAATTGGTCCTCATCCTTGCCGAGCAGCTTCTTCTCGTCTTGCGCCAGCACCTCGACCTCCGCAGAATCCTCCTCTACCACCTCCATGCGGTGGCCCATATGGTGGGTATTGTGATTGTCCATACTGCGGCTATTTCGGTGGCCCATAGGGTGGGTACTGCAGTGGCGGATACTGCAGTTTCCCATACTTCCCCTGATCATACTGCTTCGGTTAGTGATTATACTGGGCCGACGGTTGATTATACTGCTGTTGTTGTTGACCTGGTGGTTGTTCTTCTCCCGTCTAAAGTATGTAGCTGCAGTCCTCTACTGGAGTAGGCCATAATATCTACAATCGTTCTCATCATGGCCAACCTATTTACAGAACTTGCAATACAAGTTCGCGGGATTTTACACCATCTTCTGCAGGTACACACACTCTTCTGGTCGATGGCCTCTCATCTGACAGACACGACACCAAGGCAACCCTCCCTGACTGAGGGGATTTGGTGCACTTGATTGCAAGTATTCTCAAAATTCTGGGCACTAATCTTTGTGGTGTCCTTCTGTCCTACACCTAGTGCACTAGACATCTTTGTGGGCCTCTTTTCCTTTCTTCATGTCTTGTAGCTGGATCATCAAGTTTGTCAGCTGTGCCTATATTCGACCCATGCACAAACCTGTTTCGCCGATTGGTAAAGCCTCCATCTTCATCGCAATCTCCAATGCTTCGGCTTGGGTTGCAACCTTCTATTGCATTAGTGGTCCGTGGATGTGTGGTACCAATACTGTGATAAACCACTCCTTGTGCTGCATATCATTTATCCCAAAACTTACCTTCTCTATCAGTTTTTTGTAGTGCTGATCAAATTCCCATACCGGCTCATTTGGGCATTGCTTGATTTCTTTGAGCTCGGTGACATAGTACAACTCCGATTTTGTCTTTCTAAATTCATCGACCATTCCTGCTTTGATCTGCGCCAATGAATTGGTTGGTGTTCTTGCCGGAACCCTTGTAAACTTCATAAACCAATCTAGCACACAACCCCTAAGGGTCATCCCTAGATGTCCCTTTTTAATATCTTCATCAGGGACCTGCTTCACAGTCCATAATGCTTCGCACAAAAACCAATACTGCTCAGGGTCCTTAGTCCCATTCCCCTGGGAAGTGAGCATTTTTGTGTCGTCTTCCATTCTAACATTCCTACTCTTATTGTTTACTGATGCACTACTTTTACCGCTGCACGTAGGGAAACTTTGTGAACAGCTTGTGTTTCTTTCTGTGAAATTCTGGGTAGTGCACGGGGTTGCAGGTATGTTGTAGCTTACGATCCGTCTCTCTTCTTCTTATGGGGTAGCCTGGTAACTGTCTTCGTCGAAATAAGGTCACTTCCTCCCTTGTGGTCCTGTTTCGCAGCCTTCCGTTTGAGTCCTTTTAGGAGACTCTCTCAGTCCTCCTCTTCTTCTCAGGACGTCGGAATATCACCCCACTCCTCAAGGTACCACACTCTTCATCAGCTTCCCTTAGAAACTCATCGTCACTCATGTCCATCTACCTCGCATCTTTCTATCGGATCCACATTCACAAGATACCCACAACCTCTGCACACTGATCTTTCTACTCGTCGGAAGTCATCCTCAATATGCCCTTTTCGTAGACGAGCATTTTAATCCACATTTTTAGCAATAGTAAGAACCTTCCCCTTGGTCCCTTGAATAAATTCCTTTCCGCGTCGTTGTACGATTTGATTGTGTCTACTGCGAACTCAGTAATATATCCCTCTTGGATACTATCCACCCAGAAATCGAATGCCCTTGATACTTTATTGTCGACATGTTTCAGCTGTCGAATCAGCTCTGGATTCCAATGGTTAGGCTCAATCTTTTGGAAATGGTTCTTCCGAAATGTTAGTTGCGCTAACCACTCATGCAACAGTAATGGGAATTCGCATAAAAATATCTCATGGATATCTGGATAAATGTACTTCTGCAACCAATTGCTTACCGTCTATCTAGGTTTTTGCTTTTCTCCTTTTGTGAATTCCTCTGTCGTTTTGTCAAACCACTCTTGAATCTTAGTTTCGTCGAGTGCCATAGAATATCCTCTTCTTTTCCTCTTTAGGGTCCTGGCAACGAAACCATTTTGTGACACAGCGGTTGTCGACAAGGATTCACTTCGCACTTTCGTCAACAAATCATCAACATAACTCCCTTACGCACCGTCCCAGAAAGGTTTTACCCTTTCCAGCAACACTCACAGAGCGAGTGAAGTCTCACCTGAGATGAATAAGGGGGCTCCAAGAACCAAGTTTCCGTAGTGAAGTTGAGGACATGCATCAAACACACATTGCACTCACAAAAACCATAGCTTATACCCTTCGTATTATGCTAACAATTCATCATTCACATATTCATCATTCATAGACTTAAAACATTATGGACATTCGCATTAACATAATCAAACTACTCATTCGCATGAACATAAATTACCCAATCACAGAATATTAAACATTTCACAAGCATTTGTCTTCACCATCTAGCAGAAGCAAAGACAAAAGATACAACCATAGTCGAACATATTCATGCATTCATTAAAACCTGTAGAATGACCTTTGCAGAATAGTCAATACATCATAACGCGGATACAAAATGGATCAAAACTCAAAATATCAATTGCTCTGTTGATAACTGGATGCCCTTAGGCTTACAATCATGCTCCTATTTATATGACACTAAGTGGTAACAAAACGGTCCACATGACCAATTCTAACAACTTAAACTAATCTTGTCCTTCCTCGTTCTCCGTGAATGACCCTTCTTTCACAGATTATCCCTTTCACAGTTGTCGACTTCTGCATTTTATGCGGACTAATCCCGTGCCAACACACACTAGTAATGATTCGACAAAATTAGAGAAGCTCCTTCTATCAAAAATTAGAGAAGCTCCTTATATCCAAAATTAGAGAATCTCTTATGATGATGAAAACTATGGAGATGGTGATGATGAAGACGATGATGAGGAGTACGGTGATGATGATGAAGATGAAGATAATGTAGAGGAAGATGACGATGATGATGAAGATGATGATGACGATGATGATGAAGAGGGTGATGATGATGAATACGATGAAGATGATGGCGATGACAATGATGATGATGAAGATGATGATGAGGAAGAGGGTGATGATGATGAGGAAGGTCATGATGAGGAAGACAGTGATGCCGATTATGATGATGACGATGACGACGACGACGACGATGATGATGATGATGATGATGATGATGATTATGATGAAGATGATGGATGATATTGAAGAGGCTGATGATGATGAAGATGTTGATGATGATGATGATGATGACGAGGAGGAGGAGGAGGAGGAAGAGGGTGATGACACTGATGATGATGATGATGATGATAATGATGATGGTGAAGATGATGAATATGATGATTATGATGATGATGATGATTAAGATGAGGATGATGATGATGATGATGATGATGATGACGATGATGATGATGATTCCGAATATGATGATGATGATGATGAAGACCATGATCATCGTTTTCATCGTCATCACCATCATATTCATGGTCTTCATCATCATCAACATCATCTTCATCATCATCATCATATTCATCATCATCATCATCATCATCATCATCATTGTCATCATCATCATTGGTGAGCTCCCAATATGGATGCCTAATGAGGGCAGCTATACTAAGAGCCTACTTTAAATGTCAACCCGAGGGACATACAAACTTTAGAGGTGTAGGCACTATCTGTGCTCTTATAGGATAATCTTTGTCGCGGTTGGGGTTTCAATATCGATGTTCTAAGGGTTTCCTACTCAATATGTAAAACTAGTTATACTAGGGAATTAAATATTGGAAAGCAATAAATCTATTTTAAAGAATTAAAGTACTGAAAGCAGTAAATTTGTTTTTAAGGAATGAAGATACTAAAAGCAGTAAATCTATTTTAAATAATTAAAATGCTGAAAGTAGAAGAGATAATCTTATGAATTTACTTAATGCAGAATGGTAAATCTAGAAAGTGAAATGCCATAACAGATCTATTCTAATATTGGAGAAAACAAGGTCTGTAATTAATTTATGCATAAAACTAGAGTTCTAATCTAAATCGTTTAAATACTAAACTAAGATTGAAGTGTGATCGTTTCATGCTACACATCTATTTACTAAGAAGTTAGAGTAATTAATCACGATGGGAAACATTCATAAACCTCAGAACTAAACCATGAATTTTGAAAGCAAAGCTAATACATATGTAATCGTTTGTTAAAATGTGTGTTGGAAGAAAGCAACTACATGACTACTGAAACCGTTTTGCTGTACTACATAACGTATTATAAATTACTACAGAACTAATACATCATTTCAAACGCTTCCATATGCGATATAACTTTTCATCAATGTAAAACACATAATTGGAAAATACCTGAAAATGGAAATCCCCTTACTTACGTGTTGGAGGGGCCCTCTCCAACCCGTACTTAGGAGAGAAAGAAACTTATAAATGCTAGCTGGAATTTAACATCAATCTCTTATCAAAATATAAAATCCATGTCTTCACAAAGGTCTGTAACTTCGCAGTATCTCAACAGTGCAGAAAACTTAAAACAATGTTTCTCCAAAAATGTCAATAGAGACCTCTCGCTACCCGAGAGGTTCATATTTATATAAATAGTAATGCTGAACTTAACTAAATGTCTAAATGCTGATTCCCCTTAAACAAGAGTGCATTCTCTATCAATTAGGAAACAGGGTGCCGAGCTACATGAATCTTCAGTCTTCTACGTGTTTGTCCTTTAGTGCCCCTGAACCTACTCAATCACGCTTGGTTTCCACATAATTAGTTTATTAAATATGCATTTTAACATACAAGAATAATCATAAAAAACAATTTCATTAAATAATTAAAGTAAAACATTTTTCCCATAAATGAGTGTGTTTCTTCGCCATTGCTTAAGCTTGACTGCGGGAAAAAGGTTTATCAAATACCTGAAAATTGGACTCATCATTCGCTCCCATACTTGAAGGATTCACCCATCCTTGGGTGACTTATTCAATTCGTCAATGACCTCCTTGATATCCCATGCTACCACCCTAGGTATCCTTGCCTGCCTGTGATATCCAAAATTCTGATCCTCCCTGGCCCATGCCCTCCTCTCTTCCTCTTCATTAATCTGTTACTTGATGACTAGGGAAAGAAAGAATGGGGGATTTAGACTCATCCCGATCCATCTGAGTTGATTTCTTTCCAGGGATTCTTTGTAGAGTGTGGTTTTGAAAATAGCATCATCAAGCCTGAGGGGAGAGTGGAGTTCTCTTTTCTTCAAATCATTTTCCACCCTGCTCCACCTTTCCTTAATGGACTCATTAACTTCCTTCTGTGTGCTTCGGAGTGTAATGTCAAAATGAGTCACAGCCTCCTGTTGTTTTGCAAGGAGAATGGGTATCAGTTCCTTGTCTTGGGTGAGGATCCTGTGGTTATAGATTATCCCTTCAGGGTGAGTTGGCTATGGTCTGATCATTAATGGGGTTTGCCAATTGGATGTGACCTAGAAATGGTAGTCCTGGGCTCGCTCAATTTTGTGGTTCATCCATGAACATAATGCCCTTAACTGGAAATCGCCCACATATGGGTTTGGCGACCAGTTGGGCGAGCCAGAAACTATGAAATTATGCAAGAATAACTCACTCAATTGGTCTTTCTCCAGCTCTGTGGAGTTCAAAGATGCATCCATTAACTCTTTGAGAGTGCTTATCTCTATAGGTATTCCTTGCTTCAACCTCTGGAGCTGGAATTCACCCCATTTCTCCTACATATAAATTGCATATATTGTCGATGGTGGTCTGAGGTCCCGCAGTCTATCATATATGCCGGTAGTAGTGGCCAAAACGTCCTTTAATTTGGTAATCTCCTGGTCTTTCTTTGCTAATTCGTTTTGTGCCTCGGCCAATTTTTCTTGAAGCGCTAAATTCTTCTGCTCAGCCAGCTGCAGCTCTTCTGCATGATGCATCTTCAGGATTTGTGTCTTCTCAACTGAGAATGGGGGAAGTGTGAGCTGGCTTCCTGGCCCAATTCTTAACGTTGCCAGCTCATTTATGAGCCTTTCCAATTCTTCCCGTGCCTTAGCGAGTTGGGTAATGACCTTGGGGTTTTCATTATGTTCTGGAGGATTCCCCTGGAGGTTACCTTGCTTTTGTAAGCCCTACTCTTATTCTTTATCCATCTCGTCTTCTTCATCCCGTTCTTCTTCTTCCTTCATTTCCTCTTCTTCTTCTTCTTCTTCATCCTCTTCTTCTTCTATAGTGGGATCCTTCTGGTCTATAAAAGGATCAATGTCATCATCAGACACATTGGTAACCAGGGGGCTGGGTTCCTTTCTTCCTCCTTGGAGACTTGGATTTTAGCTACCCGTGTGAATCTTTTGCTGCGCCTCTTTGACCCTTGACTACTGGTAGGAATACCTGGGTGTGATTTGGGGGAGTCCTCTCTTGAGTGTTTTATCTTTACCAAGGTGTCGGCCACACTGTCCAAGTAAATTTTCCTCTTTGCCCTTGATACAGAGGTGGTCTTACTTTTTGATTCCGGTAACAAGGGTGTAGTCTTCATTCTCTGAATGTCCTCAACAGATACCACTATGAACTCCTCCCAAGAGAGCTCTGGAATCTGTGCTTTTAGTTCCTCACCAACTATTAGTTTGATCAGCCCATGATGGGCCAAAGCATCCTCTTTTCCCTTAGCCACCTTCCTGCTCATTTCTGCTAGGGATTGGAGCAGGTAAAACGGAATGCTAATATTGTTGTTTGATGAAATGTGACTCTTGTGCCTGAGAAGTTCCAAAATACGAAAATGGAAATTGGAACATAACTTAACCTTCCAGTGCATGTAATGTACCTCTGGACAATTGCAGCCATTTCATCCCATGGTGCTGGCATGGAGAGTCTTTTGACTCCATTTTTGTCTTCATCATAAACCTCTCCTTGCTCAAAGAATGCTGCTTTTGCTGTGTGGTTTACCTCCTGGTCATTGCTACTCGAATGCGGGCCCATTGGTAGACCAGTGTGTTTGGCAATCATGTCCTCATCCAATTTTATACGTATCCCTTTTACTCCGGTGACGTATTGTTCATCCTTGATATGTTTGAAGTTTCTTGCAAACTCCTGAGCTACCCCTGTATCGTATCCTCTCAGTCCAAGGATGAAAGGCATCCATCCTGAATTGCGAATGATCTGCAGGACTCTCGAGCTATGATAAATGGCGCTATGATCTTCTGGTTCACTTTTATTAAAACCCTTTGTCATTTTAGAATCTTCTTTATAATCAAACAAAACCAGAACTTTGGAATATGGTTTATAACCTCAACTGGTCGAGCTCTGCCTACAGGCTCGAGGATTGCAATGCTGGATGAGTGAGCACATTAGCTTTGGTCTGTTGCTTCTCGGGAATTCCGAGCGGTTCCTTATATGCAAAATCGTGGAATATTATGCAGCCTTACTTGTTGTCTTTCCACACCTATCCTTTCCATCATTCATGTACTTGCCTCTTTTAATCCCCTTTTTTTCCATGATCGATCTATGTATTCCCATGATTGATCTTTGTACTTCATATGGTGAAGGTTGCGATCATGATTTGTTGAGGGTGATGGGACTTAGGTAGCGATCATGAGTTATTAAGGTGATTCGACCATGCCACTGATTTAAAATAGAAGCTGTCCTCAACTGAATAGAAATGAATGTAGTGTGGGATAATGTTTTACCTTAAGAATAAAATAAAATTGTTCTAGAGATTACCTTTGTAAGTATGCATACCTGCATTGATGATCTGGTGCGTTTTTCATGCATGGCGGATTCTGTAGTGAATTTGGTGGTGTCTGTAGTTGATTTCTGCATGTTAGTAGTTACATGTGTGGGCTGCTTTTTCCTTTTTGCCCGTTTGAATTTGCTGAAGTATCTTCTTTTGAAAATTGTGCCAGTTTTTGATACGACTCATGTGATGATGCTTCGCTCAAGAGAGAAAGAAACT